>WNYG01000002.1:1200000-1800000 GCA_021396235.1 Sporothrix pallida
CCGGGGTTAGGAAGGGCGAAGGGGTAGAGCAGGAAGACGAGAGAAGGGAAAATAAAAGAAAAGGAAGCAAAGGGATGCTGTCAAATCGACAAGAACTGGGGAAGTTCAGAAAACAGGGAAAGAAGGAAGCACAAACACGGCAGGCGTGATGGGTGACAGGCGACAGATTACGAAATCCAACAAACAGCTGGGGAGACAGCGCTAAAATAGGAAGGCGATGTCGAGGCAACACCAACTGAAAGATGGCGTCAGTACTCCGTAGCTCCAACACAAGCATATTAGTGGGCTTCTCATAGGCTGGTGTAGCCAAGATTAGGGGACCTGGGGAGCTCGTTCCAGCATGCACGTGGGCGAGCTAGTGCTCTGTAGTGTTACAGCGCGGCATTAGCTGAGAACAAAGAACTCCGCCGGACGGCTTAGTGGACACAACTTCCATTGTACTCTAGAAATCTGACGCGGGTTAAAAAAGTACGCAAAAAAAGTCTCCATTCTGCATTTTGGCAAAAAGAAGCAAGAAACTATCGACAACCCGAGCATACCGCAGCGACAAAGACGGGCCGACTAACATACGACACGGCAGACTCTTCTTTTGCACTCTTCCACCCACCCGCATCTCCCTCACAATGGCCTCGCCGTCCCCTGCCCGCCGCCGACGCGGTACGACTCCCGACGCGACCGAAACAACTTCGTCAAATACATCTCCCGACTCCTTCGTCCCGACCGCATCGACCACTTCATTTGCACCGCTTGCCCTCGCCGCACGCAACGGCAGCCCTGCTGTGCTCCTCGCGGCGCTCGCCCTTTGTTTTGGCGGCCTCGTCGGCGACCCCAAACTGAGACAGGGCGGCATCGACGCCGACGCCGACAGCACGGCGATTGCCACGCTGGCCGGGCTGCTGGGAGTGTCGACGGTCGTTCAGGTGGCTGCATCGGTGGTGGGACTTCCTCCGGCCGGCTCGTCCGCGCCTGCTCCGACAGGCGCCAGCAATGACAAAAAGTCCCGCAAGTCTAGCCGCAAAGACGGCCGCAAGCCCAACGTGATTGTCACGACGGTGCTCTCGCTGATGCTGACCGCCCTCGCCACACCTCTTGTGCACCTGGTGCTGGTCCTGTTTGGCGCCCCCTTTTTGGCCCAGACGAGCCGCACGTTCCTATGCGCTGCCCACCTCGCAGTTCTGGGACTCTATCCTGTCATCTACACACGCGGCACGGACGGCACGGGCGCGTGGCGGGCGCTGGCCTCCGGATCCCAAACCGCGAAACAACTGGACGCGGCGGTGGGCGGTCTCTGGGGCGCGTGCTTGGGCGCGTGGCTGGGCGCGGTGCCGATCCCGCTGGACTGGGATCGTTCGTGGCAGCAGTGGCCGATTACGGTGGTTGTGGGCATCTACCTGGGCCACGCCGTGGGCCGGACGCTGGGTGGTGTTCTGCAGCGGAGATAGGAGAGACAGGAGCGAGAGATTTTGAAAAGAATGGCCTCTTGGATAATACTGAGGAGTACGACACAGAGGGGCAGATGATGGATACGATGCCCTTTGGCACATAATGAGGAAGTTTTGTGTACTTTTAATAGACTGTAAATAGTGGCCTAATCGGCCGAGGCCTTGCATAGCAATTGATTTCTTTTGTTTATAACGCCGTCCATGCAAGATATGATTAAGAAAAGCACAAAATTCATCTTAACATATAACCAGATATATCCACACCAGCTCATCATGGCCTTTCCAGGGCTGTCCGGACCCGTTTGGCTTCCCAGCCATACTTGATGCGCATGACATTGTTAAAGACCTGCTCCAGTAAGCGCAGCAGGCCAATGATGACGTACAGTTTTGTCCACCTCCGTAGGTAGAGGCCCGAGATAGACTTGATGTTTGGCGGGTGAGCTGTTGGTGGTGTGGCTTCCGTGCGCTTCAGCGGCGTCAGCTCGGAAACTGGCTCATCCTCTTTTTCATCTTCATCATCACCCTCTTCGCTCTCCCAGCGCTTCCGGACGTCGGCAAATTTGGCCGGGTCGTCGGTAATGACGCCCTCGACGCCGTGCCGGATGCTCCAGTCCATCCACTCTTCGCTGTTGACGGTCCACACGAGAATGGCTCGGCCCTTGGCGTGGGCCTCTCTGATAAAACGGGCACCGCGGGGGCCGACAAGGATGCCTTGCAGCAGGTTGAAGTAGGTAACGCAGTCGTACTTCAAGAGTTCGTAGCTATACGACAAGGAGAAGCCAATGTAGGCGATGGGGAACCCGGGCAGCTTGTCTTGGGCGTGGCGCATATATGTGGCCTGCACGTATGTTAGCGGTGTTCATTTTGATACAGTAAATCGGTAAATCGGGGTTGACTTACATCCCAGCAGCCGAGGACGATGCGCTTGCTCCAGTCGATGCCTGATGGGGCGGCCTTGATTGTGTCGGCGAGCCGGGTGACCAGCTCCTCGGCATCGTCGTCGCGCTTAATGTCCACCAGGACCCAGACGTTCTCGCGGCTGGGCTCAGCCATGAACTCGAGCAAATCCGACAGCCGGGCCATGCCCACATTGGGATCCTTTGTGGTCCTTAGGCCTTCCAGGAACGACCACTCGCAGTCGGCAATCTTTTCGGTGCGGCCGAAGCAGCGCTTGAGGGTCGGGTCGTGCGACAAGACGACGACTTTGTCCTTGGACAGGTGGACATCCGTCTCGAGGGCGACGGCGCCACTGGCCAGAGCACCGCGGAAGGCGGCCAGGCTGTTCTCGGGGAACCTGGCGCGGAAGCCACGGTGGGCAATGTTTTGGGGGAGTCTATTCTTGCCGTCGACGACGGGGAGACTTGACACTGTCGGTTTCGGTGCCAGAGTCTTCTGCTGTCTGGCCTTGTCGAGGGCGACCATCTCAGGAGAAAGCGGAGCCATGGGAGTGATGGGTGTTGTCGGTGTTGTGGCTGATGAGCGTGAATTTGGCGACGAAGAGGGAGACATGGAGGAGGAGGACGATGTAGGAGATGTCGGTGATGTGCCTTTGGCACTGGTATCAAAAGGGGATGACATTTTTGCAGCGGGTGTCGTTTTTATGGGAATGGTCCTAAGGTGTGTATATTCTTGTTGCTTCAGCAGGGCTGTCCTGCTGTGATGTCGATCCAAGATCAGTGGACCTGGTATTGCTGTGAGGGTCGGCCTTCGGCAAACTCGCAACGCAAGTCTGACAATAAATGGAGAAATGGCGTTTCTGCTGGCTATGCCTTGCTTTTCCTTGCTCTGCTGGTAGTGCTGTTCGGCAAAGACTGATTTCGAGATGATCGGCCGTGTAAGTCGGAATAGGAAACTCGAGTTTGATATAAACCCGATGCTGGGATGGGCGGTGCAAAGAGAGCGAGGGGGTAGTCGCGTCTTCCAAAAGCTTGTTTGTGAGGCCGCTTGGAGACGGGCTGCTTCTATTTCTATTTCTCCTCTTTTTTGTTTCTTTTCGTTCTTGTCTTTCTGTTCTCCTCTTTTGTTCCTGTTTTCGCTCTGCCAGCTCGGGTTTCGGCGGTCGTCTTTGTGGCCCGCAAACGGACTGTTGGTGGAGTTCGGAGAAAGGAGGGAAGGTGCAGAGAGTGCTTTGGCGTCACGTCAAAGGCAGGCGCGATCTATGCAAATGTCGTCTTAATTCGTCTTGCTCTTTCTTTTTAGAATAACAAGGTAAACTCGAAGCTCAAGCTCTTTCCTTGAATGTCCTACGCAGCCCTATTTATGAAGATGGCCCCTCCCTCGCCAAGCATACAATATTGCCTGGCTGGCCTGGCCTAACCAACAAGCTCCCTGAGCCTATTCTAGAAGTGTGTGTCCCTTCCCGAAGCCGCCGCTATTAGTTGCCTACTTTCTGTTTTCGTCGATTGCTTTCCCCCGGCCGAGGCCTGGGATAACTACTGGATCGGGGCAGTTGGTTGCACCACAAGCCGCCCCCCTACCAAAGTCAACGGCCCTCAGGCAGTCTTGTGCTAGATGCCGTCGGCGTATATGGGATTATTGGGATTATGGGCTGCCGTCCAATACAACAACGCAGCCGCACTCAGCACGCACATGATGACGCCATGTGGGAGACAATGCAATGTTAAAGCATACGCAACATAAAAACTAGCATACTGAAAACCACCCGGACTTTGCGGTCGAGATGTCCGTGGCCCAAAGCGAAAAAAGCAGCTGCCTTCCAGGCCGGCGTTCGGGAAATGGCACTAAAAATGGAAAGGATCGACAAGGAAGAATGGAAGAAAAGAAGAAAAAGAAGGAAAAAATGGAACGACGCGTTTTTACAGGGTCTCGTGGGCGTGGTGGCGCGGAGACAAAAGAAAGAATCGCCTGAAAAGGATTGTCATGAACGGTGTTCGGACTCTTACTTTCCCCCCGTCTTTTGGCGGGCACTTTTCGTGCTTTTCGTGCTGCTCCTTCCTCCTTCCTCCTTCCTTTCAACATAACGGCCTAGCCGGAGTGGTGGGCAGGCACTTGCACTCCAGTTGTTCGCCACAGCCAATCGCTTGCGCACGCCTACAGCGCCTCTTTTTGGGTGAGTCTCGTGCCATCTGTCGCAAACCATTTTCTTGAATTCCCACGTCGCTTGATCACAAAATAAAAATACTTGAGAATACATAAATTCCACGTTTTAAAGTCCGGATCCGTCCCGGACCCGGGTCTCCTTGTAAGGCGTGTAAGTGAGGCTCGGCAGCCTCGTACTAATTGCTGACGTCGGCCATGTTGCATCTTATCTCATTTTGTCTGATTGTCTCACTCTTTTTGGTTGTTGCTGTCGCCAGCACTTGCTGTCAGAAACAGGCCAATAACAGCCCCTGTACTCCCTAAATGCTCTGTAATACCTGAAGGGCAAGGATCTCCAGCGCTCAACCAGAATGCCAAGGCCTTCACTTGAAAACAATCTTTAACATAAACTTACAAAACATCGATGAAAGCTTTAGGCTTGATTGTGTAACGTGTTGTCAATTCATATTTTATCAATCTCAATAAAGATGAAGTAAATAATACATGGCATAGTGGACAGTCTTGTGTCTGACATATAGAAGAACATGAGAACTTGACAACGATGATGATAGATGCAATGAGAATCGGATTGAAGACAAGAACTTGCATATGAATATAAGAGAATTGCAGAATTGCCCACAGAACGGGCCTTTGATATGGGACAAAAGATAAAGAGATAAAAAAAGGTATCAGGTATCAGGTATAGGTTTTGTGCCATGGTGTTCCCTCCGTAATCCCAACTCGACAGAAACCAGCATACATATTTCCAATAAAGTAAACCAAAAGATAAAAATCCATAACCAATATAGTAGATCGTTAGATAAAGTGATAAACCCCGTCTCCTCCTGAGATACAAAATGTCGTTTGTGTGTGTGTGAACTCCGGTAGCCAAGAAGAAGTAGCCAAAACCCACAAACAGAGCGATTGATTAAAAAAAAAGGAGCAGTCGTGTCGTTGAAAGGTTTTTGTTTTTCGTTTCGTACAGTAACTTTTTTGTGTTTCCGAGGTATTATGAAATAAAGCAAAGGATAGAGAAAAGATAAAACAGGTCATCCAGAAAAAAGAGTTGAAGCGCCAGGGTTATAGGGTATGTTGTTGTTGAACGACAAGTGAAGCGAAGAAAAGAAATCACAGAACAAGACCGTCGACGTTGTAGTTCTCGCCAGTGCCCATGAGACCGCCCGTGCTGCGGTATGGCAGGCCGCTGTTCATGTCCAGGGTACCTAGACCAAGGTTGGTCAGGTCTGCCGAGTTGAGGTCGTCGCCAGCCACCGAGCTCATGCTCTCGTCGCTGAAGCTCAGGACGCTCTGCGCCGGAGCGGGGATGCTGCCGGGGCCTCCGTGGCCACCAGTGCCGGCCAGGTCAGCGAGCGTGAACCCAGTCAGGTCCCACGACTCGGGCGACCAGCCATCGCCAGACTGCGAGGTGGCCGAAGCAGGCGTGGTGTCGGTGGCAGCCGACAGGCCAATGTTGGGGCCGCCATAGATGGCGTCGTACACATTCATGTGGCCGCCGTCCATGGAGCTCAGGAGCGCCTCCCAGTCAGCAGGAGTCACGCTCGAGGGCGACTGTGCCTTTTGGTTGTGGCTCTGGTTGAAGAAGGGCGGCTGGGACATGCGGTTCTGGGCCGGCGACGACGGCTGGGGCGACTGCGACATGTTGAGGAAGTCGAGGTTGCTCTTCTTCTGCATCATGCGGTGGTGCTGCTGCTGCTGGGGCTGTGTCATGCGGCTGAGCATCTGCGCCTGCGACATGGACAGGCGGTGCTGCTTGGGGATCTGGACGTGCTCACGGGGGCTGTCAAACGACGAGCGAGCACGCGAGCGGTTCTCCGAGTCGAGGCCAGCGTTGTTGTTACCATGGCCAACGCCCGCGCCAATTACAGGCATGGTCATGCGCCGGAGCTTGTCCTGCTGCATAAGCAGATCGCTCTCGCTCATGCTGGCACTGTTGTGGCGGCCAAGAGCAAACTGTTGCTGCTGCTGGCCCTTGCGCTGTGAGCCACCGGGAGATGGGCGACGGGTAGGCGCAGACATGGTCAGCTCAGGCGTGGTGCGGGCAGCAACACCGGACGAGGGGACATCGTCGACCGACACAAGCATGGCAGCAACGCGCTTGAAGTCGTAGCAGCCAGGGGCCTTGGTGCGGTCGGCAATCTTGACAGCCATGTTGACAAGGCGCTCGGTGTCCTTCATCATCTTGCTGTCCGACTTGAGATCCATGCTCTGGTAAAGCAGGGTCATGCCGCAAATGACGAGGAGGTCGGGCTTGTTCATGCACATCGAAAAGGCCATCTTGCGCTCCTCGAGCAGCTCAATGATCTGGACAATGTGCTTGCTAGCCTCGCTGACAGCCATGACGGCAGATGCCGCCTTGGAGCCAAGGCTCGAGCCAACGGCCGGGCGCCAGATGAGAGTGCGGATGTAGTAGTAGGTGAGAGACAGGAGAGGTGAGCGGTTGCCGGTCACGTCAGTGGACGGCTTCTCTTGGCGGAAAGTGAGAGTGAGGTGGGAAGGCAGGGCGTCGCGCCACTCGATCAGCTCAGCCTCGAGAGAGGCCATCTTCTGGAGAGACAGCTCGTGGGTAGAGGCGGCTGGGTAGTTGGTGTCAAGGACCTTGGCGAGGATTCTCGCAGCACGGAAAAGAGCAAGTGCCGCCGACAGGCGGGTCGACTCGCCAGGGAGTGTTGGCTGGAAGCCCTTCTCGGTGACGTACTCATCATCAGTATCAGCAGGGTACTCTGCGTGGATGTCTTCGTCGTTGAGCTGCTTGGGCAGGCCAAGGATGGCGGCCGAGAAGCAGTCGAGGGTGTACAGAGTCCAGAACACCTTCTTGCGGGTCTCAATGGTCAGGGCACCGAAAGAGAAGCGCTTCTGGCTCTGGTGCAGACCTAGGCGGTGGGACAGGCCAATGGCAACACCCTTGTAGTACTGGAGGCGCTTGTAGTCGGCGCGCATAGAGCAGTAGAGGATGGCGAGGACAAGGCACTGCAGGGTGATGATGGTGTTGTCCATGAGGACAGCATCAAGCGACCGTTGCCATTGCTGCTCGCAAGCGGCAATCTGCTCCAGGTCAGGCTGGTCGCTGGACAGGCCGGCAATGGCAAAGACCAGGTACAGCTGGGCCAGCTTGTGGTTGTTCTTGACCTTGTCGGCATCGCTGACAAACTCGTCGTAGATGCGCAGGAAGGCAGGGCGGTGCAGAATAGGGAACAGCGGCGACCACTCCTGGAAGTAGACGTTGACACACCGGTCTGAGAACAAGCGAGGTGGAGCCCGCATGCTAGATGCCGGCACCTTCTCCACTAGTGGGTAGCAGCCTTGGATGTGCAGGAACGCCTCGGCATGGAAGTCCGAGCATGACTTGCCGCTCTCCTGCATTCTCCGCTTGAAGATGTCTATATTTGTTAGCAATGAACTGAATGAATGTGCGAAAGCGAAGAACAATGCGAATGATGAGATCACATACCAATAAATGAGCGACCACTGGAGGAGCCCATAAAGTATGAGTCGGAGTTCTCGACGCCAAGAACCAGCGGCGATGCCTGCACGCGGAATGTGTCCTCCTTCACTGCCGGTGCTGCAGACTTGGAGTCTCTCTTTGATGCTGGCGCGTTGCCGTCTGTTGAGTTTCTTGGTGATGAGCTCTTTGCGGCCCCTGATGATGTGGTGGATCCAGGTGATGCGGAGGAGACGGAGGTGGATTGGCGTGACAGGCTGTCGCTGGCACTGCTCGAATTTGTTGGTGCTGGTGATGCGGATGTTGCTGAGCCGCTTGTTGGCGAGAGTGCGTTACCGCGTGAGACAGATGCGCGGCGCTGGTTGCCGTGCATCTTGGAAAGCATATCGATCTTCTCGTCCTTCTCGTCGAGCAGGTCCTTGAGCTCGCGGACCTCTGTCTCGAGCTGACGCACGCGCTCCTCCAGAGACTCGGTGTAGCCACGAGGGAACGCGCGGCGGCTCAGCTTGTCGCTGGTCCTGCACTCGAAGCCGACATTGGCGCACTGTGAACAACATGGCCGGATGCCATCGCAACGGATCTTCTTGCTGCGGCAGCGATCACAAGCCTGGGCAATCCGACTCTGTGAGCTGGTGCCCACCTTTATTACCTTCATCGGTAATATGCCTGGCATTTTGCAGGTGTGTGGAGGGAGAAAATGGGAAGAAAGAGGAGGGGAAAAGAATAAATGACTGGATCAAGTCCAGCAAAACCTCGCAGATGCTAGCGATACAGCAATCGGCGATAATGTTGTTGATAATGAGACCGTGAGGCTGAGTGCCCGTGGAAGTTCGGCTCTTGTCGGTAACTCTATTGAAAGTCTCAGTTGGCGACTTAAATGGTCTGGATTTCGCCCTGAAAGGAATGGCCTTCTCCAAAAAATATGTCAGGGGAAATGCGTCTGACTTTATTTTAGATCGCTTCCTAGCAGAATCTTTGTTGACTAGATGACTGGCGCGAAACGTCCCAACAATTGAAATAAAAATAGAGGCCTGATATTCGTGGTCCGAACAGGGGAGAAAATATGGCCTATGGCGTGTTGTCACCTGCAAATCGTCTGCATTTGTGAAAGAATGTGACGTATTTGGTTGTTGTCTTGCTTTTTGCTTGTGATGCGATGAGTTGAAATAAGAAAGGCGAGGGAACCAGTCGAAAAAAGAAAGCCGCGGTAAATAAGCCGAGTTGTGGTTCAGATTTTCGTGCTTGCGTTTTTTTGTTGCGTTTTTTGCTGGGGAAAGCCTGGTGCTTTGTACTCGCGGACCGTTCTCCGTGGCTTGTGCTTGTAGGCAAGGGTGGGCAAGGCGCGTGTGTCCCGGTTCTGTCTAGCACATGAATGTATGCTGATGGCGAATTCGAATGCGTGAAAAAGTGGGCACTTCGTAACACGTCTGACAGTTGATAGCAGGGTCGATAGCAGTCGTGAAAGAGGTGCAGCAAAGGCTGAGAGTATGAAGCCAAAGTGGGTGCTTGTAGATGAGAGAAAGATAGAAAAGAGGAGGAAGTGAACAGTATAGGTTTGTGAAAGGAGGCAGAGGAGGGCGCGTCGTGGACGGGGGCGACGTTATAATATAATAGCCAAACCGTTCTGCAAAGGTAGAGGGGATGTGCAAAAGGGGGGAAGAAGAAAAAGAAGAACGAGATGAACAGAGCAAGAAAAAAAATGCGGAGGGCAGGGGAATAAAAAAGAAAAATTGGGCAACAGGTAAGAGTCAGTCAAGGATGGGGAAATGGATGAAAGGAGGGAAGGAGAGAGGCAGACGAGCAAGGAAAGAGCAGAAGAGCAGGGTAGGAAGTAGTGAAGGGGGCAAGACGAAGCAAGAGGAAAGAGCAACCCCAAGATGAGCGGACAAGAGACTTGTGAGCAGCTTCTGTGAGATTGGGGGTGTGTGGTATGTGGGAAGAAAGGCCGGTTGAATTCAGAATAGGGAAGGTGTGGGGATGAGCGAGGATAAAATGGGAACGAACGAGAAACGCCAGGAAAGCGCAAACGGTGGGCAGCACGATAATAACTCTTCTCTCAGTGATCACTTTCAATCTGGGAAGGAGGGAGGGGCGTGCAAATGGTGCGGAGGGAAAGGGGAAAAAAGCAAAGAGTGGGGAGAAGGAAGGTACGGAGAGAGTGCGGACCGGGGGGAGTGGAGGGGGGCGTGTGTGGAGAAGACTAAGACAGCCAGAACAGGCAGGGGAAGGTTAATGACAACGGGGCACTGGGGACTGTAGAAAAGGACCCCAACAAGAAAAAGAAAGAGAAGAAAGAGGCCGTTTTGTGAATAGAGGGGTCGCCGTCAAGATGCTGCTGGTTCTTGCCTCTATTGCAGTTTACGGCAGTGGTTGTGATGGCATCCTGCTGTTTTCTAGCTCCGTCGCGCTTTCCTTCTTTTTGTGACTTCCCATTTGTCCTGCCTCCATGTCGGTGAGGTCGGCGGAGGAAATAATGAGTTGGGGAAGGCACGACCAGACGGGTTGTCTTCAACCCTTCTTACGATCTGGAGATAGGCAAGAACGATGTGCCTGCCGTTTGAATAAGGACGTTGAAGCGACCAGTATGTTTCGTGCACCACACACTGCAAGGTCCTTTCACTCTCTGGTTTCTTCACGATCGACGGCGAGCACAACCTGGACAGAGGAAGGATGACGACGAGAGGGGCAGCATTCTGCCTGGTGCTCAGCTTGGCACTGCTTACTGCGTACTTTCTGGTACCCCATCAACAGAATCCTACTTGCTTTCACCTTTGTCAGGCAGCACAGCCATCGCCATTTTATTTTTTTGATGATCAACTTCGCGTCGGGATCAGAAAGTCAGAGAAGGAACTACCGCCGGAAGGTAAACGACCCGACTAGTATCGTGGGTTAAAAACAAAATACAGAACTGCCAGCTGGTGCTTCCAACGCCACCTGGTGACAAGATCAAACAAGAAAACAGGCACTCAAAAAGGGACAAACCGAATAGGACGCCACCAGAGACCGACGAGTCGCTCCCAAGGCAGTGGAACAGCTTGGCTGGGCGGCACTTGATCTATTGCCTCCGACTATTTTCAATGACACCTCCTCTCGTGGACGAGTACTTCGTACCTTTTCTTTATTTTTGTTCTTTGTCGAAGCTAGCGAGTTTTGCCTCAATGAGATGCCGCTCTCATTTCCGTCTTTACCGCGTGGTGAGCCTGTCCCGGGAGCTTCTAGAAGGCAGGCTCGCTTAGATGCCTAAAGCGGTTCTCGGTTCTACCGAGATTTCACGATAACAAGGACGAGGAACATTATGATAAAGAGAGAAAAAGGCACGAACGAGGCAGTCAGTACCGACGCACAAAAAAAAAAGCCTGAGCATGATGCCACTTTTTCAGCAGTTGGAGCCACGAGTTTTCCAAATGTGGTGGCGTGCCAATGGCGCACATAATCGCACAAGCTCAATGGCGTCCTCGAGGGGTTTAGCACAAAGAAGACAAAACAATAAAAAAGGACGAGTCATAAAATATCTCGTTTTTTATGAGCAGCTAACGGAACAACGTTCAGATGCATCCATATTAAAGGAACCAAAAAACACAGCGATCAAAAATAAAAGAGCCAATGCCAAAAATACAAACCGTTTCCGTTCGGGACGTTGTTTTTTCATGATTTTATTGGGGACGGACTCATCTCTACGCATGTAGAATCAAGTCCAGGTTCCGCCACTAATCCCAGCAGAGCAATTCCAAGCCCATTGGCGTCGGTGGTCGGAGGCCGGCAGAAGATTACACACATACAAAATAGCGTGGCCAGGCAAGGTCCAGTGAAAAAGAAGGGTTCGAAACCTTGGAGGCAGGCAAGGATGGAGAAGAAAAGAGAGGAGCCCCGCCAAACGAACTGGAGGCGGTGGGGAAATAAGACAAGAGAGAAAGGAAGGATTGATGCAGGGGTTGTTAGCGACCTTTACTCCGTTTTACAGAGTGCAACTTAACGACGTGCTGGCAATACGGCGTTATGCCCGAAGGAAGCATGACGACCAAAAGAAGAAGATCTTTGAAAGAGGGAAGCCCAAGCGTGCCGTTATATCTCTCAAATTTTTTTTAAGAAAGTGTGGAGAGCGAGAGCGAACGAATGAACTACTGGAGAATGACAAGAAGGATCAAACGAACGAACAAAAGAAATAAGAAAAACAAACGAGTGAAAGCTGACACACTACGGGCACCGACGGAGAGAAGTGTGGGGATGGCATTGGAGAACAAACAACAGTTAAAAGAACGAGAACAAGGCGATTTTGAGCCAAGGGAGAGATCATCAACTACACAGCGCTAGAGAAAGTAACTTTGAGCGCTTGTTGGCCCCCGCGTGATCCGCGTGCGGCTCAGCATCAAGTATTGTATTTTGGAGTACGACAGTGAGTTTGTGTGAGAGAAGGAGGGACCACGAGAACAGCTACGTCAGAAAGCTAGCTCTGCCTTGATGCCCAGTCGAGAGTTCACCATCGAACGCCACCGTTTTGAATGCCATAGCTATTGTGGGCGGGGAAGGCGAATTGTAAATTGCAAAAAGAGTTGGAGATGTATATTGAAGGCTGAACCGTGTATTTATTTGGTACTGAGTGGTTGCGGTATTTTGTTTTCAAGGGTCGTCCTTTTGGAGAGTATTTTTGAGAATATTCCTAGTAGAACCGGTCTGGATTCTTGGGGCGTGAGCTCGTTTCCAGAAAACCTTATCACCGTCAGCTGTTGTTGGCCTGTTGGTGGCATGATTTACCCCAGAAAATGCAACTGACCAGCCTCTGTTTTTCGTATCCCTTGTCTCTTCAACACAAACGAACGCAATGCTCTCCAGGCTCTCCAGGCGTTCGGAGGCATCTCCATTCCCTCCATACGGGGTACATATTTTTTAAAAAGGAGAAAGAGAGTTTGGCACATTTTACGGGGAAATACGGAGTCTGGAGAGCGTCGTATGAGCAAAGTACAAAGTACGGGGAAATCTCACAAACAAAATCAAGCAAAGATCGTCATCTGGAGAAGAGCAACGAAAAGCAAAAGGTCAACAAAGACACAAACGGCACCAAGTACGAAACAAGACAAGTTGACAAGACATCATACGCACTGACCGGCGCGCAAACTTACCGCATGTGTATTTCATAGCATCGTTTCTTACTTGGAAGAGCATGGTGTGGACTCTCGAAGAAGAATTCAGAAAAATAAAGACCTGACTGAAAATCCGGGGAACAGGCAAACAGGAATAACCGCATGTTCTGTTGGCTGAAGAGAGAAATCACAGACAAACGGTTCACAAAAGGTCCTCCTGACTCTCTTGATGATGTGCATCAAGAGGAAAAAGTCCGTTTGCCAGTTTGTTTTCTGTCGTTTCTCACAGTCTCAAAGAGGCATCGACAGTCAACCTCGAAAAGAAAGCCAAGGCAGTGTCGTCTCTTTTCTGGCCTTGCCACGCCCCTAATTCTGATATTCCCCGCGATCTTGTCGTTGGGCTGTCATAGTTTCCTCAGTATCAAAATAATCGGTGGGGTGCAGTTGATTGTGATTGTGGTTGCGTTCCTTGTTTGTTAGTTCTTTTCTTTCTGGATTGTCTGGATGGTCTTGGATTTTTCTCTTTCTTCCTCTCCTTTTCTTATTTTGCCTGCCTTCTGACCTGTAAATGCATAGCTTTCTGCTAGTGGCCCACAATCCAACATGTCGGAGCCGAAGTTGCAAAGTTGGAGTAAAAGGGGGGGTGGTATGAAGGGAAAGAAGGGGGGAAGAAATGGAAAAATAGAACAAAAAAGAACAAACCAAAACCAACGTCAGACCAAAAGTGAATGAGAAGAGGTCACGCCAGTATTGGAATACGGGGTGAAGGGGCTGTATGCTGACATTGAGTTCATGAGGAGAGTGCATAATTTTGTGTTGTATTACAAGGAGTGTTGTGTAAGTCAAAAAATGTCTGAAAGAGGCAGGAAGGCGTCACCTACTCACAGGCCTACTTGGCGTGGTAGACAACTACAAGCATGTGCGGACAACAAATATGATTTTGCACTGCATCGCCCCTTCCTGATATTGATCGAAAGTCATCCGAGGTTAGGAAAGAGTAAAAACATCAGACAAAGGAGAAATGGACGAAGCTCCTGCCGCGTACGGAGTAGGCAGCTGAGGTTTATTGCAACACAACGTTCCTGCCTTGCGGCAGGCGAGGTGGTCGGCGTTCAGGGCACAACTGCTACGGTGGGAGCGGAAGCCAAGCGACCCGGCAAGCACACCGAGAGATACCCTGCAGAGAAACGAGTACTCGGAGACAAAAAGAAATAAAGTAACAAAACTGAAAAATGAAAACAGAAAGAGCAAAGTGTGAGTGGGGGATGCACACGACTGCGCACTCCGGAAAGAGGCGGAGTGACCTAACGAAAACAAATCGAATGTTGTCACAGACTAAGCATGGCGGTAAGAAAGGAAAGAGCCAACGGCAAGCCAAAGGAAGGAGCGCAAAACAAAACGAACAATGCGAACCAAAATATTGACTGGTGCAAGGGGGCAGGATGCCACAAATGGGGGAAGGCATGACAGAGGCACCAACCCACAAGAAAGAAAATGGAGAGAGTCTGGGGTGGCAAAAGAATTATCCCCGATGTTTGGGGAAGGCGCATCCAGGCCTCACAACCAGGTTTTGCGAGATGAGGTAGAGAGAAGGAAGGCGCGCCTGGGCAGCACATCGTCACTCGAATCCGGGGAAGGAAAGAGCTACCTGATACAAGAGTCAAGACTGCCCGAATTGGAAAAGACAAGCAAAACACTGTGTCCCCTCCTATTTTCTCCCCTCTTCGCGTCCCCCTTTTCTCTTGTCTTTTTTTTTTTCACTTCACCAATTTACATCACTTCGTCACCTTTCTTTCCCCTCTCTTCGAACCCCGTACTTCGTTGTCCGTCCGCTTCGTACCCCAACAGCCTTAGTCTGTCGGAAGCAGGGATGTCAGTTGAGAATACGGAGGCCACAAGTGGCGCCAAGCCGACCAGAGCACATCCGATGAGAGACGGTCATGATCCCTCCCGTTTTCGATTTTCGACCTGTCTCGTCTCGCTCATTTCGCCTTGCGCACATCTCGATTTGCCTAGCTGCCTTGCTGGCCCTGCATCTTTCAAGGAGGGTGGCACGGTGGTCGTTCCTCTAGCGTCGTCAAGTTCCTCGACAGGTCTCAAGAAATCTCGAATTTCAAGATCGCTCCACTTTTTCCCTTTCTTGTCAGATTTTCTTGTTAAAACAACGCTTCCCCCAAATTCTCGACCACGTTGCGGTTCCGCATCCGCAATCCTAGTGCTTGTTCCTATGGGCTGCATTGCTCCCAGTCAGAACAAAAGGGCCCCACATGTTCCGCATTACACAGTGGAGGGAAGAGCGCTACGGAGCCCGCCGCGGGGGGGCGTTTTGGGGCCAGAAGGCCTCTTTATTTGCTTTATTTTCAGGCCTTGCCTGTCTGATCTTCGCCCATCTGTTTTAGTGTCATTTTTCTGGGCTGTGATGGACGGGGCCTGCAAAGGCTAACGAAGATGGAGAAGACGCAAAAAGACGAAAAGGAAGAGGAAAAGAAGGCACCTGCTAGCTGTTCCGCAGACTGTGGAGAATCCGCAACCCCCTTTTCCCCCAGACCTCCTTTCTCTAGCTGACCCCAACAGTTACTCCAACTTCTGCTCGGTGCTGCTTGGTCCGTTTGGGAAGCGTGGGGAGGGTGAGCACGAGAGTCCACAGACGAGACGAAAAGAGAAAAGGAGAGCATCTCGTTGGCCATCGTGTGAGCTCGAGAAGCGCCTGGACTGGGTAACCAGAAAACGGCGGCCCCTCTTGGGCTTCAACACCGTCACCACTTTTTGCGGGGTGAGGATCTCGTTCTTTGACAACGAGGCAGAGGATGTGTTCCAAGTCGAAAAACAATGATGTTTGTTTGAAGGCAAGAAGATGTCTAAGAAGTTGAGAATCGACCTCACGAGTGGCAAAGAGGGGGAGGACGATGGCACATCGGTGAATGACAGAACAAACGGCGAATGGATGTCGGCCTGCTCTCCAGCACTCTCCACCTTCATCACAGCCCGGTCAGCGCCAGGCCCAGGCTCTTGAGAGCTGCTCAGAATCACCAGATTCTCTGTTTATCCATGCACAGGCCAGACGAATCCTCGCCGCAAATCATTTCATCTTTTCATTCTGCCTTGAAACGTCAATCTTGTTGTGGCGGCTCTTCTTTGCACATTTACACGAGATGAGCCCGGATAGAATTGCAGGTTGCAGTTTTGCATTTGGCGCATCTTATGATATCAGGACCGATATGGCAAAAGGCCAATATTATCAATATCATCAAGGATATATGACGGCCAACCAGTACTTCCAGCAGAGTTCGTCTCATCAATCGGAAAATAAGGAGGCATCTACAAGTGCAACATCCTGACAGGCTGGACAGGTTAGCAAACTCATGGGCAGAAGTCGAAGTACGCGACCTGTCGTTTGCCTTCTCGATTCCTTGTTTTCGTTTTCGCTGTATTTTTGCCTGCCATCATGACGCAGAAGTTGCAAATTCCCATCCTTTTTTGTGAAATGCTGGTCTTTTTCTAGTTCCACATACGGAGTATACGCTTTGACGTTGTGGTACTTGTACAGTGACGATCTGCACAAAAGCCCTGCAAACTCACTGGACAGATCCGTTTATTCCCCCTCTCGTTTCCATTTTTCAATGTTATTTTGGAATTAATACGGAGTAGATGGGGCCAAGACGAACGAAGGCGAAAGTGGAGTGTCATTTGGCTTCTCCTGTTCGTTTTGTGTCAAGATGTCTACGACGGATACAAGACGACAGGAAGGTCTCTCCGCGAGTAAAGCCGTCGAAGTTTGGAGTTTTCATGCCAAGTGGCAAGCCGAACGTGAGTGCCGTGGTCTCAACTTACCCCATTCAAGTTGCACACCCCTCCCTCTGGTTGGACCTTTGAGCACACCGTCGTGTCGATCGACCCCATGACGGGGAAGGCGTAATTGCTGACAGAAGAATGAAAAGAGAAATGGCTGGTGAGGGGAACAGAGGAGGCGTCATTGGATGAGGAGCAAGTCTGAAAGAGGTGAGTGAGGACGTGAGAAGGCCAGTGTCAACATAAGGTCAAATTTTGATATGACGCATCTCACAACGATGCATCTTCGGACAGGTACCCCGGTCTTGGTTGATCCTGGTCCTCTGATTGCAAAGCTTCACTTTGGAAACAAACGAAGAAAAAATTCTTCAATAAAGAAATACGAAAAGGAGAAATGGAAACGAAAATGACGGTGAGCTAAAAACCGTATGCAGAAAGCGAGTGTTGGCAGCTGTTGACAGGTTTGAGATACTGACAATCTGCGGAAGCCAACAGGAAACGACGAAAATTAAGTGTCAACAACTCGGGGACCAGGAGCAGGCAGGACGAGAAGAATACGGAACAGAATTGGAGAAGCGACAGGAGGCAGCACAGAAATCGCAGACAGAATATCAACAAAAGCGAAAACGACGAAAACTAAATCTCCAAACTTTAGGGACGGGGCAGGGATTGTCGACTATTTTGATTCTGGACTCCAGGATGTGGATGTGGGTGTGGTTCCTGTGTTCCTCATCCGCAGCCTGGAGCCGCAATTCGCATATATGGATCTATTCACCAAAACAGACGGGGAACGCAGACTTTCCTCATTTATCGTTAGCGTATGCTCCTACTTGCACACTTTGTGCATAGCCAGCACAGATGGAGGACGGAAATCGGAGTACGACGCACGACTGCGACTATGACACGCGCCGCCCATATGGATTCATGGAGTCAGAGACTGCGATACGGACGAGGGCGAGAACAAGACTCCGGTCAGTCTGCTCCGTCGAGTCTCCAGTTGCCGCTCCGCCTTGACCCATACTGAATCAGACTCGATCAAGCTTGTTGGGTTCATCTGAGATGCCCTGGTCCTGGGATGGATCCAGGCACGCATTCACTTTGCATATTGTGTTTCTTTTTCTTCTTCTTTTTTTTTTGGCTGCCTTTCTGCCTGGCGGCCAGCTGGCAACTGCGGAAGTTGACGGGCTGGCGGACCTTTTAGAGCGCCGTAGCGAGCTGACGGGATCGACCTTTGGTCTCGTTCCTGCTCGCGTGCATACGAAACAAGCGTTTTGTGAAGAGAAAAAATAGAAGGAGATGAGATGACAAGGCGGAGAGGAAGAGACAGATCAGAGTTGGAGAAGAGTCTAATGACTTTAACGAAGATATCCCGGAGCGGACAGGATGATGAGCACGCGAGCAATCGAATGAAGAGAGGAAGCAAGACATTGTTGAGAAGATGCAAGAGAGTAAGAGTCATACTGGGAGACTAAGCTCAACCATTTGCTCTGTGGAGAGGGAGTCCTCATGAAAGCAAGGGAAGTGTGCCTCTGGTCTCTCACTCCATGTTGTTGTCAGCCCCTTTCCACACTTTGAATCTCGCCTCCCCGCAATATGCATCTCGTCTGAAAAGAACAGCCGGAGTGATCATCAAAGACGCTCAGAGAATGTTGAGAAAGGGGTGCAAGTAGACACAAGCAGGGCTTTCCTCGTGTCTTGCCAAAAGAAATACAACACACAAAGAAGGCTGGCCAGCGCCGGATAGTAGGCGTGTGCCCTACAGGTGCAGTATATTTTGACTACCACAAAGGCAAGGCGTACGAAATGAGACTCTAAACAAAATAAACAACAGAGGGGCGAGCAAAGACCAGGTGCCGTCCAAAAAGAATAAGACAAAGAGACCCTCCATGAATGCCGGCAAAATGCAAAAAATGGGCAAATAAGAGGGAGACGAGACCCAGAAATGGACGCGATGGCGGGGCAGGATATAATATGCGGCGTTGTTTGTATATCTATATTCGTCCAGCGTGTAAATGAAGAGGCACACTCTTCGAAGAGAGGTGTGCATAACAGGCAAGATACAGAGTACAAGCACGTTGTGAGCCATCCAGGTCACGCACGGCTGGAGATCCAGTCTTCACCGTGATTGCACTGGGGAACACGATCTTCTTTGAGGCCTTCACACTGGCTAAACACTTGTTCACCTCGACTGTCCCGCCAAATTTTCGGTCAAATACTGAGCACGGTGTCGTGAAAATGTAGAAAAATACAAGATGATTGACAGCCAAAGCGTCGACTAACAGTCTGAGCGTTTACGAAAAAGCCCACCGTTTTGGTGAGCAGGGCCGCAAAGGTTAAATGAGAATGAGTACCTGCTTGACCTGCCTGCTGGGTCGTGCTGCAAGGCCCATGTGCGTTACCATGAAGTGTATGACTTACTGGGCTGTATTACTCTGAATTGTACACAGTAAGATACAAACATTGTTCTTTTGTCTGTCAGTCTTGGCTGTTGGAGAATGAACATTGAACCCGAAAAATACCGAGAAATAGCGAAACAAGGAGATCACAAAAAAAGGAGAGGAAACGGAATCAATTCGGAAACCACTTTTGCGACTTGACGGCGGGCAGTCCCTTTTTTCGTGTAGAAAAAAAAATGAAAAGTGTTGAATAAAGATGAGAAGACAGAAGAGAAAGAATGGAGAAGAAACAGAGAACCAAAAGGGCGGATGCGAAAAGGATCCCTCAAAGAGCTCGTCTGGCCACTCACAAGCGAGAACCCTTTTTTGAAACCCCCGTTCCCCCGGAGCGGCCTGGCAGGGTCGTATTTCTGTTCTTGCAGTGTCTCTTTTCCTCATTCTGTGCTCTTTCTCAATGGGGGAATGCATCATGAGTGCAACCCTACCTTTTTGCACCCATGCTTTGTACTCTCACCTCTCTGTATGAAAAGACGGCAAGTTTATTATTATCGCACGTGGCTAAGAGACCGAAAATAAAGACAAGAAAGACAGAAAAAGACAAACAAGCGAGAAAGTGTGAGTGAAAAGTGGTATTTCCAAATGAAAGGCACCCCCTCCTGAGAGACGCAGACGATGGCAGAGGCACAGGGCCGCAAACGAGACACTGCGAGTGGATGGAAATTCCCATCTTCGTCAAGACAGAAGAGACATGGGTATCTCTTCATAGGGTAGGATTCACACCTGCAGATACCTCAATAGAGGTATTTTTGCGAGGTCTGCACTGCACTTCGGGCAAGCAAGGCACGAGATATTTCTTGCCTGTGCCTGCTTTCTATCTCTGGGAGCTGACCTGTGCTGAATCTCAAGGGCGCTTTGAGATAATAATAGCTTTGCCTGTCTGGCATATAGCCACTATGCAGCAGGCGGCGCGGGTCGGCGGTAATGTGCAAAGCCCCGAGAAGGCAGATAGGCACGTCGAGAAGAGTGGAAAGCAGAGAGCAGAGACAAAGAATCACAGGCAATCGCCTCTTTCCAGCCATTTCAAAGAAGCGAAATAGGGTCAAAAAGAGGGAGCCTGCGTATAAAACAAACAGCACAAAATAATAAAAGAGACTGAAAGATGGGAGGAAACTGATTTTGATAAGTCTGGGACGACCGTCTGCTAAGCTTCTGCTCCCTGGATAGTGTGCTACCAAGCATTTTCCATTGTCCATTCTCGTGTTTCTCTTTCATATATTCCCCTGGTCTCAATAAGTTCGTGCCTCTTCTGTGAGCGGCTTCTCTCCCCTTTTCGTGCTGATGGCCGTGCCGTGTGGAAGATCACTTGTTTAATATCATGTTCACTCTTCAGACAAGGAGACAGGGCTGTGGGGACGACTGGAGACATAAGGTTTGATGCTGCCGTTTCTCTTCGTCTCTCTCTCTTCTTTGGCCTCGCTAGTCACTGCCGTTTCGACGTCAGGGCGGGATGAAATGGGAATGAAATGGTATGGGACCTGTATGTATGCCACCCAGCGGCGCTGGCCGTAGGATGAGAGACAGAGAAAGACAAGGGAAGAGACGCGTTTAAGCACGCCCCTACTCAGGATCTGATTTAGAAATGCTGCCGGCCTTCATAGCCTTGTCTGTTGGCCCTCTCCTGTGGCCACCCTCCCAGAATAAGATGCTGTGCCTCTTGCCCTGCAGCCTCACGGCACATCAAAACGCCGGAGTCTGTAGGTACAAGGCAAATGGGTATTGAGGAAGAAAGCCCAGAATTTCCTGAGAGGCAGAAGATCTCCATGCATTTTCTCTTGTGCCCGTGACTTGAGTCACGCGTCACGCCTCTCCACTGCCTTGCCTCGCTTGCTCTGCCCTGCCTTGCCTTGAATCCCTCATCTCGCCTCCGGTGGCTTTGATCAGCAGCCTGCATACTCCACAAAATGAACTGCATTGCTTCTCGTACGTCCAGTCCATAGAGCGAGAGGACACAGGCGAGAGGCCACGTCCGTACCCAACGCCAGGCCGCCAGGACCATACCAGAAGCGCTCAAGGGGCGCCTAGAGAGGCAGAGAGAGACAGGGAGAGGCAAGCAAGTGAGGATCCAGAAGAACAAGATGAGACCTATCATTGTCGAGATGCTGAGTATGGGGTGCGTCTTTGACTTCTCGTGTACCTGTGGGCCGTGCAATGCGCGCCATGGACATGTTTCTCATTTCCTTGTTGAATATCTCCCATCCTAACCACCTCTGTCCTCCGTTTCGACCTTTTGAAGTCGTCCCTTTTGCCATTTGTCTTGTTGATATTTGCCACCCCCAATGGATCCATCCGACCCCCTATTTCTCACTAATGTTCGTGTTTGTATTTTTTTTAATTTCTGTCGAGAACCCGCCCCATACGTCGTAAAGCTCCTTCCGGTGATGGGAGATTGTCAACTCCACAAGACACTGAGTTTAACGAGAAACATGATGTTGAAATAGCCCTGACGACAAAGAATCGAGAGATGATGAACTTCAGTATGGGGAAGACGGACATTGTTGCCCGACCTAGAATGGAAACTAGTCGCGCGACAGTCGAAGAAACAGCGTGTTTATTTTGTTGTTTTGAATTCTCCTCGATGTTGGCCGTTCAAGGCATGCTCCATATCCCCAACAATGGCCATGAACATGGCCAGGCAGCTCAGATGCGTATGTCCTTGATGCCCTGAGCCGTTCCCAATTCGGACCCGACCTTCTGGCCATGTCGTGACAGGCCTGCAGGCTGTGCGCACGTACGTCGTAATGCGCTGTACCAACACGCGGCACTCCTTCGTCCACGCGAGAAAAAAAATTAACAGACAGACACACACAAAGAATGAGAATGAGAAGACAGCCTGACACTCAGCTAAAATCGTCATCCTCACCCTCGTGCATGGGCTCATCGGCCTGCTCCTGATTGGGCACCTGGTCATCGACTAGGTTGTTTTGGGCAACCTCCATCGACCCGAGATAAGCCACCACCGTTGCATTCGAGAGCAGATCCGACCTCTGCATGGGTTGTCAGCAAGCCAGTGAACCAAAGAATGAAGAATATGATTGAAAGAGAAGGCGAAAAAAAAGCTCAAAGAAAATTGTGTTGAAAGGAAAATGGTGAAAGGGCTGGAACACAAGCGGTCATAAAACGGCCATTGTATCGTACGAATACAGATACAACAACAACATTATCATGTCGTATCGATACTGCGCACCTCGGAGTCCGTATGCCCCATAACACTCGTTTTACTGTAGCATTCGGGAGGTTGCAAATCCGACCTTGACTCCTTGTCTAGATTTTCCTTTGCTTCAAGTCGACCACACCAGCATTTTTGGTGAAAGTACTTTTCTTTGTCCGCCGTGCATGCAGTACGAGTGCGACAGAGGATGCAAATTCCCACTTGGAATCCGAGACTTCCCATCTCTGCACTGGGGCAGTGCCTGGCTTCCCAGCCAGCTTATGTGCTTCTCTCTCTGCCTCCAACATCTCCACGTCCTCCATGTTCTCCATCCTCTCCACCGTTTTCGTCGGTGGCCCCGGCACAACGCTAGCCAGGGCAAGCCCACAGGTCTCCGTCGAATGATGATGCTCAACGTTCAGACGAGAAGCAAAACGGAGGCCCTTTGAAGTCTGAGGAGAGGCCCTAGAGAAAGGGAGGGCGTGTGAAATGTGAATCTCGAAATAGGGTGGTGTGGGGAGAGGGCGTGTGGAACTATTTGCGAATATCAAAAGGGGCAATGATGCGAGACGAAGTTTGAATAAAAGACAGTCTTGGGGAGGCCAGATCCTACGCCGAAGCCACAAAACCCTGGAGCACATCTTCGTTCTCGAGCTACTGTGAGCTACTTGAGTATGTTGATGCAGCTAGAGGACCAGTTCGCCAGCTGGCCCTGGCGCTGTCTGCAGACAAGAGGCAAGATGCATCTTGCCTGCGTCCTGTATGCGTCTGTACGGGGTAACGGGGTAACAGGGTGCGGAGGCGAGAAAACAAACCGGGACAGACCAGAAGAACAACGACGGCGGACGGCGCCTTGTGGGCTTCACGAAAACAAGGGCCTTGAAGATCGTGGGGGGAAGTGCGAAGTGGTGAGGGGAAGAAGACGAAAAACAAATGCTGCTGAGGCCTTAAGTCCAGAGGAACAAAGGATCCAAGATCCAAGATGAGAGATCCAGGGGCCGTCCGGGGCCAACCTCAACCAGGGAGTCGGTCCAGGGACACCGGCGGGAAGAGAATGACTCCAGCAACCCTAACTCTATGTAGGAATACCAGTGGTAGACTCAGGATTAACACCACTTGTTGAGCACCGGTCGGCGCCAGACGGACGCCAACTAATGCCAAGGGACGAAGGGAGGCCTTGGTCTCGGTGGTGGTGATTGGAAGATGGGGATACGGCAGAGGGGACAGGTTCTCTGGGGTATTGATGACATGCGAGTCATTGAACAGAAAGAGTGTGGGGAAAAGCAACGTCCATCATCCTGTTCCTGGATTTGGAAAACTCACCTCTGCTTCCAGCGCTTCCAATGCAGCGCTGAGGATCCTTGATTCGATGTCTCGCAGGAGAGCAGCCTGCTTGGCCACGGGGCTCCGAATGCCGTCATCATGACTCGAGGCGTCGTCTACCATATCGGTATGACGTTCTTCTTTCGTCCCGTCCTCGTCGTCGTCGTCGCTTTCGTCGTCATCGTGCTCGATACCGACAGCCTGCATACGCTCCAATTGTGACTCGATAACCTCTTGCAGGACCGTGACAACCCGTAACCGGAAAATCGGTGCCATCTCGTGGGCACTGGCAAACGTCTCAAAGTCGCGTGCTTTGTCCGTAATGTCCTCGTCCTGCCAGAACATGCGCAGCTGTGTCGATCCGTCTGTTTCTTGTCGTAGCCGGAAATCAATGCCGTCCTCTTCGTTGACACACATGAGGTGCACGAACGGACATGTCCAACGGACGTTGTCGGCAGCCTTGCCAGTCGTGTTGTCGTCACCCTCGCCGTCACTGTCATCTCCATCTCCCACGTTCAACCGTTCAATCTCTAGTCGTGGTACCGGAGCACCAAAAACGTGCAATTTTGCTTTCGCAAGTGGGTCGTCTGGGAACGGGCGGAACGGAAGGACAAGGCTATGCCGGGTCGACTTGGGGTCGATGAAGCCGTAGCTGAAAAGCATCTCGGATGCGGGCTTCAGACCGCTGCTGTCACCACTGCTGGCAGAGTCTCCGCCAAGGCTGTCTTGCTTGCTGCCACTGTAGGTAATGGTGATCTCTTCAGATGCAGCAACCTGCTGGTGTGGCCGCACCCGGAGCACCACGCCAATATCGTCAGCGCCGACTGGCACCGTCGAAGGTTCTTCGTAGTAGGCATTTGGCTTGTCGCTGTGGTTGACCATGTCGATGCACGGAACCATAGATGGGCCGTACCGTGGCAGGTCCAAACAGCGTGAGCGGTACCAGGCATCGACCAGGAACCAGTGGCGGAGCTCAGGGCCCGACGCGCGCTCCCAGAATGCGGCCTGCCAAAATGGAATATCCGAGGACTTCTCGCGCAGCTCGTCAAACTCGGCTTCCAGGGCGATGAGCTTGCCTCCCACGGCTGACTCGAGCGAGGTGCCCTGCAGAAGAAGACGCTCAGAGTCCGTCCAAAGGGTCGGCAATGGCACATCGGCCGGCAGGAAACGGACATACTCGGTCCATGGAGTTGGCAAGGAGGCGACCTCCTCGCCAGGCTTTCTTAAGCCAATGATAAGCTGCACGAGAAGAAACAGGAGAATATCGCCACGGGTCGTCTGATGGCCAGCGGCATCCAGAAGCAGGCGGAAATTGCGGTCTTGTTTTGCATATTCTTCGACGGCATCGGCGTGAAGCACGAGACAATGTGGAACAGAGATCAATGGCTCGCCATGGCTGCCTGCGTCAGACGAGCTTGTATCGACAGCGTTGACAGCAATCAGTCCAGAGCCTTTTCCGGGTATGGTGGCAATTCGGGTGTTGGTGAAGGTGACATTGTTGAGCGTCTGCCATAGTGGAAGAGACGCGATGGGCAGCTGGGCATGCGCCATGATGTCGGAGGAGAAAATGGTGAGGAGAAGAAGTGAAAAGGCGAAGCGAGACAAGATTCAGGGGTAATCAAAGTCCTTGTAAATAAACCGGGAAAGAACCTCTGGTAAGGGCCGGTTACGAAACCAGGAAGGAGCTCCTAAGCGACTTCCAGAAAGAACCCGGCTATCCGGTGTCGTCCTTGTCGGGAAAGTGCAATGGGATATATCTGAACTTCGTATAACAGCAGTTATCATGTAACATGTGCTTGTATGGGTTGGAAGGGAGCTGTCGTGAGTTCTTTCCCAGATGTGTTTTGGCAGCGTCGTCGCGGTTATTGGAAGGTGAAGTTCATTCTGTGAACTGAATTGCCTGACGTCAAAATACAGGCACCGGATTGGCTGATCTGCTTAGGAGCTCTTCAGCGCTTGCCCCGCCATTTTTCTACGGGCGATAGCGGGCGCAAAAAGACATGTGCTGGCGATAAAGAGACTAAAAGGCTGCGAACTAAATTTTTTATAGCGGGGCAAGCCGCTGCAAAGCCACTACAGAAGTCAACCCAAGGGCGCAAATCGCAGCCAGCAAAATTCGCACACTACCGAGTACATGCGACATGCGACATCTGTGACGAAACGAGGCTGTCTTTAAAAAGTGCCTCCCACTGCCCACCCTCTCTCCGCCGACCGACCGTTCACTCTCTACGACATATAGGAACGCAATAAATACACACAGCCGCCCACGATGCCTCGCGATCCGCTGATCGGGCTCGTCGGCAAGCCGAGTGCCGGCAAATCGAGCATGCTCAACTCGTTGACGGATGCCACATCCAAAGTTGGTAAGTGATCTTGGGTCTCCATGAACCCTCAAAATTATGTGCCGTGTGGAACATATGCTAACTTGCGTCGCTGACAGGCAACTTCCCGTATGTACTCCCGAAAACGTCCCAGAGACCTGCCTATCCAACCTAACCTCTCTCCTCCCCCAGATTCACAACCATCGATCCCCAACGAGCTGTCGGCTACCTCCAGGTCGACTGCGCCTGCGCCCGCTACGGAGTCTCCGAGCGATGCAAACCTAACTACGGCGCCTGCACCAACGGCCGCCGGTCCGTGCCCATTGAGCTACTGGACGTCGCCGGTCTCGTCCCCGGAGCCCACCAGGGCAAAGGTCTCGGCAACAAATTCCTGGACGACCTGCGCCATGCCGACGCGCTAATCCATGTCGTCGATGCCAGTGGCACAACGGACGCTGAGGGCAAGAACACACGGGGGTACGACCCATCGGTCGACATTGCGTGGCTGCGGTCCGAGATCGTGCAGTGGATCAAGGGCAACCTGACAGAGCGGTGGCCGGCGATCCGGCGGCGGCACATTGCGGCGAAACAGACGGCGGTCGAGACGATGCAGAATCAAATGTCGGGTTACGGTAGTACGGCCAAGCTGATGGCGCGGACGCTGGACCGGCTGGCCCTCAAAGAACCTCTCGAAGCGTGGGACGATGCGCTGCTGGACCGCGTGGTCAACGCGTTTACCGACGACAAGTTCCCGACCGTGATTGCCCTCAACAAGATCGACCACCCTGACGCCGACCGCAACATTGCCAAGATCACCAAGATGATGCAAAATGACGCGGACAAGATCGTCCTCACCTCGGCCGTGTCCGAGATTTTCCTGCGCAAACTGACCAAGCAGGGGTACCTGAAATACACAGAGGGCGGCGAGTTTGTGGACACACGGGAAGACCTAATTGCCGACGGCGACCCGGAGGGCGGCGGCCTCAAGGAGATGGACGAGAAGAACCTGCGGCGCATCAACAACCTGCGCGACATGGTCATCTACCGGTTCGGCTCAACAGGTGTCGTGCAGGCGTTGTCAAGGGCAGCCGATGTGCTCAACCTAATTCCAGTATTCCCCGTGCGCAGCATCGCCGCTTTGGGCGTGGCACAAGCAAACGCAGCAGGAGCAGCAGATCCATTAGGCGGCGGCCCGCCGCCAATATCTGCCGCCGAGGCCGCAAAACCGCTCTTCCGAGATTGTGTCCTCGTCAAGAAGGGCAGCACGGTGGCCGAGGTGGCGCGTAAATGCATGGGCGATGCGCCAATAGCCTACGTTGAGGGTGCAGCAGGCACACGTGTCGCTGAAGACGATACTGTGGACGTTGGCAAGAACGATGTAAGTATCAGACGGTCTTGCATCTCCAATATGGCAGTGTATGCCAGTACTAACATTACAACAGATCCTGTGCTTCAAGGTTGGCCGCATCTAATGAAAATATACCTAGAATTATTTGAAAAATTACAACAACACCCAACTTCCATACCAAACGACGTGCCAAGACTGGGCCGAGGAATGGTTATGAACATATTCAAAGTGTGCCTTTAGCAGTCAAAGACCATCTGGCTTGCAAGCCTTGAAAGTACAGGCTGGTGCTAAGGAGCAGAGCCAAGGGTGGTGGTTAAGATACGACGCCTCATTGGCGGCTTTCAAACCCCCATTCGGAGGCAGATCGACAATACAAGACCGGTCAGCGGAGGAAGGCCGAGCACGGCGTGATTTGGCAAGATGACTGCACTTTGGGATTAGGAGGCAGCACAAGACAGGTACGGGGCAGCGCCGAAACCAGTTATTCGCATAAGTTAGATTGTGCAAAAGTCTAGGTTCATAAAGGTACATGCCGGCTCGGATACGGGATCAAAAGTCCAGCGATATAGCGCCATTTCGCGATGTTAATGTCAAGCATATATGCATAAATAAAAGTCATGCATTTGTGAAAGAAGTAAATTTAATGAATGGGTATCGAGATTTCATTATCTTTGGTGGCGTCTTTGCCCGCTCTGCAGCAGAGAAAAAGCCGACAAAAGTATCTAGGGGAATCGATGAAGCCGACAAAAGTATCTAGGGGAATCGATGAATGCAGAGTACTAAGTAAGAAAGAAAAAAAGGAATGGCAGGACATAACCCAATGCTTGTCGAAATGAGACAAATAAAAGCAATGAAGAAAACATGAAACTGAAAACAGGATAAAAAAATTATGGCAAAATCCTAGCAGTCGCAGAAAATTGTCAAAAAATTGGTACTGCAAACAAAACCGCCGGGACACCTTCACGGAAGATGCCGAGTGATCCGATTTCAGCCCAATTCTTTTGCGAGTTCGACAACAATGGGAAGAGGGGGTGGTTGGGAGGGAGACGATAGCGAGGTTCCAGAGATAAAATGGCGGCGTGAAGATGATTTCGCCAAGGCGCCAGCTAAGACCCAAGACCCATGCAGCATATAGCAAGTGGCTGACCACATGCTTGCATTCTGCACCTGCAATTACATTACAGGCGGCTTAGGCTTAGAGAATGGCGGGCTCGGGGCTATTTTGTTTGCCGTGGATGTTTTGTCGGTCGTCGTCATCAGAAGATTTGCTGTCAGATCGTGGGCTGTTTTGGGAAGAAGAAACCGTGGATCCCCCCCAATCCCGCCGATCGAGTTGACTTTTTGTCCTCTGGAAAAAGTTGAGATCTCGTTGTCGTCGTCCCCCTTCAGCACTCCCCCTCAATCACTCCATTATTGCCGACTTAATATTTCAGGATAATGTACAGGGCGTGGAGGATGCCGGGAATGTAACCTGGAAAGTGGTGTTAGCATTAAGCTCGTGCAATTGCTTTCGGGGAGCTGTCCCAGCAAAAATACCAAAGCAAACTTACCGAAGATGGTCAGGACAATGTTGATGAGCAGGTCAGCACCGCAGCCGCGCTCAAGGAAGACACCCAGAGGTGGCAGGATGATGGCAAGGATGATCTTGCAGATGTCGGAGGTAGTGAAAGGCATTGTGGCGGTTGTGTTGAGACGGAGATCTCGAGATGTTTGTTTCTGAAAAGAAGTAGAGTAGAGTGAAAAGTGAGTGGAAGTTCTGTAGTACAGAGGTTGATGCGAATGTTGAGTTGGTTAGTTGATAGAAAAGAGAGGTCAGGAACAAAGGGCACAGGAACGAGGAGGGGGTCAGACACCTTTAAGTATCTTTTTCGCGACGAGATGGTCGAGGAGCTTGTCTGAGTACGCAGCACAAGGAAGGCGCTACAATAGTACGGGGAAGGCAAAAAAGGAACGAAGAAGAAGAAAAAAAAACTAGAAAAAGAGAAATCAAGGAGCGAGGCAGGAGGGAACCAGACACCGGGGGGTGAAAGTCACTGACGAAAGAGGAAAGAACTAGAGATGGACTGTTGTTACATGGGTACATGACGGCAGTCGCAGTCGACAGGGCCAGGGAGACAGGAAGGAGCGGGCGGGTCGGTTGGTTCTGAGATTGGGCACTGCGTCATATAATCCATACAACCCATAACATCCATTCAAGACGAGGCCGTACTAGTGTCATGTCTTTCTGGATCAAAAGCTGCATTGGCATTACTCAATGGGACTGGCTCGGGATGGGCTCTCGCCATGATGCAAAGAAGACCTGAACATGATTGGAACGCGGCTACATAGTACGGCTTGGCCCTGTGGCCTACGCTGTGCATGCATCTACCCACCGGCCAATGCTTTTTGCGTATTCGGGTTCCTTCCATAAATTGCATTGCGTTTTCTTGCTCCTGCATCTTTTTGGGCCAAATGACCAGATGACCACTGGAAGGACCCAGCCAAGGAAAGAGCAAACGACAAAATGGCCAAGGGGTAAAAATCGAAACGTGCATTGGGAAGTCGCGACCGTATGGCGGCGCTCTGGTGGTTAGCGTAGCTTAGTGAGAGCTCCGAGGAAGGAGCTGACAGAGCTTGGCCTGTCTCTTCTTTTGTTCCTTCCACTTGTTTTCAAATTCTCCCTTTCAGAAAGCTCAATTAGACGCCAAAAGCGAGACATGTCTTTAGATTCCAAGACATATACTATCCACAGAAACAATGCGTGGTACATTGCGGTACGACCAGACCGATGTCGTGCTATTGACAATTGACGACTTTTTTTTTCTTGTCTCCAGTCTCCAGTCTCATTAATCTTGGGTGGTCCAGGTCCAATCGCTGGAAGGTGCAGGAATTACGTCACTGCCGTGGCGCTAACAGGGCCAGCCGAGATCGTTAACACCACCCAAAAAGGCAAAACAAGAGAACGGCGCCACTACCACCCCTGCAGCCCTGTTTCGCGACTTCCGTTGTCTCCCTCCATGAGCACCCACCCAAATAAAAAGAGGAAAACAATGACATAACTGATCGCTCTTTCTCGATCGATGCGCTCTTGCCAATCTGCCTCCTGCCAATGCAAGAATACGTCAGGGGATCGTGGCGCATCGCAGACGCAAGCCACCCTTTCTTTGAATGCACTTTTTTCTTCTTCTATTTCTTGCCTTGTCGCGAACGTTTGATCTTGGCAACGGGAGGCCTTTTCTAGAAGCACATGCCTCATGGGTTTTCGTTGAACTGTAAGATGGGCCGTCAGCGCCGGCGGAGATCACGGCACGCAATTCAGTGAACAAATCTTGCAGCGGCGATCTTGTGCTGGAGAAGAGATAAGACTCGACACGCTCAAAATAGTAACAAGGCTGCCTTTTTCTTGTCGAGCTTGTCTTTTGAATGCTGCCTGTGACAGACGCCATCTGAACATCGAACGGCCCACGAGGACTGTGGCAGAGTCGGCGGTAAAAATAGGTGCTGTGTGCTACGAAATACTGGAGCCTGACACTTGATGACCATGAATGGTTTAGCGTCTGGGAGGAGAGGTGCCAGCTGACTAATCTTATCACGTGTAGACCATACACGTGACACATTTCCATCCAAACCCTAACTGTTATCGATAGGTGAATTTTTCAGCCCCCTCCATGAGAAAAGTGGGCCAATTTCGCTGCATCGACTTTTCCTAGTGTTTTTTCTCTCGAACTTTTTTCTCCTGCTTGTGACCTCTCTTCAACCACACTTTATCATCCATCACATCCATCTTCCCTGACAGCACGCAGGATTCGACCTCTTTGCGTCCACCGTCGCTTTTCTATACATAACTCAAAGTTTCATACTTTTCCCCAGTCTCTACAATGGCTCCTCAGACCGTGAGTATTTCCCAAAGATGAAAGAATATGTGAAGATGCAAGATCGAGATGGCGATGTTTCGTGGTAGAACAGACATCGCCATCTTGATCGAGCATCCATCACCACCCCCTGAAAAACAAAACGAACCGCTTTGCTGTTTTTGGGCATCCCCTTTCCCCTTTTTTGTTATCATTGTCCAAAAATGCAGTAGGCTAAAGTTTTGATATTTTCTCCCCTCCTACAGAAGAAGTCCGGCAAGTCCGCCAAGACGACCAAGAAGTTCGTCATCAACGCCTCGCAGCCCGCCAGCGACAAGATCTTCGATGTCGCCGCCTTCGAGAAGTACCTGACGGAGCGCATCAAGGTTGACGGCCGCGTCGGCAACCTGGGCGAGACCATTGCCATTTCGCAGTCGGGCGACGGCAAGATTGAGATTGTTGCGCACAACGACCTGTCGGGCCGCTACCTCAAGTACTTGACCAAGAAGTTCCTCAAGAAGATGCAGCTGCGCGACTGGCTGCGCGTCGTGTCGACCTCCAAGGGCGTCTACGAGCTCAAGTTCTTCAACGTTGTCAACGACGACGACGCTGAGGACGACGAGTAAGCTGTTTTCTTCTTGACTTCTTAACTTTCTGGCAACCAAAAAAGGATAAAAGGAAAAAGGAAAATCAAAATTTGGTGAAAGGGCATGTGTGGGAGTGGGAGCCGGCTTCGCTGTCGACTTCTCTGTCCCCTGGCCTGATCCTCCAAAAACATATAGAAAACACAAAAGCCGACAAATAATGGAATAAAAGCTGTCATTTGGGCAAACCAACGTTCACAGGATGCAGTGTGATGTGCGTGATGATGTATGCTGAAATAGAATTGTAAACTTTAGAGGAGATGTGCTTGCAAACGTAGAACCAAAAAACCAAAAATCAAACTGATATCAGACCGACCCAACTCAACCAACTCCTCACGCCCTTTCGTTACCCCTTTACCCTGATTTTACGCCCCTAAATCGTAGTATATGCACGTCCCGGTGCGGAAGTTGTACACAAACGCATTCCGCGACCGGCTACTGTTGCTGCTCTCGTACTCGGTCCGCCACCGCAGCAGCATATCCTGGATGTCCCGCGTGTATTTCTTCTCGACAGAGCTGACGCTCTGTTCGACACGGCGCCAGCTGTCGGGATCAGAGAGTGCTGTACCTCTAATCAAATCCAGCACTTGGTCTGTTGTCTCAACGGCGGCAACGGGACCAGACAGGAACGACCGAACCAAACGTGCCGCACTGACTTGTGCCTGCTCAACGACGGCCTGGCGGTTGAATTTCTTGCTCTTGGTCTGGCTGACCAGAATGCGCACTTCCTGCTGCTGGCCCTCGGCACCGCCTGCCCGATCTCCAGCGCCAGAGTGACTTCCGCCAACAGACGAGGACTCGAGCGAAGACGACGCAACGGCAGCAGCAGCGGCGGCAGCGGCAGCCACTTTGGCAGCGCCTGTGCGTGTCGAATCGCGCTCGCGCATCTCGCTGCGCAGCCAGCTGATGACTTGGGAGAAGGGCAGCTCGACATCAGGCGCGGCATAGTTGCGGTGGATAGCGGCTGCACTCGAGCCACCGCCCGAGCCAGAGCCCGAGTTGGTGTTGGGCATCGTCTTGATCTTGACAACGCCTTCTTGCTTGACGATAATGATCCACGCATGGCCCTCGTCACGGTTCTTGAGGACGAGCTCTTCTGTCGATCGGGCATCGCTGGCCAGCTCGGCGCTCATGTCGTGGGCCCAGAGAGTGCGCAGCAGCTCGACACCGACGGACCGGAGAATCGTGGGGTCGAAACTGGCCACAAGAATGTCACACTGGGGTCGGATGTTAGTACCGTACTGTCCTATTACTTTCTTTGAAGATCACACAGTGTGTATTGAGTACTCACCCTCTTAACCGAAAACGCCCCTGAAGTCTCCTCTTCAGCTGCCTTTTTCAAAAACGCCTTGCCGCTCGACCGTGGCGGCGCCTGTGCCAGCTTCTCCCAGTTCAGACTGAAGCCGACGGCGTGGCGCTCGTCCGGCAGGTTCGACCCGAAGCGCGGCCGGTACTCCTTGATAAGTCCATCGTAGCGTCCGCCGGCGGCAAAGACGTCCTTGACCTTCTTGTCGAGCAGGCACGAGAACATGACGCCGCCCGAGAAGAAGGCCTCGTTCCACGTGTTGAGCGGGCACACGTATATTTTCGAAGTGACGCCCATGCGTTTGCAGTACTCGTAGACTTCGCGCAGGTGGGCCAAAGTCGAAGATGCGCGTTCGTAGGTGTCGGTGCCCTCGAACAGCGTCTTAAGCTTGGCGTAGGCTTTGCTGGGCGTGTCGCGGAAGTCGAATTTCTGGAGCTCATCAATGCTCGTCGTCGAGGCGCCCACGAGCGGCGACCGCAGCTCGCTGCGCAGCTTCTGCCATGTCACGCTATGAATGTTGAGGCGGCTGAGCACGTCGGCAACGGCGCGGCGGGCGGACTTTTCGACGCCGCAGAAATCAAAGATGAGTTGCAGCAGGTCCGAGTGGCCGAGCTGGAAACAGAGCGGGTTGGCGCGGACAGTCGGGAAAGCCGCCGTGATCTCGTCGATGACTTTGATGACTTCGGCTTCGCGCAGGGCCAGATCCAGAGTGTGCGTTGTCACAAGGTCGAAATCCACCTCGCCAAACATGCTTGGCTGTCCGCCACCAGGACGGTCTCGGAAGATGCTGCCAAATGTATACGACTTGCCCACCACGTCGCCACCAGAGGCACAACGGGCCAGTGCACGAGCGTTGCCCATTGTTAGATCAAAGGGCAGTTGCAGCAGGTTACCGTTGCGGTCGAGTAGCTGCACTACATTGGCACCTCCATACAAGGAAGATCGTGGGTACAAAGAGCTGCGCGTGGCTTCGACGGCGCCGTGTCGACGGAACACGGACACCAGTACTTCCTTGACAATGTGTTGGCGCATCAGATCCTGCGAACTTGGCGGCGTCTGTGTTTGTGTCGAAGACATGTCCCACGCATAATCTTTGGCCTGCTCAACGGGCCGTGCAAACAGCATCGACAGCATCTTTTGGTAGTACGGCGATGTCGAGTTGGAGAGTTCAGACAAAGCATGTCGGATGGTCTCGCTCTCCATCTGCACCGGGAGCTTGCCGCTCTTAAGAAGCTCGGCGCCCGATGGACGTTCCTTGGGGTTGTGTGTGAGAAGAGCCTGGATGATGTCCACCTGTGACTTGTCCTTTGGCTTGAAGTCGGACGGGAGGACAGGCGGCGAGCCACGCAGTTTGCTGAGAACGTCGGCACGCTGCATGCCAATCATGGGAGGATAGCACATTTCAAAGAAAATGACACCGAGCGAGTACATCTAGTCGTATTAGTAGGATAAAAACAAATCAAGCATGGGGAGCAGGACATACATCAACTTTGGAGGTGTAGGAGCCACTGCCTCCCGACCGAACCTCCGGCGCAACGTAGACAGCTGTGCCGATACTTCTTGTCTCGTCCGTGGCATCGATATTGCTGGACGTAAGTACACGGTCAGTGCCGCCGAGTTGGCCTGTCGTCGCAAGACCGAAATCACCAATCTTGACACTGTTCACACCGTCGACGCCTGCACCAATGAAAATGTTGTCTGGCTTGAGATCACGGTGCACGATGCCGAGGCCGTGGATATGAGCAAGGCCCTCGAGTAGTTGACGGAAGAGGCGCCAGACTTCCTGCGTGTCCTTGGACAGGTTGCGGGCAATCAGATCGCGGAGGGACTACGTTTGTTAGTAAAGGGAAGAAATAAGAGCAAAATCATCAAATGCACTGGTACTCACCCTCTTCTCGCAGTACTCCATGGAAATGTACATGATGGTGCGGCCTGGGCGCTGACTTCCACGCCGTAACCGCTTCCAGCCAGTGATGCCAAGACGCCCGTTGTTGGTCTCAGTAGCTTTCGAGTCCTCGTCGGAGCTGGAATAGGCAGCGCTGTCGTCTTCGCTATCGTCACTGTCATCATCATCGTCTTCACCATTTTCGTCGTCGTCGTCTTCATCCGAGTCTGACTCAAAGGCAATGTTAGGATACCGGCCCGACGACATGAAATCAAGACCGCCGCTCTTTGTGAATTCAATGTTGATGTCGTCGTCGTCAAAGTCGTCGGCCTGCTGAGAGTTGTAGCCGCCAGTCGACGTGGCCGTGTCGCCTTCTGATCCGCCAAAATCATATACCTCTTCCAGCCAGGCGTTGTAGTACCGAACAACGGCCGGGTGACTGAGCTGTGAGAGCAGCCGCACCTCTTTGAGAATATCGGTGACCGTTAGGCTTTCTTGCGGGCTCTGCGTGATCGTAATCTTCTTGATGGCATAGATCTGGCCGTCAAGCTTCTTGCGCGCCTTGACCACTTCACCAAAACCACCTTTGCCGAGACGGCCTTCTTCGATAAAGTCCTCACGGTATCGCGAGGCTGCAGGCCCGCGCGTCATGGAGTCGTGGCGTGTGCGCTGAGGCAGGCTCTGCGGGATCGACATCAAAGACCCGTCTCCCACGGCAAAGCCGTCGTCGGCCAGGATGGGCGCGTCGGTGGCCAAGAACTCGCTGGACCCAAGATCAAAGGCCCGTGGACGTTTCTTGGGATCAGGTGTAAAGAGCTTGGACACGAGCTCGCCCAGCGAGTCAGACAAATTATGAGAATCGATCATGTCGCGTGGAGAGTGATACTTTTGCGGGACGTCGAGACCGAAAATCATTTGCAAAAACACAACGCCAAAGTCCCATACATCCGTCTTTTGGGTGTACTGGGGCCGAGAGGCGCCTGCAATTTCGGGCGGAAGCCAGTATGCGGACCTTGCTGTTCGCATCGACGTCATGGTCGGCCCTGTCCGGGAGTAAATGTTGTGCATCAGGCGTTGATACGAAGCATCCGCCAGTTTCGGCACAATGTCGCCGCTGGCATCGCGGACAAGAAGCACGTTGCTCGGGTGGATATCTTCGTGGAGCATGCCGTGACTGTGGAGATAGTCGAGCGCATCAAGCAGATCGCGTGTCCACGCCCGCACTTTGTTGACTTCAAGGTGGCCGGCCAGTTCGAGGACGTCTTCGAGCGATCCTTTGTCTGCCAACAAGCTAAGCACACTAATCGTCCATGTCGTCTGCTCTTGGGGCCCAGATGACGCTATTTGGAGCTGTTGGCTCTGCGACATGCCCATAGACCGAGACGATTTGGAAGGTGGAGAGAGATGGGATGATTGTTTCGACGGAGATGATGCACCAGAGGCCTTTTCGCTCTCGATAGATGAAACACGGTCGATACGGAAGTCGATGACATCGAGAATGTTGCGGTGCACCTTTTGCCGGCGCATTTTCTTGAGCGCCTTGAGCTGCGTCTCCAAGGACTGGATCTGCTTGATGGCCTGCACAGAGTCCTTGGATCCAGACTGCAGCTCCGTCTGTTTGAGAGCAAGGCTTCGTGGCTCCTGGTCACTCCGCAAAATAGGCCGCACAACATAAATTTTGGATATTGGGCCGGTGTGGAGTAAGAACTTGCCCGTGACGGTGCGGAAGTAGACCGAGTTGCCGGCCGTGTCCGTCAGGTCGCACGGCTCGTCAAAGACCATAGTGTCGTTGTCGTTCAAGCCATTGCCGCGGTCAGGCGACACATTGGCGCCGTTTTGCGTGCGGTTCTTCTTGCGCACCTCCTTGGCTTTGGTGCGCTGCCGCTCGCGCTCCTTTTCGACGAGGGCGCCCAGTGCACGCTCTTCTTCCCGGGTCTCTTCCTGACGCTTCCGTTCTTCCTTTTCCTTTTCGTCCTTTGCTGCCTGAGCTAAAGAAGCTTCGTGGGCAGCCCGTTCTTCTTCCAGCGACGGCAGATCCAGGCCCTGTTCTTTTGCGAGAGCCGCATCCTCCAGCACCTCGCGGATGCCCTCGACCAGATAGTCAATCATCTCCCGGTCCTCGGCGGCACACTCCTTGGCCCGCGCCTCCATGACCTTTTGCACCTTGAAGAGCGTCGACTCGCGCAGGTAGTCATGGTTCTTGATGGTGAGCAGCGGCACGGATTTCGGGTACGTCGCCGTCAGCACGACGCCCAGCGTCACGGCAAAGTCCTCGTCGAGGCTGGCCTTGATGCGGATGTCAAAGGACGGCTCCGACTTCTTCCAGGCGCTGTGGGCTGCCTTGTGCTGCACAAAGTCGTCGCCATAGATGGCCTCGAGCACGGTCACCTCGTCCTGCTGGCGCTCCTCGTACTGGGTCTTTGCGTCGGGTGGGGGGACATCTTGGTTGTTGTCCTTGATCGCAGTGTTGGTCCGCTTCAATCCCGGGAAGCTGGGGTCTTCCTTTTCCTTGTCTTTCTTGTTGTTCGGTTTCAGGGGCTTTTTGCCGGCCATCGTGATGTGGTCTTTGGTTCTCGGAGCGTAAAGTCTGTACAGCCTGCGAAGGCTGCAGAGATTTACTCGGAGAAGCCCATGTTGTCAATTGCTATTGTTTTCTGGGTGGTGTTTTTGTTTATTGGGGGTCGGATTATGGTGTGATAAAGGGGAGAGAAAGTGAGATCTCCTGGTGTGACTGTTTTTGTCAAAGTTCAGATGAAGATGAGTCAAAGAAAGATGTGAGGTGCCAGCATGCAAAAGCTTTATCGGGAAGCAACGATGGGCGGCGCGCGATTGCGGGGCAAGGCCAGCTTCTAGTGGCGGGGGCAAGCAACACAGAGTGCCGCTGAAGCAAGGAAGGAGGCGAAAGATGACTGCAACTTGGGTGACAGAATGACAAGGCTGAGCCGGACTACAGGGACCCAGGGCTGGCTTTTAGCGGTGAACATTTAGTGGTATTGGCCCATTACGTGGCATGCTAAGATGCAGGCCACAGGCGGGCTCGGCGGGCTCCAGGTGGGCTGCCAATTGGGAAAGAGCACAGACCACGCGACTGCCAACATTGTTGATACGCTAGTCCCATTTTGGACACTAAGTAAACAAGGGTTGTGCCTCTTGCTTTGGTTCACCCGTAGTCCACTCTTTTTTCTTCTTCTCCAGCAATTTCGGGTTCTTCTTTATTATCACACCAACGCGCTTCCCGACCCGACGACGGCAGACGACGGCGATACCCACGCATCATCAATTGACGACAACACAAGAGGCGGCATTCAATTACACATCACGATGTTTGGTTGGGTGATAAAACGCGGTCTCGACGGCGGACGCGACGCGCCAGAAGATCCAGGTAAGTTGACGATGAGCTTTGTTGAGGGGACAGCCGGTATTCCCAGTCTTTGCGATAATGTTGACATCTTCTTTCCCTCAGATGACACGCGGATGGAGCAGCCAGACACGCCCGGGCCGGTGTTCGCCGCGCGGGCGTTCAAGAGTGCCATCTTCGGCACTCCGGCGCGTCAAGACGAGACAGTCGAGATCGACAACCAGCCAGCAGCTGCAGCACAACCAGCGCCACGAGAACCGGCAGCGACGACAAACAAGACGACAGAAGCGAAGCCCAGCGCGGCGGCAAAGGACACAGGAGTCACACCAGGGCGGCTACCAGGCATTCTTCTGACACCTGGCACAGCAACTTCACGGAGAAAACGCGTGTCGTTTGGCCACGAAGTGCCTGCAGAAGGTGCCGACAAGAAGAACGAGCTGCGGATCGACAGAAATGGACGGAGACCCAACCTCTTTGGCGACCATAGCACGCGCAGCAAGGCCTCTCGGACGACACTAGGAACGGCCCTCGAAAACGCACGCAAACAAAACAACAAGGCAGCCGCAGCAAGCAAGCCAGTCGTTGATGCTGCACCAGTTGCTGCCAGTCGGCCTTCCGCAGACGAGCCAGAGGACGACTGGGAAGAGGTGGACGAAGACGACCGCGACCCGGACATTACTGTCGACCTCAACGAGCCACACTCTCAGTCTGGTCGGTACTGGAAATCCGAGTTCCAGCGCTACCAGGAAGACGCCAAGGTCGAGATGGGCAAGCTGCTCAAGTACAAGCAGCTGGCCAAGTCCTACGCCAAAATGAAGGATGCCGAGGCCGCGGACATGCGCACGAAGCTCCAGGAGGAAAAGGAAAAGGTGACGGAAATGGAGGGCCGCATCACAGAGCTGGCTGGTCAGATTGCGCGCAAGCGCATGGACAGCAGCTCCGACCGCGAGTACCAGGAGCTCATCAGCGATCTTACGCGGCAGACGGCACGCGCCGTCCAGTACCGCAACCAGGTTAAGGAGCTGGAGGCGATGCTTCAGAACAGTGAGAAGGAGGCAGCCGAACCTCTTTCGGCGTTTACGACAGTCACCTCCCCACGCACACAACGTACGCTTATCGACACGCAGCGTGAACTGCGTCGCGCCCGCGACCAGGCTAGAGAGCTGACGCAGGCCAAGGAGGAGATCCGGCGGCTCAAGAGCGCACTGCGCGCAGCTGAGCAGAAAGCCGAGAAGGCTGCCCACAAAGCGGAGGGCAGCAACTCCACCGTCAACAGCAATAAAAGGCTCGAGGCCGACCTTGCAGCGTCCGAGGCCACGGTCGAAGCGCTGACCGCCAAAGTCGACGACCTGGAGAAGCGCGCCGAGTTTGCTGAGGACGAGCGCCGGCAAAAGGACAAGGAGCTGCGACTTGTGCAGCGCAAGTACGACTCGCTCAAGGACGACGCCAAGGCCCGCGTGGGCGAGGCCGAGCAGGTCATGCGCCGCAAGAACGAGGAGATTGCCGACCTGAAGAAGCAGATCAGGCAGGTCACAGCCACGGCCGCCACGGTGCGCCAGACTGTCGACGATGTGCCGATTCTGGTCGACGACATCAAGGATGTGAAAACGAAGGACACCAAGCCCATAAAGGAGCTCAGAGAAGTCAAAGAAGTCAAGGTAAAGGCCAACAGAGCCACAGACGCGCCCATATCAGAGAGCGCCGCGGCCAAGCTTGCCATGCTCCGCCGCCGCCGTGGTGCCGAGCCACTGCGCCCTGTCTCTGATGCCCAGCGGCCAAAGGCCGTTTTGGAGAGCATCGGCATGAACCGTATCAATACTGAAAAGAACGACAAGGGGAAGGAAAAGGAGAAGCCCAAGGCGGAGCCCCTTGGAGAGCGCATTGCAAAACTCGGCCAGACAGCAAGGCCCTACAAGTCGACCGTCTCTACAAGAGCCTCGGCGCCAGCTCTTGTCGACTTGGAGAGAGACGACCGTGTGGCCGCTGCCGCCGCTGCAGCTGCCGACGCCTCCTGTCTGTCCATGTCGTCTGAACGGGCTGCAGCTGCCATTGCGCGTATCGAGGCGCGGCGTGCTCAGCGGAAGCTCGAGCTGGAGACAATGCGGAACAAGGAGAACATGCAGCCGGCGTGAGGGACATTAAATTAAGATGGTCAGCTTTTGGTTTTTTGGTTGGAAGAGCGATATCATTTGAGCTGCTTGCTTCACTTGTTTATTTTTATGGCGTTTTTGGATGTTTTTTGTCTTTCGACTTTTGACCTTTTTGTTGATTGCCATTGGGCCCTTTTTTTTTTTTTGTTTTCATATTTTTGCATCTTTACCCATATCCCCATATTCCTTGCGCGGTGCTCGATACTAAAAGCACCACCAGGAACAGCCTTTGCACAGCGAATTGCCAATACATATTTCCCACAATTGATTCCCGTCTTGATCAGTGATATCCACAAAGTACAATGACTGATGACGTTTTGTCCGTTGGAGGTCGACTACGGTCCGTTTCAGTTGCAACAATGCAACACATGTGGAAACAAAGTGGCCGGTTTTCAAACAGGACCGGGAATACGTACACAAGGCTGTGTGCGATGCCCTGTTCTTCCAAACTTGTTTTTACAGTCCCAAAATACGGCCAAGGTTTCAAAAATAGAACAGCTGCAGCAGGACCAAAAGTGTATGCAATGTAAATCCAATTTACGTGGAATAATCTAAAATGTAATAGGTCAAAAATACAGCAGCGACAACTGATTATATCTCGAGCATGCGGTCCCAGCCTGTCCAATACCCATCTATGCGTTATATAAAACCGGAGACCAAAAAAAGAGGATGCCAAAAACGCCTTGTTCGCCGTCGAAACCGCCGCCAAAAAGAACTTATGGAAAAAGAAGACCACCCAAAAAATAAGACAATCAAGAAACGGGTAAACTACTACCCATGCTAGTTGTGAATATGACGCGAGCTCGAGAAACGCAATAATGGCTGTAAGAAAGCAGAGTGAAAATGAAGAAGACAAGAAAGAAGAAAAGAAAGAAAGAAAAAAGAGACGGAAACAGAGTAGCCTAGGCAAAGATCTCGGCCAAACTCTCAAACTTAATCGGGTGTACAAGCACGCTGCGCATACACATGCGGCCGCTGTTCAAAACCTCGTCACCAGCGCCGCCACCCAGGCCAGCCAAGCTTTCGTCGGTGCCATTAACAGGCTTGGGCTTCGGTGCGGCTGGGTCATCAATGGGCTGAAGGTAACCGAGCCAGCGACGCCACAGACGGCCGGCAAAGTTGGAGTTGTAGTACCAGGTGATGCCGCGGTGGTAGTGCTCGTTACCGGGGTGGAAAGGTGACGCTGGGCTGGCACCGGACGAGTGGTCGGGCCCAGCATTGAAAGCCTTCTCGGCAGCAGCCACTGGCCACTTGCGGTCAGCGTAGACCGGGTGAGGCGCGTAGACGGCCTTGAAGCCACGGTGCAGGGCAACGCTGGGCGGGAACATCTCCGCAAACATGCCGTGGTGCAGGCGCCAGGTCTCCTCATGCATGGCAAAGAGAAGGCGGCGAGACAGGCGAGAGGCGGTAATGATGGCGGTACGGCGAGGCGGGATTGCGAAAGCAAGGTCGTAGCCGGTGACATCGTTAGAGAACATCCAGCCAGAGTCTTCAGCGTCGAACATCGGGTTAAGCGTGATCAAGTCGGCAGCTTCGCCCACACCGCACGACTCGGGAATGTGCGTGTAGTTGTTGTTGCGGTCGGCGAAGAAGTGGCGGCCGGGAAGCGAGGCGGTTCTGTTGTCCGACGGCTGAGTCCGGTTGTACGTGCTGAGGACAGCGCCCTCACAGCCGGCAGGGAGTGGCGAAATGCCGCGCTCCTCGTCACGCGTCTGCGTGCGGCCAGCAAAGTAAAGCTCGCCCAGGATCGAAGGGCGGCCAGCCTCGTGGGCCTCAGCATCGACACGAGCGGTGAAGTTCTCCCAAGAACCGTGCAGAGCAGGGATGTAGTACTTCGCAGAGCGTTCCCAAAGGCGGCGGCGGGGTTGCTTGTCGGCCCAGGAGCCGAGGCGGTCAAAGAACTCGTAGTAGCTGCCAAGGAAGCGCATGTCCATCTCCCAGTTCCAGTAGTAGGCGTACTCGGGGTGCTGCTGGGCGAAGTGCTGCAGGGGGAGGTGGGCAGAACGGTAGACACCGTGGATATCGGCATTGGCAGGGTTGGAAAAGGCTGGCTGGCCACGCATGCCAGGGTACAGCAGGCGCATCTGTCCTTCAGACCAAAGCGAGACAAGACCCCGGAACTCGCGCGGGATGTTGTTTGCAATAAACTCCTTGGCAGTGTCTGCGTCGGCCCAAACAGGGATGTTCTCGTCGCGAGCGTGCAGGAGAATATGCACGTCGTACTCACCGCCCGAGCGAAGAGACAGCTCAGAGACCAGAGCGCGCATGTTGAGAATAGAGTGAAGGGACCACTTAAAGCCTGCGTAGCAGCGCATAACAACTGCCGTACGCTCAATCTTTGTAAGACCCGAGGTATCGTTTGATGTCGTTCCGGTCGAAGCGTCTCTCTCAATGTTGGACATGTCCATCAGATCGCCAGAGGGCGAGTATTCGCTGGAGCGAGCACCCTCACTGCCGGCCGGGATGAAACGTTCCTTATTCGATGCAAAACAGCGGCGCTGCGCTGAGGCCCAATCAACCGTGCTGTAGTCGATCTTGCCGGAAGTCAACTTGGGCGACCAGATCTGTTCGGAGCCCTCGCGCTCAGTGTCCAAACCGAGGCCTGTGCCGCCCTCTTCCTTACTGTAGCCCAGTCCATAGGGACCATAGCGGCCAAACCGGTCGAAGCAGACGTCCTCGCGGAGACCCAGCAGGCTGTGAGAGCCAAGAAGAGGCTCGGGTTGGCCCTGAGGCACACCCGGATAAGCCCAGAGATCGGGAACGGGGACCTGGTTGGCGGCGTCCAGATAGCAGCGCTGGACGGGGTAGAACTTGGCGCGGTACTCGGTCGAGTTATAGTCCGGGTGGGCGTTGTAAATGGTAGGAGCTGGCGCAGTGCTCTTGGCTGTTGTGGAAGTGGCAGTTGAGGTTGCAGACGTCGTCTTGGCGTCGGATCTCTTGGCGAGATGATCGGCTTGGGGAACCGCAGGTGCGGCGGCGGCCAAGGATACGTTAACTGCCTCAGCATATTCCTGGAGTCTACCGGCATGAGAATCTTCCGCCGTAGGATACTCAGTCTCGTACTTGCTAATTGGGACAATCGCTCGGACACCGTTGTAGTAGCTGTCAAGGCTGTTGTTTTTGTTAGTTGGTGTGAGTTCTATACGAGGTGAAATTTCGTCGACTATAAAAGGGCATATCAACGAGAAAATAAAAAAGAACAACAAGACATCTAAGAACATACCGAGTGTAGTTGACCCAGATTTGCTCCGGGCTGGGCCCCTTCTTTTCTGGTTCCGGCTGTTCCTTGTGAAAATGCAGGCCATGGCGAGTCGGGCTCTGGGCGAGGAGAATGACGAAAAGGGCGCAGAGAAGACCGCCAATCCACATAAACACGCGCCGGTACAGGCAGTGACTGAAAATCGAGCGCAACCTAGGCGACGTCGTCGGTGACCGGAGAGGTGCATATGAGGGGAGTTCGATCCGGCTGGTTGGCAGCCATTTTAATGACGATTTGGCGACGTCGAGAGCGGATGATGCCCTGCTGAGGACCGGCATGGGCAGGAGAGAAACGCGTGATGATGAGAAGCCATTGATGTTGGCAAAGTTTGTGAGACCAGACAGGCCACCAGATGAGCTGCCGGTAGGTTTTTCGAGAATGGAGAAGCTGTTGCGTCGGCTGGGAGTAGTGCTGGATGGCGACGAACTGAGGCTGGCTGCGCTGCTGGTGGAGCCAACGTCGAAAGTCGCTGCCCGTTCCATCATGAGGGGAGAGAAAAGAGTCGTCCAAGTCGTGGGCAGTATGTTATTGTGATAACGTGAACATTAGAGCGGAAGGCGTAACCAAGAAGAGAGACCAAGTAAAGGGCCGGGTACTGAAAAGGAGGTCCGGGAGATATGTCGTGAAGAGGAATCCAGAATAGACAACCAAAAAAGGATGGCAGAAGCCGACGAAGCACGAGAAAAGCCGAAGCCAAACGAGTGTGAAGAATAAAGAATAAAGGGGGTGCAAACAATAACAATAACAACAGAAGATGCAGATATTAAGAAGGAAGCGTATGGATATGATAGAAGAGGAAGGAAGGAAAGAACAATGGTGCCAGACTGTTGCTGTGCAAAGAGATACCGCGAAGAAGGAGTAAACGAGTGAGATGCGGGTTGTTTTAGAAAATGAAAATAGAAAGAAGGAAGCAAGAAAGTTATCTCAGCATGGAAGTTGCGAGATGCAAGCCAAAGTAAGGAAAGAAGGAGTCCCAACTAAGGAAAGACGCGAGAGACCTCTTTCCTGCGACGAACAGCCGGGAGTCTGGGCCCTTTTCGGAATGTCCCCTCTTGCTTTCTTTTTTTCTTCTGTTATTCCTTTTCCCCAGTTAAACTGTGAAAGATAATCGGTCCCTGCCAGTGGATCTTGCTCTGCGTTTTTGGTGAGACAAGGAGAGATGAGGGGCCGTTTCTTTTCTGCGCGAGAGATAGCCAGGGGCCAGGGAGGGCGTGGCGTGGGTGTGCGTGTAAAGTGCGTAAATACTGAGAAAGTCGTCGTGGTCGTGGTGCGCGTTTGTGCGAGGCAACTTCAAGTCAACAATGGAAAGCGAGAGACGGAAAACAAAACGAGCTGACGAAAGAGCGAATGTGGGATGTTGTAGAAGAAAAGAATGAGAGAGAAACGAGAGACAAGAGGAGGAAAGAGGGAAAAGACGCAATCGACATAAAAAGCGAGTGACAGGAGACCGAGAGGGAAGCAACGACGCAAGACAGTCCAAACCCAAACAGAGCAAGAAGGAGCTGATGGTGGGAGGGAAAGAATACCCAGAACACCCAAGAAAGGGAAAGAGCGAGGGAAAATAAAGAAGCGAAAAAAAAATGAAAAAGAACGACCACAGGAGGCAATGGTGTGGCAAGCCGTGGGAGAGAATATGGCAGGAGCCCAGGATACCTCCCAATAACAGCAAGAACGACTGTCGCGGCGCGCGGCGTGGGTGTAAAAAAGGGACTCACGACCGACGGCGTGGACAAGGGATAGGGGACGGAGAAGCTAGACGCTAGACGCCATCCCCATTTTTATTTTAGTGGCCACATTGGGAATGGGCTTGTTTTTTTTTTTCGTTTTGTTTCTTTCTTTGTTTTTTTTTTGGCGTTAATTTAGTGCGACAGCATGATGGCAGGCCAGAAAACAGGGCCGTTATCTTGATTTTCTTTGCGGTCCTTTTTCGATTTTTCTAGCGATGTTCGCTCCTTCCTTGCTTTGAGTGCCAGGACAGATCGAGATACTTGTATTTTAGTTGCGTTGCAGTTGGCGGTCGCGCCTTCCAACTTGTATTTTCCTTGTTTGCGCAAAGTATCAGAAGAACAAAAATAGAAGGTGCGCAAAGGTACGGAAGCATGAAGGGTAGGGGCTCACTATTATTACTCCTGCTCACCCAGTTTCCCACCTGGAATATTATCCTCCGTGCGGCAAGCCTTGCCATATCACGGCCATGTGCCTGTAAAATTGTTTACAAATGGCACATTTCCTACACTTCGGAGGGCCCACACAACGCCCACTTTCTACAACACAAGCCGGCAGACAAATAAGGAGGGACATGGGGGCAAGTGAGCACTGTGAGAGTGAGTGCGCAGTGAAGAGAGGGGAAATCAGAAGAGCCAAATGAGAGAGGAGAGGGGCTGACAGCGTTGTATGAAGCCAATATTGAAAAGCATGAAAATGGGCTAGAGTGGTGATGAAAAGGGAAAGGGCCAGCTTCGGCACGAGGCAGGAGCCAGGAGGTGGGTGCTTTTGGCGCGCAAGAATGGTCTGGACTTTCCTCCACTCTGTGGTCTGTGAGAGCGCGCAAAAGAAGGGGAAGGAAACACAAGAGGGAAAGAGCCAAGAACGAAGTGTAATACATAGCCGTGCCATATGGTGTCAGCGCTTTTGGATTATTCTTGTCGCTATCTCAGTGCGACCGAAATTTGTTGTTTTGCGCCGGTTGCAATTGTGATGCAGTTGATATAAATATGATATGATATGTGCAGAAGAACCAGAAGAACCAACAGACAGTGTGGTAGGAGAAAGGCAGAGCAAGAATAGCCTTGGATAATATCCAGTCACATAACACCGCTTGGCCGCTCTCTTTCGCATGCAGATGCAGGTCAAATACTTGTTTTTGCAGGGTATTTAGGTGCTAATTTAATGTATCTTTTATTAAATCCAGAGTGCCAACAGTTTGACCGTCACGGCGCAATTCGATATTAAATACACACACGCCTCGTGGGTTTCTTCCTCTTTCCCTTCCGGTTTTGCCTTCCCGTCGTTTTGTTTCGTTGCCTTGCCCGTCCCGTTCGTTCCTTCCCAGTTTTTTTTGTTCGTCGTCAGTTCGTTCCCTCGCGCCTGCCTTCCTTCCCTCCGTGATCCTTCCCGAACGACCATTCGTGTGCGGGTTTGGATGCAATGGAAGGCGCAAGGAATGCGGCCCGGTAGAAATGGCCTGTCGATACGAATAAGACGAGAAGGTTTTTGAGGGGGAGAAGCGAGAAAGCTGCCGGCTCTGACGTCGCGCGCAAGATCTGTAAAATAGACCACCTCGGCCACCAAACGCGATGCTTTGTCGATCGCCTACCTGAAAGGATTCTGCTTGTTTTGTTTCGGATCTGGCACATACTTTCTAGCTGTTCCTCGTCTTTTCACGCCAGACTGTTCAAGCTACCCGAGGCTGCGACAAGATCTGCAGAGAACGGCTCTGACAGTTTCCTTGCTTGTTCCTTGTTCGTTCCTTCTCTCCACCACGCAAGAAGACGTGAGACTCCCAAAACTTCGCACCAAAAAAAGTGATTCAATTGCCCAGCACGTCAAAAATAAATAAAAATTAAATGCATAGATGGTTTTTTTCGGACTCTGCTACTTTTTATCGTTCTTTTCCCTTCTTTTTGGCTATTGTTTCGCTGGTTTTGATGTGTTTTTGTTGTTGCTTTTAACATCAATAATCCAAATTTCAGTGGTGTAGTGATATTTGGAGTCTCACGTCTTCTTGCGTGGTGGAGCTTCTTTGCGCTCCTCGCTTGTGACTGTTCCTTTGTTTTCTTGCGAGTGAAGCATGCCTTCCGCACTGGTCTGCAAAAGCTACCCCCACATTTTGCATCGATCCTTCCTTCCCAGGTTGATCAAATCGGCCATGACATCTTTTCATCCTTGCATGGCGAGCGATGCGCGAACGTGATTTTTTTGTGGGCAGGTTTTTCTTGGGTTGCACTTTCCACTACCGAAAGAACATACCGAATTCAAGCATTGTGCTAAAGTCTTGGGAGGTACGCGTCCAATCCGTTCAGTGGTCCCAGTGGTCCCAGTGGTCCCAGTGGTCCAAAGGTCCAGAGTGGTCTCTCTTTTACAGTTAATCTTGAGGTTTTAGACTTAACTCGCATTGGACACTCGAGTCCCATTTCGATTCTCGATTTGCTTTCCCCTATTCGACAACATTATTCAAAAGCACCACCAGCACAAACTTGGTGATAGCCTGAGCGACTGGTATGACAGAAGTGGGACGAGATGCGGGTGGGTAAAAAGGGGAAAGAGCCAAAGGGCATGCAAAGAAGAAAAAGGGGGTTGCAATCGAGGCGCAGCACTGGTCGCCACTCCGCTAGAAGCAGAAGGCGCGAATAACGAAGCCCAGAAGCAAACGGGGGGGTGGACCAGTGGACCGCTGAAAATTTTCAGAGATTGAAATGATTTAATGACTGGCAGGGAGTTTGCAGCGACTGGCAGGGGGCCAAAGGTGCCAAAAGACAGGGGGAACAGAGGTCACACAGACAGTCTTGGAACAAGGCTCGGAGTGAAAAAGATTCCGCTAATGACTTGAATGAGTTTTGGCTGTCAATTTTGTCAAGCTAACGAAAAGTGGATCTCGACGGTCGCCATTTCATTTCCCAAGTCTACAGCGAAAGATGAAAGAGGGAATATTCCGCATCTCAGGAGGAAGGGGAGAGATGAGTGTGTGAGGTTTCCATCACGTGGAAAGGCACGCTGAGGCTCTGAAAGAGGCGGTCAAGTGAAGCTCGAAATATTGGGTATACGCCGATGCAACTCTTTCCCACGAGCACGAGGAAGAGGACGAGGGAGGAAATAAGCATATTTAAAGGTCTCTTGCACTCTCGCCCTTTCCGCATCGCGCGCGTCTCGCCTATCACATCCCAAAGTCCTTCTCTGCGACCCTGAATCCCTCTGCGGGATCTGTGCGACTCGACCGTGGTCGACAGCTCAGTCGTTCTGTGAAATTCTGTGAGACAGCGTACTCAGTGGACTCTGGAAAGAAAGTGATATCTCTTCGTATTTTGCAGAGACACGCAGAAACAGGCGCGCCGGCCAATCATGGGAGCTTCTGTGGAGTGGATTGAGCGTGAGAACTTAAATCGCCCATCAGGCCCCAAAGAGCCCCAAAGAGGCCAAAAAGCCAAGACGGGTTCCTGAAGCTGACCCAGAAAGCACAGTATTCTGGCAGGGCCTGGGCCTTGAAGGAAGACAAGAGCCAAGACCATTTTGTTCTGAAGGATGACCTGGGGGAGGGACGAAGGGCTTGGCAGCGCCATTAGGGACGTTTGTTTTGTTTTGTTCAACGTCTTTCAACATCTTCAACGTCCACATCCATCCACATTATATATTGCCAGTTATGTTTTTTGGGGGGGCCTTTTATTTATTTATTTCTAGACATTTTTAACGGAATATTCTGGAGAAGGTTTGGGTTTTATGGGCTTTAGTGATGTTGAATTTTAATAATTTATTATGGTTGATATTTTCATTTTCATGATGAGGGGGAGGGTTTGCTGCGTTTCTTATGCCTTATTTCAAGTATTGATAATTGCTTTGAGTTGTGCTCTTCCTCTTCCTCATCCTCATCCTCATCTAACTAATACAAGACTAACTTTTGAAAAAAAGAAAAAAAAAACCTCAAAACCAAGTACTGCTACACCTTTCATAATGCGTATAAACTGCAAGGAATAGCCCCTACTGTCCGCTATGTTAATCAATAACAATGACCTCTGGAGGGGGCGGGGAGTCCTGACATGGAAGCAGCGCACCCGATGACCTCAGTTCGGGATCGATTGGGCTAATCAAGGCCAGAAGCCTTGTCAGTAACCACCGAAGCCTCAAAAGTCTAATGTTTGGAAGGTTATTTGGATTTCCAGTGATTTGTATGGTATTCCCAGCTGTGTTCTTGAGCCACGGGGGCGGGGTTCCCCATTTCGTAGTATCATCTCCGCCACAGGAACGCTGGATGACCGTCTCCAATGGTGTTGTTTTATCGATATTCGTGGAGGGCAGCAAGTCAGGAGAGCATGGACGCATCCAGTGGACCCTCAAGGTTATTGACGTTTTACTTTCCCATAAATCGACGGGCTCAAGGCCAAGCAGGCCACTCTTCTAGTAGGCGGCGGCTGTCGGACTCATACACAGCACAGTCTTCAACGAGGCTGCAAAGACCGTAGCATGCCTGCCGCTATATTGCCACGTCAAGGAAGACAATGAACGAGTCTCTTCAGGCCAAAACAATCTCGTTACTTGCTTCAGGCTTTCTTTTAGCGCAGGAAGGCGAGTATGGTCATTCATGAAGCTGAGAATGTTGACCACTTGGAGATTTTCTTCATATTCGCCCGTGATGCAGCACCTGTGGTCTTGACGACGGTTTGCACCAAGCTCTAGAGCTAGATGGCTTGCGTCAGGTGGCAATATGTACCCTTGAACCTGCTCCTGTTTATCCGGCAGGCATACTGTACGAGGCCTCGAGAGGTCGAAGCCAGCCGCTTTCAGTACTGGTATGAAGGCAAAAAGGAAGAGAGAACAAATGGTTAGCACTCGTCCGCTGTTTTGTGAATATGCAGTGGGGAAACTCACGATGAAGCAGACCATGCGCAGCACAACTATACACTTCCGGCTTTGCGAGACGTGCAGGGCCAGAAGGTGGAATGGGAGCCATCAACGCCATGGCCAAGACTGGCAGAGTAAAAAATTGGTCTGATCCGGCATATTCTTGTTGGATCCTTGTAAGATATTGGATGCGTTGTTCCAGGTCGTAGACGTAGGGCTTCGTGATTTTTAGGTAGAAAATATACTCCAATGTTCGTTGTAGTGCTAGTTTGAAGGGGAGGTCGCTCGCCCAGATCGAGTGGAATGTGCGGTAGACGTTGTCGTGTGTAATGCCAGGTATATAATCCAGAACATCGTGGCGATTGAACCTTAGAAAAAGCTGCCGAAAGTATTCTTTCCTTGCCTCTTCGGGAATCGAGAGCACGGCATCTGGAGGCGTGGGAATTGGGGGTCTAGGAACAAAGAGTACGCTGTCGATAGTCATTGTAGAAAAGCAATAAGTAGTTGGGATAGCAAGTAAGTTAATGGGACCAAGATGATGCAAGGCCTTCAGTGCGATAGGTCGAATAAACTGCGAATAAACTGGAGGATGGGATAGCTATGTGTGAGTGTGTGTGCGAATAAAGTTTTGTTGTGTGGGTTTTTTTGTTGATGATGGAGAATGTCAACAAGAGAATCATTTTCATATTTTGTTACTGCTACCACTTTGGGATATTGTGTCGTGACTGACGGTCGTTGCTGCCTTTCTTGTTATCACCGCCATCACATGCCCCTGAGTCCTGTGTTGCTCCTTCCAAATTTGATATTCTGTGGAGACCTGCATGTTTCATAGGCAACGGCGATGGACGTACGACAAAAAGGAAGGAGCAGCCGGTCACATAATTTTGATTGAATGTCATAACTTCATAACAATTTCGCCTCAACGACAACGACATCCACCACCACCTACGCTCCCCGCTCGCGCAGCCGCGCCTGCGCCCGCTCGTACTCGGCCTTGCGCCGCCCGTTGCGCCACCGGTCCACCCGGTTGCGCCACTGCTCGCCCCAGAGCACTGCGGTCCAGACGCCAACGGCGCTGACGACCAAGAACAGTGCGCTGATGGTGCTGAACCAGCCGACGCCGATGTGGTCGATGGCGGGCAGGACGACGGCAGTGCCGCCGCAGGCAAAGAGGTAGCGCACAAAATAGTTGGCGGCGATGACTTCGCTCCCGCGGCTCTGCATGACGTCGAGGCAGTACGTGTTGATGCTGGGGAAGCAGAAAAGCTGGCCGACGCCCTGCAAAAACAGCATGATGACAGCGAGCGGGATGCCGCCGACACCCTTTTCGACGCCCCATCCATACACCAAAACACAGGCCGGGATGACGCCGCCCAAAAAGGGAATGGCAGAGCGCAGACGGTCTTCGGGGATGCGCTGGCCGTCGCGTTTCTTGATCCAGCGGCGGACCATGTAGTCTGCATAGCGGCCGCCGAAGAAGGTGCCGCAAATGTACCCGAAGCCGGGGGCCAGATAGAAGAGGCCGGACTGCATGGGTGTGGTGAGGTGGAAGCGCGGATTCAGGACATAACGTATGGGTGTCAGCAGGGCATACATGTTCCAGACGAGCGACGACGAGGCACTGCCGGCCATGATGAGGTTGGGGTAGACAAAGAGGCGGATGACGCGCATGGGGTTGACCATGGGCCCCAGGACGCGCAGTTTGCTCTTGAGGGGGTAGCCGGCGAGGCTGTCAATCTTGCGGTGGTGGATGGTCTCTGGCAGCAAGAAGACTGTGCCGATAAAGGCGGCGCCCGTGAGTGCGGCCTGCAGCCAGAAGATGACGCGCCACGACCTGTACGTGACAATGATGCCGCCAATAAAAGGGCCGAGGGCCGGACCGATCAGAGTGCCGGCCATGAACCAGCCCATGGCCGTGGCACGTTCTGTGGGCCGGTAGATATCGCCGACCGAGGCCGAGCCGACCAGAATAAAGGCAGTGCCTTCAAAGGCCGACAGGATGCGGAACACGAAAAAGGCAGCCAGGTTGGGCGAGAGAGCAGTGCCTAGAGTGCAGCAGAAGAATAGAAATGAGGTGATCAAGGTGATGGGGCGGCGGCCGTACACTTCACTGAGAGGACCCCAGACTGTTGGAGACAAGCCCATGAACAGCAAGTATAGGGCATTGCTGATATCGACGATGGCGCCCGTGCTGTTGAACTCGGTGACAATGTCGGGCACGGCTGGCAGCACAGATGTGCTCGAGATGGGTGATAAGAGGGAACAGAACGACAGCAGGGCAACGATAGCCAATTTGCGTCGTGGCGGCACGCGGTCATAAAACTCGTCGGGGATTTCAATGTACGAGGACCAAGGCTGCGCTGCCGGGGTATCAGGTCCGGCCGACGAGACACGGGTCATTGTGGACATGAGTTGTGTCTGTGCAACGCCGGCCTCGAGGTCTGTCGTCTTGGCAGTCTGAGCGCCACGAACAATATTTGTGTCGTCATGACTGCCGTCATCGTCGAGATGGCCGGCCTCAATGTCGGATTCTCGATGGTGTGATGAGGAAGGAGATTCTGGGTGAGTCTGTTCTCTAGCTTCGGTGGGCTTAGTTGTCGTTGTTGGCTCTGTCTTCTCGTCGAGTGTTTCCTTCAGGACACTCGCCTCAACGCTGGCCCCTTCAACAGGTTCATGTTGCCCCTTTTCGTCGGCCATTTTGAATTTGTGAGGACGGTGACCGAGGCCAATGGTATGATGTGGTAAGATTGAGGAGTGAGGGAAGTACTTGGACGTGTGAGAGCATGCCAGTCAGACTAGGAATAGCGGAGGACAATATTCAAAAGGAGGGAGTGAAGACGGAGGGAGTCGAGATAAGAAGACAAGGTCTTCGGCAGCCAACCAAGTGGGTGTTTGCCAAGAAAGTTTGTATTCAAAATCTGGGGAAGTAGGGCCTCGTGGGTATTTAAGAAGAGGACTTTTGGTCTATGAAAAGAGTGGGAAGAGATAAAGCAAGAAGGGTTTAAGATGGGAAAGGGAAGAGTATTTACGAGTTACGGATGCAGACGATACGAGGGAAAGGAGAGAGATGAATGGAAAAGAGTCATCTCCACCCCCGGATATGCGTCAAAATAAGAAGAAAAGTACAAGCACGGATTACGCCAGAAGAAAAGAAGAACATCTAGTGGACACGGAAAAATGAGTGTATGCAGTGAAGAAAAGCTTTTCTTCTTTTTGTCACCCTTCCCATCTTGGCCATTTGCCAGAGTGATCCCTGTCGCCTAGAACGGCGGATCGACGATATGCCGCTACTGACTTGCAACTTGGCCTGCCGCATGCCCGGTTCTTGTCCGGTGGACGGCCGCTACGCTGCGCTGGAACAGGCAGTTCGTTCTGGGTGACGGAAAAGAGAAAAGAAAAGCAAAGAGGGCCCACCTTGGGCACTAAAAGCCCACACACACGGACAGGCTCGTCCGCTCCGGTAACCGCCCGAGAGAAAGAGGGTCTGAGAATGCAGTCATGTTGATTCACGTTTGGTTCCTATTTTGTTATCCTTTGAAATGATTATCATTTGCCGACATGGCGCCGATGATAAAAGAGGGACACCGTGCCGGGGACGACATGCATTGTTGACCGTAAAAATGGAGGGAAACAAGAGGACAAAAGACAGAATAAAACGGAGAAGACGATGATGAAATGACTCGACAAAGATGTGAGCGAAAGGCATCATACCTGCACGACTTGTCTGCTTCTTGGCTTTGTTGATCTTTCTACAACTTTGTACATTTGAATCTTTTTACTCTCCTTTTCTTTCACGGACATTTTCACCCCGTTAAATCGATCTTCTTCTGCAAAAATCTTACAGTTGCATTGCCACTAATGTGCCCCGGCAGGTTGAAGATGTGAAGAAAACAGACATGCAATTCTTGTGTCAACTTACCATTTTATCATCTCTGATTGGACTGCTATTTCAATACCCGATCTTGTCACCTTCATTTGCCATTCTCGCTTCCGCCTGCTTTGGCCGGGGCCAGGAAGGAAAAGAAGGACCAGGAAAGACAAGAAAACAAAATCCTTCCGGGCCGAGAATCGGTGGTTTTGCAGTGCTTGAGCGCCGATATTTGAGTGGAGAAGAGGAGGGGGACTCCCTAACAAAAAAGCGCTTTCTCGCTTTTGGCTGTACCGACTGCCGACTCACAGGTTCGTATCTGCGCTACAGGGCCGCACTTACACTTATTTCTGGACCCAAAAAGAAACCAAAAAGGTTATTCTATGCTATCTAATCTCGGCGCTCATAAGCGATGTCGTAGGGCGTATTTAAAGTGTCTTTAAAATCGAGTTTCTCTTCTTTTGCTTTCGTTTTTACGAACCTCATTCATTTATTCAACCCCACAGCGAGTCATTGTCGGACATGAGTCCGAATCTTACTTTCACTGCATATGATTACTGAAGCCTCTTATGAAAGTCATTCCATGTTGCGGTGTAAGGTGGTTGTTCTGATTATTGAGCTGTCCGAATAGGGCAATAAATCCCGAGCCACGGCTTGGTCCGCGCACACCTATATTGATGTTGATGTTGAAACTGATACTGATCTCGACACTGAATTGATATTGGTATTGATACTCTGTACTAATACTAATACTGAATTTAGCACTATCTCAAGTCCCGTTTGCCCATATGATACTATTTCCTTCCAGCATATACAATGACAACACTGCCCTCCCATTCCTCCGCCTACTCAAACAAGACCTCTCCCGTATAGATTCTGCAGGACTCTGCCTTGGAGTCCTGCGTCCAGGTAATCGGGATGGTCTTGCCCGTGGGGTCCATGTTGGGGTAGGCATGGAAGCCGTAGCTGAAGCCGTCCCCAGACTGTGACTGTGGAATCTGCCAGATGGCTTTGGGCTTAGACCAGCCGCCTGTCAGAGACTTACTGTGTGACAGGTACATGCTGTGATCAATTGCGGCTGCTTGACTTTGGAAGAGCATAATGTACTCGCTATGGATGGGACTCCACCAAATGTCGCCCGTGCTTGGGCCATACCACTTGCCAAAGATATTGGAGGAGAAGTTGAACACGTTGGCGGCGCCGCCGTCGTCGAGGGCCGGCATCTTGGACTGGAACTGATAGCCGTCCCAGAATTCGTATTGAGAGCGGTCGTCCCAGCCCTCGGGCTTAACGCGGGCGAGCTTGAGGCCGTTGCTCAGGTGGTTCGGGGCCTCGTTGACGCGGCCAAACATGTACAGGTACCCATCGCCTCCGTAAGGCATCAGGTCCGGGTGGACAATGGTGAAGGAGCCAAACATGGGCTCGCCGACATTGAAATGGTTCTTGACCCTGCGGGTCACCACAGGCTTGCCATAGGTCTGGGCGTCGACGCGGATCTCGATTGGCGTATTGTAGAGCAGGCTGACCGCCTGTTTCCTAAATAGGTCGCGGTCGATAACCTCGGTGAACGCGATCCCGCGCGTGCCGTTAGTGCCGGGAAGGGGAGCAATGTTGTGGTTGGGCCAGATGGCGGTGCCCATAGCAGACTCGCCCTGGTCAAGCAAGAAGGGAATGGCGAGGCTCGGGCCCTTTGTCGCATTGCCAAAGTCGGTGACGTCGGCCATGTTGTTACCGTTGGCGACCGCGATCGAGTTGGACACGAAGCTGACAATAAGGCTCGGGTCCGTCGGCGGCTTCCCTGCCGTATAAGTACCATCGGCGAAGATGATGAGATGCTTGCCGCCGACTGTGCCGCCGCCGCCGCCGTCGCGGAAGATGTGGGGGTAGTTGGACTGCTGCATGCCATAGTTGCGAACGCGAGCCGTGATGAGGTTGTCGACAACGACGGGTTCCGATTCGGTGGGCTGTGTTGCGCGGGGAGCAACGGGCTGAGACCCCGCATGTTGTTGTGCAACCGCCCGCGCATCGTGCTCGTGGACCATGTCCTTGGCCTTTTGCGTCGCTTTCTTGACCCAATCCATGTTGATGTTGTCTCGTCGTCCTAAACGTCCTGTACGTGGTTGGTCTATGGAATGTCAGTTGTCGTTCGATTGAAAGCAGCTGCGACTGGTGATTGAAAACGACTCCTCCTGCAACTTCTCCTCCTTTATACTGACCTGACTGAACATGTGATGACGTATGTAAGATCAGCAGCAAAAGTAGCAAAAGTACTACTCCGCATGTACCCCATACAAATCGTGTGGCCGACGCTGGCGAGGTACGGCGTACAGTGCCCAACATGGTGGCTACTGTGCCAAGACGCGCCGAAATGGGCTGAGACGCGCTGAGACTGTGCTGAGATGCAGGCGCTGCGGTGCTAGTGATACTGTAGGGCCCTGTAGGAGGCTAGGAGTAGCTTTCTTTGTTAGTGAAACGTCAAGCCACCAACATTCGGGCTTGGAGCTTGGAGCTGCGCGCGACGTACCTCGATCGTTTGTTGTTTGTCGATGTTTGTTTTAGGAAAAAGAGATGTTGACTCTTCAACTTCTTGGGATATTGGCAACTACTCTATCGCTCTTTCCCTTTCAAGGGCATCTTGGTTTTATCAACAACGCGAGACTGTCGAGACAACGACCCACTGTGCGCCACTGCGCATAATGTAGCTCCATCCCAGAAGGGAAGGGGCAGGCCAGCGCCGCGGAAAAGGACAACGGCATCGACAACGTAAGGCGAATAAGACGAAATAAGACAAAATGGCAGGATGAGCAGATGAGAAGATGCAAGATACAAGATGACAGAATGGCAAGATAAAGGTGAGAATGACTAGACGACAAGGTCTTCGCATGGAAAATATGTAAGCATTGACAGTGGAATGAGAACGAGAAAGTGATATCCTAAAATAGCCAGAAAGAGCCGCAAAAAAAGAAGGAAGAGCATAAGAATAACAGGAAATAACAAGAATAACCAACAAAAAAGTCCAATGGTATAAAATGGAGAATGAATCTCAAACACGGCACTCAGCCGACGGAACGATCAGCGCCGTCTTATCAAAAAAGGGCTTCAGTTATGTCGCACTCCGGTCTCCAACCGCCAACCTCCGGACGCAATTCTCCGTTCTCCTTCTGTCGTTTGTCTTTTGTCAGCCCGGCCTGAGCCCGTTCGCCCGTCTTTCCCTTTCCTCCCTTTCCTCCCATTCCGTTCCATTCTCAGCCTCCCGTTCTCCTCTTTCCTACCCTCCGCCCTGCGCCTCTCCGTCCAACGGTCCAGTACGCATATAACGTCGTATAACAAATCGGTATCGTCGCTCGAAATAGAAATGAACATGTAACAAAAGCGTAAAACAAGAATCGCAAAGCAAAAATAACAAAACCTGAAGAATGCCTCCAAAAGCAAACTGCGAAATGCAAAAGCAAAAAGCCCATCCCGCTGGGTAAAAAGTCATAAAAGGGGGATCAATAAAGATCCAACGAAGAGAAGAAGAAGAAGAAGAAGACCAAGTGGCCAAAAGCCAGGTACACCCTAGATAGGGCTCTGGGGATTGCTCCGCACGCCGCCCAGGTCGCCGCTGCCCGTCCGCCGCAGCGCCTGCGACATGGTCTCCACCGAGATCTCGTTGTTGCCGCCACCACCGCCGGCAACTTGGAGGAGTGTGCTCCCACTGCCCGATCCAATCGCCGCAATCTTGGGTGACCGCGTTGGCGATCCGACTGCCTTTCCAGTGGCGGCCGGGTTCCGCTGCGGCGACAGGTCCAGGCCCTTGACGGACCCGCTCTTGCTCGCGGGCGGGCTCGTGCCGAAGCGGTCCGTCGTCGTGGGCGAGCGCATCGGCGACGGCGAGCGGTTGTTGCTGAGTGCTCCACTAAGAGCAGCGAGGCTCGTCAGGCCCGCCAGGCTGCCAGGCCCTGCCGTTGCCTGCTGCTGTTGTTGTTGCTGCTGCTCTGCCTGCACGACATCCGCAAACGAAATAAAACTGAGCCGGCGCACGTCGGTCGTGTCAAAGGATCCGTAGTTGGACGCACTATCGTCCTTGTCTGTCGTAGCGAAGCTGCTGGCCACATCGTCGACCCACGCAAACGTGCCGCTGGCGGCGCTGCTACTGACGCCATTGTTGGAACCGCCGGCTACAGCAAGACCTGCAGGCTGGTGGTGCGTGTGTGTGATGATCTCTACGGTGTCCGGGTCCAAATGACCATCGGTAATCGCTTCCGAGGAGGCGTCGAGCACAGGAGGGATGTAGTTTTCGGTGGCAATGTGCGACGGGATCGCTGGCGACCCGGGCATGAGCACGCTGTTGCTTTCCTGGACGTCGCGCTCAAAGATCTGCGACCCGGCGGGCGAGGACATGCGAGGTGACGACGAGAGGGCGGCGATGCTACGGCCGGGCGACGAGGGTGGCACCACGTAGTAGCCGCCGTAGTTCGACCCTCCAGCGCCACCGGTGGTTGTGCTGCCGCCAATGCCGCTGCTCGTAATGCTAGCACTCATAGGGCTGAAGTTGTCGGTCATAATGGGCGAGGTTGGCTTGCGCACAGGCACGTCCTTGGCCGGCGGTTTTGGTGCGGTGCCGGCGGCTATGGAGCCCGTCTTTGGCGGCAGAGGCGGAGGGGATTTTGAGAGGGCGGGCGGTGGTAGGGAGGAAGCGCCAGCGCCGATCGTGGCTGACGGGGCATTTGAGGAGGCTTGTGCTGACGGCGATTTTGTCACTTGTGCAGCTGATGACGCCGATGACGATGGGTCAACTGCTGCGCCTTCGCCCTTTTTCTTGCCAAAGCCAAACAGGCTACGGCGCTTCTTTTTCTTGTCGTCAGTCGGAGCCGAGGTAGTCTCGTCTTGCGCGGTCGAGGAAGAAGACGAGGCGGCGGCGATGGGCTCAAATGGAGGCGCCAGCGTCGGGCCTTGGCTGCCACTCCCGCTGCTCGTCAACGGTGTTGAGCCGGCGAGACTCATAGTGGGTATGGAGGAGTGGGCGTTGGATGTCGGATGTCGTAATCGAGGGGATCTTCAGAAAAAAAGGTAGTCGCTGTGGAATGGCGTGTTAATGGTCGTTGAAGAAAAAGACACCAAAAGTGCAAAAGTGTAAAAGAGCTGAGGAGGAGCTGAAGAAATCGCGACTCCAAAAGAACAAAGAGAACTGAGGGGAAAACGCCGCGCCTGAAATAAGACGAAACACACAAGGGGCTTTCACGGAGGACAGGAAAGAAAGGAACAGGAAAGGCCAGAAAAAGTAAAATGTAAGGGGAAGAGTATTGGAGGAATCAGGAACAAGAAAGGGAGGGCGGGGAGTGGCTGCTATTTGTTCGTTACAGTTTCTTGTGTTTCTGTGTTGCTCTTCTGGGCCTCCGTGGCTTCAACCTGGCCTTGTATGGCGGCCGCCTGTATTCCTGGTATTCTGTATTCGTGTTGCTTTACGACGTGCGTTGCTTTGCTTGCGCAGATTTTCCTGTTGCTTGTTTCTGCTTGGTTGAGAAAGAAGGCTTGGGTGTGGCGGTCCAGGCCAGGACCACAGAATTCGTGAAGGAATACAAGAGTACAGAGTCAGGAGTATGGAAATACAAAGTGACGGAGCCACGGAGGGGTCAAAAACGATATGAGCGACGAGATATAGCCAACAGGGGCCAGGAGTGGGAGGATGGAAAGGAGGCCGCTGTTTGTTTCTGTTTGGCTCTTTGGCTGTTTGGCTCTTTGGCTGTTTGGCTCTTTGGTTGTCCCTTGCTTTTCCCGGCTGAGAAGAAGGGAATCACTTGATGAACGGGAAAAGGCACAAGGCAGAAAGCAAAGGTAAAAGTGAAAAGGTAAAAAGTGAACAAAGGAGAAGAGGCAGAAGCGGAACGATAGAAAGGGGTCCTGGTCGTGTTTGATGCAGATTGAAAAGGACAGAAACAAAGTAAAAGAGTGCGCAAGGCGTCAAGTGAATGCAATGCGAGTTGGGATGGTACGGACCTTTTTCTTTTTCTCTTCTTTTCGATTGTTTGTTCTTTGCTCTTCTCGTGTGCCTGTTTGTCGATGTGTCTTTCCGAGATGTCCTTGTCACTTTGTCTCTCTTTCGCGGATGCCTGCAGCGGGCTGATGTTGAAGGTGCTCAAAGTTCGGATATCCTGGATGTGTTCGTCCGGTGTTGAGTGCGAGTGCAGCTGTCGTGTTCTCGCTTTCGCTGGTTTGTCTTTGTGTTTTATCGTTTTCGCTGTCGCTGTCGCTGTCGTCTTTTTTGTTTTGTTCGCGATTTGTATTTCAAAAAGGTCCCGGTTGGTCCGAGAAAAAGAGCGATGTTGACAGTTCTTCCCCTCTTTGTTTTCTGTCACTTCTTGTCTTTCGTTTCTTGGTTTTTGTCGGGTCCCCGCAATGGCTGGCGGCGTATGACGCAGCTCGCGCGTTGACGAAAGACAACGGACGAGAAAAAAAGGGGATGGAATACGGAGGCTGTCGTAAGGAAGAGCGGAGCACGACCCTGGAAAAAGGCAGTCAGAGGGTCTAGGCAAAGAGGGATCGCCTGTGCTGTGGGTAAATCCTTGGAGAAGACTAAAAGATGGAAGAAGGGCTGGCCCCAATCAGGTGTCGTAAAAGCCCAAATGAAAGTGAGCGCGTGCTAGAGAAAAAGATGAAAGTCAGCAAGTCTGTTCGCAAGCTCGCAAGTCAGGGTCGGCCTGTCCGCTAGAAACACGGAAGAAAAGGGGGACTTTTCTGGACGCTGTTCTTTTGGAAGGCCCGTTTGTCTGGGGGAGTACAAGGACAAGGGGGAAGGGATATGGCGTACGGAGAATACGGCGTATCGGGATTGAAAGGATTAGGTTGTCGTTTGCGCAACACAAAAGTCATGAAGAACAAATTGAGTTGCAAGAATGTTGGCGAGAATGATCAGAACAAAAAGATTCAGGAGAAGAAAGTGGACGATGACTACGACATACGACGTTCAAATACAAATAGAGCAAGCAGGACGGTCGCTCTTTCCGCAAGGGATGAAGAGGAGCACGAGTTCGTCGTAAAAGAAGAAGGAACGACCATAGGCGAGAGCTTGCAAGCAAGAAGAAAGAACAGGAGAGCGGCGAGGAAGGAGCTGACCACTTGCAAGGGGTGGAGCGATGACGACGGTTGGGTGGGATGACGATACAAGGCAGCACGTGCGACCTTTTGCTCTTTTGCTGTGGGCGGCACTAGGCCCTGAAGAGCATTTTCGGAGGAAGGAGGAAGGCGCTGGAAGGCTGGAGGACCGAGCAGCTACTGAATTGGGGAAGATGCTGCGATGGGGGATTTTGGACTTTACCTTGAAAGCCTGCTGGGCCGTTTCTTTCGTTTCGCCTACATTGAAAGTCTATTTTCTCGAAAGTCTTCCGTATTGCGCCGCGCTTCGGCAAAAATGAAGTAAATAGGTCACGATGGTGACCGGCGAGGTTATTGTTGTTTGCGCTATTGTTACCAAGGGTTCCGTCGAGGTGACAGCCGCCTGGGCCGTTGAGGAATTGACTTACAGAGATGATGTATATGTATGTATCTCACCTACTAAATAATGTATAAGGTACATAGTAGTACCCACTGTATAACCACTTAACTGGAGCAATCAAATGCACTATCGAGATGCCAGCGACCACAAACAAAACAAACAAACGTCGAGAAACGGAGAACAATTAGATGAAAAGATATCAAGAGAAGGGAACAATGGAAAAAAAGACCCAAAATAGCTTCCAACAGCCGCATTGACGACTATGGACAAGAAACAAACTAGTCGACAAGAGGACAGGACTTGAAACAAACGACGGATGCCTTGATGTTGAACCCTTTTATATTCGGGGTTAGGTGGCCTTTTATGCGTTCCTTGATAGAGAGACGGGCTCTCGAATATACAAGGAGTCTGGTCACCTGTTTTCAGACGGCATTGGTGACAAAAGTGGCGAAGTCCCTGGCTCGTGCGGCATTGACAAAATATACCCAGAAAAATAAGATAGAAATGCCGACTATATCAGGGAGATCCTATGCAAATCGCGCAGGGGCATGTGTCGAAAAGCACGACAGCACGACAGGCAGTATCTACCGGCCAGGCGGTGTGCACGGTCTATCCGTGGCTTTGGAAAGATATTGGGCATAAATCTTGTCGAGATATGAGTTATTTCAAAATGGATTCACTCGATGTCCAGCTTGCACCTGCCCTGTTTAGAACAACCCTTTGATGTCCAACTGGGCGGAGTGGCATCTCGACCGATCAAGATGCATGTGTGCCCTGCGGCTCTAACCTCATGAGGCCTTCTTGTCTGTGAAAAGAAAGGGGAGCCGGTCAATAAACCGTGTTCGAAGTCAATTATGTTTGCACGTCACACGGAGCACCGGACATGCAGTGATACTGTCTGCTTTGGACCTCAAAGACACGACACCATCTGAATAGGGCTCTATTGCCCGCGTTGGGCGGACGTGTACAAATCGCCACGCGGCCTTGATGCATGTCTCTTGTGATGCCTCGATTTAGCATTATGTGCGTCGTATGCCGTACTCGGGACATTATGCAAGAGGCGGATAGGCTCAGATCGTACGCAGCAGAGGGTAAGGCAAAGACGGTGAATTATTTTGTGCACCCTCGTGAAAACCAGATTTCATCTACACCACTTCACCTTGTGAAGGAGCGGCATCCTGGACGGGCCGACGAGAGGGGAAAGACCAACGCTATCGTCTGATATCTCAGGATCCGCCTGGGCAGCCCGAGACTGACCTTTCTTGCATTCACTCTTGATGCCTTATTCGTGGGGAAACGGATACCAGGGCTCGGGCTATTAGGAGTGGATGCTCACTGAGGTGCTTATGAAGAAAAAGAATGCATCAGAAACAAGGCGATGTTGCAAGGCACCATTCTGCTTTCTTTTTCCTTGGCCGGGCCTTCTCAGTGCGTCGTACTCTTCTCTCGCCGCCTGCAGAGTTGCAGTACGGGAGTATGCTCGCGACAAAGTTTATTCCCCCGAGGTCACTGTGCAAGTGTGGAAAGCAGGAGCGCAAGAAAAAAAGCGGCAGTGTCTCACTCCGAGTCCCGAAGGGACGAAAGGAGCGAACAGCCTCGTTTTTCAGGACGGAGCGTAGCATTATTGTCCCATCTTGTGCTTTCTTCTTCTTTCACAGATGCAGACATGTAGATAAAATCAAGGAAAAAACGACACGTCTGATGCGATGCTTGTAAACGAGCTCAGGCGAGGCATCTAAGCTTTAGTGATGCCACCTGCTTCACCGTCTTTCTTTCGGATGCGTTAGTTGATGATGAGCGCTTTCCATCGTCCAGTTTCCCCTCTTTGCAACGTATCTGTGGGACGGTGAGCTGGCTAGGAGCTACGGCAGGTGAGATCTTTCTGTTAAGAATATCGACAAGCAGTGTGGCGATACGTGCCCAACTCGACGCTTGTGTTAGACCTGTGTCTGTGTAGTAGACTACTCCGTACTTCTCAAGAGCATGTCCTCGTAGCGGCGGAAGCAGGCATGGCACTGACACTCTCTTCAGCCGGCGAGTTTCACCTTTCATGGCATGGAAAAGCTCTAGAAGGAACCCCTTAATCAATCACATTTTGACCAGATTAACGTGATGGATTTACGATTGTTCCTGACATCTCTCATCCATACATCTTCACCGATATATTTCAGGGCGAGCAGATGTAAGACATATCTGGTCACAAAGAATAAAGCTGCACACAGCAGGCGTTAGTGTGATGAGCAAAGGATGGAACATGCAGACGAGGCGAGGAACGTGATGTGATGCGAAGCGGAAAGCACGCTGAATAGATTACCAGATGCGGAATGGAACACCGTAGATCTTGGTTGCGAGAGCGGATAATGGCCATCGAGCATACGACGTCCTCCGTCCTAAAAAAAGTCTAGATCCCTCTGATCTTTTCGGGTAGACATCGCTTGGGACGTCGTTTGACAGGCTGGATGTCCAAGGATTCAAGGATGTTCGTAATAGAGCGGCCCTCTTTTTTTGTCTGCGTCTTTCTTATCCACTCATGCCCAACGCATGTCGACAAACAAGGCAAAGAGTACACAGGAGGCGTTCTCAAGTTTTTGTTCTAGACACGCTCCTTCCAAGGCATCGCTTGCAGTTGCTGTCCTTTGTGTACAATGTACGAAAAGATGACCTGCGTTAGCGCTGCCAGCAATGTCGCGAGGAGAAATAAATAATAATAATAATAGGATCTTGGGAGAATATTGGGCATTTTCAGCTTCATTTCTCCTCACATGCTGTCGGCACTCGGCAGTCTTCGACCAAGGAGGCAGTGTGAATGTGCTGTCTATTCCATTATCTCCACATTCTCTTGCTTTACTTTGTGGAAGTAAGGATTGCTGTTGTCATAATTACGACGTGGAATCCTGTTAGTCGGGATATTTCTTGCTTTTTGGACTGTCCGCACACAGTAGACTGCATATCGGCAATGGTGGAGTGCAGATGGTGCATGCAGCGTGAGCGAGCTGATGCCCGTAAACTGGGAGCTTCACCGACCAATATCGTGATGATTGCTACAGTGTACACCTCTGTGTAATTTGGATGTCGTCTTTGATTGCCGCCCAACGGAGACGTTCAAACCCAATCAATCCGCAAAATTGGCATGGCAGCCTCGCCTGACGCCAAAAAGCCAGGGTTTGACAGGGATTGCTTCCCCATAAAAAGAAGTGTCCCGAGCCAAAATGGTGTTAGTGCACGTCGTGTTAGTGCCATGTTGCACGGAGAGAGGAGAGGCGAGACAATATGAGAATGAGAGGGGAAAGAATTGGGTGTGCACACATTTTTTGTTCTGGAAGCGATCGACATGAAAGGTTGTGGTGTTTGGGAGGAGTATGGTCTTGGGTTTGAAAGCACGGATGGAGGCGAGAATGGATGAGCTTAGAAAGAACTGAGTGGAATGGGAACAAAATCGTGGAGGAAACCAGGGTCTCCAGACACTGTTGATGCCTGAGAGGGGGTAGGGAAATAACGAGGGGGGGGGGAACGGATATCAACAATGAATCAGAAATTAAAACTTCGGTTTTATGTTGATAGTCGGTACGGCTTAAAAAAGTATCAAAAGGGCAGGCAATTCGGCCCAAAAAGTGCACATTGTGTGCACGATTGCAGCCAGCTACGTCATTCTGGCGCGAGAATTGTGAGAAATCTTGGCTGCTACATCTGGGGGCCAGGGTCGGAATGTGCAAAAATACTGCCAACCTCCACAAGAGATAAGGCGGTCAGCCAAAGGTGGAAAAAAAATATCGTGAGAATAGATTGAAATAACTATTCATAAGACATCATACGATAAATAGCGTGCATGTAGAATATGAAAAGAAAAAAACTACGGCTCATACGCGGATCTACAAATAAATTTTCCGGATTTAGATGCGTTTGTATGGGCCGAGGCGCGATGTGCAGAATGGTCAGCCTCGTCTAGATATCCGCACCATGGGCTGCAGGAATATGTGATACATGCAATGTTGGTGAAACAGGGTATCGAAAAATCAAAGTGTAATGCACTTATTGTAAGCGTCAATTAAATTGCAATTCTTGACCGCCTTTGGCCTGAGGCAAATACCAGGGAGACGACATCCGACGATAACCTCCTCACGAGTGTTTGTTGTCAAAGCATGGCGTCGACGTTGACCAGGAAAAAGTTGGCAAAAGGGTTCAAACGTGTCCCTTCCTGTGGCGAAATATCAGCCCAAACCAACTGTCGTGTTTACCTCCAAACGTATTTACTGTTTTCCTGCATGCTGTGCCTCGTCGTGAACGTCGTGATGCATGAGAGCTCACGTTTTGGGACGAAAGGATAAAGGGAAGGCAGCCATTGTTGACGATGTGATCCATTATCGTGAGGCAGGGCTAGATGATGCAGTATCTCGAATGTAGTTAGGATGTGCGTAGAGGTGCTTCGAGTTACAAACATCACATTAAAAGTACACAAAAGAATGAATAAAAAAACGAGGCGAGATGATCGTCCCCACCATCTTTCCCCTTTCTCCCCCCATCTTTACACCCGCTCGGCGAATTAGATGGAAACAATCCAGAAACAACGGAAACACAGAAAAGTGCCAAAATATGCCAAAAGATACCAAAAGGTGTCAAACAAGGGCCTAGTTCCAGGGTCTTTTGTTCTTTTCCTGTTGTTTCGTTCTAGCCTTTGATTTGATGCAGCAGAAGGTGTGTCTGTCTTTGGGTCTCCGGTCGTTTCAACCCAAAAGGATGTTCCCGAGTCCATAAAAATAAATGGGACATAAAACAAATAAAAAAATAAATAAGTAAAATAACTTACAGTAAGAGAGAGTAACCATTCCAGGAAGGATAGATACAGCCCATCAGAGCCCATCCCGCAAAATGTGCCTGATTTGCATTGCTCTTACAGAGCACTCCATATCCCTACGGCTATCGTGCTACCATTTGGGCAATCATTTGTTTCTTTTTCCTGTAGTTTTGTCTCCTACTAAAAGTGTCCTGCGTTGAACCTCCTCCCGTCTAGCCCCCGGACTGAATCCTTCCAGCCACCGTTCCCGTCTTCCGTGTTTCTATTTGCCCATAGTCCCATTTCTAGCGGATCGGTTGGGATCCAACGAGACACCTGGTTTCTTTCTTCTATGAGGCGGCTCACTTCCATCAAATCCATCCACACGTGTATATAACCAGAGGATCCTCTCTTTTTGATTTTCCTGTCCGTGCTTCACATCATATGCCAACAATCTCTTGACATTCAGCACTACTAATAATCAACCACACTTTACAATATCAACATCAACATTACGTTCAACACCAACCTTACTAGCATCAAGACCTTCTTCTCCTCTGCCTTCTTCCCCCCATCATGGACTACTACTGCACTTCACCGCCTTCCTATTCCCAAGGCATGAACAAGTACTGGATACCCCACAAGGACATTCACAAAAAGGTCATAATGACACACATCCAGTTCTATCTGGGCGCCGATGCCACTGTGCGATCATACACAAAGGACGGCGAAGATGGCTTTCTCATCACAACACCGGGAGAGTGCCTGACAGACGTACGTTCGCCTGCCACCCTTTCTCTTTATCACCACCGCTAACTTTGTAGGAACAAATCGACGACCTCTGCATCAAGTCCATGGAAATGTGGGAGCGGCAGGCGGCTGCCCGGTCTCTGGCGGCCGACGGCTCCTCTTCAAACCCATCAACGTCGCCCAAGCCGCCACTCAAGCGGCCTCTGCACCAGCCCGTCGTTATTGCCCGGGCCGGTGGTGGAGGCTCTTCTGGGAGCAACGGCCGACGCTCCTCGACACACTCCCACCGCAGCTCGTCGTCTTCCTCGTCGTCGTCGCACCACCGCAGTCGACATGACCATAGTCACAACCATAGCTACTCGAGACAATACTCCCAATATCCACAACAACGACCGCCACGGTCGCAACCCGTCCCACTCCGTGGCCAGCAGCAGCAACAACAACAACCGCTTCCACAGCAGCCTCCTCACCCACAACAACAGCAGCAACAGTACTATGCCCAACCGCACCACTATCAACCGCGGCCGTCTAGTGCCATGTCACAGCGGACGGCCCACCCGTACCACACCGGCTGGGAGCCCTTGTCACCGGCCCACGAGCCCGAGGTGGAGAGACTGTACTAGTTGTACTAAAAGGAGCTTATGCTCACTTTTGTCACATAAAAGAGGAGAGAATATGACATGAAAAGCGGAGTTGGGTATTGATAGCTCCTTTGGGTATTGTTGCCATTGTTTGTTTCTTGTTTTTTTTTACCTTTCTTAATATTTTTGGTCCACTTTGTTTTTTTTATCTACGACTATTGGAGTTTCTTCTACTTGTTATTATGGATACACGGCGGCTCACTCCTTTGATATTTATTCAACACGTTTCTAGATTGTTTCTCATTGACTCTTTTGGACAACAGCAGATTGTAGCAGCACATATTGTTGGGTTTTAGTTTGATTTTGATTTTGATTCTTCATTCTTCATTCTTCATTTTTTATTCCTCATTCTTTCCCCTCTGCCTAATTTTCCTATTCTCCGTCATGCATTATTTTACCTGCTCACCTTTTGTGTATCATTTTGTGTATCACATCTTTTCTCTGTTATGAATTGATTTGTTTGGAATTTTTGTCTTTTGTGTCGTTTCTGTTTTCGCTTTCTCTCTTCTGCATGAGCATCATGCATATGCATATGCAATCCACCACCACATTTTTCTCAGTCTCTCTTTCGCTCTCTCACTCCCCCAAACCCTAACACACAGGTCAACAAACTGCATGCAAGGCGGATCGATGCACATTATTTTTTGTATGATTATTTTGGTGGTGATAAAAATATTAATGAAAGCAAAGAGACCATCGGAAGCTCTCCGTTGAAGAACAGATCGGCTTTGTCCCTGTTTTTTTATTTTGCAGATCACAAGAGAAAATCAGCCCAGACTCGGGATAAACTGCAGGAACGGGGTTCAAAAAATTAAGAACAAAAGAAAAGCAAGAAATACAACGAGATCACAAATGTGAATAATAAAAGTGAAAGGAGGAAAAATGACAACCTGTACGGTAACCACATCAGTCAGCGTGTGAACCGCAATGGAGTCGGCCGAGTTCGAGACCTACTTGTACAGAACAGGGTCGACTTTTTTTTCGTGCATATGCGGCAATGGCCTACCTGCATAAAATGGGTCTACCGAACGAAAAACGAAAACAAAAACGACAAAACGAGAGGACAAAACAGAAAAGTATCCGTGCAAATGCATGAGGCAAACCGAATGGAAAAGACATAAAAGGACATAAAACACACACTCCACAGTTTGACGGCTGCATCTATTCTCTTGCTGGCCAACAACGTCTTGCCATCTGGCAGATCACTTCTTCCGGTCCCCACGGACTCACATCATCACATCGGCTTCGGGGAGGACGGACATGACGGGAAGAGAATAGCGTCTCGTTTACCTATCGCTGAATAGTTTTATATGTTATAAAATATTTCACTTGTTTATTTGTTGCTGGTTTACTAGATTAATTTATCAAAATAAAAAATAAAAGACAAAGACAAAGAGATCTTTACTTTTTATTTTAATTTTGACCAGCAATAGATTCTACTTTTTTTTTTTCCAACATATATAAATAAAAGCACAAAGAAAAAATAATCCCACAAATAAAACGATCTTTCTCCTACCCAGCACACCATATTTATTTCAACCACTTATACATATGTGATAGAAGTAGCATTCTCACAATACATACATATACAGACGTCTTTACCTGCAGTATTGTCTGGTAGCACCCATATCTCTCCACTCCAAGCTGTCAATCGGCTGCTCCGCCTGGCCCGCTCGCATACAACTACAACCCAAGTGTGCTGCGGTCTTACTGCTTTGTTGTGTCGCTGCATCCAGACCCTGCACAAACGTAACGTCGATGGACCTTTGTGAATTGACTTCTTTTGATATTTTAGAATTGTCATAAAATGGGCGAGTGCTCCGCTTCATCTATAAATGCAGTAATAATATAACCCGTAAAATGAACAGCACGCCGTACAGTAAAACGCCATGAAAGACATCGCACTCCATTTCCTCTTTTTTGATTGTCCCTATCATGATACCTCATAGCTCATATACACCAGAAAGAGTGTCCACCCATCGTCTACACTCCCGTTCCAGGGAATGCTCCTGCCTTGCTCAACACGACAACACCCCGTTCGTGGTGAATGTAGCCCTTCATGAAGTTCTGAATAGTTAGCAGGGGGCTCAAATAAAAAGGGAAGACAGAGGGACGCACTCACCTTGTAGATCATGTTGGCCAGCAGGCACTCCACCTCGTCCATATCGAGGTCGTTCTGCTTCATCACCCACAGACCGGCCGTAAAGTGTGTAATGGGCACACGTGTCTTGCGCATCGGCGGCTTGTCCGGCTCGGTCGCCTCTTCGAACCCGCCAGCCACAAACACTTTGCGCAGCAGGTTGCGCAGACAAATATCGCGACCGCGCTCGACCGTTAGGTAAATGCGCAGCTTGATGTACTCCTCCTCGTGCTCTTGTAGGACTTGGCTAAAGGCGTCGAGGTCGCCCCGTTTGATGCACGCTGCGAGCGGGCCAAACAGCTTTCGCAGATTCGGGTAGGGCGCAAGTAATTGCCCGCTGGGAAGGGCGTGTGAGGTGATGAGATGGCAGGGGATGAGGTAAGTGAGGATTTGTCTAGAGCGGTGTTAGAGGCATGTATATCATGGCATTGAGAGAGGCTGGACGTACTCTTTATTCCTTAACGCGTTCTTGTGGCATAATTCATATGCTTCTGTGAGATGCTTTTCCGCCTGCAAAGGTTAGTATGATGGAGTTCCACAACAGGGCCACATCTTAGGACTTACCTCTGCATAGTTCTCCTCCAAAAAGTACACGACGCCCTCGTAGTACTTGAACGTCACCCGCTGCGACTTGGGGAACTTGTCCAGCCCGGGCATGTCGCCCTTGTACGCTGTCAGCGCTCTCAGGATATTCCGTGACAAGCTCGCCGAGTTGAGCTTAAAGTATGTCTTGAACAGCAGGTTGATGAGCCCGTAGATGCCCCATTTGCGCGAGTTGACCAGGTCTTGTGTCCGGTCGCTCAGGCAAAGCTGAAAAAGCCGGTTGAGCTGCCGCGCACAATCTTCCAGCTGCTGGTTCTTTTCGCTGTCGGCGTCAAAGTCGTCCTGGAATGCTGTCTGGCCGCCGACATCGCCGGCGATGGCAAAGCCGCTGTTAATGGCGGCTGCCCGCTCCTCGTCGGCCCGCACGGCAAAAATGCGCAAATGGTTGCCGACAACGTAAAGAACCGGCACTGTCCACGCCTCGAAGCCGTGGTTTGTGTAGCCGCGGTGCACCGCATTGATCACGTCTTTCCACGCCTCGTAGACTCTTGTCCATGTTGACTATGCTGTTAGTGGCTGAATGATATTGATTGTTTGGAGGGGAGCTTGACTTACAACTGGCCCTCCTCTGCCGTTTTGTTCGTCCTGGACGAGCAGGATCTGCCCTAATGCCTTCCAGTAGGCATAGTAGACCTCTGTCCAGCCCATGACCTCACTATGGCTCAATCCCTCGGTATTGTTCTGGATCTTGCGCTTGATGACGTTCTTGGCATCGTGGTGGCCGGCGCCGTTCCAGATATTCCGTAGCCGGTATGGGTCGTCTGCGGACGCCACGGGGGACAGTGTTGCCGAGAGCTCCTTGCCATTGTATCGCTGCATGGCCTGGCCAAATTCCCGGAATAGCTTGTCCATGGTGCCGGATCTGGTAGTCTCAGCCTGAGCTCAGCTCAATGCCTTTGTTGACGATCTTCTCGAGGCCTAGTGAGGGGAAGCAGTTTTAACGAGGCGACGCCGTTCAAGGGAATGTATTTTTGTGAGATTCAATGTGCTCTGACTCCTATGTGTATGAGATTTGTATGAATTGGCTGTTCGTGATCCCCAATACATCGGCTAGGCGCGTCGTTGAAAGGCCGGCTGCTTCGTCCGTCGTCAATATGGACAGTGGCGCCAACACGGTGCAGGGACGGTGCATCCCACCTTCCCGTCGACGTCAATTGGGAGCTGGAGCTCGGTTGTCTGTGATTGGTTAATTGAGTCTCAGAAAGACCCACCCTCCAAAGTGGCCCAGATGGGATGGGATCCCACTTACATAATCTTCCGGTCACGGATTATATGTTAGTCCGACGCACAATTTTTTCTGCCTTTGCGCCCACTAATGGGTTGCAAGCCCCGGAAAAATTGGGCATCGCCCAATTAACACCACCAAACTCTGAGAACACTAGCGGTTTTGCATGGGCCCCAAAGAAAAAAATTGCACAGAAACCAGAAACCAGAAAGGCACGCCCCTCTTCTTTTCTCTCTTTCTCGGAAACCCAGTCCACCAAATTTTCGACGACCACCAAAGCGTTTAGAGAAAATTATTTTCAAGGTGAGAAAAGAGAAAGAACCTACTTTGAGACTTTCCCTTCCCCCCTCTCGCCATCCCATCTCCATCAACGACGACACCCTTTCGAGATCTTTACTGACATTTTTCACCGCAAAGATGGGTAAGGACAAATAGCACACGATTCCTGTGTTCATGCTCGCATGCTTGTTATCCTGCGACGGCTTTTTCGATTCGACTTTCGAGGCGGAATGAGGGATCCAACATTGAAGAGAGTGCCGACGAGACGGACGAACCAACACGAGATAATCGACGAGACATTCGACGAGAGACGGATCGAAGAACTGGACGACGACGACACGAGACTGGTCTGTCTGCCAGAATGTTGACCTTGCGGCTGCTGCTTCGGAATTGATGGCTTGGGCATCTCGGGACCACAAAACGGACAGACGACATGGAATCCCTGGCTGGAACATCGACAACGCTACGACACGGCTCGAATCGGATCGGACAACGAGTGCCTGGAAGTCTCTGGCAGTGGATTAACATTTGTGGCTATTGTGACCGCACCGTGTTGAACTTCTGACAGTGCCTGAGCCTGGCCAATAGCCGAACGACCACCCAGCGAGAACGACAAGTCGAAACGACATCCTTTCCATTCTGCGTCTCTACGACTTTTGTCTCCTGTCGAACCTCGCATCTCGAAACGTTGGACCTCTTCTTCTCCCTCGCATGACGTCGAGTCGAAAAAGAAGCCAGGAAAAAGTATTACAGCCTTGCCTGCCCGATACAATTGCTGACATTCCATTTCTTTCAGGCCGTCTTCATGAGTACCAGGTCATTGGCCGGCATCTGCCGACCGAGACCAACCCGTCTCCCGCTCTGTACCGCATGCGTATCTTTGCCCCCAACACCGTCGTTGCCAAGTCCCGGTACTGGTACTTCCTTCGCGGCCTGAAGAAGGTCAAGAAGGCCACCGGTGAGATCGTTGCCGTCAACGAGGTATGTCATGACGCAGAGAAACGGAATGAACCACACCCCCGGAACAACACATCTAACATACTTGCTCCAGATCTCCGAGAAGCACCCCCTGAAGGTCAAGAACTTCGGCATCTGGCTCCGCTACGACTCTCGGTCAGGCACCCACAACATGTACAAGGAGTACCGCGAGCTGTCCAGAACCGCTGCCGTCGAGGCCCTGTACTCGGACATGGCCGCCCGCCACCGCGCCCGTTTCCGGTCGATCCACATCCTCCGCGTTGTTGAGATTGAGAAGACCGAGGACATCAAGCGCCCATACATCAAGCAGCTCGTCACCAAGAACCTGAGCTTCCCCCTGCCCCACCGCGTCCCCAAGATCCCCACCAAGAAGATCTTCAGCGCAAAGCGCCCTGCCACCTTTGCTTAAGGAGAGAAAGAGGGGGAGTGATCTTCTCATTCTTCTTTTTTTTATCTTGCTCTCTTTTTGTTTTGCGGAGTGTTTTGGACTGGAAGAAAAAGTTTTACGGTACAAAGGCACAAGGGTCCGAGGTTTATGCGGAGGAAATCTCAAAAATTCAAAAATCTTTTTACAATAAAACATTTTAAAAAGACTTTTTCAAAGACGAATGGGACACGACAATTTAAATAAAACAAAAGCCGGGTTTCGACGTGTTGTGGACTGTGTACGTGGACATTGCGTTGGCGACTGGGTGGTTTTTCTTTTAAGGGTGCTTTCTCTCGATTTCGGGCCACTGGGACAAACATGGTTCTTTTAGCATTGACTTTTCCTTGACCTCTTCTTGTGTCACTCTTTGATTTTGTGTGACTGAATCCATATAAAAGTCACGCAATCATTGGGAGGGAAAGGGGCCGAGACTCTGAAAACTACTAAAAAAAAATAAAAAAGCTATTCATAACGGGGTGTCTCCAAGCGATTTGCATGTGTTGATGTCAATACTTCTTGATATTGATCACGATAACCTTTTCTAGCCGACTCTAACCAGAAATTCACGATATCTACGCCCGACCGGCTGGATGCCCCGTGCTGACTATATTATCCGACTCCGAGGCCGTGGCCGAAGCGTCTTGTCCCAATTGCAGAAATATATCCGGACGTCGATGCAGATGCGATACATACGATGTAATTTGAGTTGTTGATAGAAAGGTGTGGGAGATAGACGCCCCGAGTGTGAGCCGATGCACGCTTTGATTTGTATTTTTGCGGGCATCTCATGCCTGGCTTACGTTTAGACGGTGAAGAAACGCAGCAACAAGGGGCCGAAAGAGTCAGCGGCAGGTGTTAACAGTCGCACTTTCCCACCCGCGCCAGCCTTGGCGCGATGTTTCGCCGGCTAGAACGCCCCAAAGGACACCAAAAAGTGAAGGCACGACCGCCGCTGGTGGCGGAACGACGATTTTTTGGGCGCACTTAAGGAGTCGCCTCTTGCCCAAGTAGGAAGCTGCGAACGGCAAGCGCGACTGCGGACAGTTTTGGACCCTGGGCGAGCCTGGGTCACCACGCTTTGGGAAATTCCCGAAAAGGCACGTTTACAGCAAGACTGCACGTTATACGCATACGAAAGAGTCACAGAGTGATACTACTACTACCTCGCGGCAGGCAGCGTACGTCTTCTTACCTTCTTACGTCTTTCTCACGACCAACCACGACACACGACGAGCTTATGTTGTTTTGTATTCCACATCGACGCCCGAGAGCATAAGAAAGAAATATATAAGAGGCCGATCCGGCGGGGGAAATCAAAAGAAAAGTTTCACGGAAAGCAGACACAGCAACATTCACAAAGCCAAACATCTCACAGCACCTGCCCTCCAGAAATCGCCAAAATGACAGACACCGCCGATGGCAAGACCAAGGTCCGTGAGGATTGGGTGACGATCCTGACAAAACTGCCCACGCTGCCGCTGCCGCCCAACAGCGAGCGTCTGCCCTTTGAGACGGAACGCCTCATCATCCGGCCCCCTGTCGCCGAGGATCTACCGGCGCTGCACGAGTTGCGCACGCAGCCCGAGGTCATGATCAACACCATGCGCGGCCTCGTGGACGACGACGTCGAGTTCACCAATGACCGCCTTGTGCCGTTTTTGACGCCCGGCGACGGCAAGACGTTCAACTTTGCTATTTGCCTGAAAGAGGCCGGCGACAACAAGCTCATCGGCTTTGGCGGTGTGCATGTTTTCGTGAGCGGCTTCGGCTGGCCCGAGATGGGCTACATGTTCCGCAAGGAAGTCTGGGGCAAGGGCTACGGGACCGAGTTCGTAAAGGCCTTTGTGCAGCTGTACTCGGCGCTGCCCCGCCCTTCGGAGCCGCTGCCGCTGCGGGTGACACGGAGCACGCTGCCCGCCGACCTAAAGGCCAAGGCCGGTCGTGGCACGCCTGAAAAGGGCGAGCAGTACGAGGACAAGGCGGTCCTAGCTGCCTCGGTGACACCGGACACGGTCGTTGTCGAAGAGATTTTGACAGCTATTGTGCCGGTCTACAACAAGGGCAGCCAGGGCGTGATCCGCAAGGGTGGTCTGCAAAAGTTCATGCAGTTCATCGAGCCAGACAACCACCACCCGCCTGAATCTGGCATTGAGATCACCCTGGACGTCTTCAAGTACTATCCTCAGCGGAAGACCCAGCCTCCTCCGGAGCTGGAGTAAGAGAGTAGTGACCTTCACTTGCTCGATGATTTGCGACCACACATTTTGGATGTCTTTGCTGTTGTTTTGTCATTTTCTTTATGGCTGCCATATTTTTTAACATTTCCATTTTATTTTGCGAGCGTGGGATGGAGCTCAGGTAGATCTTTGTGCAATGCATATTGTCTCAATCATATTAATCATATTAAATGCCGCTGTGTCCTGAAACTGCATCCCGAAGTGTCCCTTTTTGTACGCATCTTTCTTTTTTTGGTCAAAAACATGTGCACCTGTTAGGCTGGTCTTCTCATAGACTCCTGAGCACAGCTTCACAGTACAGTCACACGGCAGCGTTTCTTGCATGAGCTCGTTTTGTTGTCAATATTTCGATGCTGTTGCCTGTGGATGGCCTCTTACGACAAGGTCATTTGCCCAAAAGCAAGTTGGTGATGGCACGAAAACAAAAAATCCACGAAGGAACGATGTGCAGTCATTCCACTTTCGAAAGTCAACATTCAATAAAACAAGTAGAAAAACAGAGAAGAGAAAAGAAAGCGGTTGCCAACAGCCATCGGAGGCCAACTGCTCAGCCCATTGAGCTTGATAGCCCAGAGAGCCCAGAGAGTGGCCTGTGGCCAGACCGCCAATCGCCTGTAAGGAAAACAAGCCAAAGCAGCCTCGGCTGTGGAGAAACAGCTGTTCTTATGGTTTTGGAAGGCTAACCTTGGACATTCGAACATCGCATTTCAGTGTCGTCAGTGTCGCAAAATGGCTAGCACTACTTTGCGCCAACTAACAAAGCCTACTACCCATTGAGGGAAATCGCCGCACGTGTGTTGTCAACAGACTTAAAAGATGGTGTGTTGCTGGCGAGTTGTGTGTTGGCGAATTTAACATTTCTGTCAGCGTGCTAGAACACGCTATTTCATGATCTATCAGCGGACCGCAAGGCACCGGCGCGTGCTGGCCTGACTACCCAGTGGGCTGCCCACCATCTTCCAACATCATCTCATCTGTTCCTTCTGTTTTCTGCACTTTTGGTCTTTTTCCGAGCTCCTTCCCCCTCCATCGTCGATCTATTGTTGCAAATAAACACCTCAGCAAAAAAATTGCTCTGTTGTCACTCGTACCTTCCCTGGCTACCATTGCGCATGCGAGTTGCTCGGTGTTTTTGACTCACTTGTGCCGTTCCTGCTGCCAGGGCGCTTTTGCGCACTTTCCCCTCCTTCCCCCACCTTTTTCATTCGTGCTTGCTTCTTTCCTGTTCAGCCCGTATATCGTGCCTTGCCGTCCATCTGTTGTCATCCTGGTGTCGATAGCCTCTCTCCCCACTATGGCTGCATCCTTCAGCTGCTTGTAGACCCTCTTTTTCTGCCTGTTGGGGTATTATCGTATTATCGCCTTGACTTTTCCATATGTTGATTTGCTGGTGTTGCGCATCTTCTGAAAAGGAATCAAAACAGAGCCTTGTTTGTTGCATGCAAATCTCTCTGATCGCTCCTTCCTTCTCTCCTTCTGTCCTTCTTTCTGTGCATTCGTGTTCCACCACTTGTGCCTGCTTGTTCTTCTTCCTGCTTCTTCCGTTTCCTCCATAACGTTCAGTGCCCCATGGCTCCTTCCCGCTGCACAATACACACCAAACGCACCAGAACGCTGTGGCTGCCTATGAAGCACAGCACCGCCCGCATTTCGCATCTGACCAGTAACCTGCCGTTCGGCGAATGAGCTGGCCCTGGCCCGCGCCTTCCTTCTTTTTATCTGATTTGTTCCTTCGATATAATATCGCCAGGCTGGTCGTCCATATTTCTCTGCCCTCACTTTCCCTCCCCCCTCTCTCGCCCATTTGGCCATTTGCCCTTCCCATTCATGTCACCTTTCCGCATACCGAGCGCCCACCCTCGTTCGCCGCCGCCGTCGCCGTTGTTGCACCCCGCATCATGGCGACCGCCTCACCGCCGCCGCCCAATCCAGAGCCCAGCCCAAATCCAAACCCAACAACAGCTTCGACTTCGACCTCGACCCCAACTCCAAACGCGAGCTCAAGCCCGAAACCAGATGCGCCGCCCGATGCCAAAGCATACTATGGCTACCTCTTCCAGCCCAGCAAGGCACCGACGCCTTTGTTTGGCAACTTTATGCTCGCCATGGCCCAGTATATTGTACGTGTTCTGTTACTCTTTGTGGGGGGCTGGCCTGACGTCAATTGTTTACACGCCAGTCTCTGGTCTCACCGCTAGAAACTGTTAGCTCTTTTACTGACAAAACTCTCTGCCAACACAGATTGACAACATCGGCGACAAAGAAGATAAAACGTTGTCGCCCAGCAAGCTAGCTGCCTTTTACAAGGCTGTCGGCGCCGACTATGATAGTAAATAAACTGCCCAGGATACACACCTCGGATGCTGTAAGTATAAACAGCTTCATGGGACGCATCGCTAACCTTCGTTCTCTTTTTTTCTGCTTTGTGCAGCACTTTTCATCTCCTCGCCTCACGAGTCTATATCCTATATCTGGCGGGTCACCGGCTGTCAACACTCACTCCAGCCAACCGCCAACGACTTTGCGCCGCCATCGATCCCTGCCCTCACGCCCAAAGGCTTTGTCCGTTGGCAGGCTGTTGAGACGCTCCTATGCCCCGATATTCATGTGCCGCTGCTGCAGCGTGTCGCAAAAGAATGGGGGCTCATCAACCCGGAGACCGGCAAGCCGTTCCTCCCCGACCTCCCCAAAGAGGCTTTGCCCTCCGAGCCCGACGCCGAGATTGAGAAATGGCACGACCAGTGCGCCAACAAGCTGCGCCGTGCGGCCACGATGGCCGACAAGGACGACCCGCCATCGCCCAAGACAACTTCAAAGCCGCAATTCAAAGAAACCACATACACATATTATCCTCGATCCCGCACCGGTACAACGGCCAACTCACCTCCGCCAAAACCGCGTGGCGTAAGCCCGCATGGTAGCCCAGATATTCCGGGTGATCTGGATGGGCGAGGATTCTCCTTCAACCACGTCCCGCCTCGCTATGTGCCCTCGGGCGCGACATCGTCTGCTGCCGCCGCCGCTGCTGCAACTTTTGCTACAGCTGCGGCTGCATCAAAATGGGCGCGCCATGTCCGGCTATCCGCGCCAGAAGACGACCGGCGCGATAGCGCACGCCGACGGAGCTTTTCAGACTACCCACCCACCCCTGCCGCAGGCCCCGGCGGAGCAAAGATGCGCACGCATTCACCGCCAATCCACTCTTCTAGCCACATGAACATGAGTGGCACTTATGGTCATGGACCGCCACATTCATCTCACGGCGTACCACACCGGCCACGTCGCCACAGCCACCCGCACCACCATTCGTCTTCGAGCGATTCCAGCGACGATGGCGACGACGAGCTGCCGTCCATGCGGCCTCGCAGCGCTCGACGTGTCCGGCGGTCAAATGATCCACCACTGGCTTCGGTGCGCCGTGTGTATCCACCACAGGGCCCTACAGTCCTCCCAGATACGTTCCCGCCAGGACCTATGCCATCAGGCAAGCGTGAGAGTTCGTCGAGCGGTGCCGATCGCAGACGGCGGGAAGAGCGTATTCCCATCCCGCCTCCAGGACGGTCGCCACACCGGTCACCGCACCGTGGTGACGAGTCTCGCCCAAGAGTGTTTGGTGTAGCCAGCGATATTCGTGATAAGCTGTCGAATGTCCTGCCCAACGGTATACTCGGTGCTGCTGCCGCTGCGGCCGCGGCCAAATCTGAGCGCCCACGCAGCTCGTCTCGGTCGCAGTCACATGCCAACACCCCCAGCGGTGCTGGTGCTGGTGGCGGCCCCGGCGGTATGGGTTCCGTGCCACTACGGTACTCCAAGGAGAGCCTGCAAGGTTCGCGCCTTGGCCGCAGCTGGTCGTACGACTCGGACGAAGGCGAGGATGGAGGGTCTGTCGGTGGAGGCGATCGAGACCGCACACGGCCTCCGACGAGAGGAGACAGGGATCACGACCGTAGCAGAGACCGGCCGTCGCGCCGGGACCGCGACGACGAAAGAGACGAGTACGTCAGTCGCCGTGAACGAGAGCGGGGTCGCGACAACAACGAACGTCCCTACCGGTCTCGCGAGAAGGACCGGGACCGCGAGCGCGACAGAGACAGGGAGAGGGACCGTGATCGGGACAGAGATCGTGATCTGCGTGATCGCGACAGAGAACGGGACCGTGACCGTGATCTGGACCGCCGTGATCGTGATCGGGACCGTGACCGCGAATACATCCACGAGCATGGCTCACGGGATCCACTGCGGGAAAAGAAAAAGGCCAAGAGCCTGGACCGCAGCCGGGACCGCGAGCGTGACAGAGATCGCGATCGGGAGAGAGACAGAGATGACCGTGACGACGACCGTGAGTACCGGAGCAGTCGTCGCGACCGGGACCGAGACCGGGATCGCGACCGCGACAGAGAACGCGACCGGCACCCATTGCGGTCGGAGCCTCTCAAGCGGCCGATCAGCAGTGCCGATTTGGAGCGGGAGCGGTAATCTCAGTCGAGGAACTATGTTACGGCAACTTGCTGCCTAGTCTAGGCAAGCATGCCGGATTTGGATGATGATGATTCGATTCTTGCACTGTGTTAACTCTTTCTTTTCTTTGGGATGTGCGTTTGGTTTTCTATTGCGCCATTTTCTCGTCGGTCTTATTTTGCGACGCTTCCTTCCTACGTTTTTTTTGCTTTGGATTTCTGGACATATTTGCCATGACGATTTAACGAAGCCAGCACACACGCGAACTCACTCACACACACACACACACACTCGATGTATTTGTTTGTTTACTTTGCCCACTCGACTACCACGATGATACGACCTTTTTTCAGTTATTTTATACATATCTTTGGATTTTTTTGTCACATGTTAAGAGTAAAAGCTCCCACGCCTCTTTGTTTACATTTATGCTTGCCCACCGGAGAACCAATGCGCGCCATTGACGTACGTGTCTATTTCGTGCATCACGAACCCTTGCTGACGCGGCCCGCCGTCCACCCGGCCAGGCCCAATATTTCTGCCTTTGCTTCTGCCTTTTCGTGATATTGACAGCAAGACAGTGACAGTGACAATGCCGGCAGCCTAGTTAAGCCACGTAAAGCCACTCCCGGCCCCCGGCCAGCCATTGCCGGGATTATTTGATGAAAGACAGGCAGACGTGTCACCTGGTTCATGCCGTCTGCGGAGTTTTATCAAACTAGCCAGGCAGACGTGTTCCTGTTGCACTTTATGCCGACCAGTGTATGCCAGTCGTCGAGGTTTTGTACAAGACGGCTTTCTGACCCGGCCACAATGCGGCGGCGAAAACAAAGACCCGGAGGGGACAAGAGAATGGGAAAATATCAACAGAAAGACAATGGGCGATATTAGAGTGGCCAAAATAAAATGAGATGGCTGGACTTTAATGCGGCCAGAGAACAAGACCCGGAAGGGCCGACTTTTAAGAGGCCGGCTTTTCTTGGTCCCCCGTCGCCCGGAAAGAGACGGTCACTTCTAATAAGTCGTAATTGTGTTGCAATATACAGGGAACATCGGGTCACTCAGGAACGGCCAAGTGCTGAAAAAATCACGCAAAAGGCCGTATTTACATTATATTTTCTAGTCCTTTACTTTGACAAGCACAATATCAGCAAAGACCCCAAATGCTGAGGTTGAATGTGGCGGTGAGGTGGCCAGGCCGAATTGAGGCCCGTATTGTATTATGCCAATGTATCGGGCGTCAGAACCGGGCGTTGAAGATGCCAGGCAATTCACATATTCCGCCTTCCTTCCTCAGACGCCCTGCATGCTCTTTCCGGAAACGATCGCTTCCGCAAAAAACAACAGATGTAGGGACGATTTAAGCGCGAGAGCGAAACAACAGACAAGAAACAAAGTCTGTTGGATCATTTCAGGTGCTCGGTTCCTTTTTTGCTACCCTTTTTTGCTTTTCTTATTTTCTTATTTTTGCTCTCGGACAGGCTGGCCGCTCAAATGGGCCGCTCACCAACAGCAGGCCGCCGAAACAGGCGACCCAACAAACCAGACATGGGACTGATTTGCAAGGAACACGCACAAAAAAGAGGGCGAGATTGAGGGGCCAGCCTTTTTTGCTACCTTTTTCTTTTCTTTTTTTTCCATTTAAAAGGATGCCACCACACACACCTGGCCTTGATATCTGGCCGGTGTTTGTCAGGTGCAGAACTGAAGCTCCATTCAATCGGTGAAGCAAAGCTTTGATGTTTTCATGTTCGTTTTGCAACTCGGTTGTCTTCTATGCTTGATTTCATTCCGCTTACTTTCTTTTCTCTCCCAATTTTTGTCGCCTTATCCTCTCACTTATCGCCATCTTCGACTAAATGGGCTATTTCCGCGCGACTCGTCGGCTGCTGCCGTAGTCTGCCGCAAAGCTCGCCCTACATTCTGCAGCTGCACTCGTACTGCACCTGCCGCACTGCACTGCACCGTTCTTGCCTTGCATTGTTGGCGCACCCGCTGAAAGCGCCAGTAATGTTGACTCTTGCCTCTTTTTTAGACCCACACATTCTCTCATATTTCATCGCCAATGCGGCCACCTGACAAGGCCACACGAAAACGACAAGACAAGGCCACAGAGACCAGGCCTCACAGACCTGGGAAAACACGCGCTGCGGCCTCTGATTTGCTCGCCGATGAGCGAGATGACCGTTCTTAGTCGAATGCTGCGCCTGTTCCAGCCAACCATCTCGTTTCCGCCTCCTCTCTTTTGTCAGTCTTTTCATTCAGACTTTTCTTTTTTTTGTTCCTCTCTCGATCCTTTGCAAAAGGCCCATTTTGGCAGGCCACCACCGACAGTCCTAGCAAGATACGTAGATACAAGCAAACAATGTGTACCTCTTGTACGGAGGAGCCCAGCGAGCCCAACGCCGGCATCTATGCTCCGCTTTCCAGATGCAAACGGGAGGTGCACTGGAGGGGGTACTTACCTTCTTTCTGCATATCATTGGTATCTGGTGGGTTCTCACTGCAACCTTCTTTGCAACCTTCGACGACCCGAGAATGGGACATGGGAAACACCGAAAAGAACGGAAAGAGAAAGAGCGACAGAACCGAGAGACGAGAATACGTGGAAAGAGCGGCCGATCAAGAGGAAATATGGGATTCTGGGGGCCAACTGGTGGGTATTGCATCGCCCCTGGGTCGTTGGCTCCTTCTTCCTTTCTTCCTTCAATGCAGGTGTCTCTTTCTGTCTCTTTGAAGCTCTGTCTCTTTTTCTCTGCATGTCTTTCTCTGCATCCTTTCCTGAGATGCCATGTCTCTCCTTCCTCGTTTCCCACTCTGATCTTCCCAAAGCCGGCTTGTTCGGGGCACGTCCTTGCCTTTTTGGGTCCTGTTGGTCCTCTTGGTTGTCTTGGTCTTTTTTCGCCTCCTTCTCTTCTTAGGAGGAACGACCTGTCTCGCTACCCCTGTACGTCGTGACCGCAGTCGTTCCTTCTCTTTTTGCGACACATTTTTTCCCAAATATTTTTGCACCTTCTGCTACGACGTACTGCCCTTGTATGTATTATCCGTCTTTCGTTGTGACTGCTCAAGAAAACGAGGTTGCCCCTCTCTCTCTGCCTCCAACCCCCCAGTCCTCTTACACGGCATGATGCTTAGCCCTGTTGGGAGGCTCCACACTACGAAAGCCCAAGGCCAGCCAAAGAGCCAAAGAGGAGGAAGGAGCGACCTGACGAGACTGACCGGAGCTAGCTGTGATGCCGTCAAATTCTCACGGATACATATTCCATAATGTCCAAGTGCACTTGTGCGCACTTTGTTGCCCCTGTCTGTTGTGCATTTTTGTAGTCAACGGGGTCGACTGCTATTTGACAGTTTTGACGGCAACTGTTTCTTGTGGGTGTGCGCCATGGCGAGCTTGTGCATCCACATAACGAGGGGCAGACCGTAGACAAGGAAGGAGGCACAGGGACGATCAGAGTACGGGAAAACGAGAAAATGCGAGAAGGAGTGACAGAAAGGAAGGAAGGTACGAAGCACGAGTGATCGAGTTTTCACTGTGTAGTTTTTCCCAGCAAAAAGTAATGTGAGGAAAGAGGTCAGGGTTGGCCTGGCCCGGGGCCAACCTGGCCCAAGCCGGGGCCTGACCCAAGATGCATGCTCTTTCCTGATTTGTTCCCAGCCCAGCTTTTGTTTCCCATCGTTCCTTCTGTGGAAGTGAAGAAAACGATGTGAAAACGAGGAAAAAAAGACAAAGAGCGTGGGTCACCCCATTCCACACGTGCCAGCAAACACGCTCCTTCTCTTTTTGAGTTCTTTCCTTTTCGTGTTCGGTTCTTCTCCTTCCTCGTTTCTTTCTTCTCGTTGCCTTCTTAACTCTTTTAACCCTCTTTTCTCCCGCCTCTCCACTTCTTCTGTTCCTGGTTTCCCCTTTCTCCTTCTTTCTCATCGAATGAATGGGCGACCACCACCAGACAACAAGGCCGCGACAACAATAACACATAACACGCCAGGCCCAGCCCATTCACGCCCGCCCACGTCCACGTCCTCCTCCTGCCTTGACAAACGACCGTAGTCAAAGCCAAAAGCTCAAAGCCAAAGCTGGACCTCGTGTCGTCACTTGTCTTATAAAGCTCGCCCCAGGCTCCGACGCCAAAGACCTTGTCACATTCACTTCCTCACATCACTTGTCATGTCCTCTGAGTTTCTGTTTCTTACTATCGTCTGATAGTAGTTCTCCGCCACTCTCCGCGGCCATTTTTGGATTTTGGTTCTTTTTGGCTCTTTATAAAATAACTTGGACACCACTTTTCCCCTGCAAGTTTCTTACTCTGCTTCTTCCTTTTCTTTTGCCCTCTTTTTGCTTCTCCATCCCCACGATCTCTCGCATTCTCCCACTCTTCAATATCGACAGTCTCGCCAACGGTGCTTCATTAGCCGTTCCGCTCTGTACCAAGCTTGCACCCAAAACAGGCGGACGATTTTCGATTCTCGATAGCCAGCGACCGGCCAGACAAAGTTAAAGCCAGGACCTCCATCGTCGGTACGCCGGTGCTTTTCATCGACTTTTCATCTACTTCGTTAGCTGCTTTGAAAGCCCTCTACGGCGTGTCGAACTCGTGACTTTCGTCGTTGTTGTCACTCCCGCCTCAGCTTCGCCCTGGCAGCCTAACTAGACGCCTTGGCTGACTGACACAGCACAACACAACCTGTGACAGACAAGAACAGCACACGAGGGGAAAGAAAAAAGCAGGACACACGCCTCATTTTCTCCTGCCTGCCCCACTCCGGTTTTGGTTACTTGCCATTTGTTGCCTGTGACCCGTGCGAGAAACGAGTGTATTCCGTGCATCATTCTTTCCTTTCCCCCAACGGCAGCCCCGGTGTTCTGCCTGACCCAGCTGCTTGTTTTTCCTCCCGGGTCTCCGCACCCACTTTCGTCGCACTTACACGGGTCGTTGGCTACTCCGACCATCGAACAGTGCACTTTCAGCCGAAACTGCCCAAACAGCATCCCACACAGACATCCCACGCAAAAAGTAGCGACACTGCCACCAACAACAAGAACGAAAAAAGAAACGAGGGCGAGGAGAACGAGGAGCAAGGGGTTATCTGGAGGAGACAGAAAAAGAACGAGAAAGACAGAAGGCGGCGATCGCTTGTTCAACCCAAGTACCAGTACTCCGTACAAACAAGGGTCTTCTCGCTCCTCATTTTTCTCTAAAATTCACCGCTCTTTACACTACTGACGGCGGCGGTCGAAACTACACGACTCCCAACGACGCATTATTATTCATCCCATCTGCTTTTGGTGACGACGACTCACGATTCCTCCCGGCGTTCCGTTTTTCTTCTCCTCCTTTCCTTCTGCTTCTCTCTTTTTTGGCTTAATCATATTTTGTCTCTTTTGTTTTATTCCCATTCCAGCTTGCATCGTATTTCTCACCCTCACCTCACCAAACCCACCCGACTTCCATATCCACATTGGCATCCACACCACTCGCTCGCCACGATGAAACGACCCGCGATCGACAAGCTGGTCTACGACCACATGATGCAGAAGCCAAAGCCTAGCGACCCAGAAAACTTCTCCGGCATTCTCACACGTTATCTTGTCTTTGAGGTCCGCCAAGAAGTCCATTCCTTCTACGGGCACCTGGACACTCCAGAAGCAAAGTACCCGGGCCTGGACTACTGCAACCCCATCCACCGCATTCGCCTGAGCCGTTGGCAATGGCACCGCCGCCTTTTCCGTGCTTTTGATGCTCTCCAGCTGACACCTGGAGAAATCAATAATCTGACAAAATGGGAAGGCACCCGCTGGGCCAAGGAGCGCTACGAAAAGGAGCAGGGCATCACCATTGAGGATACCGCAGCCGAAGGAATGCCCGATTACCGGCATTGCAAAAGCAGCAAAGACGAGAAAGAAAACGACGCCAACACCGAGAACTGGATCGACAACCAGCCAACGTATGGAATGAACTTCAACATCGCAATGCTCGCGAGGTCACACCCTGCCATGGTGTATGCGCGAAGACAACAGCTGGCGGAAGAGTGCCCGGCCGGCACAACTGCATCCCCTGCAACAACAGGAGCAGCAACCCCAGCATCTACGACCACGTCGCTAACTCGGGCAGGACTACAACCGGGACTACAACCGAATGCACCTCCCTTTAACCTAGGCATAAATCTGGACCTGGACCTGAGCGCGCACGGGAACGGGAACGTGACCCAGCTTGAAAACCAAATCGAAATCCCGGACGACGACGAGGACGAGGCCATGAACGATGTCGATGGCGGCAGCCAAGAAGATAGCGACGCCAGCATTGTCTCACAGAGCATCGGGCTCCAGCTCAACGAGCGTCTTAGAGAGCGCGTTGCAGCCCATAATGCAGGCGACACGTCACAGCCACTGGACGAGGACTGGGAGCAATGGCTTAAAAACGCCCTTGAAACCGGGAACCTTAATGTGGTGGCCTCCCACACCGACCTGCCCTTTGTGCACTCGCAATACTCAACTCAGGCTACATCGACAATCCGTGGCGGTAACACTGTCAACCCCAGCTCGATCCCAAGCCCGCCTACTAGCAATAGCGGTGGCGACAATGGTTTGACGTTCTCTAGCATCTACCCATCTCAGGTTCTGCACTCGGCACGGCAAGGAAACTGGGGCGAGGTTCCCGAGTTCCTGCACGACGTGCTCCGCCAAACGATCCAGGCGGAGGCTTACTCGGACAGCATGCCTGAGCTCATTGAAGTTAACCCCTCCAACCTGGCCACTGTCGCACCTTCGTCGTCGTCAACGGGTAGAACCCGCGAGCGAACCTCTCCGTGGCGCCGAACATACTCCAACTTGCGGCTCCCGGGGCAGTGATGGCACTCGCTCCAGCCACCTATCACCCGTTCTCCCCTCCCCTTCTACCCTCCTTTTTTGGAATTTAGACACTTCGTCCCTATGTTTATGAACTCCACGTTTGATTCCCCCCTCTACCACTATCGTTGCCTTACTTTATTGTTTCTCAATCTTATTTACCTGGAGGCGCCGGCGTTGGTTTACTTTATGAGACTGTACTGAATGGTAGTCTTCGTTTTGTTTTAGCAATGGAGTTTGGAGCTGAATTTTTATGAAGCCTGGGTACTGGGCCATTTAACTTTCTTATCGGTTCTTTTTGTTTACTTTCTTCCTGGTCTATCCTGTCTTGTTTTTATTCCCCCATCTTTATGGTCTTCCAGTACTGTCTGCTGTGGATAGCAATACATTACCTCTGTTTCTATTTTTATGACATTGATTCGCTTTTCTTGTTATGTTGTGTGGTTTTGTTTGAACACATGAAGGAATACGCTGGTTTATTGCATTGCAAAACGGGAGACTTGGTTCTGAATCGCAGTTTATTTTACAATATAGCATCGATGATTCTGCCTTTATGCAATGCTCATATGAATGCTGCGCTTGCCTTGAAAACACATACATGATTGTTCTTGTTGATTTTAATGTTCAAACACTTGATATTTTGATGATGATCTTTTGGCTACAAGTCATAAAGAACATGTTGAAAACACGGAAACGCCAACCATCCAGCCCAATGCCAATTTTCCCAACCGGCCGAATGCTCCTTGAAATCGTCAATGTACAAAACGTCTCCTTACACGGCTGGGTATAAACCTTGACCCCCCAATATATGCAACGCAGTGATGCGACAAAAATGTACAATAAGAAAAGAAAAGAAAACAATAAAAAGATAACAAAAAGAGACGAGACAAGAAAAGCCAGCGCATGCTCACGATAAAAATGCCAACAAAAGTACAACAATAGAGAACAACGAGAAGTTCAACAACAGACTCCCTCACGGGTCCAGATGCGACCATTCGGGAATGGCCTTGATCTGCTGCCACATAAACTTCTCCAGCTTGTTGGCTGACTTGGTGTACGGCGTGTTCTCGCTGTTGTACTTGCGACAGTTGGTGAAGATGAGCTTAGCATCGTGGATAAAGTCTTCGGGCGTGGCGTACTGGTCCGCCTCCAGCTTGGACTCCATCGTGCTGAGATCCATGGGCTCCTTGATGACCTCGTAGTAGTCAGCCACGTCTTCCCTGCTGACGGGGATAAGGAAGGGCCAGGCGCTCTGGTGGTTCTGCAGGTCGTTGAGCAGGTGCAGCAGCTGGTTGTAGTTGGGGCCGTGGCGCGGCTGCCGCGCCAGCTCGTCCATGTCGGGCGACCAGCCTGACGCGCGAATGGCTTCGACGGACATGGGGTCGATCGGGTGCACGTCGCCCGACTTCCACTCCTTGGGCGGCTGGTGCACAATGTGCGACCGCGAAAAGGCACGCACTTTGGCCTGGACACATTCGCGCTGTTTGAGGAGCATGCGGCCCATTTCCAGATACCGGATCCGTGGCAGCATTGAGCACTGCATTATCGTGCCCCCCTCGTAGTCTTTAATGTAGCCCATCCAAATCGACTTATCGAGCGTAACCTCCTTTGTGAACCCCTGCTTTTTGAAGTAGCCAATGGCGTAGTTGTCGGCATAGGTCAGGAAATGCATCACGGGACTTGTTGCCTTGACATAGTCCTTGAGATGCGACATGAGATGTGCGCCGTACCCCTTGACTTGCTGGTCGGATGAGATGGCGCAAAAGACGATTTCGGCAAACTTGCGGTCGCGGAAGGGCCGGTAGGTGATACCGCCGACGACTTCGAGCGGCTTCTTGACGATTGCTATCGACAGATGCGTGCGGTCGTAGACGAGGCGGGCAATGTAGTCCTTTGGCATTTTGGGCAGCTGCTTTTGGAAGATGCACTTCAGGCCGGTCAGGATGATGAAGCTGTCCTTTTGGCCGTCATTGTTGACAACGCGGAACTCGATCTCGCCCGTGCGCTCTTCGATGACGGCGGGCTTTTCCGGGAACGGGATCGGTTTCATCTCGGCCTTTGTGAGAGGCTTCTTTTCTGTTTCTGCATCCTCGCCATTTTCTGCAGCTGCCTCGCCGTTCTTCTTGTCTGTGTCGTCGCCGTTCGCCTCGCCGTTGCCACCTGTGCCCGCATCCTCCTTCTTGTCGTCGGTCTCCATAGCATCACCGCCATTGGTTGCCTCGCCGGCGTCGTTGTTTTCGTCTTCGGCCTCGTTCGCAATACTGCCGGCCTTAGTGGCGTCATTGTCGGTAATAGTTGCCTTAGAGTCTACTGCCGATTCGGCTTGGTTTGCCTCTTCTACTCCGTTCACGTCGAGATCGTCCGCCTCGGCTGAATCGCTGCGCTTAATCCGTTTCGTGTCGGTCGGCGACGTCGGGTCTTCGCTGGCTTTGCGCTTAGCATCTAGAGAGAGCTGTCAGTGGCTGAGACATTTGAAAATTGGAAACTCTGGAGTAAAAAAGGCGTGCATACTATCTTCCAGCTTGGCGACGCCGTCTGCCGCGTCTTTTTCCGATGACTCCATGGCTGGTTGTGCCGCAATCGATGGCGATGCTTTGTTTCGTCGCGATCTGAAAGCGTTGTGAGCTTCAAGTTTGCGCTGCTGAGGTGAAAGTGAAGAAGCTCCTAATTCCAGGCTGTTCGGCGCGGTTCGCAAAGGCAAGTGTCGGTTGAGTGGCGTAAAGTGGAAAGTGGGACGCGCCCCTCAGTTACGTACACTGACTAATCACATCACGTGGAACTATATACTGAATGGTACCTGAGGGTCCACTTTTAGTCGGAAAACTGGACTAGCCCCTTTTGGACGTGAACGTGTACTTTCCTCACACGGCTGGCCGCGAGCCGCGCATTGAAGCTACCGTTGCTCCAATTGACCTCTGGCCTTCCCCTGGCAGCTTCCTCATTTGCATCGACGTTCTGCTTCTCAACTCCAGCATTCCTCACCACGTCGACAACCCGAACCCCTCGATATCTTCATCTTCACCTATTCGACACCTTCTACTCGCCTCTCGACTTTCCTTCTCCTACTCTCCTCCTCCTCCACATGGATTCTTCGCTGCATGAGCTCTGGCAAACTGCGTCGGGCAGTCCCTTCAAACCTACTGTCGGCAAGGGAAGCCAGTTTTTCGTCGGGTTTTCGCTTCTAGTTCTGGGTCTCGCCCTGACGGGCAGCTTTTTCCTGAGTATGTCGACAAAAGGCTCCATTATCTCGAGGTTGAACTTAGCTAACTTCCTTCACAGACCGCACACTCGGCAGCGTCACCTACCTCGGTCTTCCTGCATCATTGGCACTTGCGTATGTTCGATCAAGGAGAAATATCATACTTTGGCCCCTTACGACGTCGTTTGCTAACTCTGTTCTAGGATCGGTGTTGTCTACATGTTCTGCGCGGTGGGAGTCTACGTCTAGACCAAGAAACTCCTGCAACATTTACAAAAGCAAGAGCCGGATACGAAAACGACCGGCACAGAAGGAAAGGGAAAGGGTATCAAAACAAAAAAGCTGTATCATTGCTGATATAGAGCGGCGTTCTTGTTAATTTGTTCTTGTGTTTTTACTGCTTTGTCTGCTGTGCTCAGCAGTCTGTCATTTTCGTCGCATTTTATTTACATTTGCCTTTATCTGCGTTCAGCGTTCTTTCTATTTTCCATTTCCTATTTCCAACCGTCTACTCGCCTTCATGATGGACACTCCAGCTCCTCTCTTCCGGGCGATGGCGACATCGACGCGGCCCATCTACCAGCTGCTGCGTTGTGTCAGCTTCTCCAACAAGGTGCACGTGGAGATCTCGGACGATGGCATCAAGTTCATTGCCGACCACACACGGGTCATGCAGGGTAGGTCTAGGCGCCGCTCCTACAAATTTTATGGCACTTATGATGGCTAACTACAGATAGGCATGGCATCGATCGGGCGGTCGATGTTTGCGACATATTCGCTCAATCTTCCACGTGGCGGCAGAGCGGCGGATGACGACAACGAAAACGACGACGATGAAGACGACGAACCTCTGCCGGCAACTTTTCAAATCTCGCTCCCGGCATTCCTCGAAGCCCTCCAGATCTTTGGTGTCACGGAAGCTCCCTCGCGGCAAATCAAGCAGGACCCGGACGGCTACCGGAATATAAGGGGTTCTACAAACAATGGCAACGGCAGCACAGGAACTGGCCGGCAGCAGGCAACCGATGCGTTCAGTCACCAGATTTTGGGGATGCCGGGCACGTGCAGCATCTCATACGCCGAAGAGGGCGCGCCCTTTGGCATTATCCTGGAGGAAGCGTCCGTCAAGACTACGTGCAACCTGGCTACCTACGTTCCCGAGTCTCTGGAGGCAATTCCCTTTGACCGCAACAACCTGGCATTTAAGATGATTATGCAGCCCCGCTGGCTGCTGGACGCGCTTGTCGAGCTCGCCCCGGCGTCCCCCAATCTGCTTACAATTACGGCCACGCCCCGCGAGCCTTATTTAAGACTGTCCAGCCACGGCCCGCTCGGCAGCGCCAGCGTCGACTTTTCGCGCGGCCGCAGCCTCTTCGAGTCGATTGCCGTGGCGGAGCCGTGGTCCCAGAGCTTCAAGTTTGACCTGATCAAGTCGGCGACGGAGGCGATGCGGCTGGCGAGCAAAGTGAGCATCCGGGGCGACGGGCAGGGTGTGCTGAGTCTGCAGTTCATGGTCGAGATGGAGGGCAGTGGTGCAGGCAGCGGTGGCGGTGGCCCCAACAATGGTGCCAGTGCCGGCACAGCCGGGGCCAACGGGAACGCGTCTGGCGGGGCCGGCAACATGCAGTGGCTGCACTTTACGTTTGTGCCGTTCATGTCGGACGAGCAGGAGGAGAGCGATGAGGAGGAGGAAGAAGAGGAGCCAGAACAGGCGGCAGGCCGGAACAACGGAGCATCCAGGGTCCGGGCCGGGTTTGATAGCGACGACGACGACGAGCTGTTTGTACAACAGTGAAGAGTGGCTTCGAGTCCGATTTCTCCTGTATTTTCTTTTATGTTTCCTTTTTTCGTTTCAATACAACGCCACCGGCTATTTTTGTCGTATATGAGTATATCGGACATCGGAAAAGAGGGAGGCCAGTATTGAAGTATTGAATCATGCGCTCCCTTAAGAGGCTGGCAGAGTGAGAGTGAGCATAAGTGAGGTTAACTGTAACTGTGACGCCAATTGGTTATTACATGTAAGCGTGATGTGTGCATTTTCCCGCGAGGCCGTCCAAGACGTGGAATGAAACTCAATATCACCAATAGCCCCATCCCGCGTTTCATAGTCTGCCCTTATGGCGCTGTCAATTATTTGAGAGCTACAGCAGTACTTACACCACTTAAAGGCACGCCGAGTTTCTGGAAAGGCTGGATCGCCTGACTGCGCTGGTGCGTGGAATGAGACAGCCTCTTTCCCTCCTCTCCTCCGCGGTGGACGCTTCTCCCTCTGGAATGCAGCGACCTCCCACATTTTTTCACCAACGTGCGGGCCGCCCATGGCGCCTCTTCAAAGGGCGCCCACGCGTTTTATTGGTGAAGTGAAGGACAGAAAAAAGAAAATATGAATGTCTTGGTGCCTTTTCTCCAGTACCTCTGAATGGCGCGTGCATTAGATCGGCTGGCTGGAGGTGGACTGACAATGCTGCGTAAAGTGTGTAAAGAGCGTACCTGGTGATCTCCGCGTGTTCTAAAGGCTTGAAAGTGTGAGAACAGGAGGCGGGCAATGCAGGAATGCAGGCTCTCTTAATGAAATGTGTGAGAAAATGTGAAAAATAAGAGGCAAAGGAGTGTAAAAGAAGCAAAAAGGAGGGCATACGTGTTTCGTGATGGGAAATATATATATCAGACGACGTGTCGTTTGAATTAAGGGAAAGAAAAGAAAGAAAGCAGAGCAGAGCAGGAACAATCCATCAGTCTCACCTTTGGATTGTTTCTTTTTCTTTTCTTTTCCTTTCTGACTCTTATTCAGGAGATTTCCCCATCTTCAGTCACTCGTTTTGAGATCTCTTCGCCTTTTTCAACAAACATCTTCACTCGTTACACCTGCTCTCCATTCGCTTCTCACAATCGCTCAAAACTCTTATACCACTATTTACCTTACACGCTCCCTCGACATGAAATCATTCTCGCTCAAGCCGGCCGGCACCGGCTCGACCAGCAAAAGCCACAAGAGCCACAAGAGTCACAAGAGCCAGTCGCTGTCGATTTCGTCGTCGACATCCACTTCCGCGTCGACATCGTCCTCGAATGCAGCCTCGGTCGTCTCTTCCTCGCTCGCCCACGCCAAACTCGCCACCAGCGCCGCCTGGTCGGCCTGCAAAAACTCTACAAAGTCGACTCTCAAGAAGGGGTCGTCCGCTTTCAAGACTACTTCGTCTGACCGCAAAAGCCGTGCCCTGAGCGCCAGCCCCGCCTCAGCCAGCCTCGACTGGAACCAGGGCCAGCCCCGGACCTACAGCCCGCCCCGGCGTGTGCGCCGCTTGTTCGGTTTTGGTAGTGGCAACACACCCCTCTCCGCCAGAATGTCCATGGCCCGCTACCGGTCTCTGGGTGGCGAGTTTGACTCGGACGACGACCGGGACATTTTTTCGGGCCGTCCCTTCTCGGAGCGTGTCGATGTCCACCCAAAAGACTTTGACTTTTGGCAGGACGGCAACACTCGTGGCAACAGCCGTGGCCGCGAAATCGAGCGCGAAATCATCCCCGTCCCATACACATACAAATACACACCCCAGCACGCGGCGTCGAGCTACCTGGCCACGTCGACGGCCAAGCATATGCAGTTTTCCGCAGACAACGGCGAGGGTGACGACGACGAATGGTGGAGGGACTAGAGGAAAGAAAGCAAGAAAACAAAAAGGAGGTGGCTTGCTTCAGCTGCAGCCTTCCGTTTTATTTTTATTTTTGATCTCTCTCTCATTTACCTCGTGTCGGCGTCGTCTTCGCTTCTCTTTTCTTTCCCCTGCCCCCCCCCCCCCCCCCCAACAGTCGGGACCGATATGCACTGTTGATCCTTTTCGAGATCCTTCCGGAAGGTAAAGAAGAATAGAAAAAGAAATAAGGGACAGGGGCAGCTGTCTTCTTTTTTCTTTCTTTCTTCTTGAGAACAGACAGCACATCTTTCCAAATTCTCGGCTAGGTGCAGGACATGGGTTTCCTCTTTCATTTCAACGGGCTGTTTTATTATCTTTACTTTCTATTATTTTCACGGGGTTCTTGGAGTCTGGTATATGGAATCAGGTGTCATTGGTTGGCTTCTTTTCTTCTTTTTCTTCATTTCCTTCCATTTTCCTATCATCTTCTTTACTTTCCTTCCTTCCTCCCTCCCCTTCCAATCACTACATCTCTTGATATTCTTGGCGTTTCTCGGCAGGGGCGCTGGGAGTCCGGAACAGAGGGCGTTTACTGGTAAGGCGTCCTGGTTTTCTTTCTCTCCTATGTATTTTTTATTATTTCTTTCCTATATCCTTGCCTCCCAGACACATCACCCCATCCACACATCCCCTCCCCATCCCAGTCACTTCACCTTCTCCTATGTACTATAGAGGTTACGGCGTTCACGGTCGATTTCTTTCCTATTTCTATTTTCTTCCTTTCTTATCTTCTCTATCCTTATTCCTTTATTAGATGTCCTCCGTTTCCTGCTTTCTTGTCCTTTATGAATATTTCTTATGTCAAGGCGTTGTCGGATGGCGCTTGGTCGGAGGTTCGGATGGGATCTGGGCTGGGATTGGGTTGGGAACTGGATTGGGAATGGTTATGTACTCTTATTCACGGTTTCGTATCTAGAAGTATGATTTATGTTTTTATATTTCTATCCTTTCATCCTTCTATTCGTATTTTCTGGTCATCCCTCTTACCGTTTCAGCCTCACGATAAGTAAAATGGTACACTCCATACCGCCTGCAGTATTCATATATCAGGCTCGTAATTCTCCGGAACGTTCCTCTCCACTCGACCCCCTGCCTTCTCTTTTTTTTATATGCTTTCGACTCTTTCTTTTCTCCCTCCTCCCTTCTTGTGCTACACACCTCGACAATCCCACGACTCCCAATACGAACCCACAGACAGCACACAGACGGCACAGACAGCACAGACAGCAGGCACCACAAGCTCGACGAGGCGTTGCAGATGTCTGACTGGCTGGCAGTGGCTGGCAGTGGAATTTGTCGAGATAGAAATGGGCAGAATATGGCAGGGGAAAGTGCAAAAATGTCGTACATCAACTACACCCTCACTTCGAGCTCAAGCCACTAAGAGCACCAACACATCTTGTGCAAATGAGCGGCGATTCGGTAGGCGAGGTGGCTTGCACGTGTGTCAGAGAAGTCGAGGCAGTCGGTGAGTATTCTTCACGGCAGATATGTTGACGATCTAAGTTGATGATCCGAGAAGCATCCAAATCCTTATATTTCTCACTTGGAGTAAATCTCACGATGTAAGATGAACCTGCATAAATGCCTCTAGTAAAAATACTCACAAGAAGATCATGTGAGCCGCAACTAATGCCATATTCAGCGAGATATCTCTTATTCTGTCTTTATGTCTTGACGATCCCGCCCAAGACAAAAGGAGCACACCCCTCGCTTATAAGAGCTATGGGTTCCCTGTCGATGAGAAGAGGGAGAAACAGAGAAACAGAAAAATGAAGACAAAAACACAGAGCATCTCCCCCACGGACGCCGTTAGCCTGGCTCGACGTGGCTCGCGTGTTCAGTCTAGGTGGCGTTTTTGAGAGTGTGGCAGACAAAAGAGGAGTGGTGAGAGGACGAAAGAAAAAAGAAAGAACCCATGCTGTGCAACCGTGGCGTATCCTATTTACGGCCGTGAAGAAAAAAGACTAGGTAAGTGAAATGAGGGCATAGGCATGAGATCAAAGATGGAGAGGATGTTGGGTACATATTTCCTTTTCATGCTCTTTCCCTTGGTCCTGGGTTCTTCCCTTTATCCTACCATCACCGTCAAACATCACAACCAAAAAATTGACGGATATCTCGAGAATGTATCAAAGCTGGCAGCCGTAATGAATATGACTTGATATTCTCACACTTCCTGCAGCTGCCCTTTCCCCATTTCTCTCCCCGTTTATTCTTCATCTTCCCCCATTATTTGTCCAACTGTGCGGTCACTTTGTTCCCTATGCTGTGTATGTGATACAAAAAAAAACGCAGAAGGGATAGTGATCCGTGCAATGATGATGTGGGATGGCAGGCAGCACAAAAGAGCTGTTGGAGAAGGACAATGACTTTGCAATGTACAGAGTTTGTGCACATTACTTGTACAGGTATATAATTGACGACGATAGATGATGGCACAAAAACACGTCGGTTGGCTGTCGGTGGCCGTCATCAATGATTAATGGCCAAGTGGAAATCACCTGTTCAAGCAAAGAAATAGAAGCTGAAAACATAGGCGAGACTTGGCAGATATTATCCAGGAAGATCGAGTATGAACATGGTTAATTCCATCATCGGGAGGACGACGGTAACAACAAAGAATGGCGATAAAAATACACCACGTTTCTAGAAGAGCGTCAGTATCCGTCTCGCTACCATTTTTTCTTCTTCTTTTCCGTTTCTTCTTCTCTTATCCTCCCCAATACAACGCCCGATATCGAGTCCCGTTGGACGTCTAAAGCGATAAGTAATAAATAAAAAACCGGGCTGTGTCGAATGACACTCCATCTACCCGTATTTCCTTACCAATATTCGGAGGCGGGCAGGCGGGCCAGGCGGCTGTCTGCATGCAAGTTGGCCTGGATGCTGCATCTGCATTTGCATTTACATGGATTTCCTACAAAATATTGCATGCAAAGCCGGGTAGGTGCCTTTGGATGGGGTGTTAATAAGAAATCTCAATCTCAATACGAAAGACAGCTGGCAGGCATGGCAGTATGCTGTGCTCTCTTCGAGGCAATTCTTGTTCACCTCCCTCGCTCAGATTTCCATTTTCGCCATCTACTTTTGGAACATTTTTACTATCTTTTATATTGATAACCAACATGACATGAACTGGCCGCGGTAAACCTCGCCGCAGGATGACAGTAAACCACCATCCTCGAGACAGAAAACAGGCGCGCCTATATGAATTGCTGAAGAAGTTCAACCCCAACTCCCTCCGTACAGCCCCGGACCAATAACGAGCCGTTACTTACGATACCACCCACATCCGACGAGGGCGGCAATCGTTGCAGAGTCGTTGCAAGGTTCGTTGTGAGGGCGCTGTAAGGTTGTAAGGTCGCTGTACGACGTAGAAAAGGGTTGAAACCCCCTCCAAATGCAACATCAGCCACGGCTCCGGCAAGGGGTCAGTCGAGGGGCAGGTCGACAGCTAAGTGGGTGGGTGTGCTGCGGCTCACTGTCTGTTGGTTATCGACTGTAAACTACAAAAATACACACAAACCCGAAAAGGGAAAATGAATTAGAAAAAGGCGCGGGCACTGCATGTGTGCATCGTCGTACTCGTTCTATCTGTTGTCTCGCCTTTTTTTTCTGTCTTGTCGTCCGCTGTCTTGCATTTCTGTCTGTTGGCCTGGTCTGGTCCGTCCGTCGTTCGCCGTTCGTTGCTCGCCTTTCCCCGTCCCATCAAGTACGATTGGGTCCTGCGAGTGACGAATAACGAGTGACGACATTCTGGGGGACAGCTCACTCGTTGGAGACACCGATTAAAAATGGTAAATTTTGGACAAGGCACAGTGACGCTGCCGCCCGCTGTCAATCATTTGCCGCAGCTCAACATTCACAGACGACAGACAATAAATAACAGTTGAAGTCAAAATACATTAAATAATAACACGAATCAATAAATGGCAATACTTTATGTATTGGTTCATGTTTAGTCTAGTCACAGAAGAAAAGTGACATCATTGACAGTTGTTGCGCAGAAACTGTCTCTCACATCTGACGGGCCACACATCAACTTTTTGCAACTTTCCATGTCATCCGAGTTCACGATAGATTGTTTACACCCTCAATCAGCCTACTTATGTTCAATCATCACCCTCATCTTCCACGTACGGCCATAGATACTGGAAAATACGGGATCCCGTCCGCTCTCCCCTAGTCAAACCAGTAATCGGCGGATTAGTAGTTGGGTCGGTGACGACCAGCGAATACCCGCTGCTGTACGTTTTTTTGTCGTTTCGAAATATTAATGTTCATTTTTTTGCCTTTGCTCATGTAGGTTTATCGTTAAGTTTGATGTTTTGAAGGCTGTATGCCGTGTGAGAATATGACACTGTAAGTAACAACGCCTGTAAACATTAAAATCAGCCAGGCCACCTCGAACTTGTTTTTTACAAAATAAATATTGTACACACACCCATAGAGGATCTATAAGTCCAGCTGAAAGTCAAAGATTAAATTCTGCCCTACAGGATATTGCTTGTATATATTCTGTATATTTATTGCCTGGAGCTGAATATGTTTATATTGCTGCTGTCCGCTGTTGGTCAGGCCAGGCCTGTTCTTTGTTGGCCCTGTCCTGGCGGGCAAGCGCGCTACAGATATGGGCGGCTGAGCCAAGTGGGGCCACTCCGTGTAAGTCGATGGCCTGGTTCCTTCCTCTTTCTTGCCCAGGATGTTCTCTCCAACAGATCATCGACACTCGTTATCCTCCCCCGGCCCTTCCTTGTGCAACATGCAGGGGTGGGCGGATCAAAGTCCTGTAGTCAGTAGATCAGCGAAATCAGCAAAATCAGCGAGAGAAGGTATCAGTAAAAAAGACAGCTGAGTTCTGGGGGCCGTCTGCGTCTGGGGCCAAGATGGCACCCTTGCATCCCGTACGACATGCAGGAGGAAACAGAGGGCAACAAGGACAAGGAGATAATACGATGTATTGCTTCGTGCTTCGTGTTTCTTGCTTCTTGCCTCTTGCTTTGTGCTGCGTAGACAACACAGTCCATCCACACATACACACGCACAAAGACACAACACACAACGACTCGCATTTCTTGGGGCGATTGTCAAACCGTAGGCTGTTTCCCGTTTTGTGTTCTGCCTTTTGCTCTTTGCTGTTTTGCTCCTTCCCTTGTAATTTTTGGTCCCTCATTGCTGTTGCCCTGTTGCCCGTTGCCCGACATCTGTTGCCCTTGCTCTTGCTCTCTTCCATGCTCTCTCCCATGCTCTTTCCCCAACCTCTACATCTCCCTGCATCGTTCCTACCCATAATAGATATACCACCCTGAACTATTAACGGTTGCTTTATTTCCTCTCTTTTTACCGTATCTCTCCCTATCGTTAAGATATCCTCTTTGATCTTGGTCCCTACTCTTATTAAAAGTCCCCCAAATTTGGAACCTCAAGTCAACGCACCTCCGTGCCGCTCTTGCATCTCAGCCACTCGGCTGCTCCCTTGGATCGTAACACAGACATTGGCTGGCCTTTACCTGGTCGCTCTTTTTGGCCCTTTTTGTGGTTTTGGCCCCATACGCCCGCCCACCCTTTCACCCCTTCACTCTTTTTCTCTTTACCTCTTTTACTCTTTCTTGTATCCTATATCGCTGCTCTATAGTGGCCTTGTTCTATTCGTGTCCGGGCAGTCTATTTTCTGCCTCTTGTTTATCTTTGCCTTTCTCGCCTCTCGTAGATCATCCCTCGACTTCAGGCTTGCCATGTATATGAGAAAGTCGTTTGTAATGTGCCGCATCTCGCCTTTGCATCTCCCTTTGCTGCAACGCTTCCAACGGCCCTGGCATAAGTTGAGCCTGACTCCTCTTAGTAGGCTCTATTTCCAGCTCAGTTTATTTGTTTACTTCCCTATTTTTAATATTTGTGTCTGTTTGTTTGCCCCCCGTTCAACTATCCCCCAACCCTCTTTCCTCTTTTCCGCTTATCCTCTCATCCTCTTTTTCTTCTCCGCCTCTCCCTGTATCCATCGTGAGTAACATCAGGTCTCCATAGGGTCTCTGATACGGTCACTCAGTCAGTGGCCTTATGGATTGATCTGACTGATCTCATATATTGCTGCTTCCCCCGGCCGTGCTCAATCCCCTTCCCCTTCCCTCCCCAAGTCCCCCCAGAGAGTTCAGAGCCTAAAAAGTCCAATTTATTTTTGATTCTTGTCTCCAGACTTCAGAAACTTGTCTCGTCAGAAACAGCAATGTAACTAAGAATTCGGTTCTCTCCCCCGTTCGTTTCCCCTCTCATCCTATCATCACCTTCACTTTCCTCCTCCCTCACGTTCTCCATCCCAGCACAGTCCTTAATTTCTTAATTTCCCATTTTGTCTCTCTCTGTTGCTCGCTGTCTCTCCGAAAGCTTTGGCCGCTGGCCCCTCTTTCTTTCCGTCTTCTTTTCTTCTTCTCTTTCGTCTCGGCCGTCATCACATCCCCAAAATGCCTTCACGAAATAGCTTCAGCATCCGCAAGCTGTTCACGTCACCCCGTCGGCTGTCCTTCATTGCCGACGAGACGCAGACGACGGCAGACGGCCAGCTCAGCGACAAGAGACGCAGCGATGTCAGCAGTGGACTTGGCCAGAGTCAAAACCAAAGTCGGAGCCGGGCCGGAAGCAGAGGAACAATACCCACCAGCCGGGGCAGCACCATCAGCGGTAATCAGAACCACGCACGGAACGCCAGCAACAGCACCACCGGGAGTTCCAGCACAGTCTTCAACCCGGACAGCAGCTTCAGCATCACCACCCCGCAGGCCGAGCGCGGACTCACCGACAATGTCGACCACGAGCTGAGCCAGGAAGAGATTGACCGCATCAAGGCCGTTGTGGCCGCGGCAGCAGCAGCCGCCGCCACCAGCCTGCGTTTGCGCATCGACGACGGGACACAGGCCATTGAAACGATCAAGACCATCCAGGCCGCCATACAGGCGGACGAGTCGGGCGGTGTTGCGACCATTGACAACGACACCTCTGATGTTCCCCCACCCATTCCGCGCAAAAAGAGGCCAATTCCACAGCCGATTGTGGTGCCGCCACGGAACGCCGCACGATTGACGGCAGGCGCCCGGCCGGCAGTGGCGGTCGCGTGGCGGGGAGACGCCAAAGGGTCTGAAACAAAAAAGGACAAAGAGTATGCCAAAGAGGACGTCAAAGAAGGGGATGTCGAAAGGGACGGCCAAAACAAACCAAATGGAGCTGAAACGGACGCCGACAAAGCAAACGCAGGCAGGAGCGACGGCGAACGTGAACGTGAACGGGCTGATCGAATTGACCGAACCGACCGCCTTCAATCCGCCGAAAGAAAAGAAAGAAGGAACCACTGCCGACTGGCAAGTCAAGGGAGCAGTTCGCAGCGCAGTCTTTCTCAACGGAGTCTTTCCCAAAGGAGCCAGCGCTCGCAGCGCAGCCAGATGAGTCAAGGGAGACGACCAAGTCTTGGTGCTGCCAATACTGCCAAAAGCGGAAAGAGCCAACAACACCAACAACAGCATAGCCAAAACAACCAACAGCGACGCCAGAGGGAAGCGACGACCAAACAAAGAAAAGGGGGAGGCGGCAAAAGCAGAGGCGACCCAAATGCCAGAAAAGGAAACGGCAAAGGGCAAACCCACGAGGAAGGTGAGGCAGGCACACCCGCGCTGCAAACACTACAAACACAATCCCAGCTGGTGACCGGAAACAGCCAAGGCCACCAAACAAAAGACAAACGCCACAGCCGTCCACCAAAGGACAGGACCCTTTTGTCGACTCAAAGCCAGTGTCAAAGCCAGACTGCATCCGCTCCATCAAAGACGTCAAACAACGGTAAAGAAGCAGGCAAACAAAAGAATGTCTCCACCGAACAAGGCCGCGCTGCATGGCAGCATGACCACGAAAAGGAGTATGACAACGAACACGGCGACGATTCGGTCCCGTTGTGGTCGTCGTCGTCACCGTCTTCATCACAGACTTCATCCAAACCTTTGACGGCCTCTCAGTCATTGTCTTCATCGTCTACCAAACAATCCTCCTCATCCCCCTCATCCTCCTCTCAACAACCCAGACGTCCCTCTCTGCCTGTCTACACTACCATTCCTCTTGCATCCATTGTCTCCCCACGAGCCTCTCTTCCTAATCGTCATCCATCCAACCTCCTGTCCAAGGCACTTCCTCCTCCACCTCCTCCACGAGTCTCTTCCTACTTTGCAACCAAAAGTTCGTGGAAGTCAAAGACCAAGTCGAACGCATCAAAGACGGAGAAAACTGAGAAAATATCAAAACCCAGGCCCAAGGTTATCACCTCCCAGTCAACTGCCTCAAATCACCCACTCTACCGTCAAGCCGGCGAGCCCGACTCCAAAAAGGACAGCGGCATTGCTCTCGACAAAAGTCAGACCAGTCTGGTCGAGACCAAGAACGACAAGACAGAAAACACCAATAACAACACCAACACCAACACCACTCCCAATATCGTCGACGACTCCGACTCCGACTCGGACGCTTCGTGCATTGATCTGCTGCAGGCACTCGCCATCCAGCCCGAAGAGGCTGACCTCTTGCGCCGCCAAACGATCGAGCTAACCTCGACGTCAACGTCGACGACATCTCCCAAGATGCAGTCTTCATTAGAAGTGAGTGAAACAGACACAAGTGCGGTGAACACGGCCGATGGCCCCGTCCTCCACAATGTCTGCACAACACCCACCTTCACCCAGCCGCGGATGGCACCAACACCTTCACCGTCCGCCGTCCCCTCAGAAACAAACACACCCCGCCAGGTCATGAGCCCGTCACCATCACCACGGCCATCTGGCACTTTCTCTGCCCTCACCCCCTCCTCATCGCCTTCGGCATCTCCCTCGCCACCAAAGAAGCAGTCAAACCGCTTCCTGCCTCTCCGCCTCAACAAGGGTCTGCCCGATGCCGCCCTCCGCATCCAACGGAAACGCTCAAAGAAGGCCGCTCGCAAACGAGCCGCTGTGACGTCCAACCCCAAAGGCCAGTTCTCCGAGGGGAAAAGCCAGATGGATGTGGGGAAGGCGGGTGATGGTAGCAACAATAATACCACCGCCTCTAGCAGTGGCTCCCGCTGGACACTGCCCGACAATGTCACGGAACTCTTCAATGGCCGCCTCTTTAGCCGCATGGAGGTTACCGAGACACTTCCCTTTGAAAAGCTGCAGGCCATCCGTGAGAGCCGTGCCCTCGCCCAGAAGCAGCAGGAAGAGGCCGAGGAAAAGAAAAAGGCCAAGCAGCTGGCGGACGAGCAGGACGAGAAGGAGAAGCGCGAGAAGCGGGAGCTGCAGAATCAAAAGCAGCAGCAGGAACTGGCCGATGCCGAGCGGGCTCTCCTCAAGGAGCTGCACCGGCCGCCATCCAAGCCAGACACTGTTGAAACCTCCACGGCTCCACTGGAAACCCTTGTCGAGTGCGAAGAGGAAGAGCTTCAGGTGAGCCCCCTCGAGCCCGACGATCTGGCCGTCGATGCAGACGGCAACCCTATCGAGCCTCCCGTCTCCATGCCTGTCTCGCCTCCGGCCGAGCCGTTCCCGCCGCCGACTCTTCCCATGCCGCCACACATTGCCTCGCAAATTAAATGGCCAGGCATTGATGGACATAATGATGAGGTCAGCCCTGAGGAAGAGAAGCCTCCCAGTGTCAACGTCAACACCACAAAAACCAAGACTCTCTTCCTCAGCCCGGCCCGCGAAGAGCCAGATGGCAGCACCACGCCTATTGAGCCCTTCCATATGGAGGATCTGCCCAGCCGTATCGGTGCTGCCGGTGTCCGTGTGTCCATCCTGCTCCCTGTCGAAGAAGAGGAGGCCTACTTTGCCTCGTCCGTTGCCCAGCACAAGGAGCGTCGACGTCGTGAGAGGGAAGAACGGGAGCGTGAAGAGGCAAATATGTTGGAGGGTGAGGAAGTCGAAGAAGAGGACGACGAGGACTCTGAGCTGATGCCAGATCCGCCCAAGTCGCCTCTGGACGGAATCGGTCCCTTCCCCTCTCCGCCCACAAAGAACCCCATGCGCTTCCAGAGCTTTATCAAGAAGACAGCACCGCCGCCGCCCTTGACTGAGCCGCCGCCGGCACAACCCATCCCGCAGGTCACCATTACCGATGTTGATGTCGACAGCCAGAGTAAAAGGAGACGTCGGTCGTCCACTCCCAAGACTAGCAAGGCGAGCAAGAGTGCATCCCGCAAGTCAATTGGAAAAGCACCCAAGTCCTCTTTCTATCTGTCCTCCTCGTCTCTCCACCCCAATCCTCCTCACTCTCACCACCCGCCTGCTTCCTTCCACATGCACTCTTCTTCCTTGTCGGTATCTTCCTCCACATCCTCCATGGCCGCCGTTGCTGCCGCAGCCACTTCCACTATCCCTCAGCCGCGCGACGACGCCACCTATGTGTACTTGTCGGCCACGCCCTTTTCCCTCGTCATGCCCACCTACCGCCACGGCCCCATCCGCCTAAAGCGTGCCGACCTACTCGAGCAGCAGGCCAGCAGCCGCAATTCGTATGATCAGTCCTACACTCGCGATCATCACCATCCTCACATTGCCTCCGTCGACGACACTCTGGACTGGACTGCCTTCCAGATGGCCATCCTGGGCGGTGCCGGTGGTCTGTTTGAAGATGACAGTATCGACTATGGCCAGATTGCCGCCGCCGAAGTCGATGAGGCTGATCGTTTGGCCGACTGGTTCTGGTCGCTCGACCTCAAACAGGAGCGCCTGCTGACGAGCGCCGAAGAGGATGCCGAGTGGGTGCGCCCCGTTCCGCCACCACCGGACGCAATGCCTCTTCCCATTAGAGCGGCGACATCACCACCCGTTCTCTCGCACCATACCCAAAGAACACCCGGCTCGCAGTGGACTTCGGTCAGCAGCAACATCGTCCCGGCTCCCAACCACATTCTTGTGGGAGCCGTTCCTACTCCGTCAGTCTCTGGCTCTCGCGGACTTACCCACAGCCGTACCGCCACAAACACGAGCATCGGCACCATGGCCTCGGGCTACAGCAGTGGCAGCAGCCGGGAGAGTGGGCACGTCAACGCAGTCAGCGCGGTCAGCGCATCGAGCCACAGCTTGACTCCCCAAACCGCCAACCTCGCCCTGCCGTTCCCCATGAGCCGGGGCAATAGTTCCGTCAGCAATCTCGGCCCGCCCGCAAACGAACCCCGGACCGTCCAGACGATCGTGCACGTCCACCCGCCCGTCCAGGTGCCTCCTCGCTCCCAGACGCACCCCAACGTGAACATCCGCGCCAGCTATGCCTCCTACGAGAGCATGCCCCAGAGCCCCATGGCCGACCTCATCATGACCCGCGGCGCCGACGGCAAAGAGTACGTCGCGCCTATGGGATACAATTTGAGTCACGACCTGGGGGACTATCTGCAGTGGGAGAAGGACAACGTTTACGCTGTGGCATTGGAGACGCCGAGGTAGCGTCGAAGACACTCTCACCTTACTCTTTCTCTTTACCCCACCATCCATTCTTTCTCTTTTCTTGTTACGCTCATCCAAGCTGGTCCTTGGCCAGCATTCACTCCCTCTCTTTAATGTTTACGCTTTCTTTTACGGGATATATTGGTCATCATTTGTTTACTACGTTCTTTCTTTTTTATTCATTTCTTTCTCTTCCTTCTTCAGTCATCACGATTCATCATTAAAGGCAACATTGGACATTATTGGATAACATAACATCGGAAAATAGCGAGGGAACATTGGAACAACGGTACAAAATATACAGCACACAGCACACGAGCACAAACGGATTTGCTTTCCTTTTCTCTTTTTTTATTGTTCTTTTCGCCTACATGCTCCATTCACTTTTTCATATACTTACAACCGTCTTTATTCATATTCCATTCGTTTTCGTGTCGTCATTTATCATCAGCATTTATTAGATACCACTCTTCCATAGATACCTGGCCGGTCGAGCCAATGCAGTTTATTGACATTGAAATTAAAAGTTCATTCTTCACTCATAACATATGACTGTTTTCATTTTCATGATTTCATGATTGTTTTCGTTTTCTATTTTCGTCGTGTTCCAATCATGACAACACTGGCAACTAATTCGGTCGATCTCTGCCCGCTGCTTATTAGTCTCGTTGGCGATGTCGGAGTGAATTTCTGTCTTTGTATCTTGTATCTTTGTTTTGTCGCCATCTCTCACCAAATCTTGGTCTTTGGTTCGCCATCCTCCCTGTAGACTTCTCCGCAATCAACCCCAAATAGGAAAAAGCGGCTACACGGCCGGTACAAGTCTCGACAAGTCCCGTCACAAAATCCCTAGCTGCAGCTCTGCCATTGGAAAAGTAGTTATCGCCCGACACATGTAGAGAAATAGGAAGGTCGCAATCTGCAGCTACGGACTTCTCGCCGATATGAAGAGTCATCGAGGATAAGAAATCATGAATAAAAACGCCGCATCGCCAACAATGATCTCTCAATTGATGTTCTTCAACGAATTATCCCCCCACCACCAAAATGAACATTGAACTCGACGACATCCGCTCGGAACTCCGCTCGCCGGAACCGGCCGCCACGAGCCGGCTTGTCGGCAGCCGCACTGCCCCGACATTTCGGTCCATTCGACAAAAGAGCGCTGTCGCACTGCACAAGCTAAGCCGGCGTACCAACGATCGCAATAATCGCAATCATCACGACAGCGACGACCGCGAAGCCACCCCGCCGTCCCACGTAACATATGCCGGCCGCACAATTCCACCGCCCGATCGCGGTCGCGGCGCATACCTCGTGCTCGCCGCCTGCTCTCTCGCCCAGGCTCCTATTTGGGGTAGGCCTTATCCTCCTTCATTCAATTTTTGAAAGACGCTGACTTGCAGGCTACTCCCTCTCGTTTGGCGTGTTCCGGCAGTACTATGCCACCCACAGCCTCATTGACGCCTCGCCCGGCAGCGTCACGTCGATCGGCACCTCCCAGACGGGCGTCATGTACCTCGCCGTCCCCGTCGTCATGTCGATGTTGACCCGTTTTCCGCGGCTGCGGCCCTGGTGCGGCCCATTGGGGCTGGTCTTGTCGGTCGCTAGCATTGCCGGCTCCTCGGCGCCCGGCGCCAGCGAAAGCTCTTCGGCAGCCGCTCTGATTGCCACCCAGGGTGTTTTGTACGCTCTCGGTTGCGCCCTCTTATTCGGCGCCGCCTCGCTCTGTCTGGACGACTGGTTTGTCGAGCGCAAGGGCTTTGCGTACGGCGTCATGTGGGCGGCGAAGAGCACGGTGGGCGGTGGAATGCCTCTGTTGGTGGCTGTCCTTCTCGAAAAGTATGGCGTGGAGGCGACGCTGCGGGGATGGGCAGTGGCTTCAGCCGTCATGGCGCTGCCAGTGCTGCTGTTTTTGCGGCCGCGAGTGCCGGAAGGCGTGACCGAAGAAGTTGTTCATGACAGCACCAATACGGACGACAACAACGAAAACGAAAACGAGCGCAGCGAGGAGAGAACAGCACCTACGACAACCTCTTCTCTCGTCTTCTTCCGCCGCCCGCTCTTCTGGATGCTCATGGTCGGCAACATTATCCAGTCGCTCGGCTACCAGATGCCCAATACCTACCTGTCGGCCTATGCCGTCTCGCTGGGTCTAGAACAGTCGACAGCTCTGTCGACCTACACGGGCCCTCTCCTGCTCGCCCTCTTTTCCGTCGCCTCCGTCCCGGGGACCATGGTCATGGGTATGCTCGGCGACCGCCTGCCCGCCACGACCGTCGTGCTCATCTCGTCGGCCGGGTCCGCCATCTCGGTGTTTGCCCTGTGGTATGTTTCTGATTTGACGAGTTTTCACGGAAACCCACTGGCGATCCTGATTGCCTTCGCCCTGGCGTACGGCTTCTTCGCTGGCGGGTTCTCCTCGACGTGGTCGGCGGTGCTGCACGACATGAAGCGGCGGGACGAGACGGCCAACACGGGACTTGTATTCGGGATGTTGATGGGTGGGCGCGGTCTGGGTTTCGTGCTGAGCGGACCCATCAGCGGTGCCCTGATCGCGGCCGGCAGTTCGTCCTCCAAGACGAGTGTGGTCGTAGGCGAGTATGCACCTTTGATTTTGTGCACTGGCACGACGGCCATCTTGGGCGCCTGGGGCTCGCTATGGTCGCTGGGACGGCCTTGTCGACGGTTGGCAAGGCGTGTTGCTGGCGTCTTTCGTGAGAGAAGGAGGAGTTAGACAGAGGTCACGGTGGTGACGACCCAATATTTCAAAATGATATCCAAGAAGACGAAGGTGTCAGTATTAATGCGGTCAGATGATAATGATGGACCAGATAAATATGAGGTAGGACGAGACGAGGTCAAAGAAAGAATCCGGAACTGAATTGCAGAGAAACAAAATATGCTTTCAAAAAGAACTCAAGAAAAGAAGACAACGCCGTTTTGAATACACCAGGCTGTCGTGAGCTCGTTTTTGCTATGCGAACACCCAAAAATGATGCGGGATAATGAGCAGAGAAAGAAAAGCGGAAAGCAGAACAATCAAAAATCAAAAACCAATAAGAGCAAAAACAAAAACATGCAACCAAAAAAACCCATTCAAAGCAAACCAATTTAAAAGCAAAACAAGAAACCCAAAACAATATTTATCCTCACACCCTCCTACACCTCCAGAATCCGCGTAATCGTCACATCAATCTCCTCGCGCGTCATGTCCTGTCCGGCTTCCCGCTGTCCAGCGAGCACATCGTCCAGTCGGTTGAGCTGCTCGACCTTGAGGACATAGGCGTTCCACAGCTCTTCAGCCTCGCGCAGCACCCGCCGCGGCCGCTGCTTGTCGTTGAGCGCCTCCTCGGTCTCGCCGTTCTTGCGCATCGCCAGGATCTGCATCCACAGGTGCCGGCGCTCGTCATCGAGCAACTTCATGACGTATGCCAAAGCGCTACCGGGGTCCATTGAGGGAGGAGGCATGATGTCAGACCGGGACCGGGACTTGCCAGAAGAAGTCTTCGGGTCCACCGGCCGCGGGACGGCGACAGTCACCTTCTCGTTCTCGCCAACCGTTCCCTTTTGGTTCTGGCAGCAAACGACGCAGTTGACGCGGTTGTGCTTGCAGATAGCGGTTGACGAAGACGTCTTGGTCGTGTGGTGGGTCGAGGTGGTCTGGAAGGAGACAGACTTTTGGTTCGTCTTACTGCTGGTCGTCTTCATCATGTTTGCCTTGGCGTTGGCTTTGGCAGCCACGACCTCGGCCAGCTCGTCCAGCTCGGCGTCGTACACGTCGTCGTGGTCCTCATGCTCCTGGCCAGCCTCGTCATTGACCTCCACGTTCTCCGTCTGGAACTCGAGATCAGGAATGATAAACGCCGACGTCATGTTCTCGTCCATGGAGTGGTCGACCGCCGACTGGCCCGAGTCGGAAGCGCCGTCGCTGTGGTCATCGCCGGCCTCGGACTGGAAGTCGTTGTCGTTCACGTCAAACTGGTGTTCATCACGGACATCCTCATGGAGATCGTCGTGAACGTCCTCGTGAACATCCTCCACCTGCACCTCCTGCGTATGGGCCAGCATCTCCGTCATGCGCATCAGCGTCTCGTCCTTGGCCGACCACGACTCGCGCAGCTTGCGGAAGTTCTCATCCAACTGGTGCACGCTCTTTTCCTTTTCACGGAGCAGCACTTGCAGTCTGGTGATCTGCGTGCGCTGCTTGTCGACAATCGTGTGCACTGTGGTCTCGCGCTCCTTTGTGTCTCTCAGCTGCTGCCGTGCGGCGTGCAGCTTCTCTTTGAGAGAGGTGTTCTTCTGGGCGAGCGCATCCTTGGCCGTTGTGAGCGCATACTTCTCGTCGTTGCACTTGGCGTGGTCGCCGCTAAGCATACGCTTCTCGGCATCCATGCGCGCCACGCGCTCCTTGTGGAGACGCTGCTCTTCGCGGTGGCTGCTGGTGGCAGCGTCGCGCTCGTCCTTGAGCGCCTTGATGACCCGCTCGCGCTCGGCCACCATCTGCTCCAGCTTCTGGATACGCCGCTGGGTTTCCTGGTTGGGCCGTTGTGCAGACGCTGCCATACGTTCGCGGAGAGCGTCGTTGTCGGCCGACAGCTTCTTGGCCTTTTCGTTGGCTGCATTGGCGCGGTTCTCAGCAGCGTCGCGCTCGGCGGCCAGGTCGGTCGAAATCTGTGCCTGCTCCTCGTACTGGGTGTGGATGATATCCAAGTCCGTCTCGAGCTCGGCGATCTTGTTTTGAAGTACTGGCCTTGTTAGCATACAAAAGAATCATATTCAAGGAACACGACCAGCTTCACTTACGTTGGTTCTCTTCGTGGCTTTCTCTGAGGGGGTGGTCGAGGTCTGCCGCAAAGTCCATGTCGTTGGACTTGTGGGCCAGGCTGTAGAAGCGATCGAGCAGCGACTTGTACTTGATCTCGCCCTGGATAATCTCGTTCTGGAGCATCTCGTCGTGCTCCTGCAGACGCTTGACCTCCTCGCGGATGGTCTCAATGTCCACAAAGATCTCCTTCTCATCCTCGGGCAGCGGGCCAGCCGGCAGCTGGTACTTTTGCTGAACGTCAACCGACTTCCTATAAAAGTAGTTGCCAGGAGTGAACCGCAGGGTGCCCGTGACAAGGTTGTGCAGAAGAGGGAAGGACTTGGATGGAACAATAAATGACTGGTTAGTAACTCCGTCGTTGCTGTCCGTCCGGGCCATTGTCACAGCTTGAGCATGAGCCACCGTGGCTGGCGGTGCCGAGCTCGTTCTTTGTGGTGCTTGGTGGGTCGTCGTAGTGGCGACTGTCCGGATGCCCAGGTCAATATCCTCGCGCGAACCAGCAGACGTCTCCGGCGCCGATAGCTCGTCGTCCAAAAGCGGCGAGTGCTCAAAGACAACTGCAGACTGGTGTCTTCTGCGAGTGCTCGCCTCCTTCATAGAGCCGGTCGTGACAGACTTTTTGAGAGTTTGCTGGGGAGCAGGCACAGATGCAGCGGCACGCGAGATGGTGCCATTCCGCAGGGGGGAGGGCTTAGGCTTCTGGGCCGCTGCCGCCGCAGCTGCAGTCATGACAATAGATGTCTGCGACTCGTTCTGGACGGTAGCTTGGAGAACAGGGCGGTTTCGCCGCGGCGACGCGTCGGCCAGGTGACCGTTCTTCTTCTGAGTTTGGGCGTGAGGAGCAGGGACGGGTCCGCAGTTTTCCTTGTCAAAGTGTGCCAGGTTGTCGATAACACCAAAGTTTGTTGTTGACTCTGCGTCTGCGTCTCTTTCTGCCTCTGCCTCAGCCTCTGCACGAGCCTCTGTGTCCTCGAAAATGCCCGTGTCCGTCACGTCCTCGGGCCGCCACTCCTTGAAGGTGCGGAACAGCGCCGACGTGTTGACGACGCCGCTAAGGATGTCGGTGGCCGTCCGCTTCTCGTCGCCGCCGTGACCAAACCGGCCAGTGGATTTCCGAACGCGATGGCTGCCGCGCTGGTAGTGAACCGACGCACGCGTCGATTCCGCGTCGGGGCCGGCCGAGAAGGACGAGGAAGGGGTCGAGTCGGATGTGAGGTCGTTGTGTCCATTAAAGTTGATTGTGCTGTTGGTAATGGTCCCATGAGAACCGGTCGACGACGGTGGTTCGCGGAAGTTGGCGGGCATTTGGGTGCGCGCGTGCTTGGCGGCGAACAGAATGTCTTCGTGACGCGCCCGGGTGGTGCGCTGGCTGAACGCCATGAGGTCCTTGAGGCTGTCGAGGGTTGTCGAGCGGTCCGAGTCGTAGTTGAGCAGATCGGGCGCGTTATTCGAGGTCGAGGATTGGCGTTGCTGTCTGTGGTGCTTATCCTGCGCGACGGAAGCCCGGCCGGCGCGAGTGGCCGTGGCACTCCGGTAGTCCATCGTGGAGTGTGTGTATCGTGAATGTGTCGTGAATGTTGTGGATGTTGCTGCTGGTCAATTGTTGTGTCGAAATGAGTTGGAAAACACGCTGGTTGACGCGACTTTTTAAAGAAATAAAAAAAGTAAACAAAACAGTCGTGGCGTGCAAGTCGTAAAGTAATAATGGGGAATGGGACGAAGAAAAACAATGTTTGCTCAGATGCAAAATGCAAAGCTGAGACGCGTCCGCAATGAAGCAATGCTCTGCCACAAGAAAAGTGGTGTGTCGTGGTTGTCGTCGCGATGTTTGCAAAACGTAAAAAGACGTGTCGTGCTGTATGCAAAAGGATGTAGAGACAAAACGAGGGAAAGCAGAGAGAGCTTTTGTGCTGGACAGTGGTGGTCAGTGGTACTGGTCAGTGTGTTTATTGTGGGGCGTGGGGCAGCCACAGCGCATGCCCAAAATGGCAAGAACAAAACAACCGCGAACGAGGCTGCCTTCAATTGCCACCCAGACTGTGAGACTCAAGTTTATAATTTTTCAGTGATACTCAAAGCTTTTGATTCCAATTTATTCTTACAGTCGATATGATGCATCGCCAGAACGGGCAGTTGAGTACGGTGTAAGTCGTGAGCATCTTGCCTTTCGAGGTTTGTTTTGATGGCTGGCCAATCACAAGGCAGGAACAATACAGCCATCACCCAGACGCTAGCCGGCCGTATTGTCGTATTATGTAATCCATCATGACGCTGTTCAACTGCCAGCCAAATCAACCTCTGAAATGATCAGCCCTGTCGTCCTGCAAGAACAGCGCGGCTGTGAACAGTTTCATCAGATTTTAGTATCGAGTCCACAGCTCGATCTTCATTCAATCCTAGACACAGGATGGGCATTTATTCTCGAGGCTTTATCTCAGGGGTTATATAGACGCACGCCTTCTCAATGAAGTCACATTGCGCGAAGGTGAGCAACTACAAAATGCCTTAGGAAAAGGAAGGAGCAAAACAGGCCATTGGGTCTTTCTACAGCACCCTCTAGTAGGTATTATGCTGTCCTCTAATATTAATACGACGTACTCACAGTGGACTGCGAAGCTCACGACTTCGAAACAGCACACCGAATCTTATCAGGCCGAGTTCAAGCACCACAAATTCAGTTACATGCATCTCCTGTCATAGAAAAAACTGCCGCCAGGACCAAACAGGTTACATTGCACGAGAGGTTGAAGTTGACGAGGTGAAGGGAAATTTCATGGTCCAGTGGCTGAGCACCTGTTTCGTTAGTGGCTTTCAGTTGCTCTAAGGACTTTCTGACAGCACTCTTCGCCATTCCCGCGTACAAAAACGGGTGCGAATGCGAGAAAGTAGCCAATAGGCGGTCGTTCTCGCACTCAAGACCCACTTTGACTGCCGGTTTTCCATGAAAGTTCAGTGCTTATTCTCCCACTAGCGTCCAGCACTGCCAGTGGGTGCAGACAGCCCTGTAAAAGCCTGACTTTCAAACTCGCGCAATCAATCCCAAAACGGCGAAACGTAACCCCAGCCATGTGGGAAGAAGCAACAGCACAGCCCTCAACCAACCCCAGAGAAACAAGCATCTTACCCGCCAGTCCACTCATTCAAAGCTTTTTTATTCTTCTGCCTATCTTGCCGTGTTCCATCGTCCGCGTTCCTTTTGTAGACGGCCCTATCAGTCTGCTCCAATGTGAGCGCGTATTACGTCGATCGCATTCGCTTTGGCTGGGCGGCCTCGCCGTGGATGCAATGCAATCTCAATTTTATGTCCGTCAGAAAGGATGGATGCAGCCTTTTTGTAGTCGGGGTTGCTCCCGTTTAACAGAGTAGATGAGATATATATTTCGGCATTCCCTTCACCATGAAAGCAGTTGTTCTTTCGTATCTCATCCTCATCTTCATCTTGATAATTTAGCCATCATCACTCAACCATCATCACACATCATCATCACCATCACATTCTTTGCGACATCTCTTGTCCTCACTCTCTAATATCCTCTTTCTACCCTCTTCTCCTCCTCACAAACCCACCCCTCTACTCAAAATGGGCATCCTTCGCCGCATCGTGCACAACGCGATCGATAATGAGATGAACCCCAATCTCAACAACCCCAACTACAACAACGGCTACGGCAACAATGTCGTTTATACCGCCGCCGCCCCCTATGGCTACGGCGGCCCCGCATACCTGGGCAGACCGTGCTACGACCGCTACGACCGCCGCATGGCCCGCCGCGAATACCGCGATATGCGCCGTGATATGCGTGACATGCGCCGCGGCTACGTCGTCAGTCCGCCCCTCGTGGCCGTCAACACGGTTCCTCCAATGCAGCAGCAGCAGCCGCCGCAGATGATGTACAACAACAACCCCAACATGCAATACGCCCCGCCCCAGGGTCCTCCTCCTCAGCAAGGCCCGCCCATGTACTCGCGGGATATGTCCCCAAACAACGGCCCCAGTAACAACGGTGGCAACGGCAATGGCAACAACTACGACATGAACATCCCCCAGTCCGTCAACCGCAACGGCTCTTCACCACAGCCGCGCGGTTTCTTTGACGAGGAATCGGACGTCCATGCTCCGCCGCCGCCGTATGCATCCAACGGCCGCAATCAGCAACCTAAATCAGAGAAGAATTAGTTGGGTGGTGTAATTGGGTCCTGTCCATTTGCTTTTTATTTGTATATTTCTTTTGTTTTATATCACTTGTATAGATAGCGAGTTATTTCTTCGACTTTTTTATTATTTTATTCTCATGAATTTATTATACGTTTATTTTCAAACTTTTTCTTTTTTTTTTTTTCAATTCATAATGATAGCATTTTTTTTCCCCGAAAAAAAAAAAAGAGTAAAACCCAAAGAACAGCATTGAATGATGAAAGGTCTTGAAAAGAAGTAAATTTTGAAATACTGTAAAAAACTATCGCAAAGTCCAAATAAAAACGAAGGCCGAAAGATCATGACCTAACTCGTGACAGTCACGCAAGATTTTTTTGCTGTTTCCTCCGCTGCGTCTATCGTCAGCCATTTTAATGTACATACCCGTCGCGTCTAGACGGTTATCTCCTTTTCTGCAGGCTTATGTGCCTGTTCACCCCAACAACAAATAGATGCTCAAGGTCACCGGCTTGCAAACACCACACTACCACCACCACCCCTATTCCCCGTTGATCTTCATCAACGAAATTCATTACCGCTCACCGGCTAGGCGGCGTGCCTGCACCTCGCCCAGCGCCTTGGTGCCGCTCAGCACGGCCACCGCACCGACAACACCCGCCACCGGCAGCATCTGGAACAGGTTCCACGACGTGTAGTACAGGAAGAAGACGCCCTCCATGGCGAGGATGGAGCCAAAAAAGGCGGCGTGCGAGACGGGGGCGGCAGCCAGCGCCTTGCTCAGGTGGCCCAGGTTGGCGCCTAGCAGCAGCCACGCGCCAAACAGGACAGGGACCGTGGCAGCGACAGCGAGCACAAACACCAAGCTGATAATCTTGGGCGGCGAGCGCGGGTCGGCGCGGAAGATGTGGTTGATCTCGGGCTTCTTGGTGAAGCGCTCGGGGGCGGACGACGAGGGAGCGGGCATGTTGGGGTCGTGCTGGAGCTGGAGCTCGAACAGGCCCTCGGCGGCCGAGTCAGGCGTAACGTAGGCCTGGGCCGAGCCAAACGAGCCGATCACAAGGCTGGCGCGGACGCGGCGGCCGGACGCCAGCAGCTGCACGGGAATGTCCTTGTGGCTGATCTGAACGGAGCCCTTGCCGCTCTCCTTGACAGACAGCGGGAAGGGAGCCTCGAGGCCCGTGGCTGGGTCCTGGAGCAGCAGGAAGGCCTGGTGCGGGCGCTTCTCCTTGCCGTTGTCCTTGGTGGTCAGGGTGATCTTGGCGACGTCGGTGCTGCCGAGCACGAGGGGCTTTGCGAGAGAGGACTTTGCATTGAGCCTGGACAGCCACTGTTAGCCATCGATTCTGTATTCATACGGGGGCGCGGGACAGAAACCTACTTCTCTGTGACCTTGCCGCCCTGGCCCTTGGATGTTATTGTGATGCTGCCGTCGTCGAAGCTCCAGGCCGACGCTGCCTGCGCGACGCCCGCGGCGACAAGCAGCAATGATGACACGGAAAACCGCATGATGTGTGTGGAGGGGAAGAAGGAGAGGAGTTGAGGAGTAAAGGTCGAGATCGGATGAATTTCGAGATTCGCAGAATGTTCGAATCGATCGAGCTCGAGGTTGAGAATTGAGAATCGAAGAAAGGGCACAGCTAGACGGGGTCAAGCTGCTAGATCGATCGACGGTCGGAGAAAAGGGAGCGAGAAGAAAACAGGGCGTCTGGAATAAAGGTCGGACGTTAAAAGGAACGGAAATGTCGTCGATGTCGAGAGTTGGATGCAGAAACGAAGCAAAAGAACACCCCTCGTACAGAGACAATTGTGTTGGAAAGAACACCGTGCCGTTTGGAGAATGCTCTAGGGCGTTTTGGAGCTTGGTGCTGCGCGGCGCCATTGGCATTGGCGTGCGACAGCTTTAGCAGTTACGTGTCTCTCTTGTGGAGCTCCGCCTGGCCCGTGCCCCTGAAACTGCACGTGTGTAGTCACGTGAAAGTATCCCATCTCACATCAAGGACCGCATCCATGAGACAACAATTGATAAAACTCTGCATAAAATAATTGAATAGAAACTCAAGTACTGCTTCTTTATGAAAGTCAGATTGAATCGAAAATGTTTTTTTTTTTTTTTTTTTCACAAGACACGTTGTTGTGGTGTTGAAAATCATCTGTTCGCAGGCTACGCTCTGCTCGATATATACGAAATCCAAGTTGAATACTCCAAAAAAGACGGCTCAAAATTCCAATTATTTTTGATACCCAAGATTACCACTGGAAGTAAAAGAAAAACGCCGTGGACAGATATCATACACCGATCTGTCATTGTCATAACTCTGTTTTGGCGGTCTCGCGTTCTGCCCGCTGTGCCGGCAGCTGGGGCATCAGGCCATCCAGCTCCATCCACTCGGCTGTAAAGGCAGTCACGATCCGTGCCCAGTCGTCGACAACCGGGATGTCGAGATTGCCGCCGGTGTCGGCCATGGTGTGCCACACGGGCGGGAACGGGTGCGGAATGATGTGTAGAATGTCCACGCCGCGGGCCATGAACGGCATGTGGTCGTCTTCGATGAAGCCCGTGGTGAACTGTGTTGGCTTCTTGCCGCCGTCGTACATGAACTTGGCGCCCTCGCCCTGCGACGCCAGCACATTAAGCTTGCGCATGCGCTCTTCGATCGAGGCCATGCGCTGGTAGGCCCAGTGGGTGGTCTGGAAGTAGGACGGGATCGTCGGGTTGGGCGCGCCGAGCAGGTCGAGCAGCACGAAGAGGCTGATGGAGCTCAGCGGGTTGTTGAAGGTTGAGAGTGCCTCGTACCGGGTGGCCTCCCAGGATTCGGCCAAAGCCTTGGATCCGTACAGGGAGTCGTTGGGCCCCCATTTGACCCACGCCTCCTCGCCGTCCAGCAGCATGATCTGGACGCCGCGCTCCTCCTCGAGCCCGTTGCCTGCATCGCCGGCCGCCTTCATGGCGTCCCATTTGGCCGTCAGGGCCTGGTCGATGCTCCGGGCCACGTGCATCAGCATCGCACACGGTGCGGCGCTGTCTATTGCCCCAATAAACCCCTTGGGCTGGAACAGTGTGTCGTAGTGCGCCGCCAGTGTCAGCCGGGCGACGTCGCCCGGTGACGCCCATGGAGGGTCCCTCCGAAAAATGAGGTTGGCAAAGGGGATCTGCTTGTTGCCTGTGGCCGGCGTGGTTGATGTCGAGTTGTGCCACTCAATCTCCCACAAGGGCAGTTGCTCCTTGAAGAACTTGACAAAATGCTGCTGCACTTTGACCGACCCGGGCGTGCCCGGTACACGCGGGATCAGGATTGGCGCCAACAGCTTGCCATTGTGAATGTCAAAGTCGTCCCGGGCCGTAGGGATCCGCCGAAGAGTCTCGTCTGATAGCGGTGTGTAGGCGCGGGCGCCGAACCTGCTCGTCATGGAGGACGCCACGAGGACGAGAAGGAGGACGGGGAGGGAGAAGAGGGACAAAGGAAATGGAGAAAATGACGGCTGTGACCGCTGTCGCAACATGATGCGGTCCGGAGGAGATGGGACGGATGAAAAGGAGGAAGGACAGGAATCCTTTTGAAATCGAATCCGATCGGAAGACTTTCACAGCGTCGGCTTCTGCGTTAGCTGCAAAGCACCTGCAGTGCAGCGCAGTGCGTCGCCTCTCTTTTGCGATCGGCACTTCCGATAGTCGACCTGGACTGGTAGCGCAGAGTGGCTTGTAGAGTGCAGGCTTTGTGGCTGTTTAAAGTTGGTGGCCGAGTGAGACTTCTCTTGCAGTCTTTTCTTTTTCGTCCCGAGTTGCGATTGATGGCGCTGCCCGTGATTCCGTTCGTTGAATCAATGTCGTAGATGGCCTTTCCCCTCAAAAACAAAAATGAATGAACGGGAAAAGAGAGCGTGTCGTCTGCTCTCAGACGTTGCCGGCAAAATGTCGAATCTGGAGAGGCTCACAAAAAAAGAGATGCGGCCAGATTGGCGGGATTGGATTGGCTTGTCTCGAACCAAAATTGGAAACTGGCTGCGAATGCAAAGGAAAGCGCGCCCCTCATTCACCCACATGCAAACCCGCTCCAGTGCCCCAGGCACAAGGGTCCTCGCTATCCGCAATTGTTCTAGCGCCCTGGGGAAGGCTCCGAGAGCGCCGCCAACCGCCAAACGGTGGCTGTTTTAGCCTGTTGCCTCACCTAAAAGGTAAAGATCAAAAGAACCTCGATTGTTCTTTCCCAACGTCGTGAATTGATTACGAAATGATCCTTCGTTCGCTCCTTCTATTAACACGAGCATATTTCTTAACCTCCTTCCTATTTCTCGAGTTTCGTGTTGATAAGTCTGTCGTCGTAACTGTAATCTATTCTTGGGCATTTTCTTTGCTCTCCATGTTTTGCCAAATGCTCCCGTTTCACCCAAAGAAATACGAGAAAACGATGAGTGCCGTCCCCCACCACATATCGCATATCGCACCCCAAAACAGGTCATGGCTCGCAATTGTGCAATGCGACCCTTGACAAGGCGGCATAAGATATAAGAGCCGCTTCGATAGCAATCTGTATCAACTCACGATGCACATCGCCTCATCTCTTGACAAACTCTGCCATTGATACTCGGCGCATGACAACAAAATGGTAAATACGCTGCCGGTGTTTTCCTGGGTGATTCTCCGCCCATCTTCCCAAGAGGCGCTCTTCTTGGCGGCCGGCGTGGCATCGTGGATCTTTCTCTTCATCCTGCCGATAAGGCTGCGGCAGCTCCATTTCGCTTCGGTCAAGGTCAACAACACATCTCGCTTGGCCTTTTACAAAATTGTGAGTGTTCGCCTGTAAGTCGCCAGTGTTTAACAATATCTCATACTCACATCTCTTAGGGTGTATCCTTTCTTTACATTGTTGGAAGCTTACTTCCAGCATCCATTTTGGCCAGCAGTGAAGCTTTCAACTCTTTTGCTGTCAAGTGGTTTGTCTACGGTAGTGTGGCCGCATCGGTGGGGATTGCCGTCCTCTCGTTTCAGGAGCACCGTCGAAACATACGGCCATCAGAAACAATCGTGCTCTATCTCGTCACCACACTGGTCATTGACTTGGTCTCTCTAGCGGCTCCGTTGCGCTTTGGATGGCCGACGATATTGTACAGAGCAACATGTCTCGAGGCTGGTATCAAGCTGGTTCTGCTCTGCCTCGAAAGTCGCAGCAAAGCATCCATCCTGCGCGATGACTTCCATGACTTGCCACCCGAGGAGCTGGCGGGAATTCTCAGCCTGACGTATTTCTGGTGGCTTCACGATCTTCTGTCGTTGGGCTATCATAAAGTCCTGTCACCGGAGGACTTGCCTCGGATCGATGCCAAGCTTGATTCGGATCCATTGAGGCAGAAAATAATTGCCTCGTGGGAGAAGAGGGGTACGTCCACACATTATATAGCAACTGGCAAGCTATTGAGAGTCCATAAACTCACCATCGTTAGACACCCCAGAGAGGCCGACGACACTTCCTCGAGTCTTGTTTAAGTGCTTCTCAGCGCCAATTATCGCTGTTGCCATTCCACGACTCTTTCTCATTATTTTCCAGTTTTCACAGCCTATCCTCATCAGTCGGGCAATCTCTTTTGTCGATAATCTCACGCAAGAACAAAAGTTTGACGAAAATGCATCCGCTGCCGGATCATGGATTGTCGTCATGGCAATCTTTGTTTACTTTGGCCTCATGACGTCAACGGCTGTCTACCGCCATCTTCTCAATCGCATTGAAATCATGTTTAGAGGTGCTTTGGTCGGTATCATCCACCAGAAGGCCTTGACTGGAAGAAGCCATGCCTACGATGACGGAAAGGCCTTGACTCTGATTAGTACTGACGCCGTTGAGCTTGAAGGCTCTGCAGAGATGCTCCACGAGATGTGGGCCTTCTGCTTGGAAGCGATCATTGGTTTCTCTATGCTGGCGATGGAAATTGGCTGGCTCTGGCCTCTGCCAATGTGTATCGTCTTGATATTCTCCCAGACAAGCCGATATGCAGTGCGACCCATGAAGACAAGACAGACTGCCTGGAACGAAGCCACACAAAAACGGCTGTCCATGACCAGCTCGATCCTTGGTGCCATAAAAAGCGTCAAGATCCTTGGAGTGCAGACGGCCGTTGAGGACGTGATCCTTCAGCTACGAGAGAGCGAGCTTCTGGCAGCCAAGGGCGTGCGTTGGGTCAATGTGCTCTATAACTCAAGTGGTAAGCTTTGATCGACTTTGAATAATTTGATCCCCCAAACTAATATGCACAGCAAATGCACTCGGCCTTTTCTCTCCTGTCTTGACAGTTGCTCTGTATGCAATCGTCTCGTCTGCCAACGGCAAGGAGTTTGACACGCGAACAGCTTTTACGACGACGGCAATTTTGTCCATGATCACGCACCCAATCAACATGATCATGACCATATTGCCCCGAATTGCAGCATCCATGTCCAGTTTTGAACGAATCCAGGCGTATCTATTAAGGCCGAGTGTCTCTGACAAAAGAACCCTAATTGAAATTGACGATGACGGTTCACCACCCACTGCCGTGACATTCACAGGTGTCACTATTGGCGACCAGCAAAGTGGAAAGCCGGTTCTTCAAAACTTGAACTTTAGCATTGACAAAGGATCACTTGCAATTATCACCGGACCCGTGGGTATCGGCAAGACTCTTCTGATGCACACAATATTAGGAGAAGCCGGCTTTTCAAAAGGAGAAGTTGCAGTCTCTTCTACACTGATGGCATTCTGCTCTCAGACAGCATGGCTCCCAAACAGAACAATCCGGGAATGCATTTTGGGGCTTGACTCTGACCAGCCTATGGACCATATGAGATTCAACAGAGTCTTGGAAGCATGCTGTCTGAACGAGGATCTGGAAGAACTCGCAGACGGGGATGAGACTGTTGTTGGCACAGGTGGCCAAAATCTTTCGGGTGGACAACGACAGAGAGTGGTGAGTCCCTTGTGCCCCCATTGTTGTGTCCGTTAATAAGCTAACCTTTTCCTACCAGGCAATTGCTCGTGCAATCTATTCACAACACGATATATTCGTCTTTGATGACAGTTTCAGTGCCCTGGACAACAAAACTCAAAGTTCCGTGATCAACAATCTTCTTGGGCCCAATGGCCTTCTTCGGAGTAGCAACAAGACTGTCCTCTGGGTGACCAACAACAGTACGTTTTGTTTGTCCCCACTCATGGTCTCTACAGTAGTGATAGTTATAACTAACAAATAACAAGAGTCTCACTTCTACCTAGGAGACAAGATCATAGTTCTTGCAGACGGCACTGTTACCTACCAGGGTGACTTCCAACATAGCAACCAGAACCAGCTTCGGCAAATCCTGACAGGAACGCCTGCACAAAACGAAGACACCGATGGGCTTACAGAGAATGATACAACACCAGCGAAGACATCACTACCCCGGAAGTCCAGTCCGAAGCCGCCCACGTCTACTGCGATCGACTACCAACGCAAAGATGGCGACCTTTCTCTCTACAGATACTATATCTCGTCTGCAGGCATTGGCAACGTATTAATCCTTGTCCTGATGACGTTGATGTTTGCCTTTTTCTCCACAATGTCGGCACTCTATCTTAAATGGTGGACAGAGTCGAAGACACAAAATACTGTGCTCTATGCTGCAGGATATGTGGGGATGCTCGTGGTCGCCTGGATGGCCACCAGTCTCCTGAAATGGTAAGATATTCTCAGAATAAATGTTATTCTACGTCGAGACACTAACTGATGCTTATAGGGCTGATATTATCCTCGTTGCTGGGCGGTCTGGCGAGATTCTTCATCGCCGCCTTCTTCAGTCCATCTGCAAGTAAGTAATGGCATCAACGATCTACTCGCATCATTCATCTCGGCCTGACTGTTCTTAGTGCTCCCCTCTTCTTCTTCTCGATTACAGATCTTGGGACTGTCTTGAACAGATTCACACAAGACATCCAGCTCGTTGACAAGAAGATATCGCTTGCAATGAGCAGTTTCCTGGCCCGTACGTATTTGCTACTTGTGCAACATGTCTAAAGATCAAACATGACAACACATATGCTGACGCTGTTTGTCTCAGAGGTTTTCAAACTCCTGATGCAGGTTATTGTCCTGCTCATCTCGCAGCCCCTCTTAGGGTTGACGCTGCCGTTCTGTATTGCCATCGTCTACGTTGTACAAAAACGGTATCTGCGCACGTCACGGCAGCTCCGGCGCATGGAGCTTGAGTCCCAGTCGGCAGTCTATTTCAATATTCTCGAGACGGTCAGCGGCGTACAGACGATCCGTGCCTTTGGTTGGCAGGATGCTATGGCCCAGGAAAATGCCGTGTCGCTTGATAACTCCCAGCGGCCGGTGTACCTCACGCGTTCCTTGCGGCGCTGGCTCAATGTGGTGCTGGACGCACTTGTTGCTTGCATTGCGGTTGGTACAGTCTGGCTGGCCGTTGCCGGAGCACTTGCGGCTGCAGGCTCGCCTTCCGGACTTCCGATTGTCAAGTTCAGCCCGTCCGGTGGGCAGGTCGGTGTTGCTTTGAACATTATCCTCTTGACCAACACGACGCTTTTGCGTCTCATCCAAATGTGGACAAACCTGGAGGTGTCCTTGGGAGCTGTGGCACGTCTGCGGGAGGCAACGCACGAGACGCCGCAGGAGGAACCTCTACTTGAAAAGGGCGAGGTAGAAGACGATAATGTTAACGCCCAGCTGCCTCCAAACTGGCCGAGCTCTGGACAGATTGAGCTCACGAACGTGACGGCTTCGTACAAGTAAGTATCTCTGCTCCACACCAGAAATATGGCCAACCACTAACCATGCTCATAGTGCTGATACACCGGTACTAAACGATGTCAATTTAAGCATCAAGCCCGGTCAAGTCGCCGTGATTTGCGGCAGAACGGGAAGGTAAGTGACCACTTCAATGCACAATCAACAATTCTTCTTTGGCTGACATTTTCCAGTGGAAAGAGTTCCCTGCTCATGTCGCTGCTGCGGCTCTTGGCCGTTCGGTCGACTGGAAAGATTGCTATAGACGGTGTTGACCTAGCCGACCTTCGCCTAGACGATATCCGCGAGCGAGCGTTCGTCACCGTCTCACAAGATCCGTTCCTTATTCCAGGCGCCAGTCTCCGCTTCCACTTGGACCCGACGGAGACGCTGCCTAACACGGCTCTGGCAGAGGCCTTGAAGAAGACTGGTCTGCTAAGCCTGTTCGTCGGAGGCAGCTATGATGACGGCGGTGCTGATATGGAGACATCAACACTGTGGGACCGCGCACTCTCGTCGTTCCCGGTTCTGTCGGCCGGCCAGGCACAGCTCCTGTCATTGACACGAGCGCTCCTCCAGCTGCAGACAAGGTCATCGCCGTCCGGTTATTCAGATGACGGTGGAAAACGAATGCCTATCATCCTGCTCGACGAAATCACGGCGTCACTGGACGCCGAGACCGAGTCGGCCGTGTACGACGTGGTCGAGGAAGTATTTATCAAGGGCCGCGACGGCGCCGGGCACACGGTGCTGGTGGTGACGCACCGGCCGGCGGCGTTGACAAGACGTCTACGGCCGGGCCAAGACATCACCGTGTGGATGGGCAATGGCAAGGTGGAGCGAGTAGAGGTCGTTGGAGACCAAGCACGAGACGAAGTCGAGGAAGTCGAGGCAGTCAACAATCAGGGACTTTTGCAAACGCCACAACGGTAATGCCCCGTACAGCGTGCATAATGCATAATGCACGCCGGCAGCCACAACGGGACCCGCACAGGACTGAATTTACTCCGCCGAGACTGGAGAGAGCACGTTGTTTTGGATCTTGAGCGCCCCGATGCTTCCAGATAGCGAACAGTGGACCAAGGGAGCCACTGAGGGGACCATTGTTCAAGCCAAGCCAATAGCTCTTGAGGGAAAAGAAGCACAGTGGAAGCGCTAACAAGAGGGGGTTTGCAAGAGAGGAGGGAAAAAAGCGAAACGAAGTATTTATTTACATAATCACGATGGACAAAATGTATTGTATAAGACTGTTCGGTCTGGCCAGAAAACTGGGAACAAGCGGAAAATATCAGAAGATCAGAGGCTTGGCTTTTGCGATTGAGATGCGTGGCAGACAGAAAGATGGAGTGAAAACGGAAGCTTCAACGCGTGGGAAAGGAAAAGAATCGAGAAATAAGATGAGATTGACAATGACATGGTCCTTGCATGCCAAAAGGCTCCAAAAAGTCTCCAAAAAACATGAACCAGGAACAAGGACCCCTGCCTGCAGTGCGGGATTGCCATTATCAGAGACAGGGAAGCGACAGGGGGTAGCAATTAGTGGCCCAAGTAGGTTTAGACTTATTTTGTTTTTCTGACCCCATTTTGTGTATTTGGTGCGTTCTGTGTGGAGAGGCAGGGTCAGTTGATTTTCGACGCGGTCCAGTCGGTTCCTTCCTCGAGAATCCTCGCTGTTGATTTGCTTTTGGCGTGTCGCTGGCGCATGTTTTTTGAGCGCTTTATTTTTAGCTTAATTTTACGGCGTGCCTGGCTCTTTCCTTATTTTGGCGACATCTCTTGCCACCAACGGTCCTCTTGCTGTTCTAAGAACTGTTGTCAACAGAACGCAACTGCCTGTTTCTGCCTCTTTTGTGTGCTGTATTCTACGCAGGACCAGACCTGCCTGACAAGACAGGGGAAGCTCTGGGGAAAGAGCTCCCTGGACCTTTTGTTCCTTCTTGCCCCTTCTCATGGTTGAGGTTCAGTACAAAGATCCTGTTTTGGGGGGAAGTCCCTGTCTTCTTACTCGAGGCTTCGGCTACCGTTGTTTTTGTGCATCCTTGGGCTTCATCCAGGCCTTGTACTTTTTGTCGAGTCTGTCAAAACCTCGCTTGTTTCTCGCAACCTCAATTGTCTTGGACTCGCGGGCGTTGTGGCATCCTGGCTTCGGCGCCCCTTTTCGTCGTTTCTCGTCTCTCGTCTCTGATGGCTGTTTCTTCTTCTTCTCCTTGTTTTTGTTCCTTTTTTACGACGTTGAAAATAACTTGCTTTTGGCTGTTCCTGCAACTCCTGCACCCTCGTTCAGGTTTCCTTTTTCTCCCTTTCCCCCGTCCAAGCAAGGCCAGGCTTGCATATGCATGTCCAACGGCTGAAAGACAATAATGCACTCTCTGTTCTTCTGATATCAGCTACTGCAAGTACTCCAATACGAAGCACACGATATGCAAAGGACACGCCAAAAACAAGACAAGGCCGCGAAACAAAGCACGATAAACGAGAGAGCGTCAAAAAGGAGGGTGACATTTTCATACTAAAGCGCAATTCCGTGCAGCCCAGTGGATCACATCGTGCGAATCGCAACGTATCGGGAATTCGTATCTGCTTTTGGGCTCTTTTGGCGGCTTGCTATGTCTTTTGCCTCGTCCATTTCTGCCCTTTTTCTCTTTAACATCTCACGGGTCCATGCATGCTCTTTACCAGTCAGATACGATCAATGATCCCTCTCTCTTCTTTTACGTCTCAAGCCTCGCCCCATCTCTTTCGGAGCATCGCGCCAGCCCCAGCAAGCCGACAAGCACAGACTGCCGTGGATCGTCTTTTTGTGGACGGACAATACGGAAAGCTGGACGACCACACGATATCCATATCTCCACCCAACTAGAGAACGGTACAGAGCCGTTTCTGGACTCTTCGAGCCAGACAAGCCCCGAGTACACGAGAACACGCGAGTAGCTCCCCCATAGCTCGTCCGTAGCTCGTAGCTCGCTCGTCTTTTTCCCCATCCTCGTGGCGAGCTATTTTTTCGTGTCCCCTTTCCCCTCTCCATTACGAGCCCACCCAGAGAAGAGGAGAGAACGAAAAACTCGTGAGAAGAAAAGAGGGAAAGAAAAAGGGAAGGAAGAAGTCGTTCCAACGCCCAAGTAGGACAAAAACAGGGAAGTCGGCAGAAGCAAAAAGGGACCAATGCTCCGGCGGATGATACTCTCTGCAATACTGAACACAAATAAGATGCAACAAAAATACAAGATTACATCGTGCTTGCAAGATACGGGCAGATGCAGCGTAGCAGTTCCCTCTTTTTGCCCTTTCCCTTTTCCCTATTCCGTGTTCCGTGATCCGGATAGGGGGGGTCTCGAAGAAGAGAAAAGCAGAGATAGTGCTAAAGACAACAAAAGCTCGGGCCTTTTGCCGGGGCTGGAAGCCTTTCTGCTTTCGCGACTCCTCTTTTCCTGTCTGTTCTGGCTCCTTCTTGGGGCTCTTCTCGACTCCTCTTGGCGGATGGGACACTCCTCCTTTCCCTTGTCTCTCATTTCCACTCTTCTTTTGCAGGCAAAAAGCAGAGAGCAGAAGAGCGCGTGCGCACAGTCACTCACTGCCTTTCCGCATTTCTCTATTTGCTCTCTCTCGTGCCTTCCTTTCATAATCTCCTTTTCTCCTTCTTCCTTTCTTCTTTTCTTCCCTCTTTCCCCTCTCTCTTTTCTGACCTCATCCGTAACTTTTCGAATCATCGTCACTCGCTTCTCGTTGTTTTTGTTTTTCGCATTCCACCACATTCGCTACCTCTTTTTCGTTTTTCCTTCTCGACTCTCGCTTTGTCCTTTTCCAAAGATACTTTACACAGTACTCGACCAAAATTTAATATCAATTTAATATCCCAAAATAATTCACCAGCCGGTTTTTATCTCGATTCTCGCTCGAAGCCAAAACACCAAAAAGTTTCCCGTCTTTTGTTAATAAACACGCGTCGCCGACTCCTCGCTCGCCTCTTACGATCGTCTCTTTGTGTACCTGACGATCGTTTCTCTCTCCTGACCCGAAAATCAACACTAATCAAAACATCACCACACAACCACAGTAAGTTTGAAAAACGTCAACATGCAACCAACGAGCGATATGGTCGCAACCTTGCATTTTGCTCCTCGTTTTCTTTCTTTCTCATCTTTCCAATATTTGCTTATTGGCTTGGTTGTTTTCTTCGGCTGTTCGCTACCTCTTGGAATGCATGGTCTCACTGTCCGGGGCGGCACTGGTATCGTGCTGGTTGTCATGCTTATTGTGCCCCTCTCCCCTCTGTGTCTCTGATATGCTGTCATTGCTTCTTCGTGTTTGGCCCACGACGCCAATTGCCCGGCATACGACGGTGTATTACAGGAGACAGGCTGGAGAGACACATGGCGAGGCGGTTGACTGCCACAAGCAAACAGCAAATCAACAACAAACAATGGGCGACACAAGGAGGGGGATTGCAGTCCGCAAAGGATGCAAGTTGCAGAATGCAGCACTGCAAGTGCAAGTGCAAGCCCGAACTGAAATCCTAAACTGGACGAGGCAACGCACGCCTGGCCAAGACGATAGCAGGAACGGCCAAGCGCACATGCATTGCATTGCACGACGGGAAAAGGAAAGGGAAAGGCAAAAGGAAAATAAGAGACAGAGACACAGTCAGTAGATGACAGAATATTTTGTCCGGACTGTTGGAAGCAAAACCATTGTTCTCCGTCTCTCTCTTTTTCGCTTCTGCTGCTTCCTCCTTTGTTTACTTTCTTCTGCCTTTTTTGTCCATCTCGTCTTCACAGACTAACACCTCCAGACCTGTCACAATGCCTTCCCTCAAGTTCACCGTCCTGGCCGTTGCTGCCGCCTTTGTCTCCGCCGTCCGCGCCGACTACTACATCGACCCCGACTCGGTCTCCCTCGCCACCCGCCAGTACTGGTGCTCCTCCGAGATCAGCACTTGCCCCATCATCTGCGCCCAGACCAAGCCCTTCAGCACCCTGACCAACACCTGTGATCCCGTAAGTTGATTCTGGTCCTTCCTTTTGGTCCTCGCTTCGCTCGAGTTCGCCTGGTTGTTGCTGCCTTGCAACCTCCTCGCTGCGCTCGTCGTTTGCTCGTCTCATGGTGGTCGTCGATCACTCGCTAACGCTCGCTCCTCCTCCAGAAAACCCTCACCTACGGCTGCGTCTGCGGTGACGGCCTCCAGCCCAACATCTCCGAGTACTCTCTGACCCTCCCCTACTTTGTCTGCGAGGAGTGGGGCAACCAGTGCGTCGCCGCCTGCGGCACCGACAACTCCTGCTCCTCCGACTGCCGTCAGAACCACCCTTGCGGTGCCCTCGACCCCAAGCGCGTCAACGCCTCCGCCTCGGCCTCTGGTGACGCCTCTGCCACTGCCTCCAACACTGCTTCTGCCTCGGACACCATCTACACCGGCCTCGGCACCGACAGCGGCAGCAACAGCGGCGGCTCCGACACCACCAAGACCAACGGCGCCGGCCGTTCCATCGAGGTCACCAAGGCGCTCATGGCCGGCGGCCTCACGCTGGGCGGCCTGGCTGCTGGTTTCGCACTGGCCCTGTAAGGGGGAAATGTTGACGTTGCGTGTGTGTAATGCGAGAAGATGTGGAATCAGTGGAAGATTGTTTTCATCGATGTTTTCTTTTAGAGTCTTTTTATGGCTGTGTCTCTAGCCAGAGAAGTACCCCATTAATCTAATGCATCCTCTTGTTTGGTCTCTGGCTTTCTTGTCTCATCTTTCTCTGGGTTTCGTTTCGATAACTTTCCGTGTATAAACTTGGCTTCCTGCTTTGGGTATTTTTGTGCCATCTCTCTCTCATTTTCGGGTTTTTCTCATCATCATCACTTACCATCATATAGTCGTCTCATCAAAATGATTTTTCTCAGATCAACAGGTCCCGGAGCATATCTTCCCCTCATATTGAGAGATGACGTCTCCCGGATTGGAAGATAACAAGGGACACGAACGGTGCAGGGTTCAAGGGACGACTCCCTCTTATTTCTCGGGAACACCTCTGCGGACGAGTGCGTAAGTAAAAACGCCAATGGCACAAAATTGTGTTTCACAACTTCGGCTCAGAGCTGGTTTTCTGATGTATTCTGGTGCCTTGTACACCCACGGGCGTTGCACTTGGGCCCTGGCCCGTGGGGGAAAGCATCCAAGAGCATCCAAAAGGCATATGCCAGCCAATTGCGGCCGTCTACAGGCTCATCTCACCAAAGCGCCATGTGTGAGACGACCGACGGCAGCATTGCCGATGAGGAGTGAGGACGACGACGGATCGTAGCCCTTTGGGTGAGTGTGTACGACGTCAGATCAAGCCGTATTGAGCTGAAACGTTGAGCTTTGTTGTATATATAAATAGAAGGCGTCTCCCCCCGGTGACGAAGAAGAAGAAAAAGGAGACGAGATGAGAGACAAAGAGGTGGTCAGAATGAAATATAACACCAGAAAGGGAATGAGTTTCAGCCTTCCAGGGCAAGAGAAGGATGAAAGAAGAAAAAGAAAGAAAGGAAAAGAGGTTCCCAACAACACGGATCGAACAACGTCATCGGATTGGCTGCTGGAACAGTATTGGTACGGTGCCGGTCAATATGAGATCTTGTTGGTTGAGCTGTGTTGCCCAACTAGATGTGGAAGCCGCTTTCACGTGTCAAAACCAGGCACCTGCGTTCCCAAAATATCTTGCAGGAACACCCCTTGGCTTTTTTGCCTTTCTTTCTTTCTGGACAAGAACAACTGTCACTGACCTGGCTACTGCAACCACGAACGGGCCGCGACTTCCCTCCTTGTTTCTAGTCGGGAAGACGGCAATTTACCAGTCCGACGGTGGAATTAGCGGAGGAAGGAGCACTGTAAAATAAGGTTGGCCGCTGGAGGACGAAAGGACAACGCAATTTGGTTGCTTCTTCTCGTACTCTTTCTTACCAGGTAAAATTGGATGCTGAGATCAAAGAAAACGCGGCCCGCAAACACCACTATGAACAACAGGCACTGTGTGGTTTTCTTGGCGCGCGCCGGGTTTAGTGAGCTTTTTGCTGCGATTCTGCGTGGCCAAAAGCGGGGCAAAAGCACCCTGTTACGCAAGGCTAAAATGAAAGCTTGAGAGCGCGCGGAGCGTATGAAAGAAAAGAAAAAATTAAGAAATTTAAGAGAAAGAAAAAGACCCCTTTTCTTGTTGGTACCCTTAACCGTTCAACCTTCTGACCATTTTACCCTTTTTCATCTATTTGTCTCTATCCGTCGTACTTTCCTTCAACATCCTAAAGGAAAGCATCGCCAACCGTTTGCACCTTCCTCACACAACCTGTCTTGTGCATCGCGCCTGCACTCCCCTATTTTTCTCTTTCCCATTCTGAACCTTTTCTTGCTCATCTCTTCGGCTCCTCTCAACCAAGACCCGCGCCCCACCTCAACCCCAACGGCAACTGCAGCTTGATTCGCTCTCCGCGAACGGCAAGAGACAAAAAGCTGCAGAAGCAGCTCCAGCAAAAGCAGGACCTGGCAGACACACGTCTCCAGTTCTGTTGTACCCCCTCCCCGGCAGTGGACAAATAGGGACAGAATTGACACAAGAAGACGCAAAAAGAGACAGAAACAGCGCTTAGCCCGGTATCCTCCAGCGTCCCGTCCCCCGTCCATTCGTGCCTGCCTCGCCAGTCGCGACTTGACCAGACTGCTCCTCTTTCCCTACGTGTTTTTCCTCTTTCTCGGCTTCTTGTCTCCTGGTCTCCTCGTGCCTCTTTCCGTCTTTCTTCTCCTCTTTCCCTTTTCTTCTTCTTCCTCTTTCCTTCTCTTCCTCTTCTCGCGATCGCCATCCTCCGACCCGCGACCTCAATCCTCACAATTTTGCCCATCATGGCTCCGAATAACAGTATGTCTTCTTCACCCCTAAAGGATTTTCCTACATTTCCTACAATTTTTTTTTGAGAGGGCGGCCCCCCTGGAGCTTGGGTTTCACATGCAACACAGCAGAACATTGACAGCTAATTGCAGCGCAATTTCTTCCTTTTCCCGTCACCACTCGTCTAGGAAAAAAGTCCACTGCAGTTGTTGACAGCATCTCTGATGATGCGCTCGTCCATCTGAAAACCTACAAATATTCGAGTGTCGACAAGTCGCCATTGTCGCACTACGTCTTGAATCCTTATGTACGTCATCACGCGCCGAGCTTGAGCTGAGGAGCAGGCATCAGCGTCACCACAAATTTGAGGAGGACATGTGACCAGACGAGACAAAACAACCAGACAACGAGACAAGACGAAACAAAGCAAAACAATTTACTAACTTTACTTTCCTTCCCTACAGTGGAATGCCTCCGTCAAGTTCCTCCCCATGTGGCTGGCCCCCAACATGGTCACGCTGATCGGCTTCTTTTTCATTCTCGCCAACGTCGGCCTGCTCGTCATTTTCATGCCCGACCTCGTCGGCCCCGGCCCATCATGGCTCTACTACAGCTTCGGTATCGGCCTCTTCATGTACCAGACCATGGACAACCTCGACGGCAAACAGGCCCGCCGCACCGGCACTTCGAGCGGTCTCGGCGAACTCTTTGACCATGGCATCGACTCGCTCAACTGCACCCTCGCCAGTCTGCTCGAGACCGCCGCCATGGGTCTTGGCACGTCCAAGTCAGGCGTCTTCACGGCTCTGTGCCCTTGCCTGCCCATGTTCTTCTCGACCTGGGAGACGTACCACTCGCACACGCTGTACCTGGGCTACATCAACGGCCCCACCGAGGGTCTGCTGATTGCGGCGGGCATCATGATCTTGTCCGGCATCTATGGGCCCGGCATCTGGACCGACAGCCTCGTCAGCCTGTTTGGCGGCGAAGAGCGCGCCACCCACCTGCTCGGCAGCACCATTGTCAACTGGATCGGCGACTACTCGTTCCGTGACGGCTGGGTCGCCAGCATCACGATCTCGCTGCTGACGGGTCACATCCCCTTCTGCATCCTGCACGTCGTCCAGGCGCGCCGCTCCCGCGGCCAGCCCATTGCGCCCGTGTTCATGGAGTGGACGCCCATGATTGTCTACACGCTCGCCATTGGCGCCTGGGTGTACTCGCCGCACTCGTACATTCGCAGCGACAACCACCTTGTGCTCTTCTGTGTGACTATGGCTTTCGTCTTTGGCCGCATGACGACCAAGATGATCCTGGCACACCTGACGCGCCAGCCGTTCCCCTACTGGACTGTTATGCTCACTCCTCTGGTGGGCGGCGCCGTTTTGGTGAACATCCCCGTGCTGGGCTCGATGCTCGGCTTCGGCGACTCGTGGGGCGGCATCAGCGCGTCGTTTGAGCTCAAGTACCTGTGGGCGTACTTTTTCTTTGCCGCCGCTGTCTACTTCCGCTGGGCGTACCTGGTGATTAACAGCATCTGCAATTTCCTTGGGATCAACGCGCTGACGATCCCGGCCGAGAAGCAGCTGGAGAACAAGCAGCGGCTCGAGGCGGAGGCGGCCGCGACGGCGTCGCCGTTTGTCAACGGTGCGGCCGGCAACGGCAAGAAGGCGCACAAGGTCCAATAGTCGCTCTTCTTCCCCTTCGACTCGGACCTTTTCTCTCCTCCCCACGTTCTCACTTCACTTCTTTTGTGACTTACTTTAATACCTTTTCACCTTTTTTCTGTGTGCACTTGCATGGTCGGCGGTCTTCTTCTTTTTTACTTTTTTAATCTCTTCACATTTTTTTTGTCTTTTTTGGGCAGCGTTGGCAAGCATTCTTCATCTTTCCATCTTCTTTCTCTGGGATCTCTTTTTCAAAGCTTCCATATTTGGTCCTTTCTTGGCGTTCAACCGGCATCTTTTTCTTTTCTTCATCGAAATCTAGAGGGTCTCTTCTTCACCCTTTTTGTACTTTCAGCTTCTCATAGCTTCTCATAGCTTCATATTCTTTCTCGTACGTCATTAGGCACGTCAGACGAAAGACACACATACAAACAACCAAAGGTTCGCCTTCCAAAGGGTTGTAATAAAAGTTCATTGCGGCATATAAGAGGGTGTAATCCAAAGTACTCAACGTACAGGACTACAACTCTTTTTTGTCATTTGTTTTTTCAACGTCACTCATTCTCTTCATTATGCCACGTGATATCACCGGTTACTATTGTGTTTAATGTGTATTAACCAAAAATGAATTAGACAATATGGATGCTAGTAGTGAAAAAAGAATAAAATATAAAACGCCGTGAGCTGGTGTAAATGGTGGTATGCTAATCTTTTGCTCGTTTGCTCCGGTTCATAAAAAATTAAAGACGTGTAGTAAAGACAATGCTCAATAGATGTACATGAAGTGAAGGTGAGGAAGGGATGATAGGAGACTCCTCTACGAGAAGAGGAACTCTTGAAGGACGGGCGAGCCGGCAAACTCGGGGTTCAGCAGGATACAGTTTAAGAAATACTGCAGACCCAGCCGCCGCTGCTCCAGAAACGCCGGCTTGAACTTGCCCAGGACGCTCTTGGGCGGCAGCGGAGGCAGTGCGCCGCCGCCACGAGCCTGTGGGAAACTTGCGACCAGTTTGCGGCGCAGGGTATCAAACTCCGAGTATCGTTTGTAGATGCTGAACGAGTGTGGTGCAGGGGTGCCGTTGCTGGCCGTGGTGCTGGTGCCGCCGTCCAGCGTCTGCACGCGAATGGTCCAGACGACAAAGGCGCCGAGCTTGGGATGGGGCTGGCTGTTGGACGACGAGAAGCCAGAAAATAACCCTCCACTACCACCAGAATTGCCCGCGCCGATGACGACGTGGTCGGTGATGTCGACGCGGCGGGCCCAGCAGCGGTTATAGTTGGAGTTGGTCTTGTGGATGTTGCTGGTTGTGCGCGTGGTTGTCGACAGAGTCGGTGATGTGGCCGAAGCTGTTAAAGGGCTCATGTTTCCGGCACGGCTGGCGTGGCTCGTGTTGCTGCTACCAGCGCTACCCGGCGGCGGTCCAGGACTTAGGAGGGAAGAGTTTGTCGGCGAGAGGAGCGTCGACGGAGATGTCGGAGAGGCAATGGTATCAGCAGGGGCTCCGTTATATTGCCATCCGCTGTTGCTTCCGTAGCTGTCGTAGCCGCCATCGCCTTCCTCCGCCTCGTTGTCCTGTAATGTAATGAGGTTCGCGTTAAGGTCCAGTGTCGACGAGGACGTGTCGCGGCGGTGGTGACCTTGGTAGTACGGTTGGCCGTTCTTGGGTTTCGAGGAAGACGTATGTGTGGTGCCTGTGGAAGGCCGTTGTGTCGAAGAGGATGCTCCCGAAGAAGTTGTGCCCTGGCTGCGGGAAGACGAGTCGAGTCGTCGTAGGAAGGGCGCGCTAAAGAATGACGTGGCAGCATTCGTCCGGCTTGTGCTCGCGGTGGCTGTTGCTGGCCGCCCGACGTCGGTATTCAAGGTATTGTTGCTCTGTGATCCATCACGACTGTGTGTCCACCACGGAGGAGGCGCTGGTGGTGAGGAGACGGGAGAAGGCGGCTTTGGCTGGACAAACGGTTCGGGCTCGCTTGCGGCCGTCGCTGGTGTCTCGGCCACTACTTCAGACGTCTGTTCGGCGAGTTGTGTTGGGGTAGAGAGGGAGTCGGAAGTTGGTTCAGAGGTCGTTTCAGATGCTGATTCGGCGATCGGCTCAGACTGTAAAGTGTCTCGGTCTTGTGAATGCGGCGCGCTGTCGTTTGTTGAGGGTAGAAGTGCCGGGTCCTCCTGCACAGAGATCCCTAGTGGGTCGTGGACGACATTCCGTATCGTCTCAAGTTCTTCCTCCTCTTCTGGCTCTCGATATGGTGGGAACGGCGCCGGTCTGTCGTCATCTGCGTTTTCGTTTACTGTCACGGCGTTATCGGAATGCGCGTTTCGTTGGGACTCGTCCATTGTGCTCCGGGCCGCGTCGAGGCCATTGGGTAGTGTCGTGGTATCAGTTATTGTCCCCGTCGTCTCTATTGTCGACTCTTCTGAGGATTGTCTGGTCGTGTTATCGTCAAGCGTCTGTTCTCGCTCTGGCGCCGATTGCGCCGTATTGGCCGACATCGTCGACGAAGCCATTTGCGCTCAAGCCATGAACATGCGCGTCGTGAGAGGTAGAAATGCAATTTAATGGGAAAAGAAAGGATGCAATTTAACAAAATTGTATATGTAGAAAGGGATGCGAGAACAAAGACGTGGGGAAGTGGTGAAAGTACTCTGTGAAAATGAATGCAGTGAAAGGGAAAGAGTGATAGTGACTGGTGCTTTGCGGTTACGCCATTTTGGCCGTTTTGTTGGTCACGGACTTTGAGGAGCGATGGGAAAGGACGACCCAATGTGAAAGGTGATGCTGCCAAGTCTGGAAAGTGCCGCCAATCAAACACTGGGAGGCCGCTGTTTTTTGTGTTTTAGCGCGCGTAGCCCTGTGTTTAGTGAATTTCTTGGGTTTTATTTGCCCAAATATTGTCAAAACATGACATAGTTGGGGGCAGACTGACTACGTAATGCAGATTTGTTGGGGGTGCCACGCGCGCTAACAACTTTGGAATCCGCTCCTGCGACAGAGAAAGATCGGACGGCTGAATGGGTCTGGACCGGCAGTCGCGATGGGCTGTGCCGCACAATGACGACAGAAAAGGCAAGCAGATTTATGTGACATTTTTATGTTTTGTTCTGTCCATTCCCTGAAATAATTGACATTCACGATATGTCGGGTTATTTGTGTGTATTTCTTATTTTTGAATGTTGAATTTTGCATTTCGACGTGAGATTGATTATGGGAATTTCCTTAATATTTGATTATTTCTAGACATATTTATTTCATTCTAACTTTGAATAACTAAAAATTAAAAGAAGAATAGGAAAGAAATAGTAAAAAAATTGACCTCGTGGAGTAAAATTGAGAAAAAATAAACATTAAATAGGAGTAAAAACCAATATATGGTACTGCGTGTTGACTTAGATAGAGACACTCATTCGTTACCAAGTTGACTCCAGACATGTTGAATACAAGCCTCCTCACTTGACATTGATTTTGATACCAACATAACTGTAAACAGTTCTTTATCATCCCGTTGGATTGTTATTTCTGCTAGATAGCTCTTTAATATGGCCCACAGTTCGCACCGATGTAGAAGAAAGCAACCTGGAACGTCACCACAGCCGACGTTGGTCCAATATAGCAGACAAGCTGTGTTGACGACGAAGGGACAGTGAGCGGCGTCGACAAGACTGTCCAAGACAAAGATCCCTGTCCAACAGCATAGAGCTCGTGGATAATGCGAGTCGTGCCGATATAGCAGTCAAAGACCATGCTCTGGGACTGACTGGTGCCGTCTGAGCCTGCATCGATTTGAAGAAGCCGGTAGATGACGCCGATCTCGTACGTTGTGCCCGAAGTCGTGGGGACGGTCTGAGTGAGCTCCAGGTTTTGGCCGTTGGTGCCGTCGTAGTTGACCTGGAGGCAGTGGGCGAAGTTTCCACTGCTGCCGCCATCGCAGCCGGTCACGACATTCCAATCGGCACCGGGTACGCCGCTGGACGTGAAAACGTAGCCGCTGAGGCCGTCTGAAAAGTCACCATTGACGATATGGTTTGTAGAGCTGCAGATGGGCTGGACGGCGGACGAAACGGAGGAGGGAGATGACGACGAGGACGAAGACGGTAGTGATGATGACGCCGATATGGAGATAGACGACGACAAGACGGATGACCGGACGGACGATGGCCTGCACTTGGAAGCTGATACGCCGGCTAAGAGCATCGAGACTGCTGCGAAGACGATTGTAGATCGCATGATGGATGAAGTTGCTGGACACAGAATTCCAGGAGAAGTTATGATGGATGCAAATAGTGAGACTCAACAAGAGCACAAACAACAAAGAGGAAAACAGAGATATACTGAAAGTATGTAGAATTAACTGACAAAAAAATCATTGCAGTACCCAAAAAAGCCTTTGCCTATCGAAATGAAGAACAAACGCCACAAAATAAGCCTGAGAGCTTGATACCACGATGTGATGCTACCTCAAACGTACTGAGCCCAATTGCGTTGTCTGCATCCCAATACGATAAGCAGACTATTGATTTTGAACTCAAAGCAGATGTGGCTTGCAGAAGAACAGGACATAATACTCCGGAGCAAAAAAAAAGAAAAGCAATGATACGCGTCCTGCGTTTATATTCTTTGATATGAGTGATAATAGAAAATGTGTGATGACAGGCATCAGTGTGAGTACAGTAAGTAGTAAAAAAGAGAAACATAAATGATTGCCCCGATAATCCAAACCCAAATGCCAAAATATCCCAGATATGCAATTATATTAGAGTGCGGTCCCAAGCCCAGACAAAAGAAAGGAAGAGTTATGAGGAAAGTAAAGGATTAGGAAGAGTGTGATAGAAGGAGAAGAGAAGCGAGTAAAGACTGGTGTCGCCGTCTAGCACTGGGCACCAAGGTAAAAGTCGGTAAACTGCAGCTGCGCCGTGACGGCCGACGTCGTCACCTTGCACTCAAACGTCGCCTCCTTGCAGTCGGCCGTGTAGGTGAACGTCTTCTTCTGCCACGTCTGCGAGACGTCGTTGTCGCACAGCACCACGCTGTACTTGGTCTGGCCGTTCATCGTGCACGTCAGGGTTGCCATGCTCTTGCCGCTGGCGCCGAGCGCAGGCAGGCGGTAGTGGAAGTAGCCCGTGTACACAGTGTTCTTGACGGTGGTGACCTTTTGGTGGAAGGCAATGCCCTCGGCCTGGCCCAGAGTGACGAGATCGAGCTCGAGGCAGGCAGCGTAGGCAGCGCCCGACGACGACGTGCCGCAGTTGGCGCCGAGCGAGCAGGTCGGGCTGCCGGTGATGACATTGGAGGGCCAGTACGAGAGGCCCAGAGTCAAATCGCTGTCGACAAAGAGGTTCTCAGTGGAGCAGGACGGCTCGCCGGGGTTGGTGGTGGAGCCGCCGCCGCTGGACGAAGGGAGTGCAGCAGAAGAAGTGGAGGAGACAGTCGACGAGGAAGGCACGGCGGGCGAAGAGGAAGGAACGGCAGGCGCAGAAGAAGAAGGAGCAGGGGCCGGCGACGACGAGGACGAAGGAGGAGCAGGAGCCGAAGAGGAAGGAGGGACAAAGACCGACGAGAAAGTGGAAGGAACGGGCGACGACGAGGCAGGCGTGCCGACAATATCCGACACAATCGGCGAAGTGGACGAAGAGGCCGAGGGAGGCGGGGCAGAAGAGGAGGAGACGGCGGCCACGGAGGATGAGGCCGAGGAAGGCTTGACGGGGCGGCAAGGGCCGGCGAGAACGGGGCCAGCCCAGAGCAGAGTCGAGAGAGCGATGATGGAGGACTTCATTGTGGAGGTAGGGAAAATATAAAAGAAATGAAAGGATGAGTGACTAGCTGGGTATAATCAAAGCGATGATATGGACTGATGGGCTCGAAAAGACTGGCGAGCGTTGGGTATATTGTAACGAGAGATGCTTTTCTTTCTTTCAAAGAACGAATGATGCTGATGATGCAATGATAGAGCGAATGTATTTTTGCAATATGCAAGAACGAATGAATAGACAAGTAAAGAAAGAGAGTAAAAGGAAAAAGATGGACAAAAAGGAAAGAACGAGAGTGGTCTTGAGTGGTCTGCTTGAGTGCGGATGGTCTCTTCTCTTTTCTTATTATTCAAACGACGAGGGAGGTATCACAATATATACAAAAATCAACAATAGAAGAGCTTCTCTTTCTTCCGATAGACATGAACCCAAGAACGGCTTCCGGCCGGACCCAGAACAATGATCCCAAAAATAACTTTTGACCGAAGAAACATAAAAACGACATGATCCGAAAAAATGGAGGAAGAAACGAATGGAACGAAACGAAACAATAAAAAAAGGAACAGCTCAAAAGTCGAAAATCTACAAGAACAAACAAAAAAGTACACAGACAATACAAATAGGAGTAAAAGTGACTTGTCCGACTCGTGTAAGTGGAAGTCTGAAAACAAAAATATATGGGGCCCTCCACTCCTACCTTCTCCTCACTGTCTCCCCTTCAATTTCAATTCTCGTCTTTCTGGCCGTTTTGGTGTGCGTCTCACTCCACTTTCTTGACATTGAGCCTCCACCAGAGTAGCTTTTACTCATGATTTCTTCTGTCATTTGGCCTTCCGTATGGCCCGTCCATAATAAATGACGTTCTCTCGTCCTGTCGTTCAGCAGTTTGGGTCTTGGAGAGGGTCGTCTATGGACCTATCGTCTGTCGACGGTCGCCTGTTTGGCCAGCCTCTGCCAAATTGTCGCCTGTGAGCCAATCACCCAAAACAGTGGCTTTCAGTAGACGCTCTCCTCCCGCGCGTCTACAAATGGATAAGGCTTACATTTGTCGACCAGAAAATAAGGTGTACTCATACTATTCAGAAGAGAGACTCTAATGCGTGGCGCTGGACAGCCGCCGTCGTCGGTACGCGCCGAAGAGACCCAGCGCCTATCAATAGCGCAGACGAAAGACAAAACACCAGCGAACAATCGTCAATTGCAGGGTTCTTTAGAGTGCTTCTATTCTTAGTGATTTTGTGGTTTGGGGAAGCTTCTTTGGCGGCTCTTGGCAGGGGCAGCTTTCTTTTGTTTGGCGTTTCCCTGAATAAACTTAATACCCCTGAACGAACGACACAGGGTTCCACTGGAGGCTGGAAAAAAGATGAAAAGGCTGGTCACGACGGCCACATGGTGACATCTGACAACTTTAAGGTCGTTCCTGCATGCCACAAACTCTTTCTATGCTCTCTTCGCTTCACAAAAAGGTGAGAACAGAGGTGTACCGTCGCCCGAACAGGTCTGGCCTCGTCGGCGGGCAAGATTTGGCTTGTTACAGGTTTTGAGAGGCTTCATTGTTTTGGGACGAAGCTTCACTTGACTACGACGTATTTGGATGCGAGATCCATATGGAAAGCACACCTGCTCGGCTACCGCTCATTACTCTCCGCCGACAACACCCACTGCAAGATTCAAAATCCACACACACTTGCTGCTTTCGACAGAGCGCCGGAAGAGCACGGCGTATTTTCTGGTGAACGGCGTATTATTGTTCATCGCAATGGCTACTGCCGTACTCCCGTAATTACTCTCCGTATTTACTCCATCCCTGACTTTCTTTTGTTAAAGTACTCTTATGTCATGCAATCGAGAGACCACACCTTGATGTTGGTGAAAAGAAGAGTAACCAATGCTGTAAGAAGGTTTCTTATCGACCACTTTCTCTGTCCTCCTTCGCCGGCCTGGCCTGTCTTTTGGGCCGGCTGAGCTGCAGGTCCGAAAGCTTCTTTGCCCGTTGCTTGTTTGTTGTCAGCTGCCCGTTGAACTGGTTCGCGCGCGCCTGTTCTCGGTGAAGCTCGCAGGAGGGACAGAGTAAAGAAAAATGTAAAAACGAGGACATGAGATTGTCAGCTGCAAAAGTTACGAGAAAACGAATGACGGCTTCTTGGCAAGTAAAATTGAATGCTTTTCTATTTTGTTTGTATCATGAAAATGGCCCAACGCCGAGGATGAAAAAGTAAAACAAGAGTTCCAATCCGGGTATAATGCGTCTAAAAGTTTATGTAGAAAGGAAAAGGAAAATGAACAGCTGATGGCCCGGAACCAATTAAAAGAAAAAAAAAAAGAGACAACAAAGAATATGCTCCCATCCGAAATCAATCGCTAAATGTAAAATGCTCCAAAATGTAAAAACATATCGCCGTCTTAAATCATGAAAATTGTTTAGTGGCTGGCCTCTTCGTGAGAAGCTGACCGGATGTGCAGCTTCTGCAAAAGGCGGGTAGTGGTGGTCGTTGCCGCCGCGGCGCTTTCTTGTGCATGTTCTTGGCCTTGCTCCTGACCCTGGCCCTCCTGCTCGTGGTTGTGGCCGTGAGGGTGCAGCTTGCCCAACAGCTCCTTGCCGCGCTTCCGTGTCTTCATGTAAGCTTCTAGACCGACGAGAACAACGTAGGCCTTGGAAACGGCCACATGCCGCATGTCCGCGCCCTCTTCGCGCAGTGCTGACACAAATGAGCGAAAGTTTGAGACGGGTGGGCGGTAGTGGCCACTGAGAGGCGACAGGGCGACGAGCCGGCCGTTGCGGATCTTGATGAGACCAGCGGCCGAGATGCGTGCGCCCTGCAGGAACGACGAGTGCTGGAAAGTGCCAGAGTCCTTGAGGCCGACGTAAAGGCGGAAGCTGGTGTCGGCGACAAAAATCCAGGTATTCTTCTGGACAGACTTGCGGAGGAGGGCGTCAAAGACTGTGGCGGCCGAGAAGTGGTGGCTCTTCTTGGTCACAGCAACACCGTTGGCATCAGTCTTGCCGCTGCCGCTGGTCGAAGGTCGCTGGCCAATAGCTTCGTCGTCAATGTCGGGGATGTTGTACTTGGCAGCTCGGGCGGCGTCGAGCTCGCCTTGCGAGACTTGCGAGTAGTCCGAGTCCGAGTCGGAGTCGTAGTCAGACTCGGAACCGGAATCAAAGTGGCGATGGTGAGGGTGCGGGTGGCCGTGTTGGTGGTTGTGATGCTCGCTTGTGCTGCAGACCTCGTCCATGGTAGAGGGGAGGACTGGCTTAAAAGCAGGCGTGGGGTCGTCGACGGGGACAATGCCATGGATGCTGTCCTTGTACTTGACCGTTGTGTCGATGCGGGCGCCGTTCTTGGCCCAGCACAGGCGGCCCTCCTTGTCAATCTTGACCTGGTAGTACTGGCGCTCCTCACGCGATAGGTAGCGGACCTGCTCGCGGTCGAGACGCGAGCGGGGGCAGGCGGCCGTGTCCACCAGACGGCCCTCACCGTAGTCGAGCCAGTAAAAGAAGTTCTCCTTGGTCTCGGAGCGCTTCCATTCTTCGTGGTAGACGCGCAGATTGGCGCCGTAACGGTGCTTGACGTCGATCATCTCCAAAAAGTACTGCAGACCCATCATCAGGGCCTCCTTGCGGCGGCGGACACGAGCTGCCGTGGCCCGCTGGCGTTCTTCGGCGTGTGCTTCGATATCGTCGTCCGAGTCGCTTTCGTCGTCGGCCTCCTCATCATCGTCGTCATCGTCCGCGTCGCCATTGGCATACTTGAGAATGCCCGTGGCCTTCTTCCAGTTGCGCAGAGCATTGGACTCGCTCTTGTGGACCTGATCGTCTGTGTGTGTCGAGTTTGTGTCGGCGCCGATCACACTGCTGCTGGCCTCGTTGACACCGTCAGTCTCAGTGGCAAGCCCCAGCTCGGCCCGGGCACGCGGCCGAGTCAGTTCACGATATCTAGCCTCGCGGATAGCGGAGACCCAGCGAGTATTGGCATTGATGCTCAGGCCCTTCATCTCGCGGCGGGCCCGGTAGCCGCGGTAGTGCCGCTGAATCACAACGGCCGCCTTGGACTGCGCAACAAACACATCCAGGCCACGGAAGAAGCCGTGCTTCTTCTCATCCTTGTTCTTCTTGTCGGCCTTGCCCTTCTTGGAGTGCGACGATGTTGGACGGGAGCCATTGCTGCCAACGGGCACAAGACCTGCCACCGCCCGTTCACACACTTCAAGACTCCGGCGCTGGCTCTGCCGCAGCTCGCGTGACCGGCGACGAAGTTCTGTCTCACGGTTCTTCTGGATCTCGGCAATGCGCTCGAGCTCGCCCTTGGACGGCACCACGAGGCTGTCGAGGTACTCTTTGTGAGTTGCCTGGGATTGAAGCGACGCCTGGTCGTTGCTGTCAATGGACGTCAGGGACGGCGTGGGGCGATGGTGACTGGAAGTGGAGGTCGATATTGTTGTTGTGGTTGTTTGGATTGTTGTGGTGCTCGCCATTGTGGAGGAAGGGATGTCTAATGACGTAGTTTGCTGGGAAGGAGCTGTGGAGGTGGCACCTGCCGAATTGCTCATTGTTGCACGACGTGAGCAGGGGGGGGAGGTGTATTGTAAGTTGGGGAAGGTGCGATTGTGTATGAGCAAAATATGGGTGATGTGAAAAAAGAAGTAGAAACAGAGAGCGAAAAGAGAATAAAGGACAAAATGTCAAAGATGCGGTTTCAACGGCCAAAGTATATTCGCTAACGGAGTCGGGCAACGCCAAGTGTCCGATGTCTCGTGGCTGTCCTCGGCGCCGCTTTGTCAATATATTGATTGAGGATTGGTCGATTGGGTTGTGGCCTGTTGGGGAAATGGCGTGGCAATTGTGCAAGTGTTGTTCGAGTGTCTTGGCTGCCTCTGTAGTCTTCTTGTGCTTTGTTGGTTATTTGCCTCTTGAACTTCTACATGTCTGGGCACAAGGACGCGTCGCCATATATACAAAATGGCGGCATATGACGAACCAGCCTTGTTTAGACGCCAATGAGTTGCTATCTGCTATCTGGCCGAGGAGGGATCGATCGACCAAAGTCAAATTGACAAGTGCAGAAGGTGCACAGGTTCGCAATGCTACCCTGGCTCTTTCCGTCTCTTCATTTAGAGTTCTCAGCCTTCCTCGTAGAGACAATAGATCTATTCGAGCGAGGCTGGGACAGCTGTCAAGGGAATTTCGGAGCTTTCTCTAGCTGCGATCTCTGTGGCTGCTCCCCAGAACCACGCAGTCTTGGCCGACGATCTTGTGTCCTTCCTGGGGATGCGATGAATGGGACGTCGAAGAAAACAGCTGCCTGTATGCTGCGGCTGGTTGGATGCCGATAGTGTGGTTTTTGGCGTGTTGGTGGTGCTATATTTAGTCGATCTACGGGGCTTCTGTGGAGAGGAATGGGTTCCATAGGGCGTCGCAGCCGTGGCAGTGGACCAGGCAGCAAAATAACACCAAAATACACGGATGACTAAACATGGTCAGTGCGCACAGTGTGATGTCAAATATGACAGAATCTGCACGGTCAAAACACACCACATCTATGCGTAAGCACAGTGCGTTATTATAGCTCACCTGTCAACACTGGCATTTGGGCCAAAACAATGCATTTTCCACAGCCTTGCGCGACAGATAACTTGAGATTGCAATCGATCGCTATGTCTTATTATTTATCGGAGGCGTCGTTTGTTGTCTGCAGCTCATTTCCACACTCGCTTTCATTACAGCGCGTTTTTGCAGGGATTTGTTGTTTTGGCTGTGCTTTCCCCTCCTTCTCAGCCCCTATTTCTCTCCTATCTGCGTAGTGTTACAAAGGCGGGACAGACACTGCAAAAAGAGGCAAGGACTCAACAAGGAAAGAGCGGAGCACTTGCAATTGGTGAAAATGGTCACCTGAAAAACCAAGGAAAAAGGGGAATTTGAGGTGGGGGATCTGAGAAATTGCATGGGGGGAATGGAGAAAAGAGCGCCCCGACACCAAATTCCTAGGGGGGAAAGAGTGAAAGACCAAGTAAAAAAACACCACACACCTAGGAATCGAGGGAAGGAACGCAGCAAGAAAAAAAAAGAGAACACCAACAAAGAAAGAGCGACCGACGGGCGAGAAAAAATTCACACCAACAGGACAACAACGCGAAATTCATCGAACGACGACGCAATCAATCGCCCTCAATTGCGCTCGTTTTCCTCTTCTCTTCCATCGATTGGCGGCCACGATGCCCGATCCGAAATGCTCGAAACATTGACGATTCTGCCAATGGCTCCGGGCACGCGGTCGCGGCGAGCTGATGTGCTGCACCGCGCGACGCCCGTGCTGTTGCCCAAGCCAAAACAGCGGCAGACCACGCTGGATCAGCACCTGCACAGCGTTGGCGCACGCCCTGGAAACGCTGGAAACACCACTACGCGTCCCCCACCAGCACTATCACAGCCGCTAAAACCATCACAACAAAGGGCGCAGCAACAGCAGCAAAAGCGACAACAATCACAATCTCAATTGCCATCGCAACCACAGCAACAGCAGCTTTCGTTTGCGATTGCAGCTCCGACGCGCAGCATACAGAACATTCTGAACCATGCAAACTCGATGGGCTCGACGAGCGCGGCGCGCCCGAAACGCAAGATCGCAGCTACTGAAGCCGAAGCCGACACGACCTCGAACTCGACCTCGAACTCGAAAGCAAAGGCCGGAAACAGCAGCAAGAATGATAAGAAGGCCAGTAACGGAGCCGAAGCCGAAGCAGACGAAGACACAGACGCCGGTACCGACAAGTCCGCTCTGCGGAAGCGGCCTCGGCTGTCCGTCGAAATTGTCGACTACGCGAAGTCCCCTGGAGCACAGGGACAGGCGCCTGTAGCCCCGCCCAAGGCAGGCGCGGCGACCAAAACAAAAACAAACACTGGCAGCCTTGCTGCAGCACCAGCACCCATACCAATAGCACCCTCACCAACCATAACCACGACCACCTCCTCAGCCAATCCGCAAACATCGACATCCTCCACATCTGCCTCCACTCATACCTCGACGCGCCCCATATCCACGCGACAGCACAACTCCACAGCCGCCAATTCGTCACAATTACAACCCTCACCAATCCTTCCTCCTCCTCCTCCATCATCTGGGCGGCCAGTGCCCAAAACCTCCTCCCAACTGGCGACGAAACCGCACAAGGAAAAGGCCGCCAATGGCTTCAAGCAGGAACTGAAGGCCCTGCAGGTCTCGACTGCCGAGGCTGAGGCTGTTGCTGCCACGCGTGGACCTCGTGAAGGTGGCCGTAAGTTGCGCTCCCAGGAGGCCACGCGCTTCAAGAGTGAGCTGTCGGCGTACTTTCCGGATTATGACGAGGTTATTGGGAATGAGCCCAAAGAAGAACGTATGTGTAAATCCATTACCTGTTTCTGTGTTTATATCTCTCTTCCAGTGCATATACTTACCTACCTTTGTACTGGCAGACTTACTTAACATCGATACTCCGATTATATATGTGGAGTCCACCCCCGCCCATCCCGCGACAGAGAGCCTCGCAGCAACGGTCTCGGCACCCCTTGCTGCCTCTCTCCGGAGTAGTGACCGGGCCGGATCCGTGCGGGTGAAGGGCTATGGGGACAAGCTCTTCTATAACGTCTTTGACTCTCACGTCATCAGTTTCTCTTTCCTTGATGGCCAGTTCAAGAATAAGGGTACCGTTGACCCATTGCCAGACTCGTACTTTGAAGTGCACCACAAGCGTGCCGAGCGTTTAGAGCGCTCGATTCGCAACACTGAAAAGGGACGGGCCCAGCATGAGAAGGACCAGATCATCCGGCTCCTTGAGGGTCTCCAGGGCCCTGACTGGCTGCGCACAATGGGCGTCAGCGGCATCACAGAGAGCAAAAAGAAGACCTTTGAGCCAGCCCGCGAGCACTTCATCCGTGGCTGCCGTGCAATCCTCGAGAAGTTCCGCTTGTGGAGTCTAGAAGAGAAGCGCCGGAAGCTCGAGAAGGACCGTGCCCATGCACAAGAACGCGAGGCAGCCGCCGAAGCTGCTGCTGCCGCTGCTTCTCGAGGCAAGGGCAAAGCCAAGGCCGACGTCGCCGCGCCCAAGTCGAAAAAACGTCCTAATGTAGGCGGCAAGACCGCTGGCACTGGAAAGCGTGCTGCTCGCAAGAGCCTTGACGAGAGTGACGTAGTCGAAGAACATGATGACGAGGTGGACGATGACGAGGAGGCCGAAGAAGAAGAAGATGATGGTGTTGTCGACGATGACGAAATTGACGACAACAGCCAGCCAGACTCGAGCGACTTTGATGCGGTTATTGCCCAGCAGCTTCGCGAAGAGGCACTGGCTCGGTCCCGGCTAGCATCCAAGACGACAACTGCATCTGCAAACGCAAACAAGCGCAGGAAGCCTAACCGTGCTGGAGGAAAGCACGATGGCCCACCATCCCCATCATCATCCTCATCCCACGCACCAGCGCCTCCCTCGCCATTGCAGCCCCAGGAGGAAGTTACGTCGTTCTTCCGGAAGCGGTACCAACGGGACGCTGCCCTTAGTCGTGGTCGCCGGAAGGGCCGCAATGTTATGGCCTGGGGCCAGCCGGTGCCCGAGCCGCCTGAGACCGAGTTTAACCTGCCCGGCCATATCCTCACACGGGCGGGCGCGGCACGAGGTCGGAGAGCTGGCGCACGTGATGGTGCTCGCAGCAGTGCTCGCAAGTGATTGACGGGCGAGCCTTTTTGGGATGACCAGTATCCTTAATACCTTGCTTGATCTTTTTGAGCCTTTGGTGGCCATTTTTTTTGTGCCCCTGGAAGTGTATATCTTCCTCATTGATACCGGATTATTGTTTCTTGTCTGTTGGAGACTTTGGGAGAAGAGCGTCGAGGCAGTGAGCTGTCGGCATTGTTTTTTATGTCTGTACTTTAGTCCCTGTATATTTAGGCGTTTGGAATGGATTGGTGGCACACTGTGCCTTTTGGGTTTCTTGACATGATTTGACTTGCGTTAAGGATGTGTATTATTATTGTATGAAATGGTTAGAGTTGTGAATAAGTGAATGGAAAATTACTTTAAGTTGTAGCTATTGTGTAATGTGAGAGAAGCTCTTATTAGGTAACAAGGTCTTGCCCCGCTTCAAACGCGTACCGACACGTATTGAAGTGACTTCTCAGGCGGTAGCTCTTTCCCTGTTGCGCCAGCTAGCCCCCTGTTTCTCCGCACCATAGGCGCTGGAGTGCAGGAAAAGTGCAGGCGCAACCGACGCAACTGCCAGTCAGCCAGCACTATGTCAGCAAGAGCGCGGCACTACAGAGCGAAATCTCCACACAGAAATCTGGTTGGTCCGTGCACCCCTTCTTGCATTGGTCGGCGCCGCGTGCAATGCACCTTCCTGACTACGCTTTTTTTGTATGGGCAAGACATTTTGCCTAGCATCGCTAAACCTCCTCCCATCGCCTTCCTTCAACCTTTCCGCCTCCCCCTCTCCCTCTCACCCAACGCATCGCAGCACAACGAGACGGTTGTCCACGACGAAGGGAGTAGAAATCACAATAGCTAACATCTCTATCGACCTACTGCCGACGCACGACCTGGTAGCTTTGCGATTTTACGGGCGCGCCGTCACGCCTTTGCGCATTCCATTTTCGAGCTCTCCTTTTCGCGGCGACGACACCGACGACGGCCTGCTTGATTCAGCGCCACATCGTCCATCTCCATCCTCTCACGGCGGCGACAACTTTTGTCTCACCTTGCCGACAGTGTGAGTGCGCGACGTCTCACGCGCGTGGACCGACAGACGAAGCGTGCACGCCTGGCTTGCACGAGCACACGACGGCAATAACTTCATCGATTTTGGCTGCTTCGACCAGGCACCAGTGCGGCTTCTCCTTCGATATCTCTAATTACATACTTTTACACCGCTTTAGGGCTCCTTGACAACCCATACACGACCTTACCGACTGCCTCTGCCGACTGGGACCTTGCTTCCTGCCTTCCCTGCCATGACAGCGTAAAGAACAGGTCGCCCTCGTCGACCAGCATTCCGTTGGGGTCGCTGTGTTTTCTTTATTCCTTTCGACTTCTTTCTTTCGACTTTCTTGTCGGTACGCCCGCCCCCGCGCGTGTTTCGACTTCATTCTTTCCACCCTTTTAATCCCGATCGGGCCGACAATCCTCTTTTCTTCTAAACCCTCCCGACCCAAGCCGCAACGATGCCGGGAGTTCTTCAGACAGACGGTGCCAACGGCGCTGCGCCAGGCTCCGACCCATTATCAGACCCTACCTCCGACGACCACCTGCCGCCCGTCGAGGAATTTGTCGTTGTTAACCAAGAGGTCTCCATCGACATCAACTTCCGCGAGCAGAGCGTCCAGGGCGAGAGTCGAATCACAATATACCTAACAAATCCCGACGACCCGCCTGACGAAGTCGCTCTCGACGCCCGACAGTGCGAAATCGACACCACCAAGATACAAGTCAACGGCAAATCCGTCCGCGCCACGTACCGAGACCCCTATGAGTCGCTCGACCTGCCGCCATCATGGGACCTGACGCCGTCCAACTTCCCCGTCCTCAAAAGCCGCATGCGCAATCTGCTGCCGAAACGGCGGCGCGACCTACCCGTTGAGAAGCGTGAGCAGGTTGGCTGCAACCCGGCAGACCGTTCGTTGCGCGTAGCCCTGAAGCCAGAACCACCAAAACTGGCCAATGCTGCCTCGGGAGCAGCTGTGTCCGACCCCCAACAACCAGGCAAGCTCAAGGTCCGGCTGTCGACAGTTGGCCTACAAGGAGCGTCCGCGGCAACGACAAACGGCGACAACAAAAACGACTCCGACCAGCCGACCGACGGCCTGTTTGAGATTGTGATCCCGTTCAAGACGACACACATCCGCGACGGCCTGCACTTTGTAGGCGTTGAAGACAGTGACACACGATTTCCTCACGTCTATACGCGACACTCTCCCGAGCCCGGCATTGCAGCCTGTATTTTCCCTTGTCTCGACGACCCTGGCTCCCGGTGCTTTTGGAAGATCCATATCAAGATACCAAGAACACTCGGTGATGCGCTTATGCAGCAGCTAGCCTCAAATCAGTCGATGAACGACGCGGCTGCAGTAGCTGCTGATGCCGCTGCGAACAACGACAAGTCCATTACAGTCAATGGAGAACGCGGGAGACAACAACAACAACAACCACCGCAAAATGGACAGCGCCAGCTCCAGCTCACCGAAGAAGACAAGCTGCTCGACATGACAGTCATCTGCTCCGGCAACCTGGTTGGCGAGAAGGCCGACGAGGCGGACGAGACGAAGAAGATTATGACGTTTGAGATTACGGACCATGGTGCAGCTGCAAACCAGATTGGCTTTGCCGTCGGCCCCTTTGAGCACGTGGATCTTTATACGGGATTCCGTACCGACGAGGTCGACGATAAGCTGGGCGCAAGTGCCCTGAAGATCCACGGCTACTGCCTCCCCGGGCGGCAAGCAGAGGTCGAAAACGCGTGTGTGTCACTTACGATGGCGGCCGATGAGTTTGCCATGACATACGGTCGGTACCCATACGACAGCTTCAAACTCTGTTTTGTGGACGACATGGTCTCGGATACGACACCACTCCTTTCTTTCTCGCTATGCAGCACGCGCCTCCTCTTCCCTGACAGCATTGTGGAACGGGACTTTGACGTGACAAGGAAACTGGTGCACTCGCTTGCATACCAGTACTTTGGCTCATACATTGTGCCGAACCAGCGCTGTGAGATGTGGCTGACGGTCGGCATTGCCTACTATATGACCGACTTGTTTCTGTGCAAGCTCTGCGGCAACAACGACTACAGGTTCCGGATCAAGACCATGTCGGACCGGCTGGCTGAAGAAGACCGGGACCGTCCGTCGCTGCACGACCTGGGCACCTATACATATCTGGGCGACTTTGAGATGGACTTTATGTCCCTCAAGGCGCCCCTGGTCCTGTTTATCCTGGACAAGCGGCTGACCAAGGCCGCGGGCTCGGCGAGCGCGAGTCTTGCGCGTGTAATCTCCAAGATTATCGGCAAGGCAAACACATCTGGTTGGGGTGATAATAACAACGAAATCATCTCGTCCGAGACCTTCCGGCGGGTGTGCGAGAAGACGAGCCAGTACCAGCTCGAGGCGTTCTGGAATCAGTGGGTGCTGGGCTCGGGCTGTCCGTGGTTGACGATTAAGCAGCGTTTCAACCGCAAGCGGCTGTGTGTCGAGATCGGCATCCACCAGACGCAAGAGACGGCCATGGCCAAGGCGCGACCGATGCACCATGCCGAGTTCTGGCGGGAGCTGGTCGAGAAGCGGCACGGGACGTACACGCGCAAAGTGCAGCGCCTGTTCACGGGCCCGATGACGATCCGGATCCACGAGGCCAACGGCACGCCGTACGAGCATATTGTGGAGATCCGCGACGACGCGGCGTTTACGGGCGGGGCCAAGTTCGACATTCCGTACAATACAAAGTACAAGCGGCTTAAGAGAAACCGCCGGAATCGCGAAAAGGCCGCCGCCCTGGCAGCGAACAATGCCGACAACAACAACGCGAACGGTGCCAACGGCGGCGAAGGAGGCGACGACGCGATTGTGTTTTCGCTGGGCGACAAGCTGGACACGCCCGACGAGATGGCGGCCTGGGGTCTGATCGACTGGACCGAGCAGGACGAGAAGAGCATGGACCAGGAGTCCTACGAATGGATCCGGATCGACTCTGACTTCGAATGGATCTCCAAGATCCACACGAACATGCCGGCGTGGATGTACCTGTCGCAGCTGCAGCAGGACCGTGATATTGTCGCGCAGCAAGACACGCTGCTGTACTTGTCACGAATTCGCGAGCATGCTATGTCGGCAACGATCCTGACGCGGACGCTCTATGACGACCGGTACTTTCACGGACTGCGGACGCTGGCGGCTGAGAACCTGACGCGGCAAGTCTGGAAGGCGGCCGACACGGCTGGTGGTGCTGGTGCCAACGGAGCCGACGAGAATGGGAGCGGCAACGCCAACGGCGGCGAGTCGATTGTGTACCGCGGCCTGGACCAGCTGATGCACGTGTTCCGGCGGTTCCACTGCTACGACGACGCCACGTCCAAACCTAACGACTTTGAAGACATGCGACGGTACCTGGTGCAGTGCGCCGTCATTGACGCCATTTCCAAGGTGCACTTTGAGGACAAGCGGCCGCGCGATGCTCAGCGGTTCTTGCTGGACATTCTGCGGTTCAACAACAACAACCAGAACCCGTTCTCCGACCACCTGTACGTCGCACGGGTTATCGTTGCGCTCGCCACGAGTTTCTGTGCGACCAACTCGAATGCGACGCAGACGGGCATCAACGCCAGCAACTCTGGCAAGAATGCCACCGCCGCCGCCAAGCAAAAGGAACGCAGCAAGATGAACATGGTGCTGACCTTTGACGACGGCATGAGCGACGACGACGATGACGCGAATAAAAAGGACGACGAGTCGGACGACTTCAACCTTGGCGCGGATATCGACCGCATGGAGATTGACACGGAAGACCAGCAGCTGCTCGAGGCTGCCCTCGCCGAGATCGAGCGGTACCGCCGCATGGACGAGTGGACGAGCTCGTACCAGAACGCGTGGACGACGGCGGCGCTCGAAGCCAAACGCAAGCTGATGAAGACGGGCGTGATCCCGGTGGACGCGCTCGAGTTTGTGCGGTACCTGCAGGACGGCACGATCGACACGGTGCAGCTGAAAGCGTTCGAGGCGCTCATCGACCTGGGCCTGATGCTGCGTCCGGTGATCCTGAAGCTGCTGCTGTCGACGATGACGACGCACACATCGCCGTTTATGCGCGACCAGCTGTTCAAGTTGTTCTGCAAGGGGCTGGCGTCGATTGCCTTTGGCGAGCACACCGGTTCGTCGGGCGGTGCTAGCGACGAGAAAGACAAGAAAAAGGACCAGGCGGCGATCACCAACGGAAACGGCACGAACGGAGATGCAAAGTCCGATGCCCTCGTTAAGAAAGAGGACAAGGACGACGACTCTGATTCAGACGACGACACGGGCGGCCTGATCATTGAGCAGGGCGACGCCATCACCAAGAAGCACCAGGAAGAACATGCGCGCCGCGAAAACATTGACGCGGCAGTGGCGGCCCTCCGCGAAGCCGTCAAGGGCAATCAGGAGCTGCTGTCGGCCATGTGGGACGCCGTGCTGTCGCCTGTCACGGGCTGCACCGAAAAGCGGAACCTGATGGACCTGCTCGAGGTCATGTTCGACGGCGAATCTTCCCTGTTGCTCACAGTCAAGCACCCGACAATGTGGACAGCCACACGTAAGGCGACACCCGGCGGCGTTATCGACTTTAAAAAGCTGCCGCGGCCGCTCAAGACTGCACCTCCGCCGGTGCCGGCTGTACTGCCTGTGGTGAGCGACCTGGCCTCTGCCACGTCTGCTCTGCCGACTCTCGTTCCGGCTGCTGCCACTTCAACTGCAGTCCCTGGAGCTGTCACAGGTGCCACTGCCAGCGCAGTCCCCGCCACACCCGGCCAGCGTACCGCACTGCCCGGCGCGCCTGCCAGAAAGCCAACGATGCCGAAGATCAAGCTTCAGACGAGCCGGATCTCCATTGGCGGCTCTCCGGCTCCGTCGCCGGCGGCTGTTGGAACGCCCATTGTCATCAAGAAGCCGTCCGTCGCCACACCTTGTCCCGTATCGACACCAGCGTCGTCGTCAGTCCTGCCCTCGCTCACTAAGAAGGAGACGACGGCCGACTCGATTTCCGTGCAGCCCGCTCAGCGCAAGAGCTCCGTCGCAGCGACGCCCGTCCCAGCTTCCATCTCGGCCAAGGCCAAGTCGCCCACGCCGGCCAACGACTATTTCGGCAACTTTACGTCGAGAATCGGCAAGACGCCACAGCCAGCCGCAGTTGCAGCGGCAACAGCAGCAGCTTCTCCAGCGCCCTCTGCCGTTTCTTCCTCCTCTGCCAATAACAACAACAAGCGCAAACGCCAAGACAGCCATGTCAGTGCCGCCGACAGCACTTTGGGAGGCAGCGGCCGCCCTAGGAAGATGGTTAAGATCTCGGTGCCTACGAGCTATCAGCACAAGCTTAGCCCGCGCGCCAGCCTGTGGCTCGAGACATACCGGACGCCGTCCCCGAGCATGAACAACGGCAATACCGATGGCAGTGGAGGACACGACGGCGACTCGATCCGGGCAGCCGGCTTTGTGTCACCGAAAAAGTCGTCGACGCCACACTCGACCTCCTCCAAGGACAGGGACAGAGACAGCTATAAGGCGTCGTCTGTCCCTCGCGGGTCGGCCACGCCGGGCCCTTCTCACAAGTTGCCGTCCTCCAAACCGCGCGGCCCGACTCCTCAGCCTGCCTCTTCCTCCAAAGCCGGCTCACCCGTCAAGCGCGAGTCGGCAACACCCGACATTGGTGCCGTCAAACAACGCAAGCCGTTGCCCGGGTCAAACGCGCCTGCCGTCCAGGCTCCTGCGGCTCCACCTGCAGCGCCACCACCCGCAGCATCCACGCCGACAACAGAAAAGCCGGCCAGCTCCAAACCCATCTTTATCAAGTTCAAGAGCAAGACATCGTCTTGATCATCCTCACCATTATTTCTCCTTTCTCTCCTCTATCCACCCTCTCACACACTTTCTCTTTTCTTATCTGTCCTAATAGAAGACATGGTTACGGTTCTACACTGTCGTTGTTTTCTTTGCTTGTCATCTTTCTACAATGGGGGTTTATCGCATTCTCAAAACCACTGGTTGTCTTTTTCTTACTCTCCGGATTTTAGCATGCGGGCTTTTTTGCAGTGCTGCCTGTCTCTTTCTCTCTTTTGTTCCACTCAAAATGCATTAGCTACTGGCTGCGGTATTGCACTTTTATTCCCTTTATTTCCGTTTACTCTTTTCTTTACTCTTTACAACCGTGTATAGAAGGTAGCCTTTATCGCTTTATTTGACCTTTATTATTCTCTTGTCCTGTCTTCCTTTGGAACAAGGCAACAAAGCAGTTGTCTCGTTGTCTTGTTTAACACGCCGTGTGTTGTACTGTCCCCAATTCAAGTGATGTATCCAACCGTGTGTGTCATTCCAAAGTGTCGCCAAATTGTGAGATCACCAAAAATGTAGAAAATGAAATAGTGTTCATATACTCATAGTTTCCCGAAAACCAATGCTACCCAGGTTAAGTCTAACCAGGTTTAATTCTGCCGCCTCACTCGACCGCCTCCTGCCCCTGCTGCTCCTCCTCCGACTCCAATCCGCTCGTCCCGACTGCGTGTCGACCGACCTTCCGAGGGTGTCGTATTAGCAGCAGCTTGTTGTTGCTGTGTCCGTCGAGAAGCTCCGCCACCACCTCCACCGCCTCCTCTGTCTCCAGGATGGGCGTGTGGATGCCGCATGACCGGCGGCGGGCCCATTGGCGCCGACGATCCCGGGTGGTATGTCGGGTGGTTTTGGTGGACGAGGTGCTGTGTAGCGGTCGTGCTCGGGTTCGGCTGTCGGGCGCCTCCACCTGGTGCTCCTGGTGCTCCTGGTGCTCCTGGTGCGCCGGGCGGTGTCATCATTTGTGCAGTCGAGGGTCCTTGGGGTGTCCGGACGGAAGAAGGGGCAGCGCGTCTTGCAGGGCCGCCTGCGCCTTGAGGTGCACCTCCTCCTCGACGTGGTTGCGCAGTTGTGGCCGGCCCACGAGTCCGTGCTCGCGATGGCGCCGGTGGTGGCTGATCTGGGAGGTGCTGCTGGTACTCTACGTCCATCTGTCCGTCGTCGGAATCGTCCACCAACAGCTCATTGGCCATGTTGTTGAGTGCGTCGTCGTCGTCCCCGGGGTGGTCAATGCCGTCATTATCGTCCTCCTCATCGCCCTCATGTAGTCCAGGCACATGTCCACCGAGGTCATCTTCGTCGCCCTCCTCCTCATCGTCCTCTTCATTAAAGCCCCCCGGGAACGGACCCTGCTCGTGGTGCCGCTGACCTTCCTGCTGTGTCCACCGCCACGCTGCCCGACTCGCTGCCGCCGACGACATGGCCGCTGCCGACATGTGGTGGCGCTGCCGCTGATAGTGGTAGGCCTCGGACGAGACGGAGGGCGGGGGTGACGGCGATGACGAAAGGCCGGCGCCAGCAGGCGGGACATCCTCGTAGAGTCGCTGCTGTTGTGCCTGTGCTTGCTGTTGTTGTTGCTGTTGTAAAATCTGAATTTGCTGCTGCTGCCGTCTTTGTCGATCCTGCTGTTGGAGTTCTTGCTGCTTTTTTATCCGGTCCTCGTACGCGGCGACGTCTTCGGTCGTGACGCCAAGCACGGTTGGCGGGCGGCGGAGCATGGTGGTCGTTGAAGGCGTATATATTAATATTAAGAAGCTGTTTAATTTGGTGTAGGTTCTATGCGTCGAGTAAAAATATGTGTAAAATACGTCAGGGATTTTCTGAAATTGAGCAAGGCTGTCTTGGGCAAGAACGACCGTCGTCAATACGCGATCGCGGTCTGTCGTCGCGAAAGTAAATAGTAATAGTGGGGTTGCTCCCTTGTGTTTCCCTGTACCACCAGTCAATACAGGGCGCCCCGGGCGTCATCCGTTGTTTTGTTAGCGCCAATTGGGCAAAGCTTGGGCGGGCTGGCAGTTCTCAACAGCTCTTTCCCGTTCTGTTTGGCGGGGGAATGCTGGTGAGATTGGTGAGAGGCAGGCGCGGGCGGCGGGAAAATCTTTGTTGCGACCCACTTCTGCACCTCTGTCCCAGTGTCCCAGGCGGGAAGCTTCACTTTGCGCCCGCCTTCCGTCTCGGAGCTCTCGACCTCAATCTCAGCCTTAACTTGCGATTGCTTTACCCCTCAAAACGGAAATACTTTACAGCCTACCACTCACTCCAGCGCCAAACTGACAACTCAATTGACTCGATCTACACGCGCCCTTCTTTACAACCACCCCACACACCAACCATGGCTGACGTCGACATGGAAATCGACGACGCGCCGGCGGCCGGTCTCGATGCCGGAAACGGTGCCGGCGATGGTCCCCGCACGGCCGACATGCAGACCCATGCCAAAGCGACGGCTGTCCGGTCGATTGAAGGCTGGATCATCATTGTTACCAACGTTCACGAAGAGGCCGACGAGGAGGCGCTCCACGACATGTTTTCCGAGTTTGGCGAGATCAAGAATATGCACCTCAACCTGGACCGGCGGAGTGGTTACGTAAAGGTGGGTGAAGTCCTAACTATTTGAGGCGCTACGCTCCTCTCCCATCTTGTTGCTACGCATGCTAATTGACAGGGCTACTGCTTGATCGAATACCCAACCCTCAAAGAGGCCCGCGCGGCCATTGACGGCGCCCACGAGACAAAACTGCTGGACCAGACGGTGCAGGTCGACTTTGCCTTTGTGCGCCCGCCGCCGGCCAAAGTGCGGAATGGCGAGGGTCGGCGAGGCGGCGATCGTGACCGCGACCGGGGACGGGACAGAAACGACAGAAACGACCGTGGAGGCAACGACAGAGACAACAAGAAGGACGACCGCGACCGGAGTCCGAGCGAGGAACACAGACGCGGACCGCCAGGCGGCCGCACACGCCACAGCCGGAGTAGAAGTCCAGGAGAGGGGGCGGCGTGAGAGGAAGAAGGAGAGGGGACGATAATTGTTGACTGGGAATGATATGATATGGCGTTATTTGATTTGATATTTTATACACAAAACTACGGCGGGAGGGCGCCTCTAAATGAAACGGACTTGCATTTACAAAACGACACAGAAAGGGAAAAGAGAATGTGAAAGAAAACTGATATGATTATGATTCAAGGTGAAATTTGAAAACAAAATGCTATCTAATAACTATTTCTTTTACGGGCCCGCCAAACACCTCACGAAGGAGGACGACGGCCGTGGCTAGTTCCCCCATGCAAATTTTCCCAAACAAAGCTATTCCAAGATGTGATATGATAGATGAACAACGACGACAAAATGAAAAGAAACAAAGCAAAACGATGCTAGGATAAAAAAAACGCTACAAAAAGTAAAGAAAGAAAACAAAGGATATTAATGAGGCAGCTGGTTCTCAGCACTATACGCGCCTGGGGGAGCCTGCTGCATTTGTTGCTGCATATGAGGAGGCACCTGCTGCATCTGTTGTTGGATCGGCATCGGCTGGAGGGGTTCCTGCAGTTGCATCGACTGGGGCTGCATCTGCGGCGGCGGCAGGGCCTGAGGCTTCCTACGGCCAATGCTCAACAGCCGCTTGATTCTAGTAGGAGCTGGCTTGTTGCCTGGCAGGCCGGCGGCGCCCGCCGTCAACGGGTCCCCTTCATAGGTGTACCACAATCGCGGCACCACAAGCCGGTATGGCACTGTAATGCCCGACGGGTCCTTGGGGTTGACTTCGACGTTCAGACGGATATCGAGGCCGCCCTCCAGGTTGACCTCGTATTTTTCGGCCTTTTTGAGCTGGCGCGCCGTGAGACCCGTGGGCGTGCGGTAAAAGGGGCGGATTGGAGGTTCTCCTGGGCCGGCGCCAGGAAGAGCACCCGCAGCAGTCAGACTGCCGTCCGACATGGTGCCCAGCGTACCGCCTGAAGTTTGGGGTCCTCCAAGTTGGGGAGGCTGGAGCTGCTGCTGCTGCTGCTGCTGATATTGCTGCGTGGTAGGGAAGTGAGGCTGCTGACGAGGCTGCTGGGGCTGCTGATGGGCATATCCTGCGGCCATATCCGAGCCGGTCTGACCTCTGCCCGGCCCAGTCGGACGACGTTTCACCGAGAAATAGCTCTCGTCGCCGTTCTCGTACTCGTCATACCCTCCCAAAGCCGACGGGGAGCCTGCACCACCGCGAATACGAGGCTGCTGTTGCTGGTACCGTTGCTGACCATGACCATGTGGAGGAAGGTCCTCATCGCTGCTAATCGTGCTCTGGTCGTCGTCTGGGTAGCGGCCGGTGCGCACACCGCCACGGGGCGCTGCTTGATCATAGCGGCGGTCATATCCGTGACCTTGACCGTGGGCATGTCCTGGAACTTGAGCTTGAGGTTGGCCCTGACCGTTGGCATAGTTGATGGGAATCTTGCCAGGGATTGGCGGTGCACCGGGCTGTTGAGGCTGTTGCGGCTGGTATTGCTGCTGGTAGGCCTGGTCGTATTGCTGCTGATGCTGCTGTTGCTGCGGCAGAGCTTCTTCGCTGTCTGGACCCCAGCTACCGTTTATTCCACCATCATCAGGTGCTCGCTGGCGGCGGCTACTCAAGCGCCGGAATAGGTTCCCCGGGTTGAGGTCGCGCGTCAGCGAGAACGACCGGCGAACACCGCTACTGTTGTTGTCGGACACCACCACGGGGCGCTGGACCGAGTCCATCGACCGACGGCCGCGGCTCAGGCGTCTTAGCAAACTGCCACCGCTGTTGGCACTCGACAATGGCGGCCGCGACCGGTCGTCGAAGCTGTTGTTGCGGCGGAACGAGGTGGCGCGAGTAAAGAAGTTGCCGCGGCTGCCTGTCGGCGTGCCATACCCGTCCACGCCCATGGCAAGGTTGAGGTCCGAGTGCTGTGGTGTTTGGCTGGGACTCTGGCCGGGGACGTACGGCTGGATCGAGCACCAATTGCGGTGCGGCAGCAGCGTTTTGTTATTGCGCGGCTTGCCGTCCACGCCGTGCGCAAATAGCGGGATCATGTCCTCGTCAGTCTCCTTGTCGAAGTGGTGCACCTTGTTGCGCTTGTTGAGAATGTCGGCCATGATATCTGGGGGTGGCGTGTTGGCAATGGCTGATGAGATGACATTGGGCATGTAGCGGAAATCCTTGTGCTTGGCGAGGCCTTGCTTGGAGTTTGAGTAGAACTGGCCAATGGCTGCGAGGTGGACGTCACCACTCAGAATAGTGATGCGCACCGAGCGGTCAGCTGCCAAGTCCTGGAGATCCTCGATAACGACCTTGCGCTCGTCCTTGTGGTTCTTGGCCGTCCAGTGGTCGTCGAGATCGTCGAGAATCTCGACGCCGCCGTCAAAGTGGTTGAGGAAGTTACCCAAAAGGCCCGTCTTACCCAGGAGCTTGACGGGTTCCATGAGCCGTGACGTCAAGATGTTCTCGAGCCAGACAAGGCGAGGATACGCAATCGGAATGCCGAGCTGCACCAGCAGGTGTTCGGTCTGGCCCTTTTCAATCTCCTTGTAGCACCGGTCGATAATACGCTTCCATGTGTCCTCGCGCAACACCTCTTCGCGGGTCCGCTCGGTGCGGCAGTCGACAGCCAGGAGCGCCACCTTGGCACCCAGGTGCATAAACGTGCTCCGGCTGACTTCGTGGATGTAAGGGCCGGGCGTCTGGCCCAGAATCCAGCTCGGCTCTGACTCTTCCGTCTCGCCGATCACGCTCTGGTGCTGGAACAGCATATAGTATTTGAAGGCAACATTGCCCAGGCCCGCAAAGACGGGCGACATCATGAAATGGTGCGGGTACGATCCAAAGCCGTCGATAATGTCGTGGTCGTCGTACATGTTGACCATGGGGATCTGGGAGTTGGCCAGCGAGAAAAGGCCCTGGGAGAACCACATGGCGTACCGGTTGAGGTAGAACTCTTCCATCTCGTCCTGCATCTCGGGCGTAAAGGGCGTGTTGCCTTTTGTTAACGGGTTGCGGATGGTCAGCCACTCCTGGAAGACCTTGGTCTGGTTCATAATCGCATCGTTGTACAGCTGGTCGCCGCCGCCAATCATGACGTGGAACGGCTGCGTCTGGTGGTTGTTGAGCACGTCGCGCCACATCGGATCGGGGCCGCTGAACTCGTTGGAGTTGACCGACAGACTGAACCCATTGCACGAGTAGAACATGATGTGCATAGACTGGCCACGGGCTGGCACCCAGAAACCGGTTGAGGGTCCCCGGTTGATGCGGTAGGCAATCCGTTGCTGCTTGTCCTGGAGTTCAACCTCAATGTTGAACCGCCAGAATGTGACGCCGCGCTCAAAGTGCAGCCGGAAACCGCGCACGTCCTTAAACTTGCCGGCCTTTTCGCCATCCAGATCCGTCTTCTTGAGGCGTGCAGCAAACGAGCCGGGCAAATCGACGGCCTGTCCAGCTACGGTGCCGACACCGTCGACGGGGCTCTTTGTCTTTTCAAAGAGGCCCTCGTCGGTCTCGTCTCGCGACAAGTCCTTCTCCTGCTCGAGATGCTCTACCGGTCGCACGTATAGAGTCTCGCCGTTGCGGCCGAGTTTGGGGTGGCCGACCAGAGGATCGACATATTCAGGCGACAGAGTGCCTTGTACTTCAGTCGGTGGCGGCGGCAGAAGGTCCAGGGGCTGCGAGAACAGGCGCAGCGTCGGTGCAATATCGTACGAGGAATCCGTGTCCCGTGTCACGATCATGACACTACCGCGCCAGAACTCGCGCTCGGCAACTTGAGGACCAGCACCGCCATTGCGCGCGCCCCTCGAAGGCGAGCGCTCTTTGCGCATGCCACAGTACCGCAGAAGGGGTCCACAAACCAGGTGCAAGGGCGGCTTGAAGCGGGACGGGCCGTTGGCCTCGTCGTACTCCCCGTCAAATGCCTCGCCTTTCCTAGGACGAGGCGGGGCTGCCGAGGTGCTTCCGCGCCGCTTGCTGCCGCCGCTGTTAGCCTTTTCCCACCAAGCCTTATCGCGCTCGTTGGAGGGTGAGGTCTTGTCAGACAGATCCAGCAGATTGCCCGCAAGCGTGCCAACAGTGCCCTGCTTCCACTCATCGAGATAGTGGGGTGGGTTGTAGGTGCCCTGGCCCGGCTGCAGCTTGTTACGTTCGCGGTAGACCATGTTGGAGAAGCGGTGATGGTGTGGGTCGTCGAAGCGCCGGTCGCCACGAGTGGGCAGACCTGGCTCGGGCTCGTTGTCGACGACATCGTCTCCGAACCTCGCCGTCCGCCGCGGCGTGTTGTTTGCAGAAGCTGCCGCAGCAGCAGCACCGGCTCCAACAGCACCAGCGACAGCTGCTGCGCCTGCAAGGTTGCCGCTTTCGTTGCTGCTAGAAGGGTTGTAGGCTCCGTCAAAGCTTCCATTAGCCGCCTGCACATTGGCACGGTTGGGATAGCCAGTACCGGCGGGTGCTTTCCGCTGGCTGGGTGATTTCACCAGTTTTGCAGGCTGCTGCGGAGGGAACTGGTACGCCTGGGCTTGAGGAGACGATTGTGCTTCTTGCTGAGGACGGCCTCGTGTGTATGCAGCATCAATGTCCGTGGGCATTGTTCTCGGAATGGCGTCGGCAGGGACGCCAGCATTAGGAGGAGCTCCATTGCGCGGTTGAGCTGCTGGGTATGCATTGGCTGGCTGGGCATACCGCAGATCGCTGGGAGGATCCTTTTGCAGCTTGCCAGAGCGAGCGCTATTCTGTCTCTGGGGCACGAGATTCGGGATAGTGGCCTGTGTGGGGAGTGGAGGTGACGGCTCGTCTGCCTGTGGTAGTCTGACATTGTTGTGTGCGGCACGTTCCCGGAAACTGAGGTTGCGCTGCGGGATACCAGAGCTGGTTGCTGCGGAGCGTGTCTGTTGTGGCAAGTTGCGTGGCTTCTCCGAGTCGGGGGGAGGTGCAGGCGGCGCGTCGCTGTACTGTGGCGGGTTGCTTCTCGGGATAATGTTTGGCAGATAGCTCTCCTCAACAGGGCTCATTTCTGGCTGCAATAGGGGCCGGGGCTCGTTGTTGTCAATAGCTGGCGGCGCACGGTCTCGGAACCGGGCCTGCGGCTGGGGTTGAGCTTGTTGTTGGGGTGGCGGGCGCGAAGCTTGTTGCGCTCGCGGCTGTGATCTTGCCTGCGGCGCATTTTGCTGTTGCTGTTGTTGCTGGCGAGGTGCTTGCGATCCACCTTCAGCACGGCGGCGCTCCTTCTCGCGGGCAACCTGCTCGGCCGCAGCAACGCGAGCGCGCTTCTCTTCTTTTGTAATGCTGTCGAGCGTTAGCTCAAGCTTTTGTAAGGGTGAGCGGACAACGTCGTCAAACTTTTTCTGTGTGCGGTCGGCCGAGTTGGGACCAGAACCATTGCCGCCGGTGGACACGCGGCGTCGTGGTGTTGTTGCTGATGCTGTCACGTCGACTAGCTGGGGCCTGGCGCCGCCGCTAACCGATGGGCGACGGCGCGTTCCTGGGCTGGCGTCGACTGGAATGCGGGAGCGGCCGTCACCAGCTCCAACACCAGTGCCAGCCGATCTGGCCTGCGATGGTGGGGTATAGTACTGGTCGGGCCCGTCAACGTCCATTGGGTCAACAGACAGAGACACTTCTGGGCGTTGCATGTTTCGGGGAGTATGAGGCGAGTTTTGGTTGTGATTTTGAATCGCCGGTGGGACGGAGGAAACAGGCGGGTAGGCGTAGTTGCTCGATGCGCCGGCGTAGCCAGGCGGCCGGTAGCTGAGAGGAGGGCCCCGAGGAGGTACGTCGGGTGCAGCTGGCGGCGGGTCACCCTCGTCGAGGTCGCCGAGGTCGCCAAGTGGCTCCTGTTCGATGTTTCGGTTTTCAGGAAGGAAGTCGTCGCTCAAAACGCTCTGGTTGCGGGAGTGACGCCGTCGCGACTGCGATTGTGAATGCGAAGGTGCCGGGCGGTTGAGACTGGCGGCGGCAGCAGCTGCAGCAGCGCCGTTGTAGGGAAACGAGGGCGGACGTGGAGCGAGGCCCTCTGGGAAATGTGAGCTGGTGGGCGACACAAATGGGCTCATGGTCGACTCGGTCGGCGCATCGGTATATGTAGTGTTTGCAGTGTGTGTCGTCTGCATGGACGCGCGGTTCGGCTTGGGCTGCAGCTGGGCCGCAGTGTCCAATGATGGGCGACGGCTGTGGCCCTGCGTCGAAGTCTGGATTTGATTTTGACCTGAAGGAATGGCACCCTTTGCCTGACCGGCAGCTGCAGCTTCCCTTGCCTTTTGGACGTCTCGTGCGTCTGGCAAGTCGCCCCAATAACGCGCTTCTGCTGCCATTGTACTTTTCGAGTCTTTAGCCAAGTCGTCAAGCGAGCGAGAATGGAATGTAGAGCAATCAGATCAATCGGGTCAAATGCCAAATTGCGATGCGAAACAGACAGCTGCAAGGGAGAATGCAGTTTGGGGGAAAGGGTGGACACGCCGGCAGTCGGCTGTGTTGGGCCGCTTGTCCACTGACGAGAGAGGGAGGGAGGTGTTGTCGATGTATGCGTTGTTTGGTGTTTGGGTCGAGCTCGAGTCCGAGTTGGAGTTGTGTGTTTTCATTTACCTGCGGCAGATGAAGCTTAAGACGGGCTGTTAAGAAATGATCACGGAGAGAGACGGCTGGGCAGGAGCTCATGCGCAACTGCCATAACTAGCCCAATGCTATGCAGGCACATGCAAATGACGGAAAGAAACAAAAGAACCAAGAATAATGCAGGAACGCGATGAGAAAAAGAAGATTCGAGGGAAAGTGCGCGGGCGGCAAGAGGTAGAAATTAGGAAGGCGCGTGTTGGGATGAAAGGTGCACAAAGTACGGACGGAGCACGAAGAGGAAGGAGCGAGAAAGCCTGACAAGCAATAAAATCAATAAAAAAGCGACCGGCCACGACCAACTCCAACCCAAGAAAAATTAAAGAGCTGGCAGCATGGGAGGAGCATGAGAAAATCGGGAGGTTGAAAGATGGACCAGGGGGTGCTTTCTTTTCCCCCTTTCGCTCTCTTTCCCTCCTTCTCTGTGTTTTCTTTCCTTTCTAGAGCGGCTGCTGGGTTTCCACAGTAGCGCCTTCCCAGCTTGGTGCACCCACCCTGGTCGGAGGCGGGAGCTACGTTTTCTTGTGTGGAGCCGTGGGGAGGCTGGCAAAAGAGCAAGAGCGAGGCACACCGGCGAGAAACAAGAAGCTGCACGTCCCCGTCGTCCCTTCCTGTTTTTGCGTCTTGTGCGACGGCCACTCAGCAAACAGAGCACAAAGAGAGACAAGATACACAAGATATGCACAGAAATATGGAAGCACTGAGTAGAACAACGTGCCTTGCCGATACGAGAAAATGCTCGGACAGCCATCCCCCTGTTGGTAGCTCTGTACTACGGCTTCATTTTCTGCACTGTCTGATCGTGTGTGTTGGCGGGTTGGGGCCTTTTGTTTTGGGAGCCAACGGTGTGGCCGGGAACAGCCGCAGTTGCCTGACTGCCCTGAGCTAATGAACAAACGGCGCTGTCTCGGGCAGTAAGGTGCTAAAATGCAGTGGCATGGCTACATAACAAAACGTCATCTTCAAAGTTGAGCATTATTACGCCGTTCTCTTTCACCAGCCACAACGATCAAGAGCTACCATCAGACCGCCAGTTAATGACAGTGGACTGTTGCCTTGACGAGATATTTTAACTCAGAAGTAGGACTCCAAGTGCCTTGCCAGTTGTCGTTCTGACGACATTCGATGCCAGCAATCGACTATTCTCTCTGGCCTGATTGGTGCCCAAAATTGGCCCAAAAAAAGATTGCTGGCAGATGCCCACCGCCTCTCGTTTCTAGACAAACGTACCCGATGCCGTGCAGGTATCCTTGCTCGTCCTTCTTAGACTATCTTAGACTCTCCTCACCGTCTTTTACATCCTGAAAAGGAGACTTGCCTGGGTCAAATATGACGGACATTTGTGACGCCAAAAATAAAATAAAATGCAATGTCCATGTTATGTGAGATATGTCGTATGCTGTATGTCGTCGTATGTCCCAACTGTCCGGTGCAAACGCACATGGCAGTCACATCGCTAGCAGTGAGACATTGCATGTGGGTTTTTGCGCATTGCGAACTGAAATAGATTTGGTTCCTGGCGAAAAACGCAGGGGAAATCTGCCGCCAGCATTCCAGTCGATTTGACGTTGAAGATCGCCAGATCTCAGGGCACGACCGTTCTTATGTAGACACTCGTCTCTGCCAAATGCTTCCAACAACCCTCGGCCCTCGCTTCCACAATGTCGCCAAGACTCCAAGAAAATCGACTGTTACCAAGACACGGTTCTGCCGTACAACTTTTGCTTGTAAGAGTACGAGGCAAGAAGATCTCCTCCGGGGTAGGCTTCTGGAATACGAAACATGAACTGGTGCCGGAGTATTGTATCTACAAAGGCACCTCCAATCGTATCTCACGGCTGTTGGAACCCAAGATTCGTGTCCGGGCCTTTGGGTTTGGACTCGAGTTTGAGTTTGGGCCTGGACCTTGGACCCTGTGGCTCAAAGGATGACTAAGCTTGGCTGGGTCAGAGGCTTTTGCGTACGTCAGACGCTCCACCCAGCAATCTACGGGGTAATTGGGACCTGCACGTGCCTACCTGCCGCTGGCTTGCGACGCCTGCCACCAATTCTGACACGCCGCAGTTCTAGCCCCTGGGTGCGGCTTCCCTTTTGGGGCCTATTGAGCCAACTGCGCCTGCCTACTCGCCCTAGAACGCAGTTCGAAAGCAATACGAGCGGTTCTCCTTACAGCGCTCTCGGGCGCACTTGCCTCTCTTTGTCGCCACGCCAATCCCCAAACAGCAACCCCAACAGGCAACTCCAAACCGCATGCAGCAAGCGTAGCAAGGCCACCTCGCCAGAACACCACGTCGTCGCTTCTCCGTTCTCTCCAACGAAAAAGGAATCTGAGGTTAGGAAACTGGAAACTGGAAACTGCTCGAGCACCACGATACCACACGACAGACTCCATTCTACCGCAACCCCCCGGACACCCATCGACAAAGGGGTATTCTCGACGAGCCAAGCACTGCTTCGAAACACCAGAAACAGCAGAAACGCGAAAAAAGCACCTGCAGGGCCTGCTGCGATCCAGAACTGAATCACTGAATCCAGACGGAAATCCACTCTTTCGAATTGCCTCTAGGAGCCTCTTGTGTTTCCCTTTGTTCTACTTCTGCTTCCGCCTCGCTCCAGACTACGGAGTATTCCTTTCTCTTTGCATCGTCTCTGTTGTCTTGGCTTCTTGATTGGCCTTTTTGCCGTCGTCTTGCATCTGTTCTTCCAACTTGACGACTTGTTACCATTTCTGTCTTCTTTCTTTTGCTTCTTCTTCAATTCATCATTCATCATTTCATTTCGATCCGGAGTTCTACCCATCATCCATCTCGACTTTATCGTTTCTACATCTCTTCGGCGGTCTTCTACTATACCTCCCTTTGCGGCCCATCTATCGACTTTTCTCGAATTCCTCCCTTGCCGCAACAAAGAACAAAAGAAGTCTGCCCAGCTGGCCCCAAGGCCGCCACCAAGAGCTCAAATCTCCCTTTTTGCTCCCCAATCCGTCGTCCCTGCTTGTGCCAGCTCGCGTCGGTCCCAATGAGGCTGGATCTCGGGTCCTAATACAGTGTTCTTTTGTCTTTTTGCATACTTTCGACTTCATCTCGAACTTCGAATTTCGACTTTCATCTTTCACGCCTCGTCCATCTTTGTTTCGACACCTCGATCTCTCGATTGTCGTGCGCCTCCTTTTCATCTTTCTCCTCCTCTCTCCCTCCTCCATCTCCTTCACACACAATGAAGTGGTCTGCAGCGTTGCTAGGCCTCGCCGGCCTGGCTTCAGCAGCGTCTTCGTCCCTTCGGTCCGTCCACCGGAATCACGACACGAACGACTACTACGTCCTCCACCTCGACCCCGAAACCTCTCCAGACCAGGTCGCCCTGCATCTCGGCCTCACCCACGAGGGACAGCTCGGCGAACTCGAAGACCACCACGTCTTCTCTAGCGAAAAGACCGAACACGATATCGTCAAGCGCGAGCTTACCGAAAGAAAACGGAGGAAGCGGGATATGCCCGAGCTGGCCGACCGCAACGCCCTGGATGGCGTCCTCTTGTCCCAGAAGCAGGTCCTGCGCAAGCCGTGGGAGAAGCGCGCCGTCCCCTCTCCGCCGCCGGGGATGATTCCGGTCCCGCCCATCCTAGGGTATGCTCCCGTGACCGTTAGAGACGGGCCCAACCAGGAGGCCGTGGCCAAGTTGACGCAGGTCGCCGACACGCTCGGCATCAAAGACCCCATCTTCCGCCAGCAGTGGCATCTGATCAACACGCTGTTCCCCGGCCACGACGTCAACGTGACCGACATCTGGCTGCAGGGCATCACGGGCCAGAACACCACCGTGGCCATTGTCGACGACGGCCTCGACATGTACAGCGACGACCTGAAGCCCAACTACTATGCCGCCGGCTCCTACGACTTCAACGACAAGACTCCTGAACCCCGCCCGCGTCTGATCGACGACAAGCACGGCACGCGTTGTGCTGGCGAGATATCGGCCGCCAAGAACGACGTGTGCGGTGTGGGCGTCGCCTACGACTCCAAGATTGCCGGGTTGCGTATCCTGTCAAAGGCTATCTCGGATGCCGACGAGGCCGTCGCCCTCAACTACGACATGCAGAACAACCTGATCTACTCGTGCTCATGGGGCCCGCCGGACGATGGCCGCAGCATGGATGCGCCTGGCATCATAATTCGACGGGCCATGCTCAATGCTGTGCAAAAGGGTCGCAACGGTCTCGGCTCCATCTACGTCTTTGCCAGTGGCAACGGCGCCAACCAGGAGGACAATTGCAACTTTGACGGCTACACCAACAGCATCTACAGTATCACGGTCGGCGCCATCGACTACCAGGGCCAGCACCCTTACTACTCCGAAAAATGCTCCGCCAGTCTAGTTGTTACCTACTCCAGCGGCGGCGGCGAGTCCATCCACACGACGGACGTGGGCACCAACGCCTGCTACGACAAGCACGGCGGCACGTCGGCGGCAGCCCCGCTGGCAGCCGGCATCTTTGCGCTGGCTCTGCAGGTTCGGCCCGACCTCACGTGGCGTGACATGCAGTACCTCGTTATGCTCACGGCTGTGCCTGTCAACACCGACGACGAGGACTGGCAGAAGACGTCCATTGGCCGCATGTACAGCCACACCTATGCCTACGGCAAGGTCGATACCTACGGCCTGGTCGAGATGGCCAAGACGTGGAAGAACGTGAAGCCGCAGGCCCGGTACTACAGCCCGTGGGTCCATGTGCACCAGGCAATCCCCCAGGGCGATGTCGGTCTCGCCGTGCCCATTGAGATTACCGAGGATATGCTGGACGAGGCCAACTTTGAGCGTATCGAGCACGTCACCGTCACCATGAACGTCGAGCACACGCGCCGTGGCGACATTAGCGTCGACCTGATCAGCCCTGACAACATTGTCAGCCACCTGTCCGTCACCCGCAAGAACGATAACACTGTTGCTGGATACGAGGATTGGACGTTCATGAGCGTTGTCCACTGGGGCGAGTTTGGCGTTGGCAAGTGGACGCTCGTTGTCAAGGATACTGTTGTCAACGAGCACACTGGCAACCTTACTGACTTCCATCTCAAGCTGTGGGGCGAGTGCATTGACGCTAAGAAGGCCACCCTGCTGCCCATGCCCAAGGAGACCGACGACGACGACCATGATATTACTAGTACCACGACTTTGGCAGCGTCCACCACCACTCTTCCTGTTGGTGGCCCGGCCACTGGTAAGCCTGAAACTACCAATCCGGCCGACCACCCCGACCGTCCTGTCAAGCCCACAACCACCACGACTCCGGCTGCTGCCACAACATCGACTGCCTCGCCGGCCAAGCCCACTAACGGCGGCTCTGAGACAGAGCACGAGACCGCGCCCAGCTCGACCGCCAGCCACACCTCCTGGCTGCCTGCTTTCATGGCCAACATGTCCACCAAGAAGCAGATCTGGATCTACGGCGCCCTCGGTGCCATTGTCGCCTTCTGCATTGGTCTCGGCGTCTACCTGTACATGGCCCGCCGCAAGCGGCTCCGCAACGACTCGCGCGATAACTACGAATTCGAGTTGCTCGACGAGGAGGAGGGCGAGGCTCTCAACGGCAGCGGCGGCGGCGGCTTGGGCGGCCACACCGAAAAGGGACTGGGTGGCCGTAACAAGGGCCGCCGCAAGGCCACGCGTGGCCGCGAGCTCTACGATGCCTTTGCCGATGGCTCGGAAGATGATGACGAGTATGACGAGGGCGAGAGCAGCGGCTCGGGCGGTGGCCATGGCCACCACGGCGGCGTCCGTCGGTTTAGTCTGAGTCTGGATGAGGATGATGACGACGATAGCTACGACGATGTCGATGCCGAGCGCCGGCGCGCATACCACGACCGGTCCAGCGAGAACTTGCCGGCCACCACCACCACTTCTCAAACAACTGCTGCCCCCGCACGGCGACAGGTTGCCGACGATGAGGACGAGCCGCAGCACCATGTGATTGGCGACGACTCGGACGATTCCGACGAGGACAGCAATTCTGCAGGCCGGGGCAACAATGCAAGGCTGTTGTAGGCAGACAGTCGTGGCGAGGAAGTAGAAGACGATAAATCAGATAAATCAGAGTGAGAAATTTTTAGAAGAGCGTGCTGCGTATTTGCTTGGATGTGTATATTTTTTTCTTTTTCCTTTTTTTTCATTACTGCTACTCATGAGCTTCTTTCTTTCATAGAGTGTATAATAAGTATCCGGTACATTTTCTTGGACACACAAAACAGCAATTCAAAATGAATGTACAAACCATAATTATTATGAAATATGAGCGTGGTTGTGACTATATGTGATAATGATTGCACCTTTTGTTCTGCTCATTTTGACACGGGGGGTTTTTTTTTTTTTAAAAAAAAAATCGCCGTTGATTCATCGCATATTCTACGACTATTATCTATTCGTTAAAAAATACAAGATAAAATCAGTTGACTCATCGTATATTCTACGTTTATTGCCCATTGGATTTCCATCTTGTATTTGTTTGTAAAGATTTCATATTTCTAAAACTTGGAAGCACCATAAACGCCAAATACCAATATTACACTCATAATGGGACGAAGAGACTAAACAACAAGATGACGGATGAAAACAATCATAAGAAAAAGCCGAAAGACTGCAAAGCGAAGGGGGTAAAATTAAACTGATATCAAAATGTAAAAACACCTCGAGCCCTAACCTAGGCCGCCAACTTAGGCCGCCAGCACGCCGTCCTTTTCCATCTCCCGCAGATATGCCTCCCAGACGCCCGAGACTGCGTCATAGTAGGCAATGTGCGCGTCCGCCAGGCCGCCCAGCTGCTTCTTGAACTCGATGCGCTTGATGCGCTCGAAATCAGCAACCTCCTTGACCACCTCCTCGTCGAAAAGCTCGCTCGTCTTCTTGGCCCGCTCGACCTCGGACGTCAGCTCGTCGACGCGCAGCTCCAACTTGCGCTGCCGCTCGCGCCGGCTCTGTTCATGGTCGACGCCGCGGACATCCTCCAACTTGCTGCGTAAGAACCCGCTGGCACCCGCCAAGGCACCGCCGCCACCGCCCGTCACGTACGAGGTGACGCTGTTGACACCAGATGAGACGGAGCTGGCGACGCCGCCCACGGCGGATTGTGAGGAAGAGCCTGCGCCACCCCCACTGTCACCACCCGCACCGCTTCCGCTCGCACTGCTGCTGTCCCTCCGCGGTCCACCAGTTGCGCTGCCACTGCCGCCGGCGGACAGGCCACTGTGGTAGTAGCCGCCCGAGGCCATGGCGAGGTGGTCGCGATCGGCGGTGCTCTTGTTGAGGTACTCTGTGAGTTGTTCGTAGTCGAGCTGTTTCTGCTCGCGGGCCTTGAGCAAGTTCTTGAGGGAGCCGCTGTAGGCGACCATGTCGCGCAGGCTGCTGAGATAGTCCTGGTCGGTAATGTCGCGGAGGCCGCGCAGACCCGCGGCGGTGTCTTCGACCGAGGCGGCAAACGCGCGCACGGCATCCTCGACGCCCGGTTCAAGCGTAATCAGCTTCTGGAACTGCTCGGCCAGGTCCTTGAGGTCGGCCTCCAAGTCGGCTTCGCGGCGGACGACGCGGGCCACGACCTTTTCGACGTGGTTCAGGTCTTCGTCCAAACGGTCGCTCTTCTCGCGGACCTCGACAAAGCGGCGGTCGAGGCGGTGCACCTTGGTAAAGACATTGATGAAGCTGTCGGCGAAAGCGTCAAACATGCTGCTGGTAGCACCCTGTTCGCTGCCGCCACCGCCGGACCCGCTGCCACCGCCCCCGCCACTGCCGTAGCTGCCGCCTGCGCCGTACCCGCTACCGTCGGAGCCTGTGACACGCACGGAGTGGCTGCGCATCGTGGCATTCCACTCGCCTGACTCAAGGAAGCTGTGCAGGAGCGGGGCGCGGCGCAGGACGGGGTGCTGCGATAGTCTGAAGAGGAATCTCTGCAGGGAGTAGGCGCGGCGGTTGGTAAAGTCGGGACCAAAGCGGTCGCCGGTGACGCGGACCATGCGCTGCTTGTCGGGGATGGGCGGGACGGCGCACTGGGGAAAGTCTTTTGTCAAGGAGTTGTAGAGGTAGAGGAAGTCGGTGAAGCGGCGGCGGACGGAGACGGTGGGCTTCTGGAAGGTGGGGAACGTCGAGGTGGTGGTGACGAGGTACGAGGTAAAGGGGTTGCTGCCGCCCTCGTTTTCAGTGAGAGGGGAGAAGACGCGGCACTGGAGGATCTCGGGGCCGAGGACGTTGGCATCGTGGGCGTCGTAGTCGAGGTCGTCGAGGCCCTCGCCCTGGAGTGCATTGCTGCCACCAGCTCCTGAGGCACCTCCTGTGGCCGGCTGCTTCTGCTTCTGTTTCTGGGACTGCTTTTGCTTCTGCTTGCCGCCGCTGGGCGACAGCGGCTGGTCAAAATCGTCGTCGGCCATCCTTGTGCTGCCGCCGTTTTTGCTCTGTGTGTAATTGTTGTTGTTGTTCGTGTTCGAATGGGTATTGGTATTGTCCGGGCTGGCGCCCTCGTCGTCGGTGCGCTGATCGCTGTTCCAGGAGATGTTGGAGAATGTGTCCTGGTCGATGACGGCCATAGCGTCAGGGGAAGAGGAAGAGAAAGAAAGGAAGAAAGAAAAGGGAGAGAGAGAGGAAGAGAGTTCTTTGTGTGAGACTGAGGAGGGAATGAGACAAAGGGCAAGTGCGATGCTTGGAGCGTCAGAGAAAGGTACAAAGTTACAGAAGGAGCTCTGTTGGTTGGGTGGCGGTTTCGGCTAGCTGTTGTAGACAAGACGGGTAGAGGGGTAAGTTCCAGGGCGAGAGGTCAATGGTCGCAGGGCGGGATGGCAAGCGCAAAACACAAGGAAGGTGCAAACGTGAGATGCGCTCCTTTCAAAAGTTTCAATCGCAATTCCGTCGCCTTACGTATGCGTGGTGAGAATTAGGGAAAGAAGGGACGATGGGACGAAAGACACGAGTCCAAGCCAGAATTAATTGTGCAGCCTGGGAAAGGAAGTCGCCAGAAACGAGGAAAGGGCAACTGGGAAAGCAAGTTCTAGGCAGCGGGTGCGCCGGGAAAGAGCGACCCAGCACGCAAAATGGGGGAAGCTCAGGCGAACTGGAGCACGAGGCAAGCAGGTGGCAGGCTCCGCCCATGTTCTGTTTCTGGTCTTGGCTCGGACCAAATAGCTGACGTAGTGGCGGGGAAAGTTGAAGGCCAGGGAAAAGGCCGTGGCTGGTGAAATGGGGCTTGGGCGCGCTAGCGCATTGGGCGAGGGACAACAGCGACTCAATTGCAGTGCAAGTGCACAATGTCTCAGATCGACAATGGCTGAAATAGTAAACAACTCAGCAACATTGCAAGATAATTAGCACAGCGAGTGAAAGTACATAGTAATTTATCGTTAATATTGGTTTGTGAATAAAGTACAATGATAAAGTGGAATTCTATGTGTTCGTGGCCACTCTTTATGTTGCCAAAGGAGCAATGGTGATTCTTCTAAAGTTTGTGTCTTTGGGACTGGCCATCCCACCCGTTGTGTAATCCTGTACCCTTCCATCCAATGTGTTGTAGTGTTTTTTTTTTTGTGTGTTGATTTTGTCCGATTTTTTTTGGTGGTTGGTACTTGTACAGAAGAAAAAAGGTGTATCCAGTGTATCTTATAAAAAGCCGTTTGTTGGTGTGTGATGTCCCCTTCCCATATTCGCCCTGGCAGTGATCCAAAATAGCAAGGGGATGTGATGAAACATGATGAAATGATGAAAATAAAAAATAAGGAAATGGTGTCAGATGACGGTAAATGGGTACATGAAGGAGATAGGAAATAGGAAATAGGAAAGGAATAAAAAGTAGATGCATGGTGTGCGTATCAGTTGGTGTAATTTAAAATCGAGTATGCAAATGAGTGTCCGTTAGAAAAGCAAGGTGCGAAAATGAGACAAGAAAAGGAAGTGAGAGTGCCAAAGGCTACTCCTTCTTCTCCTTGGCCTCCGTAGCAGGCGCCTGCGCCTGGCGGTTGGCGTCGACCTGGTCCTGCTCGGCGGCGACGGCTTCGTTCACCTGGCCCTTGTCAATGTTGGCATTGGCCTCGGCGTGCAGCTGGCGCTCCTCCTTCTCGTCAATGTTGTCGACGTCGCGGGGAGTGGCGAAGCCGGTCTCCTGGTTGGACTGGTTCTGCTCGGCCTCGTCCTCGATCAGCTCCTCCTGCTCCTTCAGGACCTCGAGACGCTGCTTGTTGGTGGCGGCGCCCTCGGCGTTGTGGACCTCGAGCTCGATTTCGTGGAAGAGCTCTTCGGGGATGGACGACAGCACACCCGTCAGGGCCTCGATCTGGGTGTCGGCGGCGCTGATGCTGCTGCTGCTGCCGGCGGCACTGGAAGTGGTGGCGGACGAGGTCTGGCCGTACATGTAGGCGTTGCTCAGCACAAGCAGCGTGGAGGGGACGCCCTCCTTGAGACGCAGGTCGAGCCAGGTCTGGAGGTCCTCGCGAAGGCGGGCGGGGGACACGCCATACGACTTGATGCCGCGGCTGGCGCAGGCGGTCTGGAGCTCGCCGACGGTCAGAGAGTCGACGCCCTCGTAGCTAATGGCACGGTCGTCGCGCTTGATCTGGCGCATGCGGTGGCGGATCTGGTAGCGCAGCATCATGTCGGTACCAAAGGTGTTGAGGTTGAGGTAGCGGCACATGGACACCAGCTGGGGGCGCGACAGGTTGTCCAGAGTCACATCGTCCTTGAAGATCTTGCAGACCTTGATGACGTCCTCGGCGGTGGGCTTCTCGCCGGTGGCGCGCACCTTGCGGAAGAAGTTTGTGAACTCAGAGCGCTGGGTGGTGGCGGCCTGGATGGGCAGACCGGTCTCCTTGAGCGTGACTCTCAGGAAATCGCTGACCTCCTTGCGTGTGGCGCGCAGGAACGAAGCCTTCTTCTCGCGCGACGTCTTGCCCTCGTAGGTGCTGGGCAGCAGGTTGGGGAACAGGCGCAGGGCGACAGGGAGCAGCAGCTCGGCAAAGGGGACAATGACGAACACAGAGAAGGGCACAAGGCGGCCCAGGTCCTGGACGGTGCGCTGCAGCTGGCGGTTCTCGCGGCGTGTGAGCTCGTAGCCGGCGGCCATCTTGACTGCGAGACGGGTGCTGATCTTGACTTCGGTGGCCAGCAGCTTGGTGCCGTCCCAGTAGTGCTGTACCTCCTTCTTGATCTTCTGGCCGAGGGTCAACTTCTTCTCGTCCTTCTTGCCGTCCTTGGCTTCGACCTCGAGGCCGGTTGTCTCCGAAGAAGAGGCAGTGGCAGTAGCCGGTGCTGAAGCGTCTGATGATGACGGCGCGGCCGCGGCGGATGTGGCATCCTTGGACGGAGTCTGGATTGTTGTTGTTGCGCTGTTCTTGCTGTTGGTTGCGACAGTCTTTGTCTGTGTGTTGGATGACTTCGAGGCCGCCTTCTGCTCCTTGGGCAGAGGGATCTTAGCCTTTTCTGCGTCAAAGCCCGGCGGCGGGCCGGACGGCGGGCCGCCGGAAGATGTGTGGGTCTCGGTGGAAAAGGAGCGCATGGGCACGCAGAGGGCGAATGCGACGTTGTTGCGGGCGCCGAGGTTGCGCGAGTTGGCCATCAGGTGCATCGAGGCGGCGCGCATGGCGGTCCGGGGCATGTTGCGGCCTGGGGGAGAAGCGTTATGTTAGTGACAGGCCGTAAGGGGGGGTGTATAAGCATAAAGCGCAAGTTGACGACAATGCGACATACCTCTACCCAGGAAGGGGTTGTTGACGGCCGTAGCCCGGCGGGCGGCATTGATAGAGACGCTCATGATGGAGCAGCGGTTGATCGAGTGTAGGTAAACCGGCGATGAACGAATGTGTTGCGCAGCAAAGGCAACTGGTCGATATAGCTATTTTGGTGTGCAAGAGTTATGGTTGTTATAAAATGCGCAAAGGGGGGCAATTTCCGTAACCGAAATCGAGTTTGGCGGAGACGGAACGTTTGGCGATGCCCAAAAACAAATAGATCCCACGCACAGAGTTCGGCAATGAATGCAGAACGAGATGATGGCGGACGTGAGAAAAGAAAAAGATGGGCTGTTGGGTTGTGTTGTGGTTGTCGAGGAAAAAGTAGGGAACGAAAAGAATGAGATGGAGGGACACTACCGGAGTATGCAAGAGAGAAAAACGGCGTGCAGCAGGAGGCCAAAAAAGCCCAGATAGGCAAGGCCCAAAAGGCCCAGATTGGCTCCGTCCGGGTAATAAGCCCCAGGGCGGCCGTCATGCCTTTGGTGTAACGGACCAATCGGCGCAACTGTCTTGGGTGCTGAGTAGCTCTTTCTGGTGCTGTTGTTGGGGCAGTTTGCAGGTACTGTCACGTGCAGTTCTTTCTTTGAGATTCTGTCTCGCTGTTCTCTGCTCCTTCTCTTTCTGTTCCTGTTCCAGAAACTGGGCAAGAGCGGGACCCACAGTGACATGGGGCCACTAACCAGGCTTGAAAAGGCATGCATCTGCGCACGCAATTTGCTCTGCATACGAGTCCAGGAGAGTCTTCCGACGAGTTTCTAGGCGGTCCAGGCCTCGGTGTTAGCAGGTCGCCTGTCTCCGACGGGTGTTGTTTTTGCCGTTTTCATCGTTTGCATGCAATTAGCACTGTATTGTTACGAGGAAAAGGCGCTGACGGTTGCCCAGCAAGTAGCAAATGGATGTGTCCCAACAAAACGGAAGGCACGCACGTAATGAAAGAAAACGTATTACGGTGCATAGTAGGACCAAAGGGAAAGAGAGACAGTGGTGGTCAGCCAAAGCCAGCATCAGACAACGACAAACGACAAAAAGGGAAAGAGCATGGATGAGAAACAGAGACAGGCGATGGCCACAATATGCGATTGATTTGTGGCGCCATTTGGTTTCATCATGTCCTAGCATCTTCTCCCTATTTTGGATCCAGTTTGCGATGTAATTTCTGGCAACAAACAGTAGTCAATACGGAGAACCTTACTGACCGGAACCACCGGGTTCACGTAGGCCTTTCGTCATTGCTTGCTTGTCTCCGTAAAATACGGAGAAAGGCAGATCCCACCCGAACCCCGTGGCTAGGCAACTGCTGCATTCCGAGTAAACTTGCGCATTGGTTTGGTCTTGATTTGGAACCCCTCTTGTTCATTGGGCTCCCTTTCGGGGAGGTGGTGTTCGTCTCCTGAGCAAATGGTCTCTCAAAAGGCCAAAGGACAAAAGGACCTCTCGAGACCTGCCGAGACTTTTCGAGTGCCTGTACTAGCGCTCTTGCCCCTGTAACAGCCGCTAGCATTTGCCGCCCAGGGGCGGTGCATTTTGACTTGACAATTGAAGTGTGCCAAATGCCAAATCAGTGCCAATGGCACCGGACAAGATCAGAGACAACCTGACTTGACACGATATTTTGACGATCTCGAATCTGGAGATGAAGTTTTTTTTCGACTTTTTGATGTCGTCTTATTTCTGTTATTGTTGACCTCTGGATTTGGATGTTCAATTTGTCACTCTTCTCGCTCCTGCCCCATTTGTCATCTGTGTCTGCCTCTTTCCCTCCCAAGTCGCTCTATATAGAGCCCTCCAGCGAATGCGCCGCCATCGACACACTAAAGAACCGGTTCTCTTTCAGAGTACAAAACCGGGCAATTGGCTTAGGTGGTATAGCGCCCGCTTAGCATAAGAAGCAGAAAAAGACTCGCTATGCAAACCTGCGGGAGGTCCAGGGTTCGAGTCCCTGATTGTCCAATATTTTTGCCAGTCGAAGTGAAGTGATGTGTTGAAGAAAGAGAAGCGTTTTTACTATGTAGTCTTTTGCGTGCAGAATTATTAGCGGCGGCTGCCAATGGACGGGGGATCCGTGGTGTTGGACCGGTCGTTCCTTCTATTTTCGGAGGCCAAGTCGGAACTGACACTTGACAATTGATGGATGAGTATAAAACATCTACGGGATCATTAGCCTTTAACGAACGGCGGCAGAAGATTTCTTTCTTATTTCATCATTGTGGTATTTTTTGATAGCATTTTAATAACGTTGCGGTTGTGTGCCGTCGATTCGACTTTCCGTCTTGTTGACGTACCTGCCCTCGTTAACACTTTTTAGACCGAGGCACAAGCGCCGCTTTTCAACGTCGGTCGTTCTTTCCCCGGAATTTGAGATTCTACTTGCAACTACCTTCCATTATTTCGACAGACGCTCATCAGGGGTAATATATTCTGCTTTACTCAGTCGACACTTCTTCTTTGTTCTTCTTCTCCTTGATCTCCACCTCCCAACTACGCACCTTGCGACCTCGCGATGGCCCACACGACAAATCCGATGCCGGACCTGCCGCCGCCGCCGGCCGTGTCGCAGCGCACAATCCCGATGGCCGGCTTGCTGGTGGACTTTTACGGACTGGACGAGCTCCCTGCAGATACAGAGTCGGTGTCTGTTCTGTGGCTGCACCACCCGCGGCTGCGGTCGCGGGAAGACATGGCCGATATCGCGGCGAGGACGGTCAAAGCAGTGGAGGAGGAAGCCCTCAAGCGCGGGCGCAAGCACAGACTTGTGGCTGCCGCTTTCGACCAGCGCAACCATGGCTCGCGACTGGTGTCTCCGCGTGCCAACACGGCATGGCGCGAGGGCAACACGACGCACGCGCAGGACATGTTTGGGATGATTGCGGGGACGGTGTCGGACACGCACTTGCTGATTGACCTGGTTGGCGGGTACCACCACCACGACGGTCACGATGGACAAGGGAAGCATAAGAGCGACAAGGAGGCCAAAGACGCAAGGGACGCCTCGTATGCCAGCGGCATCTTACCGGGCCACGTGGCAGTGACACAGCACCTGGTGCTGGGTGTGTCGCTGGGCGGGCACAGCGGGTGGCAACTGCTGTTTGCCGACGAGCGCGTCACGGCAGGCGTCCTCATCATTGGATGTCCAGACTACACGGGTGAGTGAACCCACCACTGTCATTATCTAATCCCTACTAACGATTGTGACAGACCTCATGGTTGAACGCGCCCGGCTCTCCAAACTGGCGACGTACAAAGCCTCCCAAGAAGCTGGTGGCCCGCCGTTCCTGGGCAGCCGCGATTTCCCTTCCGCTCTGGTCGGCTCTGTCCTCAAGCGTGACCCTAAGGGCATCGTGTTTGGCACAGAAGCAGCCGTTTGGCCGTCGAGTTCCGAAGGCGAGCGCGCTGTGCACGACACGCTCCAGAAGCACATCGCCGGCAAGCGGTTCCTTGTCTGCTCGGGCGGCGCCGACAAGCTGGTGCCGTACAAGAACGGCGAGGCGTTTATGAATGTGTTCAAAAAGGCCGTCTCGACGTGGCCCGACTTAGGTGTCCAAGTGACGGACAACATTTACGACGGCATCGGGCACCAGTTCAGCCCGGGTATGGTTGTAGACGCCGTGCAATTTGTCGTGGATACCGTGGCCGACGCGGCGGGCGCCGATGCACAGAGTCCAAAGACGTCAAAGATATAAAGTGCGAGGTAGAAACATTTTAAATGTATATATTATCATTACATATCGTCAACTTGGGTATTTCTAGACCATACTAGGTGCTTGTATTCCACGGTCTGGCTCCGTCGACCAGGGCCTCCATATCGTCGCCAACCATTCTCGTCTGCAAGCCGCTGCGCTGCCTTTCTTCATCGTTCACAAACAACAGCTGGCTCATGCCCCATGGGTTGCGTGCCCGCCGCTTGCCGGCCAACAAGTCGCCGACGCCGTGTGGGTCGACGGCCCAGTGGTCAATGACGGCGTGAGCGCCCTTCATCACTTTTTCCTTATCTTCAGACACGCCGGTCTTGTTGTCATTGCTCGTGGGCACCCCACCAAACTCGGCCGGCAGATTTGGCGGGTTGATGCCGATAAACGAGACCCGGCTCTCCAGGGGAAGAAAGGCAATAGCGTCCGGTCCGCAGTGGTCCCCGACGAGGCGAGATTTTTTGAACGCATGGCTGACAATCGTGATGCGTTCTGGCCAGGCGGAGGTGGGACTGATTGTTATCGACGCCGCCGCGGCCATCTCGTTGACACGCCGCCAAAAGGCAACCAGGCTGAACAAGACGTTGTAGTACGAGTCGAGCGCCTGCTCTTCCACAATGATGCGGGGATGGAGTGGGATGGGTGAGAGGGGGTGTCCGTCGCCGGTGGTCTCTCCTATCGGAGGCAGTATGCCAAAATAGGTGTTGGTCGCCGCCAGGTTGGCATAGCTGCGGGCTTCCGACAAGGGCGTCTCCTTGCGTGTGGGTCCACCAGAAAAAGCCAGCAGGGCTCGCTCGTCGTCGGCCAGCGCCTGCACGCCGGCCTTGATGTGCTCGATGAACGCGGGCGTCTCGCCAGCCTTGTAGCTCTCGATGAGCCACTCGGACTCGTCGTGGCCATGAGCAGGGCCGCCCCGCCAAATACCGTGGCCGCAGACGATGACGAGATGGTTCGGAAAAAGTGGTTCGGTAGTCATCTTGAGGATAGACGGCGAGGACACTAATTTGAGTGTAAATGAAAAAGGTTGAAAAGCTTCAATGGTGGGTTGTTGTCCTAACGTAAATGAGGGGCAATGCCGACATCGGCTGGTCATGTGACCTCACCGTCAAGTCGATATTCTGTACACCAGCGTCACCCTCAAGGCAGACCTGTTTCGCCGCCCGCTTGACGAAGAAGCCGGAGTGTATCTGAGACAAGGTAGAGGCTGCCTGCAATGACAATCGGGCTGTCTGTGCTGGCGCCGTTTGTGGTGGCCCATTGAAGAGCAGACACAATGCTGTTTGGATCATGGACAGTGTCACTACCAGTCTTGGCCTGGCTGCTGTGTTGATCGGCTGGGCTGACACCCAGCTCGGTCGCCCGCTTGAGAATAGACGAGGGAGATGCCGGCTTCACCCAGGGCATGCCGTCCACAGGGCCGAAAGTGACGGCTGCCACGCGGTCGCCAGCACGCAACAACGGACGCAGAATTTCGTCGAGATCTTTGCCGTGAGAAGCCGCCAGGATCCATGTAATCGGTTTGCTAACCGAAGACGTGCTGTTGCTATCCTCACCGCGAAGATGTTTGTTGACATACACGGCCAGCGCATCGGCAGACTGTGGGTTGTGTGCGCCGTCAAGAAGAACGGGGACCGTTTTCTGCTCGTTGGCGTCATTACTGCCCTTCAGTAGCGGCCCGACGTCGAGTGTCTGCAAACGGCCAGGCCAGCGCAGTTGCTGGGCAATCGACGCAAGAAACTCTGTATCGGGCTCGGCATTCACGACAGCTGACACGCTCTCACTACTGTCATATCCGCTTTCAGCATCAGCGTGTGCTGCACTCGTCGCGATCCGGAATGCCGCATAAGCACATGCCAGGTTGGTCAGCTGGTGCGGTTCCAGTCCGAGGCGTGCAACAGCGCTCGTCGAGGCCCCATTGTTTCCCTTTAAGAGGACACCCAAATCAGGATAGACGAGCGGCGCGCCAACAAGCTTTGCCTGCGCCTCTAGCACGTCTCGCACGGCATGGTCTTCGCAGTTCGCCGGGTCCACAATGCACGGTACCCCGGGGCGCATAATCCCGGCCTTGTGCGCCGCAATCGCCGCCGCCGTGTTGCCCAGCAGCGCCTGGTGGTCGAGACCGATGCGCGTGACGACGGTGACGGCCCGTTCGGCGCGCATTGCCGTTGTGGCATCCAATGTGCCGCCGAGGCCGCACTCCACGACACCGAAGCCGCCAGACTTGAGGGACTTGTCGAAAACGTCAAAGGCGGTCGCTGTCAAGAGCTCAAACTCGGTGGCCCCGATCTGATCGGCACGGTCTCTTTGGAGGATGGCTTGTTCGGCCGTGGCAAAGGTCTGCTCAGGCACGGGGCGTTCGTCCACGACGACACAGTCCCAGCGGTCGACAAAGTGCGGCGACGTGAACCGCGCCGACGGCACGCCGCGTGCGTGGAGCATGGCCGACAGGTAGGCACAGACCGAGCCTTTGCCGTTGGTGCCGGCGACGTGAATGGCTTTCCAGGCCGGCGGGGGCGCATGCTGCAGAAGCCTGCCAATGCGGGCGAGGCCGAGGTCGATCATTGTGGGAGATGGACGCGAATCAACGTGAGTGAGTGTGGCTGCTGGAAAGTGAGTAAGACAAACTCGGCATAAAAGTGACGTTGATTTGATTTGGTGTGGCCGAATTTTGTAAATCAGACGGACCCACCAAGATAGCTCTGCTGTGCTCATATCGGATGGCCGACAAAATTTTGCGAGTGTTGCACTAAGTTCACATGTTAGCTCAACCTCACCACACTTCATAGGTCTCGTCCAAACAATATGTCCAAAACGTAATTCAGATGAAAACGTGAGCGCTGCTCATGTATATAAAAATGCTAAGAATGCGGAATCGACCTTTTTTCAGTCCAAATAATGCACCAAAAAGAAAAAAAGGAAATGAAGAACATGCAGTCCAGACAATTCAAACGCCACAGTCCTGCTTTTTTGCTGCCGTCTCCTTTTTCTACCAGACTCCTCACCAAGACTGAGACAAAACAATAGAACGACGAAAATAAAAATATAAAGCTTGAGTGAAGAAAAGAAGAACTTGAGAAACTGAAAAAAAAGGCAGACACGCCCTGATGCACGCCCCTGTAAATGCTATGCCGGATTAAATAGAAAAATGGGAAGAAACGGATTCCCTAAGAAATGAAGAAAAGTGGTCACAGAAGACAAAAAAGTCCAAAAAGGATGAGCAGAAAAGAACGAGAAAGAAATACAGCCACAGTCATGACCACCATTTCACGTCAGTCATCATGCACGGGGCTCTTCGGCCCATCACCAATCATCCCACAGTCGGGAATAAACTGCAGCGAGATTCCACGAGAAGGACCAACCCGGGCCGAGGGTCGTCGCCACCGCCGCACATTTTCGTTTCCGTGCCTGATTTCTGGGTTGGCGTCGTTGCCGGTCTCCTAAGACCACTTGACGTCGGTGCTGGGCGCACGGGTCCGCCGCCGGTTCGACACTTTGACTTCTCCGCCGAGGCTGCCAATGTTGGCGCCGTGCCGGCTGTTGCTCGCTGCAATGATGCTCGCACGTCGGTCACTGCTGCTGCTGCCTGTGGGGCCGCCCTGTCCACCAAAACCGCCCATTCCACTGCCCAAGGCCGACAGTCTCTCGACGCGCTCGGCTCCAGCAGCAGCCAGCGCCGATGGGCCCAGTCCCAGACCCAAACCACCAGCCATCGAGTACCGCCCTCCCACGTTTTCCTTATTCGACATGGAGCTGTCTGAGCGGCTGATAATGGCTGGGCCCAGGCTCGAACGGCTGCCATGACGACCATGACCATGACCATGGCCATGACCATGACCTCCGTGGCCCATGGGCTGGCGAGGAAGCCGGCTTCCACCGCTGTTTGTGGGTGTCGTTGACGCGGCCGTCGTCGGTGTCGTTGCTGACGACCCATTGGCACTCGACAGCGACGCCAGGCTGCTGCTGCTCGCGCTGCCAATCCCGCTAACCTTGGACAGTGATGACACACTGCTTCCACTGCTCGAATCGCCGCTGACGCGCCTCGGGATGGCAGATACACCATCCCTACTGCGAGGGCGGTAGGCTAGAGCATCTCTCTCGTGAGCCAGTGCGACGGCCGACCGTCGGTGGTTGGTAGCGGCCACTTCGATCAGGGCGGGGCTGGCCGACGAAAGGGAAGACTGCGAGTGCTGAAGGGCGCGGTATTGGTTGTACTGGCTGTGCCGTTGGTTGTGTGCGAGGCCAAGACCGGCGCCACTGCCGCTTCCACTGCCGCCGTGCGTCGGCGTCAGAGGTGCTGACACTGATGACTGCAGGCCCGGCGGCGTGTACAGTGTCGTCCGGCGCTGTGCACCGCCTGGCCTGGCTCTCGATGAGTTGACCCCTGCTAACGAGGAGGCATTGTTGGCCGCCATGGCCATGGCGGCTGCGTCCGGTGGGACATCAATATGCGACCGCACGAGCTCGGACGCCAGGTTCCGCACCAGGACGGCAGAGTCCTTTTCGGCCAGCTTCTGGACGGCCTCGAACAGAACCGACAGATGCATGCGACCTGCCCGTGTCGAGCTGACGCCCATGTCGGCGCCCGAGTTGTCCATAATGTTGCGTACAAGACGCAGCAAATTGAGGCGCACGACAGCCTTTTTGTGTGTAAACTTTTGCGCGACGCCAGAGTACATTTCGGCCTGCGCCAGGTCGGCCGCCAGCGACGGACTCAGCCGCAGGACCTTGAGGAGCGGTTCCAACAGGTTGGGGTCAAAGGCGTTGACTTTGGCCGTGTTGAAGCACGCGACAATGGCGGTCTTGAACCGACCCTCGTTCAGAAGGTGCGCCTCAACCTTTGCCGTCTCTTCTTGGAGCCTACATGACGTTAGTGGGGGAAAGTGTTCCGGGGTTTTAAACCAAACGAGAGGGACCTACCAAATGAAGATGGCATCCAGGGCGGTGACCTGCCAGTATTGATCTGCCAACAAAGACACGTAAAAGTCAAGGCCCTTGTTCTGCCAGAGGTAACGACGGCCCTTGCTTCCCGAATGTGCCATGTCGCACAGGATCGGAAGAGCAAACTCCTTGGGAGGCCGCTCAGTCTGCATGATCTTGAGCAGAAGAGGGATAATGCCGTTGACGGCCGCATACTCTTGCCGCTCTTTGCTGAGTCGGCACAGGTTGAACATGGTGTTGAGTACCTGATTCGAAATCTCGCGGAAATGCTTCTGGCCCTTCTTCATGCTCTGGCTCAGCACATCAATCAAAAAGTCGATGCCGTCGGCGTAGTGCAGCGTCTCAAGCGTGGTCGAAAGCATCGAAAGGTTCTTGATAAACTTGAGCATCGTGATCTGGTGGATCGGCGTCATGTACCGAAGGTCCTTGAGCACTGTCTTGAGCACCTGCCGGTCGGCCACGACCTCCTTGACGTAGTTCTCTGCCTGCGAAAACAGGTAGAAAATGTTGACAATGCGGCCCTCGATGAGCTCGGAGAGGCCCGTCTTCTCCTCGTCAAGCACCTTGTGCAGGACCAGTGCCAGAGGATCGAGAATCTTGCTGCGTGAGAAAATACGACAGAAATCGTTCTTCGGCGTTGGGCCCTGGAGCTCAAAGACATTCCAAATGCCGTTGACACCGATCAAGACCAGATCACGAGACATGTCATAGTCTTCATCCAGGAATTCAACTAGCACATTGAGACCACCGGCGCTGACAAACATCTGCAGGGTGGTGGTAGATGTCTGGTACATTTGGCGAACAAACGCGGCAGCTTCGAGTCGGATCTCGTTCGAGTACTGTCGGGCAGCAAACTTGGTGATGATTGGAATACCACCAACGAAGCACAGATTCTCCTGAAGTTCAACATCATCGAGAATGATCTAAGAGGGCGGTTAGCACATGGCTGCGGAAGAAACACCGAATGAATAACTTGACTTACTGCGTTGACGATCTTCAGAAGCTGCAAGATCATGTGCTGGCGGCTCTTAACCGTACAGGGCTCCAGAATCTCGAGAATCGGCAGCAGACCGTGCGAGCTGATGATCAGGTCTTTGATCTCTGTGTTTTCCCAGAGAAGAGACAGCTGGACGTGGTGTTAGTAGAGTGATATATGCGAAGTCAATAGAGACGAGGCAACGCTTACCAGATCTTCGGTCAACTCGGACAGTTGGTCCTCTCCTTCAGTAGTCTTTAATGACCGGACAAGTTCCTCGACTCTCTCGGCGAGACGGGCGTGACGATCCCTGGCAATATTCGCCTCAAGATCCATCTCGTCCCAGCCAGGGTCCATCATGGCAAACGGATCGTCCTCGTCTTCTTCGTCGCCAAGCCATGAACTGTGAGAGAGCTTGGACAAGAGCATCAGACCACCGCCATCCTCTGAGCCACCGTCACTCTCTTCCTTTTCGGTAAGATCGTCGCCGGGACCAAAGATGTCGGAAAAGTCTTCATCCTCGGCGTCTTCGGCGAAACGCTCGATTTCAACAGATGACCGTGTCCGGCGCATAGGGCGGTCGGGAAGGACAGACGGCCGAGACGCGGCTTGCCGGCGCATACTTCCACCTTGAGGGGCTTGCATTGACCGAGGAAGACTGGTAAGGTCGGACGGGTGGAAAAGCTGAGGAGAATCCTGCGGTGTGCTGTACGAGCGGACGAGTTCGGAACGAGGCACGGGAGCTGGCGGTACGGCAGGACCGTTCAGGACCATATTCAAACGGTTGCTAGTGAATACCAGGTCGCTCTCGGCCAGTAGGTCAGAGTAATCCTCCACTTGCTGTTCTTGGTAGGCCATCTCAGGACGAGACGGGAGCTCAAATTTGCTGCCAAAGGACATTTTCGTTGGCGACCTTGTCATAGAAGAATCGTGCGAGTTTGGCGAAGCATATTTGCTTCTGCGTCTGCGAATAGGCTTTGGCGAGTCGGCCTGTGGTGACGTTACTGTGCTAGAGGAGGCCGATGACGGCATGGGTGGTGGAGAGATGGGATCTCCCCTTGTAAATGCGCTGTTGTTGGCTGCTGTTGCAGCAGCAATGGCGGCGGTGACAGCTGCTTTGTCTGATTTCCGGTTAATGGGGCGGATTGTCTGCTCCTGGAAGTCGGGTTCGGCAAGTTCTTTTGCGGGCTTGATGGTCATTAGTTGCTCGCCTTCCATGAAGTCGTTGTCCCAGTTCGCAGAAACGTTGCGAGAGTCGCTCGAGGCGAACTGCTTTAAGCGATCGCTGGAGAGCAGGCCGCCAAAATTGTCGTGGGGCTTGAGGTTTTGCAGGGCAGTCGGCGAGATGGCCGTTGCAAAGTCATTATCCCAGTTGTCCTCATCTGCCAGCTCGGGCGAACTAAAAACGTCTGCGATGGGACGGGGCTTTGCAAGATTGAGCGCCCGGGCGCCGCGTTGGACCTCGCTGCCGGCGTGTCTTGAGATCAGTGGTCCCATCAATGGAGGCCCAGAACTGTCTGAACCGGTGGAGGCCCGCAGGTTTGTCTCTGAAGATTCCAACGCACGGTTCCAACGCACGACTTCTTCGACAGCTTCTGATGGGTTCTTCGAGACGGGCGCATCGCTCCGGCGGGAGCTTACAATCCACGGATGCCGCCCGAGCTTCTTCGCAGATACTCTCAGGTTGGGATCCTTCTGGAAGCATTGCATAAGGAAGTCTCGTGCAGCGGGCGAAACACCTTCCGGCAGTGGTGGGTGGTCGTCGTTGACAATGGCGAACAGAGCCGGCATGGCGGCCAGGTTGTGGTATGGTGGCCGACCCTGCAGAAGCTCAATCACTGTGCATCCTACACTCCAAATATCCGATGCTGAAGTTGCACCAGACAGCTGAATGATCTCGGGCGCCATCCAGTATGGCGTGCCGACAACCTGTGCCTCCTTGTCTGGACCGGCCAGACTACTGGTTGAGACACCAAAGTCGGCCAGCTTGACCGTGCCGTCCTTGGTTGTCAAGATGTTTGCTCCCTTGATATCACGGTGGATTACACCCTGGTCGTGAAGATACTGCAGACCTTGCAGGACCTGAGTCATGTAGACACCGACGAGGTTCTCGGGGAATTTGCCGTACGCTTTGCATATTGAGTGCAGGGAGCCGTTTTCACAGTATCTGAAGGATGTTAGCTTGGGTGGGCCAATCCAGGAGGCTACATGATGGGAGTCCCGTACTCGAGGATGATGTTCAGGCAGTCGACAGACTTGACGAAGCCAATGTATTTGACAATATTGTCGTGCTAGATTCAAGTTAGTTTTTCTGTCTATATTGCCACACTTGGCGTCTCTCATCGTCATATAATCTTCGGTTTCCGGTATGACGTACATGTAAGTTTTTGAGCAAGTCGATTTCGGCCTGGGTGACAACGTGTTAGCAAATCACAAACTCAGAGGAACATCTTGGTTCTTCTGAACAAACCTCAATCATGCGCAGCTCGCTCTTAGGCAAGTCTGTCAGCTTAATCTGCTTGACGGCCACGGCCTCGCCAGTTCCCCAGTTGAAGGCCTTGTATACAGAGCCAAATGCGCCCTTGCCAATACAATCTCCTAGACGCTGTAGGGTCAATTTGTTAGCAAACATTGTGCACAAAGGACAAAGCAGCCCCTAGTGGCGAAAACCACACACAGGGCCAACATAAATTCGGGAGGAGCCGTTCCGTACGTAGTCTTTGAGCCCTGGATCTTGTAACGCGCCAGACCGGTCCCGCGAACCGCCACTTGCACTGCTGCTGCTAGCCGCCTTGCGCAATGCCGGCGTCTGGGATGACGAGACGGAGGAGGATGTGGATGGAGGTGCACCGGCGCTGGCGCTGGCACTACCACGGCTTCCGCTTCCGGATGACGAGTGAGCCTCCCTCCTTGGTGTGCCGGGAACGATCTTGGCGGCTACCATACGGGCACTGCTGCCGCTGCCGCTGCCCGAGCCGCCTCCACTCCGGGCCCCGCTCCGGCTGCCACTCTGGCTTCTATTTCTTCCACTGCTGCTGCCGCTGCCACCCGTGCCATGGCCATTACTGCTGCTCTCTCCGTTTTGGCGCCGCTGTCGGCTCTCGTGATGTGATGATTGTGAATGTGACTGGGACTGAGAATGTGAATGCGAGTGTACGCGCTGCTCGCGTTGCTCCGAGGAGGAGCTGCCTGACGCCATGGCCGGAGCGGCGCCAGGGCAGGGGATTCACCGACGTTGTGTCACTCGGTCAAGGCGACGGCGTGTCTATCAAAACTCGTTACTCGTGGTATGGTAGGCCGTCCCTTCGTCTTTTCCTGTCATTCGTGCTAGAGCATGTGCGTGGTTGAGGGTAATCGAGGGTAAGGAAAGTAGGTGGGGCCGGTTCGTAATTGCAGGGTCGTCGTCGAACTGTCGCTGTGAGGGGAGAATCGAATTGTGCGGTCTGGTGGGGGATTGGGAGGTAAATGTCGAGATGTCGAGACGTCGTCGAGGTTGGGCACCGTTCACGTTATGTCGATTCGGAGAAGGGAGGAGGACGTGCCGAATTCGAGAGGGGAAGAATCGGGTGTGCTGATGCAATCCCTGCGGCTCTGGGTCGCGTCGGAAACAAGAGCTTCTCTGGGTTCTGTTTGGGGAACGTGCTTTTTTTGCCTTCCTCCTCAGCACCGGTCAGAATCCTTCGATGCTTGGGTCTTTTCCTGCGTGAGGGAGTCGCGCGCTGTATGCCTGTGGGATGAGAGCCAGGAACCGAAAAAACGTCAGGCCCTTGTCGTCACCCGTCGTGGTTCGAGGCGTGGGCGCGAATTGCAGATCGGGGGAAGGTTTGTCGTGTAGGTAAAGCAAAGTGACGATGAGAAATGAGCCCTGGCGTGCGAGCAAGACCGCCAGTCGTGTCTCTCGTCTCTCGTCGTTTAATGTGTAGTGTTTTTGCCCAATGCCGTGCTTGGCTTTTGTCCTAGCTTTGCTATGTGGTTTTTTGGTGTGTTGACCCTTTTTTGGGTATGGATTTGCCAGGTGGAGGGAGGGGAGGGCGATGACTTTCCAGGGCGCGGGTGGGCATAAAGCGGGTCGAGGCTGAAAGCTGGTCGAACCAAAAGGTACAAAAGGTAAATACGTCGTACCCAGGGGCGTGAGATCAGTGAAGGAGGGGAGCACAAAATGCTTGTGTGTTGACGACGTCAATGTTCAAATTTTGACGATTGAAGAGATTGATTGTGTCAAAACGTGGAAAGCGTAGAAAGGCGATAAAAACCGTGGAATAGGAGAAGGACGTATGATATTACTGCCCGATATGGTTTGTATTTACGGTGAAGGATAGTACGGGAAAGCACGAAGCAGGAAACAAGCGAAACAAGGGCAAGAGCGAATGAGAGCCGGTACTAGCGAGCAAGGAAAACATGCCAAAGCCAAAAGCAAAGTGACGGCAAGAACGTCTTGTGTCCGTAGCAATGCATTCCTCCCTGCATACAAAGTACGACACACAATAATACGCACTAAGCTTTGGGACATGCGTGCTCTTTCCCCAGGTTACGTTCGAGACTTCCGATTCATGGAAAGCTGCAGTCTTGGAAGGCGCATTGGCGGAAGGAGCCAAAGAGTCCAGAAACCTGCTTTATTTGGATGTTCCGTAAGTACCCCAAAAGGAAGGAGCAAAGAGGCACGACCAAAAGAGGGACCAGGAAGGTGACGAAGAGACAACTTTTGCAGAAGAACAAAATAGAGAACGATAGGAAAAGAAGAAGAAAAAAACTCGGTTATGAGCACACCGGGTAAGTTGTGATGTGATGAGCGAAAAGAGTGTTCTGGCAAATGTCCCGACGTGAAGAGACAAGGCTCCAAATTAATACTACGAGTTTTATACTGAGCAAAATACACGAAAAAACACGACGCGGCAAAATCTTTTATTTTAAAGAGACAACGCGAAGAAGAGAACCTTGGAATACGTAAAGTACGTCGTAGGAGTGGACGGATCGTGGCGACGTCCAATGCTGGTACTGTTTCACGTTTGGCCTTGAACTCTGGCACGGAAGAGGAGAATACAGTAATACCACTGTTGGACGACCGTGGGACACGACGCAGAGTTGTCTTTTTAAGAAAAATAAACCAGGAAGAGAAAGAAAAGCATTCTATTTTCAGCCATCTCTCCGTCCGGGCGTTTATGAATTATCCTTTCTGTGTTCGACTTTATCGAGTTCTACAGGCGGCTCCTAGCAATTATGAATTATGCGTCACAAGTCATGATATCAGGCTTCGTATCACCAAAATCCAGGGGCAGAAACCCAGCGGAGGGACAGAAAAAAAACACAAAAGACAAGAGAGACAAAAGAGAGGGGATCGCACGCCTAATGCAGTCCCAGCAGCAGTCAACGCAAGGATGGCCCAGTTTCCAGGAAAGCTCTGTCATGAGCATTGGGCGTTGTTCGGTGTCTGATCTTTTGTCTTGTGCGCTTGTTGCACTGCTGAGGAAACACAGAAACACAATTAACGCGGTCAGCATGTAGTGTAAATCAAAGGTATTCACATTTGTTCGGTGCAAGTGTGGTGTCTTCATCATCTCATCATCTCATTTCATCCGCCTTTTAAAAGGTAAATACTATCAAATGCCAAAAGCATGATACTGTCGTCTCAAAAACAAAGGCTCCAAAAGATCCTCAAAAAGCCTGCAAGATATAAAAATCAAAATGCTCTAGATAAACGTCGTTTTAGCCCAATCTTTTTTGAGTGCTCAAACCAGACAGTTTTCAGAAAGAACCAGAAAAACAAAATCCCAACGCCATGCCGTCGTATCGTTTCCATCCAAGAAAATGAAACTTTTTCCGCGTGAAAGAGAAAAAAGGACGCAAAAATGAGATCAAGACATCAAAAATATCAAATAACCGTCAAACGCCAAATGCCGAAAATAGAGCCCCTAGTTCGACTCATCGCGCGGCAGCGTGCGGCTCAAGCCGGCCTGTGCCCACCACTCGTCCGGAATGTCTTCACGGCGAGCAAGGTTGCGCACAATATGCTGCATGCCGCCGATACCGAGAAGGTCGAGCGACTCCTCCGTGTTGTTGTTGCTGTTGTTGCCGGTGCCGTTGCCACTGTCAGTAGCACCGGTGCTGTTGTTCTCCGACCGGGCAGAACTGCTAAATCCAGTACGCATGGGCCGGTCACGGTTGCCGAAGCGGAACATGCGTTCCATTGGGTTCGTCTGGCCGGGCCGGCGGGCTGTGGTAATGTGGTCCGACAGACCCATCAGGTAGGCACGTGCCTCCTCTGCCTCGTGCTCTTCCTCCTCGTCATACGGTGTCTCCTCTTCGCCATCTCTGCGTACACCGTCGTCCATCTCCGAGTCTTCACAGGCCGCATCGTCCTCCAGGCCATTGAACATCACGGGAGACTCGTCTGCCGTATCGGCGTCCGCCGACACCACAGTAAAGGGCGAGCGGATGCGCTGGGACGTGCCTGCAGATGTAGTGCCAGACGGCGCACTGTCTGTGAGCCCCGTGCGATCCTCGCCAAACCAGCTGGGCATAGGACCAGATGCTTCAACAAGGATGGGTGCAGGTGTCGACTCGTTGGTACCGTTTTCGTCGTCATCCTGGCCTCTCGTGACGGGCGACGGAACAGCAGGCAGCGCAGACACAATGGGCGTCTGTGTCACGGTTGGCTGGCCCTGGGCCGTCGCGGCAGCGAGAGCCGATGTCGAGGAGGCAAAGGAAGAGCCTACGCTGGGAAGCTGCGGGTCAGCCATGAGTGTCGTCAGCATCGTGTCCCACGAGCTGACCTCGGGACTCAAGCTGCGGCGACGGTCTCCAAGCCCATCGTGGGGGTCCACAGGGACGCCGTAGCCATCTTCGAGTTGGTTGCCGTCCTCGTCTGTCTGGGGACCGTAGCGGCCGGAGCGAATCGACTCGTCACGGCCAGATCGTTCTGAGCGCGGAAGGCGGCGGTTGCCGTTCAAGTCGAGGTAGCCCATTCTGTAAGCACGACGGCGAGCTGCTGCCGCCTCAGGCGTTGCTCTGCCGCTCGAGGTAGGGATCTGGCTGATGTCACCAAAGATGCGCGACTGCGACGATTCGCGTGACCGGCTGTTGGCACGGTCATTGCTGTCAGACCAGCCCACGGTTGGCCGTCTCGAAGACGCAGATGCGTTCTACTATGGTTAGCATGGTGTTCCCTGTAACGTTTTCAAATGTATGGCACTGGTGAGTTCTTACTGTAACACGGCGCAGGGACGATGCCTGGCGGTAGGCACGGCGTGCGCGGGCATTGAGGTCGACATCGGGGCCGTCGTGCTCACTAGAAGCACGAGGCCGCGACTGTGGAAGGAGACCATCGGTCTGTGAGGTTGATGATGGAGAGTCGAGAGACTGGGAAACAGCAGTGGCAGTGGCTCTGGCCAGACGGCTACCGAGTGCCGCCATGATCTCATGATTGTATCTTTCATCGGCTTCGAGAGCGCTTTGTTGATCCAGGCCGTCCGAGATGGCCGCAGCAATAAGCGAAGCAGGACCGTCAGCGTCAGCGCCAATCGCGGATTGCTGATCGCGTGACCGAGACACAATATGCTCGTACCATTGGCGCTGCTCGTCAAAGCCGCTGGGACCAGAGGGCGAGGCCGACTGTCCCCGAGACAGGCCGGACGAAGCCCGCGTCTGGTTCTGGTTCTGGTCGCGAGAGCGCGATAGGTAGCTGGCAAGAAGACGCTCGCGGGCTCTAGCTCTGTTGTGTCTCATGTTCTGGATGGCCGCGGGAACTTCGGATGGAGGCACCGTCGATTCTCGCGACAAAGTCGGCCGAACATGTGGTCTAAATGCTGAGCCGTGTTCCAGCGCGTCGCGTTGTTGTTCCCGAAGCTCCCGCACTTGCGCTTCGGTGAGATGGTCCTGTTGGCCCCAAAAGGCCTCTTGCTGGGCATCGCTCAATCGATTAATGTGTGCGAGTGTCACGTTGGGATTGAGAATGGCGCGGCGGCGGCTCTCGACCAGAGACTCGGCACTCCGGCGCGAGCGGCCAACGCGGTTGTTGCCATGTGTCGGGCTGTTGCGGGTGGTGGAGTGCTTGTGGCGCAGGTCGGATTCGACTGGTGCGATATACAGACTGTAGCAAAAGTTAGTAAAAATGGACGGGGGAGTCGGTTGCGAGTTGCGCAAAATGGCAGGCCGATGCGCTGGATGATGCTAGATGATGAAAGTGATGGTTAAACATACGGAAGACCCATATTGAACGATGGGATGTGCTCTTCTCAAAAACGGGCGATGGAAATGATGAGAATGTGAGGCCGAATTGGTGATGTTATTTCGGCCGTGATTGCGGTGTCGTGATGATGCGCCAGTACTCCGTAATCCGACGGGAGACGGCGAGTGGAGAATTCGGATGGTGGAGGGCCGCGGACGATTGATTGAATGCGCGGCGCGTTGGAGGTGAGTGCGAAAACCGTGCGAATAACGATGGAATGACAGATGTCGTTGGTCTGTCACGCTTGTTATTGGCACTGATAGGAAGAAAGACCCGTAGAGCTGCAGCCAAACAATAACAAAATGCTGGCTGGGTCTCGAGTTGAAAGTGAATCGACACGTTCGTGAATGAAAATGGTCGATGTCGGACTGCGTGCGATGACGGAAAGGATGAAAAGTGACCCCAAAATCAAAGACAGATGACGAAAAATTCGAGATGGCGGAACAAGGCCGAATTAATGGAGACGAGACCAGAAAAAGAAGTACGGAGTATTAAGACAAGACAAGAAGGCGCAAAGGACGAAAAAAATCAACAAAACTTTTTTTTAATCAAATCAACAACGATGGGGGAAGGTGCGATCCGATGGTGATGACCAAAACGGAAGGAAAGGGGAAGGGGGCGCCGAAAGGTGGAAAGGGGAAGGAGGGCAGGAGAGAGGGACGACGAGAGAAGGCGGAAGGAAGGAAGGAGGGGATTGGCGATCGACGGGGCTTCGCAACGATGCGATTTTGCGATTCGATTTTTTCGCTTTCTTTGACTGGCGGCCGCCGTCGCTGTCGGTTGACTCCCTTTTCCAATGTACTTTTAGCGTGGGGGTACTAGTAAAAGGTACATAGGGAAGCGCCGCAGAACAGGCTTTCAGCGGCGTGCCCCCGTCTCTAAAACGGGCAGTCGCGCAATGCTGGTTGGCTGGGGAAGGCGAAAGGCATATGGCCCGTGCGCTCCTCCTTTTTCGAGACGCCGACCAGCCAATCAATGCCGCTCATATTAGATTCTGCCACTTTTCACCGCCTATAGCCTTTGAAACGTCAACGCCAGTACCGTCCTTTCCCCCAGTTCCCGTCCCTGGACCATACTCCCAGATCCCCTACAAGGCAAAACGTGGGCGGGTCACGCGTAGGCGTCGCGCCGCGTCAAAAAGTACACGCAAAAAAACCAAACGCGTTCCTGTCCCCCCCAAAAAGCGTGGACCGTGTCCAGCTTTCCAAGTGTCGTCAATGAACGGCTTGCCCCAGTTTTACGCGCCTTGCGTTCAGAGGCAAAAACGGTAACAGGCAACACACGGATCCTTTTGCATTCACTGAGACTTGGTTTGGCCAGTATTCCACTGGCCTGTCCTTCTCCACGGGCCTTGACAACTGTAGCCTTGCCTAAATGGAGATCGTGACAAGGCTGACAACCCCGATTTTGACATCAGCACATTGCTCAAGTGACGAAACAAAATATTTTGTTTGTAGAGACATTAGTTTTCCAGTGATTATTTGAGTAGTTTGTATACATTTGTGAAACCATCACATGCTGGCCCAGCTGTCCTAGATAAAGCACAAAAAGAAGTTGGTCTGGAGACCAGAGAGAAGAAAAAGACATAAGAAAAGACATATCCCATTTGTTGTAGCATACCCGTTCCGTTATAAAAGTTAAAAGTGCATAATATCTCTAGCATAAAGGAAATCCATAAGGGGAAGACGTGAAATAGTGGACTGATAAAAGAAAGGGGAAAGGGGGAATGAGAAAGAAGACCCAAATACATAAAAGAGTAGAAAGTGAAAAGTAACCAGCCGCCTATCCCTTTCTTATTACATACAGAGTACTGACGTAAAAGCAGAAGCAAGCAGAGCAAGAACAGAAGAGGAAGAAATGAAGAAAATGATAAAAACCAGGGCATATGGCCCGTGAAAGAAGAATGAATAAACGTGACATAAAGGATAAAATTGGGACATAACATAAAGCAATACAAGGGGGTATAAAGTGCAAAACAAGTGTTTGTCTACTCGCATCCCTCTTTGTTGAATGGATGTAGACAGGCCTCGTCTCACAAATAGAATGTTAAAAAGGGAAATCATGGGGAATCAAGGGAATCAAAGCAGAGGAAAGGGGAAACCAAAAGAGTAGGCATCAGATAAAGAGAAGATGACGAGGCGAGGTGAAGTGAGGTGAGTAGGGTAAGATCGTGCACTGTGTGTTAGATAGAGGAGGTAGGTCGTATAGTTTGTTGTTTAGTGTCAAATTTCCAACATCATGGCCGTTGAGATGAAAGAAACAATAAGCACCGTCCTGTAGTTGTTTGTTGCAGAGTATGGTTACTCCATTTTCCAGTGGTTGGTCAGACCACCGTCCATGTCGTCGTTGCCCAGGTACATTTCGACGGCGTAGAGCACCATAACGCCCACGACGTTGACCCAGCGCATCGTGGTGCCGCCGGTGATCTCGCCGGCGCGTAGTAATGACCAGCCGGCGTCATGGCCTGCAGTGTTGGAGGCAACCGTGAAGTGCTGTAATAATAAGCTCGTGTAAATGGCAATCAGGATCGAGGCCGAGTACCACGACAGGAACCCGAGCAGCTTGCTTGCAGCGTCCGAGTCCTCGAGGGTCGGCTCTTGCAGCAAAGCGCGGGCGCCCGAATCCCGGACGGCCGGGATGATGCGCGTGGCGCAGTAAAAGACAATGATGCGGTACGTCAGGGAAATAATGACAGACGGTGTAATCGTCTGGAAGGCGGCGTGCAAGAATTGGAGGGCTGAGCTGAACGCCGTCGGCAGCGTGCTCAAAAGGTGCACGAGCGTCGAGTAGGAGGCCATGATAATGGGCGGCAGGGGCGGGAACTCGGGCTCGAGGGCGGCGGCCTGCTGCTGCTGGAGACGGCGGCGTTCGGCAGCCTCGGGCGATGAGGGCTGGTAGTCGGTGAAGATCTGGTAAACGCACAGAACGACGTACGCAAATAGTAGAGACGACTCGACCGGGTTGCCACGCCCGCTGCCGATGCCGTAGGCCGACAAAAAGACGGCAGACGTAATCGTAACACCAATGAGGATGGCGTCGATGTTGTCGATCTGCGGGAAGCGCGCAATGCGTGACAAGAAGTAGATGGCGCTCGCAATGACCGAGCCAGAAAAGACGACCAGGATGATCTACATTGTTAGTAAACAGCCCGTATGTTTGATACAGAAGTGTGGGAGGGACTTACCAGCCACGAATCGCTGCGGCCGCGGTTGACGAGCCAGCGGGTGATCTGGCCGGCAGCCTGGATGACGAGCAGGGTGCAAAAGCCCTCCAGGACCTGGAAGATGGGGCTCGAGTAGCGCAGCGACTTGTCCCAGCCGCCGAGGGCGGCCGACTCGACGATGCCGCCGCGGCCAAAGAACCAGTCGCTCCAGCTCGTGCTGGCGGGTCGGGAGAAGATGCCGGAGGACGAAGAAGAGGCAGCACTGGCGGCGGCGCTGGCAGCACTAGAGGCAGCGCTCGCGCTGCTGCTGGCACCCCGGCTGATCAGGCCAAAGAAATTCGAGATACCGAAACCACCGCCTGTGGTGCCGCCGATGGCACTGCTGACAACCTTGCTGCCGCCGCTCTCGGCCCCGCCTGTAACATGGGCGACGGTGCGGGCGACCCAGTCGGTGCTGCTCGAGTCGATAGAAAAGCGGCTCAGGGACCAGATGAGCAGGCTCGGGATGACAACCCACTGCGACAGGCGCAGGGTGGCGGCGACGGTCCAGCGGAGGCGCTGGGAGCTTGCGCGGTCGGAGGGGGCGGCGAGGCGGACGGCGATCTTGATGGTAGAGTAGGCGCTGTAGTAGAGGAAGAGAGCCAGACTGTAGGCGAGGCCGGCGTCGCGACCACCAACATCAAAGGCTATGGGGATGGAGAGGACGACGCTGAGCAAAAAGAGGGTGCTCAGAAGCACCCGGAATATCCACAACATTTTGTCGGAGAGGGGAGGAGTACGTCGCAAGCGAAGCGAGGACGGGAAAAGGCGGCGTGGCGCGGAGGACCGCGCAGCGCGCGCTTCGGAGAGGTCACTCTTTTGTCAGGCGCCCAAAAATCGGGAGGGCAAGGAGCCGGGAAGCTTGGAAGCTGTCGCTGGCCGTGTCGTCGGCTCGTGACGGCGGGGCAGGTACGCTTGAGTGTGATGTGCACGCAGGTCGCGCTCGTTTGCGGAAGTATTCTGCTTCTTTATCGCGCTCGACAAGGCTGGGATCTGTCGCGGCCGTAGGTCGGAAGGATGCCGCGTCTGACGCCGAAGCTTGGATCTAGCAAGCGAGCTATAGGAGTGTCTTCGTCTGTAAGTCTGGTGTTCGCTGACGTCGTCGTTCGCGTCGTAAAACGGGTGTAAGCGAATGCGTTGACCGATTTCAGTACTTGGGAGAAGGCGAGAAGCGCAGGAGGGAAAAGCGTGGTGCGGATGTGGGTGTGAATGTGAAGATGTGAGAAATATGAGAACCTGGGAATGTGAAAGGCGGCGGGGGAAGAAACAAAGTGCGGACGCGAAACGATGTAAGGGAGGAAGAAAGCGTTTGCGACAGGCCGGCAGAAAAAAGAATGTACGAAAAGGGCGATGCAAAAAGAATGTCTGAGAGAGAAGCCTGCAAAAGTGCTGCGTAAAGGTGTAGGTAGAACCGAGGACCGTCGATGTGGAAAGAGAGAGAAAAAAAAGTCGAAAAGGAGGGCTTTCGTTTTCTCGCTTTTTTCACCTGGTTCTAACTTAATCTCGTCAAGAGGTGGCAGGCACACGCCATACCCATACTGTATTTCGTACCAAAGTAGGCAATTGCTAGGGGAGCCGGACGGGCGCGCTGCAACCAGCAAGGCATGCAGCAAGCATGCACTTTCCAAAAAATTTCAAAGTGGATAGGTGGGCGGGTGGAGAGAGAAGGTGGGCTCTGTGGGTAAAAGATGGTGGTGGATAGCAGCTCGCAAGGTGGACAGGGACAGGCTCGTACCGTAATGAACCGTCTTTTCAGAGAGGGTCGCAATCCTATTAGCGGGCTGGCGGGCTGGGCTAGCGTTGCCTTATCTTCACGTGCCAATGGCTGGCGGCGGGGGAGGCGTGCTGGTACAGGCGTCAGGGCGCTCCTTCTTTTTGACTCGTGAGAAGAACAGGCAATGACGACTGGGTAGGCGCAAACGAAACGGGCAGATGCATGAGCTCAGGGCAAGAAAAGGAAGGAGTGCTTAAAAGGAGAGTAACAACTGAGATGGGGACGGAAAGAGAAGATAAATAGCAACGACGTCAAAAGGAAGCCACGATTGACAGGTATCGACGACAGAAGGACTTCTTTCCATCAGGGCAGCTCATGTAGACAAGGGGAGAAGGAACAGTCGCGTGCCTCCTTCCTGGTTTCCCCCTCATATGGAGGAGAGATATGCGGTGCTACTGTTGGCGCGATTCAGCTTGTGCCTGGCAAGGGGAAGCAACCTGGATGAACTACGACATTTCTCCAAAATGGTGTGCAAGATAATTAGTGCAGGTAGTGCTTCTCTTAGTTTTCTTGATCTGAGGAGGGGATGTGCCAGCGAAGTCACCACACAAATAGCGCTCTCCGACAGAGGCACATCCAGTGCAACCCCGGATCCTATTTCATTGTCATCCGTGCGATGGGATAAAAAAGGAACAACGAGAGAGAGAAAAGGAAGACGGGCAGAAAGAAGAAATAGATGAACAAAAAAGACAGCTGAAAAAAGGACAACACACAAAACATACATTGTACATACAGAAAATAAATGCAGAGATCGTCGCTCCCAAAGATCTTGTCTCTTTTTTTTCTCTTCGTTTTCCTCTTTTTCACCCGGCTAGCCTATCTTCGCCTCTGAACTGTTCTTGGGCTGCATACTGCGTAAGAGGGTCTGGCCCTCCGACGTGCATGCATATGCTGTTGTTCAGTGTTCGGTTCTTTTTTTTCTGTGCTTCTCAGGTTTTGGTTTTTTTTTTCTCGGCGTATCGTGGGTTCCACTTACCCACTTTGTCGACTTTTTCTTTCCCTATGAGAGGCTCCCCTTCACATCTTCTGCAGATTTTCAGTGTCCAAGCTACACCGTAAGAATCGATAGTCTGTAAAACTGGATCTTTTCTGTATTCAGTGGTGTCCATTCTGTCTTTTGCTGCACGCACTTTATCCTCTCACTCTTGCGACGCTCCAATATTACCCTCACCCCCCAGTTTTTGGTTGCTCTCAAATATGCGGTGAAGACGGACAGTGGCTCGCAGAAGGGGCGAACCGATTTACGAACGACAAACTGGACTACCCAGAACGAACGAACGAGAGGAGGTTGCGTGGCAGTCTGGGGAGTGGATTCTGGTTTCTGAGTGGACTGACACAGCCGAAAGAGGCAATCTTCTGGTTTTCTGACGAGTAGAAAAGAATGATCTGAAAAAAGAAGAAGAAAATAAAAGGGAATCCTGCCGAGCGGTGCGGAGAAATATGCGGTCATATTGTACGACGTGTTGGCCTACCGCTAACACCTAAAGATCTCGTTTTGTTTGTCCTGTTTTCGATTTTGGCTGGTTCCCCGGCTCGGTCATCGAAGATCTTGAAACAAGACGCGAACCAAACAAATGGAAACGAGACGACACGGCAGAGTCTAGTAGTCATAAAAGGAACGACTAAGGGCAAGAGTCACAAACTGCAAGCAGCACGGCCCGGCAGTCGCTTGGGCGCGGCGCGTTCCACAAAATATGACATCACAATGGACGGCAGATCGAGGAATGGTTGGCCATCTGGCATATGGTCTGTAGCCTATGAGCCTATGATCAGGCACAGCAACAAAAGGAAAAGAAGTAAACAAGATCGGTGGACAATAGTGTATTTTGATATTGGCATGGGCTGCTCAAGAGACACAGCCAGACCATGGAAAAGAATATCTATCAAAAAGTCCAGGTATATCCAAAATATAAATATCCAAAAAGGGCATATAAATACAGGATAAGAAGAGGTGTGGTTAGGGATAAAACAAGACAGGTAAAAAGCAAGTTCCCAACCCACGAGACCGGCAAGCGATAGCGTAAATAGCATTGTCGCAAAGGCAGGGTCTCAGTCCCAACGCGCCGTCCCTTGTTTTTGTCAGCAATGGCGTAGTAGCACTGTTGCTGTTCGAGTGTCTCCCCCGAGAACAATATAAAGAAAACAGAAAAATGTGAGAGTAGAAATGGGGGAGACCTCGAGGAAAAAATAAGCGGACACGACAGAAGAAAAACACCAATCGTCTCTTCTTATCGTATTGGTCCGACAGCGCATTCAAACACAAATGGGGGTATCATATGTAGTCGCAAGAAAAAGCAAACGCAAGACAATGCCAAAAGGGAAAAGGGAAAAAGGGAAGCCACAAAAATTGCCGACCAGCCAGCTTGTGGGAAATGCAAAGTAGAAGTGAAATAGTGGAAGAAGATGGGAGAGAACGAAAGCCGGCCACGTCTCCTGCCAAACCACTCATCCAAAAGACCTCTTCGTAATTGAGTCCCAACGATAGCGCGGTAGCATTGTCGTCATAAAGACAGAAGTAGGAATCAGGTCATCAGGCGAGAGACGACAGGAAACAAAACCAGGTGTGGAGTAAAAATCGTAGTAAAAAAAGTGTCGAATAAAAGTAGACAAAACAGGCTGGTGGCGTTAAGGTCGAAAGTAAAATATTGATCTTGGGTGGCAGGTTGAGCTGCCTCGAAAATGTCGAGGTCTAGAAGCCCCAAATGCTGTTCTCGTGAGAGTTCTTTGCTCCCTCGCTAAGCAATGTTAAATGCTGTTTTGAGAAAGAAAATCGAGAGGGAGAGCACAGATTCGCTCTTTTAGTTGGCGGAGCGCTTGAAACCACGCTGCTCAGCCTCACGCCGGGCAGCACCGTCCATGATCTCGTCATCGTTGGAGTCGTCAGCCTTGGCAGAAGCAGGTGTGCGACGCTTGTTGCCAAAGAGACGGAGAAGCACCACGTTGACGAAACTGCTGGCAATGCTGACAACCAGGATGGCAATCATGACCAGGTTGCTCTTGCGGAACTGGTGAGGGTTCTTGGGCGAAGCATCGGCCGGCCAGCCCGTGTAGAGAGCGTACGTCGTCGTGATACTGCCCAGGTTGCCGAGGCCCGAAACGAGCGCCGCAGCAGCAGCCACACCGACCTCACCGTGACGGTGCTGGAAGATCTCGCCAGACCACGTCATGCAAATGGGGACCGTGGGACCGAGACCGAAACCTAGCATGAGCATGCCGCCGTAGCGTGCCCATGGGTTAGACACGGGCGCAAACGACACCAGGAGAAGACCAACAATCTGGATGCACACGGCGGCCGAGAAGAAGACGGCGCGGTACTGGTGGAAGCGGTCCGAGATGGGCGTCACAATCAGAATGGCAATAAGGTCCATGATCCAGATGGGCGCGAACAGCAGACTGTCGACGATGCTGCTAAAGTTGGGGTTGATAGCATTGATAATGACGGAGCCGTACAGCTGGGTGCCAATGCCGACGCCGACAACACCAAAGTACATGAGCACCAGGGGCCAGAGACGCCAGTCAATCAGCACGTGGCACAAGTCGCGAATCGTCCAGGGACGCGGGTGGTAGACACGGCGCATCTCGTGGTAGTGGACCAGGGCATCCTCGCCCTTGAGAGCCTCAGACGAGCGGGGCACCCAGGCCAGAAGGCGGTGCGGGGCCGGGCGCGAGGAACCAGGCGGCAGAGGGCGGTCGGGGAGCCACCAGAGCAGAATCACGCCCAAAATGACCGCCAAAAGACCGTACACCAAGAACATCCACTGGAAGCCGACAAGGCCACCCAGACCGTCCATCTTTTGGAAACCAGCCGACACCAGGCCAACAACCGACGCCGAGAGCTGGGCTGCGGTAAAGTAGTAGCCGATACGCTTTGCCAGGCGCGAGGGCGGGTAGAAAAGCGTCAGGTAGTACGCCATGCCTGGCCACATGCCTGCAATTACTACACCGAGCAGAAAACGCAGCAACTTGAGACTCCAGGCGGCCTTGACGGCAGTGAAGCTTGTGCCAATAACGCCAACAGCAAAAACGATGCGGGCCATCCAGACACGGGGGCTGAGACGGGTCATAACGAGGTTGGAAGGGAAGTCGAAGATGACGTACGAGACGTAGAAGAGCGCGAGGGCGGTGGACACGTCCTTGGAGGACAGGTTCAGGACCTGCATGAGGTTGTGGTCCTGCGCGGTGTTCATTGTCTGGGCAATGCCAATGTTGGAGCGGATGGCCGAGCAGAGGAAGTAGAGGACCCAAAAGGGCGGGATGATGCGCAGGTCTAGCTTGCGGTAGACCGCCTCGACGCGCTTGGTGTCATACTCGACGATCTCAGGAGCCGCCGCTGCAACGGCCGAGCCCTCGTCGGCCTGGCATGAGTAGACAACGCCATTCTTGTCGGGGCCGGGGCCGTCGACGTCCGGTTGAGACATTCTGGAAGAGGGGAAAACTGTGCTTTCTGTGAAGTGGCAAGGGAAAGGAAAATAAGAAAATAAGAAAAGGGATGGGAAACAACTGCGAGACAATCACCAGAGGAAGCAATGGAGCGCGTGCTAGCCTGGATATCTGTTTCTTGCAACCGCGTGATCAACAAAGCTGCAATGAAGCTGAATATCAATCTCGTGATGCTGAGAAGTGCAGGTTTGACAATGTGAAGGGGGGGCGAGAGAATTGGAGAGAAAGGGAAGAAAGAAAAACAAAAGAGAAGGGGTGAGATATAAAAGGAACTCCAGAGAAAAGAGGAGGGGGGAGAAGAAAAAAGAGTCAGAAAGCGAAAGGGAAAAAGGAAGAGAACCAAAAAAAGTGACCCCGAGCTAGGAGAGAAAACTGTGATCCATAACCGAAAAAGTCGTGGGGGCTTGCAGGGGAGCTAACAAGCTAACCGCGGGTCTTTTGGGGTGTTTCTTGAAGTTTTTGAAGTTTTTGGCGTCTTATTGACAGGGCCTAGGCCTGGCGGGGCTGACGCTTTACTGGATATGGCTCTAGTGGGGGACCGACGCCGGCTTGAAATTCATGAATTGTCACGGATATGTTCTCAACAAAATGGGAAAGAGAGTTGGACATGAGAAGCAGGGAGAAGGAAGGAGTTCAAGAAATAAGGAAGGAGGCGATGGGTCCAAGATGAAAGGGCAAAGAGAAATAAGAAGAAGAAGAAAACGACAGAAAGAGCAACCCATGTCAGAACTCCTGTCAGAAGCAGGTACGAAAGAAAACTTGGGCTCCATCACGGAAAGCACGACCATGACGGACCGAGAGTCAATCTTTTTCCATTTTGCACCCGATCAACACACGCCAGCGCTCAATCTAGCCGCTCACGAAGAAATCATGAGGAACGGACAAGCCTGCACGCGGAGACCACGCGACCGTCTGCCAGTACAGACGCTGCATCTGTCGGCTACATACACGTATTGTCATTGAAATTCAACCCCGGCTCAGTGGATGAGAAAACAGAACAGTCAAAGACGCCCCCACATATCGGAACCGGGGCAAGGCTGTCGAGGCTGTCAACGGTTGGCTACGGCTGATGGGAGTAGCTCAACACCTGGAGCTTGCTTCTCATCTTGAACGTCGAGAGTCTGTTTTTGTGAAAATTTACGTAATATGTCAATGAGGCAGGATGCATAACACATGTCCTTGTTAACTCTTGTTTCTGTGGCTTTTGTTTGTTTTCTTTTGTTTCATATAATATTTTTCCCCTGCTGATTGCTGTAGTTTTATTTCTACATTTATTTTATTTTTCTATGAGAATAATACGAAATAGATTAAGAAGAGTATTTTTGTAGACGAACCTCAGATTAGATATTATAAAGGCTCAAATAGACACGGCAATACAAAGAAATAAATTCAGAAACAAAACATTTTATGATTAGTTACAGAGACGAGTTTGATTACTGTTTTGCCAATAGATTTGCCAGTTGAATCGTTTGTCCCGTTGCATCCATCTTTGATGACACTCTCACTGCCATTGAGAATCAACATTTCAATACCTCCCTCAATGTCCTTGTAAATCTCATTCCAGCATGTCGAAGCAGGACGCACATATCTTAGTTTTGAACAAGCTCATTTGATTCATTACTTCGTATGGAATTAGTCAACGCTTCTAAATATTGCCTCCACTGCACCTAGAATGGCACGTCATGCACTTTCAAAGTGCTCCATATTAACTGTGATATCAACGACGCCGCTTGGGCGCAGACTTCCGTTTTGTGACACCCGCCGTGCCCTTTGCCCTTGTAGCGTTCTTTGTGCCGGTTGTGCCCTGTCTGCCCTTTGCAGCCCCCTTCCCTGTTGCCTTTTTTGCTCGGCTTGCGGCTGGAGGTGCTGCCCGTTTTGGTTTTGGCGGCTGCGGTCCCTTGCGAGAGCGCGTCTGTTGAGCCTGCTGGGCCTTTGTAGGCTTTGCAGGCTTTGCAGGTTTTGCGGGCTTTGCGGGTTGTGCTGTTTTCGCTGGTTGTGTTGGCTTGTTCGCGGCAATGCGGGCACTGCGCCGGAGCTGGGGTTGGGGCAGCTGCTCTTCCTCGCCTGCTGGTTGCGGCTTTGCCTTCTTCTGGCGGGCGGCCTTCGCCCTTGGTGGCGGGCGGTTGTCCGTGCCCGAGCCTTCTCCTTCCGAATCTGCATCTGCTTCCGCCTCGGCCTCAGCCCTTGCTCTTTCCGCTGCATACCACTGTCTGGCCTCCTCTATCAACCTCTTAGTTTCCCCTGGGCTTGGGGGTTCGTAAGGGTCGGGCGACATGACTGGGATATTCTCAAAGGCGTCCGTCTCGGAAGGTGTGAGCTCCAGGTCGGCTATGGTTTCAAGTTTGGACAGATCTTCTGGCTCGGGACTCGGGCTCTCATGGCGCCATTTCCACCCAATAGTTGTTTTGCCGGTAGACGCGTTATACCACTTGTCTTGCCAATCGCCGCGATCTTTCCAACGCTGCTGCATGTCTCCCGAGAAGCGGTACCCGGATTTTCGGGAGAAGCGGTGGGTTCGCTGTCTGAACTCGGTTGCTTCCATTACAATTTGAAACCAAGGGCGTGAAGTGAGAAATGACTCAACCTGTGAGTCGGAAGAAGACTCGGTGGGATGCGAGCGGGGCGGCACCGGGGCATGTTCGCCATCATAGAGGCCCTGCCGCAGCTCAACAGCGCGTTTCACAGGGTGGTTTGGGTTGTGCTCGGAGGTGTTGGTGGTCTCTCCAGGCCATGCACCGATGCGGTCGGGCCTGAATGGGTCTTCTTTATCCTCAACATATGGCTCCGGAATGCCCCATGTGGAGTTCCATACGCCGAGCTTCTGCCAGCGTCGCTTGACAAAGTGTCGTGAAACAATGGTCCGTCGGCGCTCGGCAAGCTGAATCCTCCTCCCATACCCCCTGGGAGCCAGGAGGCGGCGTACATTCTCATCTCGACTGGCTCGGGCCCAGTCATGAACGAGTTCGCGCTGAATGCGTTCCTCTTGGGAGTATCGCTTTTTGGCTCTGTAAAATGAGTCCACCGATGACTTGACATACATGCGTTCATCTTCAGTGAGTGGCGCCCTGAAAATGACACGATCTTCTTCAGAGAGGCCATCCAGGCCCGTCTGTACCGGCCGCGGACTGATGTACTCCTCAGTTTCGGTGGATGATTCGTAGGGAGGAGGCGCGTCGTTTTCGAACCGGCGGAGGCTGCGATCGCGTAAAGATGGTCTGTCTTCGAGGGCTTGGAGGGCTGGAATTGCTTCATTGCGGAGCGCGTTCGCAATACTCATATCGTCGTAGAGACGAGGCATGGTTGTTTTGCATTCTGTTTGCGCTGATATTGACCTTGATTCTATTTGTTTGATGGATATGGCATAAAGTTTCGGTTGTTCGGGGCGGTTCTGGGGGTTGTATGTCCTGAGCTTTTTGTCAGTTTGTCTTGGGCGACCCATTAATATTATTCAACCGGACTGGGACTAGTATGCTTTTGCGGGGGACCCCACATCTAAGGGTCACACTAGCCTTACGTTCTGCTTTGGGAAAGACCACAGAGCGCGTCGACTGTTGCTGCTCATCGTTTTATTGCTTTGTCTATCTTGCGTATTATTTCGCTTTTTTACCTTGCCTTTTTCTTTTCTTTCTCTTTTACCCAATATTCATTATTCAATAGAGGCACACTGGCTTTCGCCTGCATTTACACCACCTTCGAGCCCGTTTTCCAAAAATAATGTGACGTGACCTTGTTCATCGACCTCTATTGAATATGGGCGCTTAAACCATAACTGAGCGGCAATGAGCATCGTAAATATGCAGTAAATAAAGCAAATACCCGTGGTCTGGCGTTCAGGAGAACATGCCGATCTCAAGGCATTCGCTCTAAAGGGTTACGAAAAGGCCTTGGAGCAAGAGCGGCTTCTTGGCTCTCGCGATCGAGGCACAGAGGACAACTCGACCCAGCACACATGGCACTAAACTCGGATGCATACAGCCAACAGACCTATGTTCCGCGAGGCTCCTGATTCGGAGCGCGTTGAACTTGGCAAGGGAGCGTTCGGGTTGGTTTACGGTGCGGTAGATCAAGAATCTGGCTATCGTTTTGCTGTCAAGGTGATCAAGCTGTCGAATGTTCATGATCCCAAGGTGCGCGATACCCTGCGTTCCCAAGCGCATCGTGAGGCCCAGAAACTTCAAAAACTCAAGCATGTAAGATAGCACACTGCACAACCTTTCCCATTGTTGGCCCCAGCTCTTGAAATTAGCCGGGAATAACTACTGACTGGCTGATCAGGAAAACATCATTGAGCTCCTTGGTACTGAGAAATGGCTCACGGACGCACCCGAGATCCTTATGCCAATGCGGCCTGGAAACATCAAGGGGCTGAAGGAGACGATGAGCACGCCGCAAATAGATCAGCTGTGCGACCAGGTTCTGAAGCAAATGTTGTCAGCACTCGACTACATGGCCTCACAGGGGATGTGCCACCGGGATATCAAGCCAGAAAATATCCTCTATTACGACAAATACGGAGACCAGAGATACACATTTCAGTTGGCAGATTTCGGTCTAGCGAGAAATGTGCAGAGTGCACTGGATTTTAGCGGAACCTGGCTTTACATGGCGCCTGAGACGGTATACTTCCTAGCACCCCAGACTCCTAAGTTGGACATCTGGTCTCTCTTCGCTACGATCATCGACTTACTTCCACGGTGTAACTTTCCACCGCCGACAAGACTTGCATACATGGACATACAAAACCTCGTCCAAGGCGCTGTATCAAAGGTACCCAGCCTCGCAAGCATGGCAGAAGTGAATCCAGATAAGAGGGCTTCGGCGGCGCAGATGCTCGTAGCTCTGTACGATGGACAGGGCTTGACGACGCCTTTGAAAGATGTGCCACCATTGGGAGCGCCCACCTTCTACACTGCCGCTCCCGGACCATCCGTGGCAAGTGGGCTTGCAGGTCCATCGACGTTCCCTTCAGGGCCCATGTCTGGCGTGTTAATGGGGGTTCGGCCCAAAGGGAAGGAAAAGGAAATACCTCTGATTAAATACCCCCGGCCAAAGCGAAATCGACGTGAAGAATTTGGGCCCTCGTGTCAGCCCAGGCGGAGGTATTGCGAAGCTTGCACGGGCACCTGATGCGGGGAATGGTAGAGCTGAGAAAGGGCCCATAACAAAGCCATCCCGGAAACCGACTGCTCCAGGAAAAAAACGGCGGGCCCAGCCGCCACGTGGCGGCCCAGATCGAGGATGTGGAGATGATGGACGCGTTTGAACCGAGGAGATCTACGAGAGGGCGCTAGATGTGTTACCACAGTTTGTCTTGGAATTGGTCCACGGAGCCTCTTGCGGCCTTCAGCCTTTCACGCCAGACGGATGTTGAGCGACCTTCAAAGTGTCCCTTCCAGTATTGGCACTTTTATTCTGCCACTCTACACCTGGGTTGATTTTTTCCCCCATTTTTCTCTTCTTGTTTCTCTTGCATGTTTTACTGCTTTTCTTCTCTTTTGCGAATTAAGGTTCCTTCTCCGTCATTGCCAAGGCGTCATCTTTTCGATTTTTTTTTTTTTTTTTTTTTTTTTTTCTTTTTTTCACCGGTCTCTGATCTAGCTCTCCAGTTTACTGATTTTGTGACTTTATTTATACCTTTCCTTTGCTATCTTTTGGGTTTATTTTTATTTCCTAATGTACAACGCAATGCAAAAAATCATAGCCAAACCAAAACAAAACATAAATAAATGACCAAAAACGAGCCGGACTGAGGACACCCAGTCCAAATGCTGTGCAAAGTCGACGTTGCTGAAGCGTCGTGATATCATCACCCTGTATCTCTACCTCTACTTCGTAGCCTTCTAACACCCATTTCCCCTTTTCTCCCTCACCCCTTTCTACTCCTTCCGTGCAGGGCCAAACTCGTCAATGACGCTCTTGACACCGGTGTATGTGCCACACGGCTTAAAGTCGATATCGTAGCCAAAGGCCCGAGGGCCGGCAATGGCCAGCGCGTTGGGCGTGCTTGTCCACAGAGGGTGCGCGGCGGCAACCATGACAAAGACCTTGAGGCCGTAGCGGTACTCGGGCACGCCGACGGCCTCGCCCGTCAGCAGATCCAGCACCATGATGAGGTCGGGCACGGTCGCCAGCGTCTTCTTCTCGCCCGACGGGTACGTGGCCTCGACGACCAGGTTCTCGTTGACAAAGGGGATCCACAGCTTCTCGGGGCCCTCGTCGTCGTCGTTCTTGCTGCCAGAGCCACCGGGCAGGTCCTCGTTCTCCCGTTCGTGGTCCTTGAGCTTCTCAATGACGAGTGTGCCCTGGCTGCGGCCGCCGTACAGGCGCTGCTCGATGCCCGTGATCTTGCCCTCAAACACCTTGCGGGCGGTCTGGGGCCCACCAAACTCGCGGATCAGGTCCTCGTGGACGGTCGTGATGGCGCCGCGGGCACGGGCTTGGCAGACAGCGCGACCCAGGCGCCACGCCAGCGAAACGGACCGCAGGCAGCCGTACTCCTTGAGCTCCTTCTTGCCGGCGGGGCGGGCGGCGATACCGGCACCGAAGCCCATGGTCATGACGGCGGACCGCAGAAGCTGGTCGACGGCATTGGAGTCCTTGGCCTTGCTAATGGTCATGGTGGTGCCCTCGCCGCTCGAGACGCAGGCGGGCAGCAGATGGTTGATGTCGCCGTTGGCGCCAATGTACAGAGAGCTCATCTGGAAGGCCGGGAAGGCGCGGCCCATGAGATCGGCGTCGACCGTCACGTTGTTGAGCGCGGTGGACGACGACAGCATCATGGGGCTCAGGCCGTTGGCACCGCCAATCTCGGCCGTCAGGACGGCGGCAAAGGTCGTCTTCATGTGCTCCTGCAGATCCTTGACGGCGTCCAGAACCATGCTGCCACCAAGACGCTCAATGGCCAGCACAGGACTGCCCATGGCGGCCACGGGGACAGCCAGCATGTCGTCGGGCAGGTCGTCGACGTCGACAATGCGAATGACACCGCCGTCGCGCAGCAGCTGGCGCGCCTGCAGGTACACACCGTAGGGGGTACCGCCACCGGCACAGCCCAGGATGTAGCAGCCAATGGACAGGTAGTAGGCGTCCGTCTCCGAGATGTTCCAAATGCGGTCGGCGCCAATGTCGGGGCGGTACGAGACGTGGTCGACGTCAATGACAGGCTTCGAGTCGACGGCATCGGTGACCTCCCACTGCTTCTTCTCGATATAGCCCTCGTCGTCCTCGTCCTTGCCAAGGGCAGAGTCGTCGCCGTTGGCGGCAGAGCCATCCAAGAAGCGCTCGTAGTCGACAGGGCCGGCGACCTTGACGGCGACCTTGAACTTGCCCTCCATGTACGGCAGACCGGCAACCTCCTCCTCAATGACGCGGACGTACCCCTCGCGGGCACCACGGGCAACGGCCTGCTCAATGACGTCGGCCTTGACATCCTCCAGTGCCTTTTCGCGGTCAGCCATGTCGACAACGGCCTCGGAAGCAGCGCCAATCTCAGCGACGGCAGCACCAACGGCGTTGGCCACGTTGGCGAAAGCGGGCACCTCAATGGTGGCCACGCCCTCGAGCTCTGATGGGCACAGAAATGCACCACCACCAACCAGCAGAATGTGGCAGGCTTCTGGCGATGTCTTCATGCGGTCGACGTGATCCTCGAGCATGCGCTTCATCTTGAGGCGGGCGGCGAAGATGGTGGCCTCGTCGACGGTAGGGACCTTGACGTCGGTGCCGGACATCTTGGCCTCACCGGCGGCGACCAGAATATCGGTTGCTGTCAGGGTGTCACCGCCAAAGCACAGAGCCTTTTGGCGCAGGGCCTGGCCGACACTCTCGGGGCCAATGGTAAGTCTCTTGTGGCCCTCGGCGACGTGGATAATGGAGCCACCACCGAGACCGATGCTCTCGACCTGGGGAAGGGCAAAGTTGACCTTGACACCGCCAATCTCGGCGACGGAGCCGGCCAGACGGGGGAAGCCGTTGGGCAGCAGGACACCAATGTCGGACGTCGTACCGCCAACGTCAACGACAAAGCGGCTCTCGCTGGCAGCATTGTTGGACGACAGGAAAGCAGCGCCGCGGATCGAGTTGGTGGGGCCCGACGAGAAGATCTGGATGGGGAAGCGGGCGGCCTCGTCGGCGGACAGCAGCTGGCCGGAGCTCGATGTGAGGTAGAGCGGGCAGGTCAGGTTGAGGCCGCGCATGGCGCGCTTGAAGCCACGGATTGTGCGCTTGGCGAAGCGCATGATGGAGGCGTTGAGGATGGTGGCATTTTCACGGGCCAGGACACCGACACCGGCGACTAAAAATGTTAGCTGGGCCTATAAATTAGGTGTATTGAGGGCTTGTACGCACTCTCTTTTGAGCAGACAATGTCGACGTCGTCGCCGAGCGCCTTTTGCAGAACACGGCGCACATGCTCTTCCTGGGCAAACTTCTTGTCCATGGGCGAGTAGACACCGAGAACGGCAACACTGCGCAGACCGCGGGCCTTGATGGCCTCGGCCTCCTTGAGGACCTCTTCTTCGTTGACGGGCGCAATTAGCGTGCCGTCGATCTGGACACCGCCAGAGAGCGTTCCCTGGTAACCGTTCATGACTGTGTCGTTAGTGGGATGATATTTAGGCCAAGAGGATTCCGACACTGTGACCTACTGTTCTTCAGATCTGTGGGAAAGTCAATAAATGGTGGCGTGTACTGCAGGTAGCCATTCGACGTCAGGCGCAGAACGGCGACTTTGGACAGCCGCGACGCATCGCGCTCGACCACGGCGTTGATCAGGTGTGTTGTGCCGATCATGAGGCTGGCGATCTGGGAGGGCTGCACCGAGGCATCCTTGAGCAGCACGCGGATGGCCTCCTCGATACCGGTGGTGACGTCGGCGCCGGTCGTGGCCTTGTAAGAGGAAATGACGGCCTCGGAGCCCGACTTGGCCGGGTTGAGCAGCACGGCATCGGTGTTTGTGCCACCGACGTCGACACCGATGATGAGCTTCATGGAAGGGTCGACGGCCATGGTGAATTTGTGTGGAGGACGGAAGGAGAGGGTTGTTGGTGAGAGAGGAGGAGGAAGACGAGAAGGAAGAGAGATCTGGCGATCTTGTGAGATCCTTGGGATGTTTCAAGACGGCTTATAAGGAGGGGAAAGAAGGAGAAGAAAAAAGAAGAAGGGAAGGAACGAAAAAAAGAAACCGAGAAATGTGACAATAAAGAAGTGCCGGGAAAAATAAAAAGGAAAATAAAAAGAAGGTCGGAGCTGGAACACGCCGACGAGCGGAGCTTCTTTTTTTCTTGCTGTTTTTCTTTGGCAAGAGCCGAGTCTGGCCGGAGTATGATGTACCTTTGGCCTGGGATGATGTAGTCATGTATGTCCAGCCACGCTCAAACACGGTTTGGAAACACACAGAAATACAACGCCAGTACAGAAAAAAAAAAGGAAGAAAACGTGTTGGACTGCGGGGAGGGTGACAGCTTCGATCAGATAATTTGGTGTCTGATTGACTATCAGTTGACTATCGCGGCGCGATAACGATAGCATGAGGGGGTTGTCATCATTGGCGTTTCTTGGGGTCTTTTTGGGGTCTTTTCCGAGCGGCATTGGCCTTGTCGGCCTTGTCTTTTTCGTCTTTGTTCCTGGATACCGCCGTTCCTTTCCCACTAAGGTTGGCATTTCGTTGTCATTCTGCGGCCAATTCGTTAGCATTTCGTAACAGAAAACCAGCAGTGCTGCCCGCCCGCTTAACCTACCGCTTTATGCCCGCAATGCCCGCCGCCGGCGACCAAGCTATCTGCAAAGCAACGCCACCTGCAAGCTATCTCCCGTTGGGGATGGTCGGGCAGCTGCACTTGTGCATTTGTGCACTCGGGACGCCAAAAACTGCAGCAAGCTCGAGGCTAGGCATCCAGGGACCGCAGGAAGGAATCCTTAAGAGCGCGGGGTGTGTCGACCAATCCGAGGCATCTGGCGATGTTGATATTGCAACGATTGTAACGAAGAATTGAATTCACGAACCGAGACAACGATAAATTGCGACGATATCAAAAGATCAGATAAAGAAATCAGATTGAACGATAAGATCGGCCTTTGCATTGCGCAGCATCAAAATGACCGTCAAGACAAACACAATGGACGACGCCAAGGCCGTGATCAAGGAGTCGCTGGTGACGTACACAGACCGGCTGTGGGAGGTGAATCAAAAGGTGAGTTTTTGGATGCAAGAGTTTAACTTTGGCGATGTTTATTTGGACATTCAGGGGCATTTTACTGGGAGTTTACAGACCGCGGAAGGTGCAAGGCAGCTGCCATTCGCTCCTTCCGCAACATCGCGCACATGTTTTCTTCTTTCCCGTTTCGGCACCAACAACCTCTTTCCTCCCAAATCTTGCCTCAATTACTAACTCTACTGTCCACCAGATCTTCAACAACCCCGAACTCGCATACGAAGAGGTCGGCGCACACGACACGATCGTCGGGCTGCTCAACACAATCGAGGGCCTCCGCGTGACCCCTCATGCCTACGGCCTCGACACGGCCTTTGAGGCTGAGTATGGCACGGGTGGCCGCGTGCTCGTGTTCAACGCCGAGTACGATGCACTTCCCGGTATTGGCCACGCTTGCGGACACAACCTGATTGCCACCGTCGGCCTCAGCTCGTTCCTGGCGGTTGTGGACGCCCTGCGGGCCAGCGGCGCCTCCGGCCGCGTGCGGCTGCTGGGCACTCCCGCCGAGGAGACGAGCGGCGGCAAGGTCAAGTTGATCAAGGCTGGCGCCTACAAGGACGTCGGTGCGTGCCTCATGATGCACCCAACCACGCAGGCTGTCTACGGCCCCGAGTCGGTGTACGGCGACGCGTTTGACCGGACGCTGGCCATCACAGGCTTCTCCGTTAAGTTTACGGGCAAGCCGGCACACGCAGCTCTGGCACCGTGGGACGGCATCAACGCGCTGGACGCGGCCGTGGCGGGCTACAATGCGATCTCCGTGCTGCGGCAGCAGATCCGCCCTGAGGAGCGCATTCACGGCATCATTACCGATGGTGGCCAGCGGCCCAACATTATTCCTGAGACGACACGGCTTGAGTACGGTGTTCGGGCGCCCTCTCTGGCTGGTGCTCTGGCTCTGCAAAAACGGGCTATCAAGTGCTTTGCGGGCGCGGCCGAGTCGACGGGGTGCACAATGGAGGCGGAGGAGCTGGGCTGGTACGCAGACCTGCGCACAAGCATCCCGATCTGCAACGCTTTTGTCGAGGCCATGGGCGCCCTGGGCCGTGAAGTGCAGTGCAACACGGGCCGGACAACACCCGCATCGACGGACCAGGGCAACGTGTCGTACGAGTGCCCATCGTGGCACGGTATCTTTGGTATTCCGTCCGAAGAGGGCGCTTACCCGCACACGGCCAACTTTGCCACGGGCGCCGGCCTGCGCAAGTCGTTTGACCGGGCGCTCGAGAACAGTGAAGGCATGGCGACGGTGGGCTACCAGTTCCTGGTGGACGATGCATTGGCGGCCGACGTCAAAGCCAAGTTTGAGGAGCAGAAGAAGAACGACTGAACGACTAGGCTTGGGGCAGAATTTGCATCAAATGGTATGGCATATACATAGCGTCTACAACGAAAACAAATCAAAAGTATTTGTATTCAAAGAGGCGCACAATCAAGTATAATCGGTATTTTGTGTCACGAGTAGGTATATGTTGTAGAACATGAATTATGACTTCTTGATTCCATCTTCAGCATAGTCATGGAAGTGATTGCCAACATGGTTTGGATGGTTAAGATAAACTTTCGATGGTGTTGATAATATCAATACGCCTGGATCGTTGGAGATAGTTAACGAACCAAAAGCCGACAACACCCTTTTGAGTTTTGCGGATCCGCTAATAATTCTAAGGAGCTAAGATGCTGTCTCGAGACCTTATGCCGCTTCAAGGCTATCTTGATTCCATTTGCATTTGTTGTTGATTTCCGTTGGCAAGGCTATTTGCACAAGGTACAAAATTATGAGGCCACCAACGCAAGGCTATCTGGCTATTCGCACAGTCTACACAAACATCACGAAAACAAACATTGAAATCAAAACAATATACATCATCATGTTTCTTTTTCGTATTGCTATCATTTGTGCAACAAGGCTATCACAAGGCTTCGTAAAGACTGACGACGTGTTGTGGCAAAGATGAAGATAAGGAGTGAAAATATAGGATACAGTCCGGATATAGATTATCTTGCCTTTGTACTGATAACAGTCTCGGGCCGTCTGGGCGCAATGCAGCCTTGATGCAGCTCGAATTCCCATTACCACCTTCTGCACTTATCTTTCGTACGACACTGTTTCAAGCATTCTTTTTTCCTCTTCTTATTTTCGAATATCGATAGTTTGAATTTCGTTCGGTTCTTTTCTTGTTCGTTTTTCTTTTGATTGTTCGAGGACCACATGATTATGCAAACACCTCCCTGAATTACCCCAGATAGTGTTGATAGTGTAGATAGTCTCGACACCCACGTGATAGCATGGCATCGACATCCAAGCTATCATTGCCCTCTCTTCTTCCCCGAGCGTCCGATCCCGGCCAGGTCATGGGTACCGTCGCTTTAAGGTTCGTAGTCGTCAAAAGTTCCACGGTGGCGTCTTTTTGGCATCCCTGGTGTCTCCAATGAATCCAATAAAACCCCAGGTTTTGCCTCGTTTTGGGTATCGCGGGCCTCGTCTACGTCGTCTGGACCCTCATCTGGACCCAGCTACGAAGCTTGTCTTGGTCGTCTTGGGATGGTCTTGGGGTTGTTTTGTTCGTAAAACCGGTGAAAGCCGCGCGGGTCAATGCAACCAAGATGCACACGACATGAAATGATTAATTTCCGTTGGAGAAGGAACTCCAAGCATCGTGTTACACTCTTTTGCCCCCGTAGTACAGTCTGGGGGCTCTTGGGCTGTGTTAACTGGCGCAACTGTCGCCAGATACAGGATGGAGGCCCCCATTTGGAGATAGAGCTATTTTCGAATTCTCGAATTATATTTCAGACTAGCCTAGAGGACGATACCTGTTCGAGCCTAGACAACACTACCAAGGACAAGGCCCAGGCCGGACAAGGGTTCGCGTGAGAACATTCCGTAAAAGATATGCATCTTGCCGGCCTGCCGGGGTGCTTCAAGTGGTTCAAGCAGCCCATTTCGTGCCCGAAGGAGCCGTGGCGATGTGCAAAGCCTGCTTGTTGATGATGCCTCTGGCTTTCTTTGATCTGTCTCTTACTGCGCATCTGCACTTCTGTACTTCTGTACTTCTGCACTGCTCGACTTTTCCACATTTCCCCAGTCTCGGCGAACCAGTCCCGTCTGAGCATGGTCCAGATGCACACGAAACGTTTGTCCTTTCTTGGTGTCAGTAGTTGTCTGCAACCAACGGCGCCGCCACCTGTAAGCGTGCAAGCGTGCAATCGTGCTGAGCCGTCGCGTGGTCGCTATCCTTGTCGTTTCTAGTTTCTGCTTGTCGTCCTTTTCTTCCTGCGGGATTCGTTGGCGCGACTCGTTGGGACCACTCTTTTGGCTCCTCTTCTCCGCATTCTTGCCTTTTTCGGTCCTGGCCTACCATCCGCTTATCAGCAGCCGCCTCCCGTTGTCAGCCAGAAAGTAAGATACGGGGTGCATTGTCTTCCAGAGATAGGAAAAAGGGGGGAATGTGGCTCAATCTGGCTGTAATTTTGCTGCAATCTTCCCCAAACTGAGCGCGGGAAAGGCAAGTTGGAGGGAGATTAGAGACAGATTGGAGGAAGGTTTGGGCTCGACAAGATAGCTGGGGAAGGCCGTTGACCCTGAAAAAAGTATAAGAGGTCGTCCTCGCCCCCTCTTGCTATCTTTGCTATCGGGAACGAGACACCCTGCTATCAGACTGTTTTGCAGCATTTCGTAGTATTCTCCAGCGGTTTGCAGCATCTTGCAGCACCTTTCACACCACTTTCAGCATGCTTTCCTTTTCCTCTTCAGCACCTTCAGCATGACTCCTGTCGTCGGTTTCCTTCGCCTTTTCTTTTGCACAGCACAGTTGGGACAGCTCCGAGTTGCTGTATTCCAAATCTGACACCACCCGAATCCCCGGACTTTTCGACTCGGCGCCAGTGTTGAACCAAAATCACCCTGGGCAAATTGCATTCAAGCAGTGCAATGCACCTCAAGTCTCTGCAACAGAGCCTCGCTTGAGGTAACAGCATCTCTTTTCCAGTCTTCTCGTCTGTTGCTTTTCTTGGTCCCGCCCTCGATCAGGCCTTCTCCGCGCTCTCTCGCCGCGTGTCAACCCCATTATTGGATCTTGGGATGCTTTCTTGGAGAAGCTATCGACCATTCGTTTTGCTTGTTGACTCGCTTGTCATCCATTCGTCTGATTGTTTATTCGTCGATTCTGTTGCTCCATTTCGTTTATTTCGTCGGCCACCAGTTGCATCTCCGCCTTTGCGTCCTTGACTATCGAATTGTCTGTTCTCTCGCCCGCCGTCCGTCTGTCGAGCCATCCGAGCCCTCGCTTTCGTTCTTTCTTGCGTTTTACATCGTCCCTTTCTGGTCGTTTTCGTCTCGTCTCTCGTCCCGCTTGTCGCCCTTTTTGAGATAGGCAACCCTCCATCTTTCCCTCCATCCTCCATCTTGTGATAGTGGCGCCGCTTTGTTTCGGTTTAAACTGGCGAGACCTCGCTTTCTTGATCTGTTGCTGATATGATTTTATTGAAATGCAATGATTGCAATGGTTTGCTTCGAATGATGATCCTTGTCGTCAAGACAGACGACGCAACCCTTCACCCTCGCCTAACACGCAGCAAAGAGAGCAAAGCCTCACGATGGACCAGGCTTCCCCTCATTCTTGACATTTCCACAATTTTTCCAATTCCACAATTTAGGGGCTCAGATTGGAGCTGCTCGCGTGGCATGCCGAAACGTCCTATCAACATTTGCTATTGCGGAAGGAACGATTGAGCAATCTGTGGCGAAAGGAAGGATGCATCAGAACAAAAACACTCGGACAGTTTGAGTTCCAAATCCCAGGAAAGAGGTGGCACCACCAAGTGGGCCCACAGCCACTAGCCATATCGTAAAGGCCCCAGTTGTTTTTGGGTCTCTTTGTGTTAATTGTGTGTTATTACGCTTTATGACAACTGGCGCGCTTCTGTTATCTACGGAGACAGAGGGCCTTTTTCTGGGCCCAGAGCCACGGCCAGGCCTGTCACTTTTGATTCTGGGTCTTTTTCAAGTCTTTTCTGGGCCCGTTTGCCTTCAGATCATCGCTTTTTGGCTAATGGCACGATCTCTATTGGCCAGGCGCGCCGTTGTGAGCTGGGGAAGGAGCCACCGGGCGACGCAGGGCCTAGACGGAAACCGCAACCCACACGTAAATCCGTAAATCGCAGCGAAAGGCAGGCGCAACCCAGACAACCAGACTCCAGATTGCAAAACTGCAAAACTGCCAAAATACTCTTCAGACAAGGCGCGTCTTTTTTGGGGCGTCCTAACGCTGAGGCTATCTGGCGCCTAGAACACAAGCCTTCGGTGTATAGTCCGAACGGCCTCTAGTGCGAAGATACGGGCGAGTAATGCAGGTGTAGTGTGTTTAGCGTGTTTTGTCAACCTGCAGACAGCCTCTGCCTCCCAAGTTGCAAGTCTCCGCTTCTCTTCCTCTCTCTGCTTCTGCCTCGTGCACACTCCAATCAACCCCAATCCAACACTATCAGTCTCACGCACGGTGGCCGGCATCTGCGCCAGGGTGCCGGGTATCACGATGCCACCCTCTTTTCCTCCTTCTGCCACTCCTCCAATGTCTCCTCACGGTCTCCCCTCTTGCTAATCCTTCGCCTTGTTGGGGTTCCCTTACTATTTTCCCTATTCTGGCCCTTTCCTTGTATTCTGGTCCCCTTCTTCTCCTTTTCCAGAATAATACTTATGCTGACCCTCGCCATCTCTCGATCGTCTTGATTTCCCCTTGCTCTCGTCTTCTTTTCTCTCTTCAATCGAGACGATCACCAATCCTCGAAGGCAGACTGCACGCTCTTTGACCTGGTCAAGCGTTGAACTCGCCGTTTCCCCCTTTGTTATTTTTAATTTTTTTTTCTTCTTCCCCTTCTTCCCTTCTTCACCCTTTCTCATTACCTTCTTCCTCACCCACACTCCTTATTTTCCTTTCTTCTCTCACCATCAACATGGCTTTCGAAGCGGAAGCCCGCCCTGAGCCTGCGGCTATGCGGCCTGCGGACATCTCCGAGCTTTCGCCCTCCGGCGACAACAAGACGGCTGACGAGATCACCTCTGCTCGCGTCGACACGGACGCCATGAGCATCCAGAAGGGCGTTGTAGCCGAGGCCCGGCTGGGCGACCTCGGTGCTCAGCGTATCGAAATCATCCAGAAGATCTGGGGCAAGCACGGCAAGATCCTGCTCTACAGCGTCATCGGTTTGGCGATGGTTATATAGTGAGTGAACCTGGCGATATTCCCATTTTTATAAGTATACTAACAGTCTAGCGAACTCGACAACACCACTTTCGCGACGTACTATGTCTACGCGCTGTCCGAGTTCAGCGCCATCGCGTCGTCGTCGGCCTTGGCTGTCGCGACCAACTTGTCTTTTTCGCTGACCAAGCCCATCTGGGCCAAGCTGTCTGATATCTTTGGTCGTGGAGAGATGTACCCCGTGTGCACGCTTTTTGTCGTCGTTGGCTACATCCTGGCCTCGGCTGGAAATGGTTTCTCGGCTTTCGCTGCGGGTACCATTCTGCGCGCTGTCGGCCTCACGGGCATCAACTCGATCAACACCATCATCATTGCCGATACCACCACCTCCCGCCAGCGTGGTTTCGGTGTCAACTTCCAGTTCTTCCCCTACCTGGTGCTGCCCTGGGTTGCCGCCGAGATTATCAACAGCGTTGTCTCGCCCGGCGGTGTTGGCTGGAGATGGGGTGTCGGTATCATTGGCATTATTTTCCCCTTTGCCATGATTCCCATCATTGCCGTCACTTTCATCTTTGCTCGCCGCGCCAAGAAGATCGAGGCTGCCCTCACGGACGCCTCGGTTGTTACTGGCAACGCCAACTCCACCGCTGTCGACGACGAGGCCGTTGCCACTGTCGCTGCTGCCGGCGCCGTTGCTGCCAAGCCCAAGATCACGCCCTACAGCCTGGCTTCCAACATTGATCTCGGCGGTCTGCTGATCATGATTATCTCGCTCGCTTTCATCCTGATTCCGCTGTCGCTTGCTGGTATCCAGGCCCAGGGCTACAAGACGCCGTGGGTCATTGCTCTTATTGTTATCGGCGGTGTTGCTCTGCTCGCTGGCTTCCCTCTGTACGAGCACTTTGTCGCCACGCACCCCATCTTCCCGCTCCGCTACGTCCGCCACCGCGCCATTGGCCTGGCTTTCCTGCTCTACTTTACCGACTACATGGCCGCCGCCGCCAGCCACAGCTACTTGTACAACTGGGCCATTGTTGCGCAGAACCTCAACGTTGTCCAGGCCACGGATCTGAGCTACATCAACGGTGTCTTCACCTTCTTCTCCGGTATTGCTTTCGGTTTCGTCATGTGGAAGACCCGCTCCTTCAAGTGGTGGCTGCTGCTCGGCCTTGTTATCCGCCTCATCGGCTACGGTGTCATGTTCCGCATCCGGACGGAGCACCCCTCGCTCGGCGAGCTGATTGTCGTCCAGATTCTGCAGGGTCTCGGTGACGGTATCGTCCAGACCGGTGGCTACATTGCCGCCACCATCAACGTGCCCCACAAGGAGACCGCCCAGGCCGTTGCCCTCATTGTCACCATTGGTATGCTTGGCTCCAGTGTCGGCAGTGCCATCAGCGGCGCCATCTACACCAGCACCTTCCCCAACGAGCTCCGCAAGTACCTCGGCGACCTCGCCACCCCCGAACTCATCAGCAACGTCATCAACTCGATCGACACCGGCATTCCCGAGTGGGGCACTCCCGTCCGCACGGGCATCGCCAACGCCTACAACCAGGTCACCTCGTACTTTTTCATTGCCGCCATTGTCATTATCGCTCCCAGCTTCATCATTGTTTACTTCCTGCCCAACCAGCAGCTCAAGTATGTTTTTCTTTTCTCTTTTTTGTCCTCGCTCCGCTCGTTTCTCCTTCTTTTGTACATCTGCTAACCCCTCACAGCGACAACCAGAACTTGCTCGAGGAGAACGGTATGCTCGCTGCCCAGCAGGCCGAGGCCGACGCCGCCGTCGCCCCGGCTGCCCAGCCCGCTCAGCCCGCTCCCAGCACCCCCGAGACCAGGGAGACCAAGGCTTAAGCCCAATGGTATCTTCTCGACTCCATGTGCCGCGTGCCTCTTTGTGTTCTAGGATAGTTGGTTGTGTTTTCGCTTCTTGTTGGAAAAGGCGTTTGCTGGATATACCTGTACCTAGCGAGCCTTTTTCTTATTTACGTGATATTTATTTCCCCGAAAAAGTAACGAGCAGAAAGAAATTTAATACGATGGGTCTTTCAATGCCAGAAAAATGAAGACAGAAATCATGTGCCGCTTTGAATATGCTAGTCGAAATGCTAGGAAAGACGTAAAATCCGGGGTAAACACAATGATTTCGTCAGAGGAGGAGCGTGAACTTGACATTACCATGCAATATGACAGACAAGAAAATGTGCTCTCGAGTTGAAATTCTGCAAGAGAGATTCGAGTTCTGAACTGCCAATAATGAAAGAAGCAGGAGACTAGATGACTAATAAAGGGGGCGGGTTACACAAACGGAAGGAGCTGGAAAGGGGCATGTAAACAAATCCATATGTTCAACTGACATTAGCCGCCTACTTTACAGACTCGCATGACCTAAAGCAATGCAAATCTAACATCAAAAGAAACTGGTCAAATTTCATTTCACTAAACCGTAAACTAAATAAGTAGTCTTTAGAGTGCGGACTAAATATATATGAAGTACGACATACAAGAACCATCTTTAACACATTGTGAATTAGGCGAGAAGAGTATTTGGGATGTCGGCTTCGCCGACTTGTAATAGTAGATTGAAAATAAAACTAACAAATGAAAAAGAAAGATGAACAAGACTATCAGCGTAGATTCTATAATTACAAGTCGACCAAAATGATATTCTCCGGGGGTTGTACGTCCAAGAGTGAGTCCTCAACCACCCCTTCACCTTCGTCCAGCCTCGCCTCCTTCTCACTCCCGGCCTCTTCAATGTCCTCCAGCTCGGTCGACGGCCGCTTTCGGCGCATCCGCGGAACCTTGAAAGTTCTCTCTTTAACCTTGATCTCGCCCTGTCTCTGACGACGGTTCCCCTATGACCGCCCCAGCAGGATCGAGGAGCTGCCGTTGCTGTTGATGACGGGCAGCCCGACCATTTCGTCCGCCTCCGCGACCCAGAGGCGCGCCAGGGCTTTGCTCAGGCCCAGCCGCACGCGCTGCAGAATATCGGCGGCCGTAGTGTTGGCGGGCAGACCGCTGCGCCAGTCCCAGCCGCGGTGGATGATGGCCGACGAGTTGGGGGCGCCAGGAGCGTTGGCCCTCGCGCCCGACATGCTGCGGTGCAGCTGGCTTGCCAGCATCGAGCTGCCCGTGAGCAGGAACGATGACGAGGCGCCAGACGCGCCCGATGCTGCCGACAGGTTGCTGGTCGTTTTTCTGAGCAGGTCGGCCGGGGTCGATCCCTTCAGACCGCCGGGCACACTGGCCAGGACGACCTGGAAGAACTCGTCGCACGAAGCAAAGACGCGCGAGCCGACGAGGGTCTGCAGGTCTTCGACCGCCTTGAGTAGAACGTCGACGGTCTCGGCAGCAACGACAGGCGGTGCAGTGACTTGGCCGGCCGAGGTGGCCGTGACGCCGGGTGAGGATGACGTTGTTGCGGGTGCCGCCTCGGTAAACACGAGAGCTTCACCAAGCAGGGCCAGCAAAAAGTCTTCGGCGACGACAGCGTCACGCAGGGGATCGTATAAACCGCCCCGGATATTGTCGTCAGCGCTGGAAATGACGGCTGTGAGAGCTGCCGCCGCTGCTGTGCGCCGCCGGACGGGCGAAATGTCGGTGGAGGGATCGTCGCGCACATTGTAAAAGTGACGCAGCGTGGCGTAGCCGCTCAGCAGTCTACCTAGAATCTCAGCGGCCGTCAGATCGCGACGTGCCAGCTGCTCGAGGGACGCCTTCCGTTCAAAAAGCAGCCGTCTCAAATAATCGTCAAGGTCAGACTCGGCCGGGTAGGCGGCAGACTGGACGAGCGAGTAGGCCATGATGAGGTTCATGACCTCGCGGACCTTGGCCGGGCGGTGGGCAATGGCAAAGTACCAGACAGCCTCGCCGAAGCGGTAGGACTCGTTGGCGAGCAGGTCACCGTAATGCTCGGCGGTCTCTTCGGCATACGAGGACATGCCGAGGTCGCTCAACAGGCGCCAAATCTTGTCGACGGTGACACCTGAATCCACGTCCAGCCGGCTGAGGAGAGTGCGGACAAGCTCGCCAATCGTCTCTTCGGCGCGCTCAGGTGAGTTCATGCGGCCGAGCACGTGGATGGCCAGCTCCCAGCCGTCCATGTTGGCAGGGGACGAGGGTCCCTCTTCATCGCCACCCACACGAGCCTCTTCGCTCAGCTTCAGCTCGCTATCGTTGATAAGGGCTTGAGCGTACTGGGTGAGCGTGTTGTCCTTGAAGCCATCGGCCTCGTCGGGATCTGTCGGGTCAACACCGAGCACCTCGAGATCTTCCATATCGAGACCGCCCAATGCCGTAGCTAGAGCAGATGTCGACGACTGTGTAGGCAGCCAGCCGCCCAGAGATGCTATCTCAACAACGGCTGATGCTACGGGAAGCGACCAAGACCGAATGAGACCCAAAAGACCGCGCGGGTTGTCTTCGAACACGCAGGCCAGGGCTGCCTCAAGCGGACTGTTTGTGTTAATCTCAAGGCCGTAGTCGGTTGTGGCGCGGAACGAGCGCGTCAGGCGGTCCAAATAGCCTTCGAAAGTCGACGAAGCACCGTCCGGTCCGCCGCCAGGAAGATTGCCGCGCATCGACATGGTCATGGACATGGACTGGCCGTGGCGGCTAGCGCTGCCAAAGTTGGCGGCATGCGGCGTCGGCGTCACCTTGGTCTCGTCCCACCAGCCAAAGAGGCCCAGCGTCGCCTCGCACCAGTCCTGGGAGACGCCCAAGATCCGCTCGCGCGAGCCCAGGGCAATGTCAAAGACAATGTTGAGGTTCTCATAGATGTCCCACGGCACCTGGCTCTCGGCCTTGCGCGCCATGCCGGCCATCGACTGGCGTCCGCCACGGTATGACTCGCCAAACTCGTCCTCACCCTCAGCATCATCGTCGTACCCCTGCTGTCCACCGGTGCGTCCTCCCTCGGCAAACCGCCGCAAGTGGTCGAGTGCGCCCTTGGCACGAATGCGGAACAGCGTCCACTCGTTGTTCCAAACGTCCCAGCTGCCAAACTTGCCGGGGCACGTGTCAAGCATGCCAATCGTTTCTTGGACGGCACGCTCCACGTTTGAAAGTGCACGGCCCGAGTAAGCCTGGACACCGGCGCGGCGGACCTGCTCGAAACCGCCTGATCTCAGCAGCTCGATGGCATCCTCAACACGGCCATGGAGAAGGCTGACAAAGACAGTCTGCCAGAACATGCCGTGGGACGCCGGGCTCGGCTGGAACCGCAGCACGTCGTTGACCTGTTCCGGGTAGACGTTGTGATAGTCGGCCATCCAGCGGAACAGGGTTTCGGTGAGCGGCTCGGGGGTGGGTGGAGCGCCCGTCTCAGCATTGCCAGCAGAGCGTGTGTGGTGCAGCTGCAGGGCCAGTGTGCTCACGTACGCTGCGTTCTCAAAGGCGCTCGCGTTGGGGCCGGGGCCGATGCTCGCCAGTTGTTCCTCGTCGTTTTGGCCAGAACCGCGGGCCTCCTCGGGGATGCTATCCACATAGGCCTGCCACAGAGCGACGAGCTGTGCGGACGCGTCGGCAAGGGCCTGGTCCAGACGCGCAGGGTCGTCTTCGGCGCCCACGCCCTGGCTGTACAGCTGGCTGATCTGCACCTCGGTCTGGCGGATGAGTTCGGGTGCCTCGACCAGCTCGGCATACCCCATCTGGCCGTACATGCTCTTGGCAATTGATCCGTACTTGATCTCGCGGGGGCCACGGGTCGCATCAAGTCCTGCACCACCGCTGCGGGCTGCCGACGCGCGGAAAATGTCTTCGGCTTCTTTGCGGATGCGGTCGTTGATGGCTGGCGTGGCAAACGTGAGCAGGTCGCTGTTGTTAACACCGCCGGTGCCGCCCATGGCCACTTCGCCGCCGTTTTCGCTGATAATCTCGTCGTCCTCAGCCGGCATCCACGGCGCCCGTCCTTGCAGGGAAGCACGCTCACGGACGGCGCTTTGTGCGAGGTCGAGCCACGGGTCGTTGCCGGTTCTGTCTTCGTCGTCTTCTTCGCTATACTCCTCCTCCTCCTCTTCTTCTTCCACTTCGTCCTCTTCCTCGTCTTCATAGGTTGTCTGGCGGGCACGGTTTGCAGGCATCTTTTGCGCCATTCGTGGCCTGTAGTATGCCTCGTCGTCCTCTTCGCCCTCGGCGTCTTCGTCTTCCTCATCCTCTTCATCTTCTTCCTCCTCCTCCTCCTCCTCCTCCTCCTCCTCTTCTTCTTCGTCTTCCTCCTCCTCCTCCTCATCCTCGTCGTCGTCGGCCATCACCTGGCTCAGCCGCGATGGCTGCCGTGTCGAGCCAGGGCCAAATGTCGGCTTGCTGCCCTGGATTGATCTTCCAAGCGGCGAATTCGAGCTGCCGGCGCCGCCAAAAATCTTGCGTGACGTCGACGTCAATGCGGGCGATCCTGTCCCTGTTGCCGACTTGGCCGTGCCCGTCACGCCGCGCATCATGGAGCTACCCAGATACGAGGCCGAGGGCGCGCCTGCTGGTGTGAAGCTGCCGGCAGACGAGGGCGGCGGCAGACCGCCAGGCGTTGTCGACGAAGTGGCGTTGCCGTCGAAGCGGAAGAGGTTGCCGCGACCGCCGCCGCCAGTTCCCGCACCGAAACCGCGAGGGGTGGCCGGCGACGAGAAGTCGTCCTCCTCGTCGTCGTCGGGGACAGCGAACCTGTTAGGCATTGTCGCTGTCGGAATTGGTGCCGAATCGGTCGAAGTGGAAATCGAAGTCGGGGAGGGCCAAATGTTGATGCCAAAACTGGCGAGCGAAGGGGTTTGTTGTGATGCAGTCGGTCAGCAATGAAAACGATCAAAATGGTCGTCAATCTTCGGTTTGTCGCAATTGGGTTGTTCGCAAAAAGACAACAGCTTCAACGGTCAAAGCTGATGTTGTTGTCCGTCTTTTTGACCTTTGGTCTTTGTTTGGACCGTTGTTATTTTTGTTGCTGGGGTCCTTCCTGCCTTGCGAGCAAAAGGGAAAAAAGCTTAGCTCTTGCCCACCTCCAACCAAAGCTCCAACCGCGACGCAACGCGCTGGTCTAGTCACGTGATGACACCACTACAACCAACAATAGCAAGAACTCATTCTCATTCACCATTCATTCACATTCGACAAGGCCTCAATTGTTTCAATCACTTACTCAAATATGGCACACACAATACATTATTAAATTATTAAATTGGTAGTATTTGTCTATAGAGACATGCACAGCTAGTTTCACTAAAGGAACGCCAGCTTTACGAGCCTTCCCGCAAAGGAAGACCAAGAAATGAACAACTTCTCATCTTTCCACCTTTTTCACCCTTCCATACAACACTCCAGCTACATAAATAAAAGAACAAGAAACAAACAACATCTCGTCCCTTGCCTTTATCATATCACCATCAACACCTGGTATCTTCTCATCTCCATCTTCCTCTTCTTTTTTCCTCCCTCATACTTCCCCGCCACCTTGTCTATAGAAACAAGTTTTGTTGGCAACGCTACGGCCACCAGATAAAAAAAAGACAAAAAATGGTATGTCGGCCGTACGCCTCGTCCGTCGTAAAATGGTTTGGTTGGTTTCGGTTTTTGGAGGTTGAACTAGATCCCGCAGCGGGCGTGATGTGTGTAGTTGATGTTGTGGTTGTTGTCGGTTGTGCCTCTCCCAAAAAATATGAGGTAAAAGGTAGAGGGTTTGGTTAGGTTGCATAAAATATCGTCCGTGTGTCTGTCATACAGCAATATGTACAATATGTAGTGTTGTGACTTTTGTGACCTGAAAAATGGACTCGCTGAGATATGCGCGCTTCGGGTAATAATGCTTTCTTCCTCAAACTCTGCAGCGTCGCTGCTGCCGTCTTAACGTCTCCACCTCCTCATCCCCTTTGCAAGAAAACCGCTCAGTTGATGCGCTGGTAGAACAGCAGGTAGGCCACCTTGTTGTCCTTGATGCTCTCCTTGGGCACCTTGTTCTTGGGGCTCGATGCGCCATTGGCCACTGAGCTCCACTTCTTGCCGTTGCCGTTGACGGGCGCGCTCCAGTCGTTGTCGCTCTCGCCGGCCTCCTCCTCGCCCATACCGGCAAAGCGGTTGGCGTTGCCGGCAGGCGTTGAAGGCTTGGCGGCAGAAGAGGAGCCGGTGGTGGTAGTCGGGGTAGAAGCACCGCCAGTGCCAGTCTCTTCGGCACCAGCCTGGGCAACCTCCTCACGGCGGATGCGGCGGATGACTGTGTCGTCCAAACGAATCCACTCACGACCGTCCTCGCGCAGAGCGTCCACGGTGTAGTGGCCGCCGCTGGCCTGCTTGCCGTGGTGGTAGACGACGGCGTTGAGGCGGTACTTGGGCAGGGGCTCGGAAATGAAGGTGTTGCGCTTGCGGCGGCTAAAGATCTCGCGCGGGATCTCGAGCTCCAGCGGGTAGCCAATCTTCTTCCAGATCTTGACGGTGCCATTGCCCTGCCAGTCGAACTGGAAGCGCTTGAGGTGCAGGATCAGGACAGGCGGGAGGTCCTCAATAAACACCTGCTTCGTGGCGCTCACGTCCTTGCCCTGCGGCGACTTGAAGTCGGCATGCAGAGTCTCCGGGTTCGTGAGGTTGCGCAGGGCATCGACAATGTTGCGGACCTCGGGGGAATCAATGTGCAGCTGGAGGGACTGGTACGGCTCGAGAGTGACCGAGTCCTTGCGGCCGGGAACACGCAGCTCCGAACGCAGGAGACCACTAAAGATGCTGTTGATGGGCGAGGTCAGGGCGTGGCCAGATGACCGCGTCTCAGCGGCCCGCTGGCGAGGACCGACCTCGAGCCAACCACCCGAAGCGTCGGCATTCTCGGAGACGACAGAAAGAGCCGGAGTAGCCTGTGCAGACGTGGGCGACGAGCCATTGGTGGCAGCGTTGGCCGTATCTTGCATAACCTTGGCACATTCGTCGTTGAGAGACTCGAGCAGGAAGCCAAGGAACTCCTCGGCATCTTGTTGATGGCCACGCTGGGAAGGGTTAACAAACGAATTTACAGGCTAGAATACCATTTGGTGGCGGGTACTTACAATCATGGTGGAGAATCTTGGCAGTTGCTTGATGGCATTGTAGACAAACTCGGGAGTGAAAGCCTCGCCGTACCGCTCCAGGTCGTCGCTCTTGAGGCGCTTCTGGAGAGCGGCAGGGTCGGCCCGGTCAATGACCTTGAACTCGCGCAGGAACATGATCATGGCATCGATCATGGGCGTCTCGCTCTTGAAGCTGAAGGCCGCCTTCTGGCCAACCTGGTCGAGGAACTCGTAGAAGGGGATACAGAAAGTGAGAACCTGAAGAACCGAGTTCATGTAGCACATGTTGCCCGTGTTGATCAGGCCGCGGGGCTCAATAAAGGCCACCTTGTCGGCGGTACCGACGCGGTAGGTGGAGACAGCCTCAGCCAGCGAGTTGGCATTGGACTTTGTGAAAGCACCAGCGCTGCCGTTGGCGCCGTTAGCAGCATGGCCGTTGGTGGCCGCACCACCGTTTGCACCAGCGTTAGCAGCAGCGGCAGCCTTTGAGAACAGGCCAGTCCACAGCTTAGGGCCCGAAGGAGCAGGGGCGGGAGCAGAAGCGGCCTCGGCGGCCTCGCCGTTGGTGGCAGCCTCTCCATTCACAGGAGCAGCAGTAGTCTCACCATCCTTTGCAGGCTCAGCAGTCTCGGTCGCGGCCGCGGGGCCGTCGGTGTTGGGCTTGGAAGCAGCCGGGCGGATAGGAATGGCAGGGAGGACAGGAAGAGCGGGCACAGTCGGGCTAGTGACAGATGCCTTGGCAGGAGTAGGAGTTGTGGCAGAGGTCGTGGCGGGAACAGGCGTCGGGGTCTGGGGCGCCGTGGTGGAAGCAACAGTGGCGGTCTCATTCTGGCTCGTAGTGAACTCGACACTCTCGAAACCACCCATGTTTCGCCGGTTGCGGCGTGCTGTTGTGCGTCTTGCAGGGAAGGCCTCGTCAGGGTTCGAGAACCATGGCAGCTACGGCAAATATGTCAGTTTTTTGAGTCACGCGAATAAATAAGAGGGTACAAGGACACTTACGGGTGCTCTGAATCGCTTCTGGGGTTGGGAAGCGGAGGCAGGCGTCAAGGGCGCAGGAGAGCCCGCCGCTGCCAAGCCAAAGTCGTATTCCGACGACTGGAGTGAACGGTCGGCCTCCGATGTTGGGGTTGGCTGCGCATCCGTGGAAGGAGCGACGCTGCTGTCATCTACAATAGACGGGGCCTTTTGTTGAGTAGAAACGGCGGAGATCGGGGTGGAGACGATGTTTGTGGGGTCAGAAGTCAGGGGAGCGGCAGTCGAGTTCTCAGTCGGGATGGCGTTGGAGTATGGCGCGGGAACGGGAGCGTTCATGTGCGGTGCGTCGCCGCGAGGAGCGATAGGGATGTGCGGAGGCAGAGACGGGGGAATTCCCATCGATGCCGGCATTGGGGGAGGCTGCTGATATGATGCAATGCCGGCCGGAGGAGACTGTTGAGGAGGAGGGACCATGCCGTGGATGGGGAACTGCGGTGGCGGCGGCTGCTGGGCCTGCGGCGTGGAGACAACCAGAGGCACGTTCTGGGCGTTTCGTGCGTAGGGAGACATGTTCGGCTGCGGCATGTTATGCGGCAGGCCTTGAGGAATCTGAGCATGAGGAGGAAGAGGAGTGTGCTGTTGCTGGGGCGGCGGAGGCGGCAGGACACCGGGTTGTGCCGGCATATGCATACCCATAGGAGCAAATTGGCCAGGAACACCAGGGCGGCCATATTGCTGCTGCTGTTGCTGGAACTGCATGTAGGGGCCCGGCATCACCTGGTTCGGCATGTAGGGCATCGGGGGAAAGCCAAACTGCTGGTTGCCATAGGGCGGCATGTACTGCTGGTACATCTGCTGCTGGTACTGGTTGTGCTGGTTGTTGTAGCCGTGGTGGCCGCCGTGGTGCTGGTTGTTGTAGTTGTTGCCGTAGTGGCGACCTCGCCGGGGACCGCCGCCGCGGCCACCATGGTGACCATTGTGTGCGTTGTGGCCATTGTGCCCGTTATGCCCAGTGTGTCCAGCGTGCCCATTGTGACCATTATGTCCGTTGTGGCCATTGTGCCCATTGTGGCCGGCGTTGCCTCCTCCAACTCCACCCGGCATGTCGGCCATGCCCTGCCCTGCGCCGGCCCCGTGGCCGGCCCGCCCAGCCGGCAGATGACCGTTATTCATCTTGCCGGCGTGGGAAAGGTGTTCGCGTCGCCTGGAAGCCTACAGTTTCGATGAAAACTGCAAGCGCCTAGGCGATATGGGGGAAATGGTTTCTATCTGCGGCTGGTCGAAGCGTGTCGCAGAGAGAAAGAGAGCGCGGTAGGAGCGTGTGTCGCGTGGGGATGGAGATGGCGATAGCTCGATGGCGCGATCGGAGTGCGATCGTGTTTCGTGATGGGAAAAGGATTTCGCGTCAGAGTCGCGAAGTCGCCGAAAGTCGATATCGTGGGGAATCGACGATGCGGAAGAAAACCGATGGGGCGTCGGTCGATGGAAGAAACAAGGTCGAGATTCCAAAATGCCCCTAGTGATGATGACTCTTGAGAAAAGTGAAAAAGAGCAGATGGGGAAGAAATCAGAACGCCTGCTATGCCTGTTGGTTTTTGGTGCGTCACAGTGTGGCGCGGCGAGGTCTTTATCGCACTGTATCAAACAATACCGAGTCGGAGAAACGCGAGCAGCTCTACGAGACGATGGTCATCAATAGAGGCGCAATGCTGGCTCGGAGTGATAGTGCGATGGGGGTTGGTGACGGTTGTCGAAGCAAGGAGATTCGTCGTTGTCGTCTTTTTCTTGCCCTCGCGATATCAGGGACAAGGATGGGTAGAAAAAAAAGAACGCGAATAGGGGAAATGAGCGACAAGAAGAAACAACTAGCAAGCAAAAACACACAGGGGAAAGAATCGAAACAAGAAAATGGTTGAAAAAAAGACAGTCAAGAAAGAAAAAAAGAAAGGAAGAAAGGGGGAGAGGAAAGAGGAAAGGAGACGGACGATACTCGGCGAGGCGGAGAATCGAGCTTCGATGAATGGTGATAGGGAAAGAGGATAAAAAAGAGCCGGCCGAGGAAGGAGGAGCGAGAGAAAGGGAAGGAAAGACCGTCACGAAATGCCTGGGCGTCGTTCGCAGGTGCTGTCTCATTAGGTTTTTTGGGGTGCATTTGGGTGCATTTGCGCGTAGTTTTGGGCACTCCAATTCGTTCCTTCCCATTCTTTCGCAGTCATTGGGTCTGTTTTCCCTATTTTTCGATTTTTCTTAGGCGGACAGCTAGCCCCCACAAAATAATTTACCTTAGCGCAACCTCTCGCTTGACGCATTTTACTGACTAATAGAATTATGCCATCTCATTGGCCATATCCCGGAATGTGCACGTGCAGTGTCTTGAGAGAGGACCCACAGGAGCTCGCGACTCAACACTTGCCCAACACCAGACGCCGTTTTACCAAACACCACTCACGAGATACACGATTTTGAGACAATAAATGCAGGGAATGATATCACTATTACTGACAGATTAAGGTGACGTTTTACATGTTACTAGCAACTGAACTAAGCACAAAAGCGAACAGAAAGGTGACAGAAGACAATGATCAGGAAACCGTCAATTTTATCTCGCCGTTGAACTGCAAGTGAAGTCACTGCAGCCGCCAACTTATGCAGGTCAGCTTGCAGGACAGGGTCGACAAGGTGCAGATTTGCAACAGCCGACGCATGCAGCACTCAGATCACAGACGCCAAAAAGAAAGCTATGCTACCCAAACCCTGGAAGTCCAGGGCTGTCAAATGCCATGCTTGCTAGATAACCTAAAAATATTCTATGGGGAAAAAAACCCGTCAAAAGAAAATAAATATACGCCATTGCCATGCTTGTTTGTACTTTATATGAACTCAAACTTCTTGTCCTACTCGACTCCTTGCCCTCTCTACTCATCTCTGAACAGCCATCGGCCGCCGCCAGACCGCATGGCCTCTCGATACCGCTCTTGGACTGTGATCCGCTCCACCTTTTCCGCCTCGGCTCGGTTGTGCTCCTCGTCTTGCGTTGTCGGAAAGTCCGTGTCCCAAAACCCGGGCGGCGATGCCCGCCGGTGGTACCGATGGCGGTGCTTGCCGTACTTGTCGGCAAGTTCTTTTGTGCGCGCCTCGAGCCACAGTTCCCTCTTTTCTTCGGGCGACATCTGGGCCAGCGTGTAGGCGCTGTCGCCCAGGTGCCGTTCCATCAGCACGACACTTTCAGATCGACGAATGTGGCCAGGCCCAGCAGCGTCGAGCTCTGAAGTGGCCATGCCGCGGAAGGCTTTGCCGCAGCACTGCGGGTCTGTACAGCCAGAAAGACCGGCGCGGTCAGTGCGGCCGCGCACGACTTCGTTGTAGGCAAAGGTTTCGCCATTGTTGAAGGCCGGGTTGATTTTGAAGTCGTCCATTTTGAGGCGTTCGACGGGCCGCTTCCGGAGGGGAGAGGATGAAGATGCCGCCTTCTTAGCCGCGCTCTCAGCTTTAGCGGCTAGCAATGCGGCAGTCAAAGGATTGGTCGGGGGTGTAGAAAGCAAGGCAGCAGCTGGTGTAGACACATTTCGTGCTGTTGCTGGTGTGCCCCCTTTCCGTACAGCCGTTGTCGGTGTGCCAACGTTCCGTACGGCAGTGGCCGGTGTTCCGGTATGCCTTGTATTACTTGCAGTGGGCGTCTTTGGTAAAGAGGCGCCATCTTCGTCACGCAAATGAGGCAATCTCCGCGTAGGTGGTGGGCGGCCAAACAACCCAGCAATCGGACTGTCTGTCGAGCCATGATATCGCGAGACAGACGAGGGTGTGGACCGTGGCAGCGTTGCGACTGGGCTCGGATCAGACGGTCGCGAGTTAAGCAACGAGCTGAGACGAGTCGATCTTGTTGTGCCGGGCGGCTCCATGGCCGTTCGTTTCGACGTGCCATTGGGTGAGCTATAGGGCCGGTTGTCTTCAGCCAGCGATTCAATACCGCGCTTCAAAGACTTCATGCCCTTGGCCTTGTCCGTCTCCTGTTCTCTAAGGCCACGGCGGATGTTGCTAGAGATTGGTGCCAGGGGTGTAGTAGGTGTGGCGTTCTGGAGTGCATTCCGTCGTTGAGGGGCAGCTATGGCAGCCTTTGGTTGCGGCTCATCGTCTTGCTGGCCCTGTGATAAACCCTCGCTTGACTCGTCGCTCTCTCTCTCGATTAGCATTTGCTGCCGTTTCTTAAACGACAGGTGCCTCTTCCGCGGCGTCTGCACTGTAAGCTGGCCCTCGTCGAGGTCAATGCTCTCTTGTGACTCCTTGTAGTAGGCCAGGCCCAGCGCCCGTTGTGTGCTGTCGGAGCTTTCTCGCTTAACCGAGGGCAAGAAGCGGGGTGTCTGGGGTTGTGTCTTTTTGGGCCCATCTGAGCTCTGGTTGTCGTTCCTGGGCTTCTTCGTCACTCTTTCCCAAACAATCTCAGGGCCGTCGGAGGATGGCTCGCTCTTAATCGTTACCCGACCTCCAATTTTATCGTCTGAGTTTGCTTCTCCAGAAGAAGGGAGATCAGGCTGTGGTGCATCGGAAGATGGGTCGCCCTGGGTAGACTCGGGCACAACCTCGTCATTTGCGGGGTCGTTGTCGTCGTCGCCATTCTGGCTGGCTTCTTTTTGAAGCGGGAGCTCGGGCAGCCGAGGCTCAAAATCAATATCGAGCTCTTCTTCACTGTCTTCGATTGTTGTCTGGTTTCCCAAAAATGATGCTGCAGTAGATGAGCTGAAGCTGGCGCTCAATGTTGGCTTGGGCACGCGTTCCACCGAGTCAAGTAGGGTGGGTGAGAGTGACCGGTTCTCCTTCTTCCTCTTCTCGAGCAACTTGACCTGGCGTTCCAAGCTTTCACCGTATGCAATCCATCCTTGTACCTCCTCCTTGCGTTTTCGAGCCTGCGCCACGACTGAGTCAAGCTGTGCTTGCATCACATGGTTTCGCCTATGTGACTTTTCGAGGTCTCTCTGCAGCTCGTCGACGAGGCCGGTGAGGCTTTCTTGAGAATATTCGTGTGAATATTCGTATTCTTGTGAATCGCCATTGTTATCGGCTTTGCTGTCACCAGTCTGCTCGTTCTTTCCGCTGCCTGATGCGTCTACCGGTCGTGAGACTTTTGCAGCATCGGATCTTCCGAGAGATGCCTTGAGAGACTCAACCTGCTCTTTCAGCTGGCTAATCTCAATCTCCATTCGTCTTTGTGTTTCCTGCGACTCGTCCTGCAGCTTGTCGTACTTTTGTCGCCATTCATCGTCTTGTTTGCGGAAGTCTATATCAAGGGTGGGAAACGTCAGTATATCTTCCCAATAGTCAATCTATACTGCTTCTTGAGCTCTCTCAACTCACCTGCTGCCACTTTCTCGTTCATTCCGTCCAAGGCGCGCTCAATTGCCTCCAGCAAGGCTGGCCGCCCAAGACGGACTGCGTCGGACATGGTTATAGACTGCCGAGTTATTTGGGCGGTGGTGCTGTTTAGGCTCACTATGAAGCCATGCCGTCGATTGTGTAAATAAATGTCGTCGGCTTCGGGTTTCGTTTTGTCGTTCACTTTTGTTGTCCCAAAGACCTTTGTCGACGAATTTGTGACGTATTTTTGCCTTTGAGGTGTATCGTAATACTGTCGTGAACTGTAGCCATGCTTGCACCGTAAACACGCGTGGGGCAAAACGCGCCTGCCAAACCACAAACCGCGTTTTACGCCCCTGTTCTTGACGCGCCAAGACACGTGACAGCACTTTGGAACAATTACAACACACCCTAAAATTCTCAACCTTCCAGCGCCTTTCAGGGCTCTCCTCCCTGTATTAGACTGCGTGAAAATGCATTGAAGATTCAAGGCAGTCGCCACTGTCTATCACTTCTTTCACAGCATCCCAGACTTGGTTGGTGCTGTTTCGCTTGATGAACCCCTGGAGCCCCCTAACCTTTTCCCGACTTACTTACACCTTAACCACAGCTTTATCACGGCTTCTCCGTCTTTCAGTCTCCAAGCAAGACCACGTATTCCAAGCCTGAAACTTAAGAGTGCACATCAGGGCCAGCCAGTATTGCAGCACAAGTTCCTACCCACTCATATCGTCAGCAATACAGCTTCATATAAAGAAACTGGGGGCTTGCCAGTGGGGACGTGAAAAAGCAAATAGTAGCACGAGAAGCAACAGGGGCTTCATAGACTCGTGTTCACGGCTCTCGGTCGTTTCTAAATTTCGAAAAATATAAATGATGCTCACCTTGATATCGTTTTGCCAGACCGCGCCTATCTCGGGTCCTTGCCGAAACATCCTAGACCTTGTCGTAAACCTTAAAGGTCCTTTCTTCCTCGATCCTTCCTCCTGTTTGGCCTGGATCTGGCTCGGTCAACAATGGCACGACAATTTTTGCTTCAATATCGTCGTCAATACGTCGTACATATCAGAAACCCTTTTTGTGTAGATTTTAACGGCGTGGCGGCCCGTTGGGATGACACCTCGAGAGCCAAGAATCAGATGACACAGTAGACATTCCTCTCTCCACGGCTGTCCTCCGTGATCGTCGTCGAAAGTGTTGGATGCTCGTCATCGTCTTACAGGCCCATCGTATCCCATCAGTTATCAAAGGGTTGTATTTAGAGTGATCAATTTTCCACCAAAAAAAGAAGAAGAAGAAAATCGAACAAATGGCCACTGCCCCCTATCCTCGGGTTTCCTTTTGTTGGAGTGCCATGTCGAGATATTTTGTTGTCCCTCCATCTCGACCTCAACCTTGGGTTAGGGATCAGACTCGTATGGCCGAACCTCTCACTCAAATCGAAAGGCATGAACCACGACTTGCAGAATAAGGAAGATCAGAGGCTGACAATGCCCAGATCGGGTGGCTGCCAACTCTCGTATCTGCCACGATATATGGTCGGCTGAACTTTCACACTTCTCATCTTGGCTGGGCTCAAGGTCGGAGGGGCCGCGTGTGGATCGGACAGATACGGCCGCCGAATGTTCCAAAAGGGAATGAATTTGGTAGGATTGTCCTATATCCACACGCAAGAGTGATGCTGTAGCAAATGTAGTTCAAGCAGCATCGTGTGAGTAGACAATGAGTGGGGACAGTTTGAGGGTAAGGCGAAGCGGCGTCGCCGCCGAAATAGGAAGGGCAACAAGAGACAGAAACACGATATGAGCCACAGACTTCTGCGATCATGAAAAACCGGACGAAGATGCAACGAGGATGTGTTCAAGGCGTGGCCGATAATGATATCAGAAAAGGGAAAAGATTGGCAGGGGAGTAGCAAGATGCATCAAGATCTGGCCAAGAGAAACACCGTCCGATCCATCGTCTTCTGGCCAGGCAAAGCATGCCGCAGGTCAGTCAATCAAACCGAAGCGAGTTCGTAAAGAGAACGACACGGAGGGGGGAGATGTCCAGATGAAGTTCAGTGACCAGAAGACATAGCATGGCAGGTCGTGCATGGCACATGACACAATGCCGAACATAGAAGGCTTCCAGAAGCACCCCCAAAAAGGCACAAGGCAGAATTGCTACATTCTGCCAAGCCGGGCCTTAACAAGCAGAGAAGAATTCCAGAAGGCATATCAATCCAAGCATCAAAGCTAACCATGGGCAAACACAAGAACCCCACCGAAGATCAGGCTGCGCTGGGACATGTTCAACGGGGGGCAGAAGCAGAACATGATTGGGGGTGTGGGATGTCACTGGCACACTTGGAACATGGCGAAGAAGGGCTAAAGACAAAGGAACATAGGACGAAATTGGCAATTCCAGAGAGAGAAAGAAGCGCCATGGAAGGATCCTCGCGACTGAGGAGAAACGCCGCTTGGTCTCGGCCTGTTGTAGAGATACATATGTCGCAACGTGCCGTGGAAAACAGGCGGTTCGTGGGATCGCCAGCATGGAACTGGCGGCATAATTAGTCGCGGCTCTTTTTGGCTTCTACCTCTTTTCCATGTTTACCTACACGTGGCGGTATCCAGATGATAGCTTACCTGGCTGGTGACAAAGGTAAAAGGGACATGGTTGAAACTTGCAGCTCGTTTGTTGTTTTTCTAATTGTCCCGTTGTCTGATGTCAGTCTGGCCGCTTCTAGAATTCCCATCCAGAAACATCGACATCTCGAGCGGTGTTGCTCCATCTTGTGGCTGATTTGCAAACCCAACACACAAGACGAGACCACTCTGTCGATTGTCGTTCAAGAGCTTCGCCAATGACAGCCAACAAGAGCAGCGTGTGGGCAACGTACCCGACCTTGCATCTGCTAGGTCACCGCCACTTGCAAGAAGAAGAAAAAAAAATTGGCTGTGCTCTGCACACTGCATTGTGAGCTGCATTGCACACCACATGCCCTGTCTGGCCCTGACCGCCATCTCCTTGCTTTTTGGGTATGCGGGTGAGGCTGTCTCTCACATGCATGAGAACAGCAACCCTGGTCATGATGTTCTGGCCGTCCTTCCAGTTTCCGTGCGCGGTTGCCCGCTCATGGGCCGCTCATGGATATTTGTCGTTTCCTCTCCTCTGGCCCATCTGGTCTGCATATCGCCGGTATGCTGTTTTGGAATTTACCTGTGGGATCTTGTTTGCTTGACGGGGAACAATGCCGGAGCAGCGCGAGCCGCTGCCTAAAGCCGGAGAAGTGTAAAGGGAGGGTCGACAATGTTAGCCGAACGTCAAAAAGGCAAAGCCAAAGAGAACGACAATGCAGAAGAGAGCTCAAGAGATATGCATCGAATTTCTTCATAGCATGGGAGAAAATAAGACATATCAGGAGCCTGCCGTTGGTGGAAGACAGAAACTTCGCCAAGAGCGCTCAAGGGCCAATAGGCGCAGAACGTTGGTGGGCCGTTGCACGACAGAGAAGATGCTGCAGCACCCCGTCTCCCTTTCGCGAGGTTTGAAGCAATTCATGTACTCCATGTACTCCATGTGCAGAGTACAAGAGCACAAAGTGAAATGCCCTTTCCCAACACCGCCGTATCGCCAGCATGCGTTGCATGCTTCTCCCCAACGCACGATATCACCCACGCGGTCAGACAGCCGAACCCATGGTTCTCAAAGCTGTTGTGCCCACCCGGCCACCGTCCTTGTGTGGCAGGTGGCGGCCAACATTAGATTAATGTGTGGCATTGGACCGGCGAAGGCGCATCCCATGTGTCGCCAGGTCCCCAGATGAGAAAGAACTGGAAAGGCCAGATGGTACAAACGACATATTTGCATGGCGGGTATGCAGGCACGGGCATCGCCGGCTGGTATGATGGCCAAAAAGAAGGACGGTAGAACACTGAAGACGGATGTTCGCAGATTGTTTGCAAGTTGGTTCTCTTTGTTGCCATCTGGGAGTACGAGCCCAGAAATGGGCCAGCCTCTGCCGAGTTGGGGGTCTCGATCCGAGATGGCAGAAATGGAAATGGCTCTTCGCCACACCCCTCGTCGGTTTGATCCAGGCGATAGATGGGTTGCTTCGGCGCCGCCTGAACAGGGTGGCCAAGGATCAGGAATGGGATACGTCAAAGAAGACGTCAAGAAAGGGGTTGTAGAAGGGGCATGGAAGGGGTCATGGAAGGGGTCGTGGAAGGCAAAGAAGAGCGATCATGGGTGTCGTGAGGGTCTCGCAGTCGCAGCTTTGCTAGGCCTGGGCGGCATCGACAGGGACCAGGGGAGTTTGACTTTCGAGCATCTCTCGTCCCAAGTCACCTGTGGCTTCCTCTGCCTCACGACAAAAAACGATGTGTTATGTCTTTGCCAGTTACTTGTCGTCGCAAATTGCAGACTCGTCGTCTCGTCCTCGTCAAGCTTCTTCGTCGAGGTGCCCAGACCTGTCCCCTGCTTCGGGTTCTGTGCCTTGCCGGGGGATTTTTCCTCAGCTCGGCACCGTCCTCGCTTGGTTGTTGAGATGTTGCTTGGCTGGTCTTGTAAGTTTGTTAGTAGGTTGCATGCATCTTCCGCAACGCTCGAGCGGCATCCCTCCCACAACATCTGCCCACACACCCCCTTCTGGCGCTTTTGACTTACAGATTTCATCTCGTTCTCTTCTGCACGAGTTCCCACGGAGATCATGTCTGTGGTTCCCCTGCGGTGCCATTCCACACCCTCCCACCCGCTCCGTCCGACCCATCACACCCCCGTCCCATGCCATTGGTCTCTGCGTTGCCTTTGCCATTCTTTCACCCTTGCCGTCTGAGGAGAATTTTTTGTAGGAGCGCATGCGATTCTTTGTTGTTGCATGTTTTGTGTATTTTTTTGTTGTCTGATGTCCTCTGGCAAGCACGACCTCACTATCGCTTTTGGCCTGCCTCGCCCTTGCCTTGTAGTATTCTTCTCTTGCCTCTTGCCTCTGCTTCACTTCTCACAAAGTCGTGGATCCTATTGTTGCCCATCGTGCCTTCCTACATAAAGTCCTCCCCAACGTCGCCCAAGATTGCTCCTTCCTGTTCTTGTCTCTCTTTCCCTTCCTCGTGCCTTCCTTTTTTACGCCAACAACACAAGTCTTCGTCTTCGCGTGCCTTCCCCAAACGCCCTTCGCTCCTGCCTTATTCTTACGCTACAGTCGCTACTTCCTCTGCCAACATAGCCCTAAGAGTTTTCAGACAGCAAAACGCCACTAGGGACAAAAAATAAATACTAAAAAAAGAGAAAAAATCTTACCAAACCATAAAATCTCAACCGTTGCCCCTCCTTCAACAAATCCACTTCCCACTTTCGAGCCTCTCCCTTCTGCTTCCAAACTTGATCTTCACCAAAACAACAAAAACACACAATCGTCTTTTTGGTGAGTACTCCCTACCAACCCAATCCCTACGCATCACGACATTTTGTGTTCTCGATCACATCGTCCTCAATTGTCTGTTGTTTGTCTCTCTGCCCTTTTGCGCCTCCAATTGCCCCTTGCCCCTCGCCCCTCACCGCGATCGAGATACTTTTTGGACCTCTCGCCGCCGCGTCAGATCTCACGAAGGTGTCAAAGAACGCGTTTCTCCCTCTTGCAATCGTCCCTCTTCCTCTTCAAACTGCTCTTTTATATCCCTACCTCCTTTGAAGCTCAATTGGTCTCGCATTCTCGCTTCTGCTTGCCAGATTGCATCTGCTAACAGGCTTCGTCTAGACACCAGTTCTTTTCTACAACTCAACGATTTTTCTTCGAACTTTCACCTTTTTACACCTTCCCACCAACATTCAAAATGGATTACCAGGGTCAGCAGGGTCAACAGAGCGGTGGCCGCGCTTGCTTCAGCTGTAAGTTGTGCATTTGCTGTTCTTTCGCATTGCTTTCGCATTCTTGCCCTTTATCGCACTGTTCCAAATCAGAAAAAAATCGTTATCTGCCAGAGTAGAAACGAAAAAAAATCTGAACTACACTAAAAGCGGACATTCCCCTCTCTTAGCGGGGCCCGGCGCTGCTGTCATGCATTGACATCACTACTGTCACTGCACCATCACAGCCCATTTTGTCGTCACTTTAAACTCATCTGGCGTGCCATGCTGCTTTTTATTACCCATTGCCCATCTACCCCATACTCGATCATCAATATGCCAGATCTGAGGGATCGTGCTAGTTTCGGGTGTTCCCGAGCAAGACGCAATTGTCTGCAGCACGGTCTACTCCCAAAAGAGGTCGAGGCATGCCTTTTTGGCAACCTTGATGGTCTCTTTGATGGGCCTCACGCCTTTTTTATTGGCGGCTTCTACCCACCTTCATCTATCCCCCAAGCCCTCACCCCTAGAGCCGTGAACGTGAATGGACAAGCTCCAGGCACCGTTACCTTGGCTTCCCCAGATCTTGATCCTCTCCATCCTTCCCTACTCGGCTATTTTTGCTTTGTGTCTTGACTGAGATGACATGTGGAGAAACAAAGTCTAACAATGATCCTATCTAGGCGGTGCCACTACCCACCAGGCTCGTGACTGCCCCAACCGTGGCGCTGCCAAGTGCTACAACTGTGGCAACGAGGGCCACATGAGCCGCGACTGCCCCGAAGGTCCTAAGGATACCAAGACGTGCTACCGCTGCGGCCAGGCTGGTCACATCTCGCGTGACTGCCCCAGCTCCGGCGGTGCCCCCAGCGGCCAGTCCGGTGCCGAGTGCTACAAGTGCGGTGAGGTCGGCCACATTGCCCGCAACTGCCCCAAGAGCTCGTACAACAACTCGTACGGCGGCGGCGGCTACGGTGGCGGCTACGGCGGTGCTGCCAAGACCTGCTACTCCTGCGGCGGTGTTGGCCACATGTCCCGTAAGTATTTCTGTTCAGTCTGATATTGATGAGCATAAAGAAACAGTGTGCTAACTCTCACAGGCGATTGCGTTAACGGCAGCAAGTGCTATAACTGTGGCGAGACCGGCCACTTCTCGCGCGACTGCCCCAAGGCCTCGACTTCTGGCGAGAAGATCTGCTACAAGTGCCAGCAGCCCGGCCACATCCAGGCTGACTGCCCCAACAACTAAGGTAGCAAAATCCAGCAGAAGCCTTTGCGGCAGCATGCTCACCGTAGGCATACCTTGCCTGGGCCGCTGAAAACCTGAAAGAACGGATACGCCAACCAATCCTGTACAACAGAGTGCGACGCATTTCCCCCTTCTTTTTTTTATTTTGCGCTTGGTCACGAGATCGATGGAGAACATACACTTCTTTTCTTCCTGTGGACGCAACACTTTGTCTGCTCACGCGCAAAGGTCCACAGACGGGTCGGGCACGGTACGAACATGACATGGGCTGGATGGATACACAAAAGCGGACGGGGATCTCTGTGATTCAAAGGGATTTATTCTTTGATTTTTCTGTGTTTTTTCGACAACTTTCCTGCTGTTACCCCGGGGCATTTCTCATTATTTTTCTCCTTATGTTTTTTTAACGTCACCAAAGTTTCATTTGTCTGTCTTATCTCACATCTGCTTTTTCTTTTGCCAATTTCCATTTTCCTTTCATCCCCTTGTTTTCTTTATTTCATTTGCCCATCACGCACGCATGCACCGAAATTGTCGTCTGCTTTTCATTCGCATTTCGCCATTCGTTGTCGCTTTCGCATTCTTCTGTTTGTTTCATCCTTTCATTTTTACCTCCATGGTTTACGTCATGAGAAAATGAGCTGCATGAGCTTCACGAGAGATGGAGAGGAAAAAAATTGTTTGCTGTTTGTTATTTTTATGCGTTTTATCACGTTTACGACATGAACAAAAACGCCGGATTATGGAAAAGTTTAACAAGGGAATCTATCAACGGAGTCAAAAGGTCGGACCACACGTTAGTTATGTGGTCATCCCGTCTGGAGGCCACCAAAAAAACCACAGTTTATTCTTATGATTGTTCGTCCTGCAATGTGACGCGACGTGTCTTGAGTGAAAGTACTCCGTATTTTGAAAAGTATATGATCAGCCGAATGAAGCATTTCACGCCTATTGTCTAACGGTGTCTTGCAGTTCCGTGGCTAACACGGCAATCAAGAAAGCAGGGGGCCTTCTAGAAGGATTCGAAATGTCGTGTATGTCGTGCAGGGATGTGAAAGAATTGAGACCATGGAAGCCACCCATTCGGGATTCGGAGCTCGGTGTAGGCGTATTTGAGTATTTGCGTGCATCCCATCTTTTGGCCTTTTTTTCTTCTTATCCTTTTTTGGTTGTTCCAAATTCTTTTGGGTGGTGGTCAGAGAACAGAACCCACCATTCAAGAAAGAGAGGTCAGAGCGAGGAGGGGGAAAGAGATCAGACGAACCACTGCAGCTCCTGCCCGTGTTCCCTTTTTTCCCTCTTCCGGTCGCAACCTCCTTCTGGAAGCCCCCTGCGTGTAACCCTCCCTTCTCTTCTTTGCCCTCCTTGCTTCAGCCGCACATCATACAGCGCTGGTCGCAAATCTCGAGCGTCAGAATTTGTTCTTGCGATTTTCAGGATTTCCAATTTCAGGTTCTCACTTACTTCCCAATCCCGATTCGGCATTTTCCTGTCCTACTTGATCTTCATTTGGAAATGAGTGTTTGACGGGGTTGCCGTTTTCGTGAGCGTGTCCTTTATTTTATTGTTTTTTTTTTCCCCTTCTACTTTTCCATGCCGTCTCTGAGACTTCTAGAAGACTTCTTTTCTTAATAGTATGACTGAAGAGGAATGATAACACTACCACTAAAGCAAAGTGTTAAATATGACAATTTCTTATGAAGATGTTTATTTTTCCAAAAATTATGTGACAAAATAAAACCACAATAAAACAAAAAGATAATAAAAAGCAATTAAAAAAGGTAAAAAAAAACATTAACCCACATTGCTTTAGGCAAGACAAATAAAGTCAATAAAAAAAGTTACCAAAAGATTATGATCAAAATGCACGTAATATGTGCCTATATTTTCATTATGCAATGCTATCCAAAATGCCTCTCATATCCATATCTAAACACTATCTTCACCACATACAAGCCGCTTATAAGACAGCCTTGGGCATGAACTTCATGGCTTGCCGGACACCCAGGTCGCCCAGAACCTCCTCGGCGCCGCCCAGGATGGCGTCGAACTTGTAGGTGCGGTTGAAGTTCTCAATGACGCGGCCCATGCCGGTCTGGGTGAGGCCGCGGCCGCCCCAGATCTGGACGGCCTCGTCGGCGACCTCGTGGGCCATGCGGGTGGTGCTCATCTTGAGGAGGCCAATGGGGCCGCCGGTGTGCTTGGCCTGCTCGGCGTAGGAGAGGTTGTTCATCTGGTAGGTGATGGTCTCGAGCCACGACTGGTGGCTCTCGACGAGGGCAATCATCTTGGCGAGCCTGTGCTGTTAGTAGACGTATTCAATATTGGGGGAGCGGGAGTGTACTCACTTCAGACGAATGACCGGCTGGTCGATGAGACGCTTGCCAAAGACGAGGCGCTGGTGGGACCACTTGAGGCACTCCTCGACGACGAGGCGGGAGTAGCGGTTGACGGCGCAGACCATGCCCCAGCGCTCGTGGTTGAAGTTGGACAGGATGACGTAGATGCCCTTGTTCTCCTGGCCCATGAGGTTGCCGACGGGGACCTTGACGTTGTCAAAAGTAATATAGGTCGTGCCGGCGGCGGCCGAGTAGCTCGTCTTGATGGCCTTTGTCTCGACGCCCTCGCCGCGCTCAATCAGCAGCACGCTCATGCCCTTGTCGGTCTGGCAGCCGACGACAAAGTAGTCGCAGAACACGCCGTTGGTGATCCACTTCTTGGTGCCGTTGACAATGTAGTGCTTGCCGTCGGCGGTCTTGACGGCGGTCGTGCGCAGGCGGGCGACGTCGGAGCCGGCGAAAGCCTCGGTAATGGCCAGGCAGATCTTCTTGCGGCCCGTCAGGCACTCCTCCATGACGCGCTTCTGCTGGGCCGCGTCGTTGGAGTAGTGCAACACGACCGTCAGGCCGATCGTGAGGCCGGCCATGTTGCCGTCCTGGAAACCGCGCGATGCGGGGCGCACAAACTCCTGGGCCACAATCAGGTCGTGGAAGTAGTCAAACTCGCTGCCGTCCATGACGCCGTTGGGGTTCTCCTCGCTCTTTAGGAGACGCACGCCGTTCAAGTGCTTGCCGGGGCCCAGACGCATGTGCAGAATGCCGGCCGCCGCCATCTTGTCAATCAGGCCCTGGCCCACGTGCTCGCCCGTGCGCTCCTTCTCAATGGCCTCGGGCTTGACGTACGTGTCCACAAACGTGCGCAGCGCGCGCTGCAGCCGGCGGTGCGAGTCGTTGTAGTAGGGCGACTTGAAGACGGGCGACAGCCACAGGGGCTCGGCGTAGGGGACGGTGCTCAGGTCGCCGGGCTGCGGGCGCACGATGCTGGGGCTCTCGCCCTCAATGGTGCCGACGGCGAGGTCGTCAATGTATTTCTCGAGGGCCTCCTGGCGGTGCAGGTTGTAGAAATCGGACGTGGCATCCTTGCCGGCGACCTGGCGCAGGACAAACTCGCCGCCCGGGTGGGCATCGACAAAGTCGGCGACGTCGTAGACGACCGAGTCGATGATGAAGAGGATCGGCTCGTCCTCGCCGCCCTCGGCAGTCAGCTTCTTGGCCGACGCGGCGACCTGCTCCCGCGTAAACGTCTTGCTCGGGATAGGCATTGTGTTTGTTGTGTGTTTTATTTTGTGGTTTAGGTGAGATTGAAGTTGTAAAAGGATAAAGTCGAGGATAGACCGAAGCTCGTCGTGACGTAGTGATTCGGCAGTCGACAGATGCAAGTCAACAAAACGAGTCGATACAGGTCGATGTGAGAGGATGGGAAGAGAGGGCAGAAAATAATAAAAGAAATGAAAGATCAAAGAAAGATCAAGTTACTCGAGACAAGCGAAGAATATGAGACAACATTACTCCTCTCGTAAAAGGTAACAATGGCTCGCTCGTTCGCCCTTTCCTCCCCCAAATTCCTCACAAAACGCCCACCGACGCCAGCCGGGACCTTCTGTAATCAGAATCGCCGGGGCGTGTGTGCGGTCGGTGCGGGTATCCTATTTGGGGTAACAAGCTCCCCTCTGCGGCTTAGCGGTTTTGCGGTTGTAGGGGGAGAGGAGTGCCTCGGCTTAACACTAGCGCACTGTCTCGACTGTCTTCCCCAGACCGGCTGACACCACTGGCCGCTTTAGGCACACAGTGATTGGCCAGACGCCACCTGCAGCTCCGCATTCGCGTGTACTGTCGTTCTAGGGATATGGGGATATCCACTGTAAAATGCACCTCTGCGAGTTTTGGAGGCATGTCCCCTTCCTTTTCTCGCGAAATTCGCCCTCACTTTGCGAGGCGGCCGATGCACCTCTGCGAACGACCCCACAAACCTCGGCCGTTTGGATCTTGGGACTCTACGCCATACAATATTTGGAGATCGAAGGACAATAAACGAATCTAGAATGGGCCTCAAGAATGGGCGGTAAGAAAAGTGAAACTGACGTATTAAGACAGCCTCACATCTCTCGGCCGGCGATGCTTGGCAGAAATCTAGAATTTGGGGTTTGCTTGATAATATGTATTTGATTGGCGGCGGTGTTTCTCACTGGCAATTAATTTCCATGAGGGTGTCTCTTTTGAATATGTATGAACAGATGGACAACATGTATTTTGTGAGTATCTAAAGGGGCAGAGATGCAAACAATAACTAATCAAGCCGACAAAACATGAATCTATTGGTATATTGTACAGGCGAACCAAGGAAAGAAAAGGGAATGAGAAGAAAATAAAAGAGAGAAAAAATCACAAATTCATAAATATTTCGTCATACATCGTCTAACGACGCCGCTTGAAGAAGCTCAGGGCCTTGGACTTGGGATCAAAAGCCACGGGCAGACTGGGCACGCCGCCGTGGGCAGCACATCTCTGCGGCATCAGCTGGCCCTGCGACTCAAAGAAGAACTTGGAGACCTCAAACTCGTGGTAGGCGCCCGGCGTCGCACACACCCGCTTGACGGTGAACAGGCGCAGCTGCGGCCAGCAGCGGTCGCACCAGTAGAAGCTGGGGGCCGTCTTCTTGGCCGTGGCGACGCGGACGATCTTGCTGCAGAGCTTGTTGGAGCAGCAGACCAGCGTCTCGGGGTCGGCGTTTTGGGGATTCTTGTCCTTTTTGGACTTGACGTTGACGCTCACGTTGCCCTGGCCGTCGCTGCCGACGGAGGTGACCGCATGGTAGGTGATGGACGGCCAGTCGGTGCGGTAGAAGAAGCTGTTGTCGATGAACATCTCGGCCTTGGACTTGAGGCCGAGCTTGGCGCAGACGGCGTTGCACTTGTGCGTCGAGAAGAACAGCTTGAAGCCGTCCACGCCCAGGTTGGTGTCGGTCAACACGAACCGGTGGGGATCGCGCGTGTGGATGGCCGGGTCGGTCAGGACGTTGCCGATGCCCTGGCAGTCGGCGACGAGCAGCTCGCCCTTGGACCGCTCAAAGGTGAAGTGCGAGAACGCCTGGGCGGCCTGGCTGACGGCCGAGCCGCCGTCTTCGTTGACGCCGCCGCAGTTGTTGTTGTACTTGACGTAGCGGCCGGGTTGTAGCATGGGCTCGAGGGACAGACACTCGAGGTCGTCTACCTTCTTCTTCTTGCCCTTTTTGCTGTCAGACGAAGAAGAAGCCTCACCCTCACCGTCCTCCGACATTTGCTGGAGACAGGTCACGACGATAAAGTCAAGCGAGTGCTCTTCGCTGGCGACCAGACCGTTAAACTCGAGCGCAAAGGCCTTGCACAGCGCCTGCATGCGCATGTCCTCCGCCAGATCGGCCAGGCGTTTGCCGTTGGCCTTGAACGTCTTGACGACCAAGGGGTTGATGGACTCCTTGGTGCGCGCATAGGAGGCAAGACGCAGGGCGCCCTGGGCGAAAGGCTTGGTGCGCCGGAGGATCGTGAGCTCGTTGGTGCTGATGCGAATGTTGTCGTCGCTCTGCATCATGCGATCCAGAATGGAAGTACCGACGCCGAGAGCCGTAGCCGTTTCAGTAACCGACGTAGACGAGCCATCGGCGCCGACCGGGTTGACTGTTGGTGGCGCAATGTCAATGACATCCGGTGAAAAGGCCTTGACGCGCAAGGTCTGGTCTAGCCAGCCCTCCTTGGTCCACTGCGGAACGCCCGTATCAAACTCGATCGGCTTGTCCGACATTGCCTTTGCCGCCTCATCGTCCAAGACATCGTCTTCCTCATCCTCATCCTCTTCTTCTGGTTCCTCTTCCTCCTCGATAATTGTCTCGGCCAAGGTGCTCGCATCTGTCAGGTCATCACCGCCACCCGCAAGGTCGCGGATCACGCGGGTGTCCAGCTCCGACTGCCACTCGCGAGCCTCTTCGAACACGTCCACCTCTTCGTCCTCGGCCAGATTGCTCAGCGTGGCTGACTGATGGCCCAGCTTGGACTTTGTGAGGCTCGACCGGCTGTTCGGTTGCCGTCGGCCGCTGCTGCGCCCGGCCGAGATACTGGACGACAGCCGCACAGCCGTCCGCGACGACGACGCCGTGACGCTGTTGACGACCAGGTGGCGCAGTGAGCTGTAGCTGGTGCCGAGTTGCACTTCTTCAAAGTGCAGGCCGCCCTCGCTTTCGAGCTTCTTCTCCATGTATTCCTTGGGCGACAGTCCCTGCTTCATCGTCGCCAGATCGTTTGCCTTTTGGTCCTTGTACCAGTTGGCTGCCCGCACCGCAAACTTGTTCTGGTCGTGCAGCGCACAGTTGGTCGAGTGGCGGCCATAAACAATCATGAACTGGTAGAGCATGCGGTCCGTGTTGGCGTGGATTCTAAAGAAAATGTAGTTGATCTTGAAGTTGATCATCTCCTTGAGAACCTGCCGGTACTGTAGGCCGTGCGGCTCGGTGCCCACATTGTGGTAGTGGTCCGAGTAGCGGCCCATCTCGTGCAGGTCGCTGCCGTGGGCGGGCGCGTCGGCAATGTGCATGATGCACCGCGTCTGATGCTTCCACGACGCCTTGAGCGCCTGGTCGAGGCCGCCCAGCACGTCTTCAGCCACGTCGTCGCCGCCCGTCGCAATCAGGCCATCTAAAAATTTAAAGACTTCGCTGACCTCCGAGGTAAAATCGAGAAACTCGATGCGCTTCCGGTCATTGTGGTCGCGGTAGCCCACGACAGCAACGCGCACGTCGGCTTCGTTAAAGAACGTCTTGTTGATATCGCTGACAATTTCCTTCACTTGCTTCTTGGCGGCGTTAATGTAGCTCATCATGGACCCCGTGGCGTCAATGAGAAACAGCAGGTCCGTCGAGCACGAGGCTTTGAAGATGCCCGTCGACAGACGGGGGCCGGCCTGGATACTAGCCAGGGCTGCATCGCTCCGCAACTGATTCACGCGTTTCTCGGCCTCGGCCGCAGACGGGCCCATGCGGTTCTGCACCTCGAGGCGTCGGGCAAAGATCTCCATCTGGCTGGCATTTCTCTCGGCTGAATTTCGAGAGCGGGGACCAGAAGACGACAAGGAGTCGCGCAGGTTGCTGACCGAGCTGCGGAAGAAACTCCGCCGGTTGGAGGCTGCCGGAGATGCAGATCCTTGTGGCATGGGCTCACCGGGGCGAGACGGGCCGCCGATTATCGGGCCGGTGGGACCCGGCAACGAACCGGACGGGGCATATGGGTTGGAGTACGGGTTTGGGCCACGGATGGTGGTCGTGCAGAAGTGTGTGCCCGCCGGCATATTCTGCTCGGCATCCCGTTGTTTGAGGGCATCTTTCTCATTTGGATAAGTATATGGGTTGCTCTCTGACGAGGCTGGCTGGCTGGCAGGTGCTGTTGCTGTCGATACCGATGCCGGCAGTGTTGCAGTCGATGCGGACGATTCGGCTGCTGCCGGTGCTGGGCCTCTTGGAGCGACTAGGGTTGTGTTGCGAGACTGAAAGGCTGGTGGCGGCACATCGGGCAGCTCCGCATTGTTTGCTGAGTTTACCGCTTCATACGGCGGCGGAGGCAGGTCTACTGTCCTTATCGACGTTTGTGTGGGCGGTAGATTTGAGGAAGTCATTGTGATTTGTGTGATTGATTGTGCGATTGATTGTGGGGAGAAGAAGTTAGCACTTGGCCGACTCACACTCCTCTCAGACTGGGGTATGTTGGTGATGAGTTCAAATAGATGTTGTTGTTTGGAGATTGAGACAAAAAAAACGCCACAAACGGTCCGGGGAGCTTTGATTTTAAAGGATTGAAAAGAACAGAAAGAAAGGCTGTTTCGATTCACTTAATGCCTCTTCTCTGGTCACAGCCCACTTCACTCGACTTGCCAGCTGGTCGAACCTTGGCAAGGCAGCCTTACGAAGAGCGACTGGACGAAACGAATGAGGAGAATGGGACAGCCCGTTGTTTTCTTGCGGCTGCATCTGCAGGCGAGAATAAGTGTTGTGGATACATTGTTTAGACTGTTCCTGTGCTTGTGCGGCATGTACTTTGAGGAGGGGTCGTATTTCCGTATAAGTGAACACAAGGTACTGCGTACAGACGCGACCACCGCTTGCTGATGTTCGTCGGCTGTAGAATTTGCCGATCGCCCATGGTTTGCTGCCGTGACTGATGTTTTGCTCATATGGTCCCTTTTGGGGGACGACAAGAAAAGGCGGTCGGCCGGCTGGGGCCGTGTTGAGGCTGAGTTTATTGAGAAAGGGGGACGAGAGAATGCACCATAACGCACCAAAGATGCGCCAGAAGATAGTGTCAAAAGCAACAAAGTGGAACAAGTGGGAGGCGGTTACAACGGGAGAAAAGCAAGGCGAGGGTAGCCTTTGAGCTTAGGGAGCCTGGTGGTCAGGAGGTTGAGGCTGAGGCCCCTCGAGATAACAAGGCGAACTGGAAGGCAGTTGCGGGCAGTCGTTCTTTCCCTGTTTTCATTGGCGCGTGCCAAGCAGCGCTGTCGGTAAGGTGGGTTGGGGTAGGAAGGCGTAACTGTGCACGTTGTGGGGCAAAAAGGACAGTCAAAAGTCAAACTCAATTCTGGAGAGAAAGCGCAATTGAAAATGACATCAACAATCACGGGCTTGTGATAATACAAAATAGCTCGAAATTAGCTGTATATTTTAGTGGAAAATACTATTTATCTTCTGGCTTTCCACGCCAAAATGTCGTGATGACCTTCGTCAGAGCTGGTGACTCAAGGCTAGGGAGATGTTTTCCTACCGTGATGATGGTTTGACTATGTCGATGGTGAGGTTCGAAAAACGAGACTGCCTCTCACTCGTACGAAAAAAAAAAAAAAAAAAAAAAAAAAAAAAACAATCCCAGAGACATGGTTCCGTGAGGCTGCCGGCCGGCAAGCTTTCGTCTGAAGGTTGAAGATGTAAGTCAGCACGTGGTTGGCACGAGTTAAAATTGGGCTCATTTTGTACCATGGTAGCTTATTGCTGATATGACTTGGGAATAACATGATATTTCTGGGGCTCTGTCTCTTTTATCTTTATTCTGGCCATCCCAGTGCCCTTCATTTGGTGGCGTTGCACGCCCAAAGACAAAATACAAAAACATATGTCGAGTTTATTGGCTGAGGGGCCCGAAGGCTGAGCACAAGCTCAAAGCGAATCTTTTGGCAGGAGTTTTGGGCGCACTATTCCCAAGTCAGCATTGACTGATTTGTGAACTTGGGCCAAGCCCGATTGAATCCGTGGCTTGCTCTTTCCTCACTTTGTTGTCTTTGTACGATGTGACGGCCAGCACCTGCCTCAGTTTTGTTGGAGTCCTCTTTCCCCCTTTCGCTCTTTCCCTTCACGCCAATTCTTGCCTCGCTCTTTCCTTCCTCATCGCATCCAAAACACTGCATCTTGTGGTACTCGGGACTTTTTATTGCCCCCGCATCTTGCCGTCTTACACGCTGAGCTCCCCATACTCGAAGCTTTCCCTCCAAAATCCCCGCTTGATTGCCCCGTTGAGCACTGACCCACAGCGGACACAACTCCGTTTCTCTGTGCCTTTTCTTCTCCAAAGAGTCGATCCTTCCAAAAATAAGCTTGAGTTTTGGTGCCCCTTCCTTCACGTGCAATTTCTCTGCGATTCCATCCTTCTTGAGCATAAGGCCCTCCTTCCACGAACGTAATTTCAGCTGCCTCTCTCTTCCCTCTTCATCCTCATCACACTCGACGTCCCTTCAAATCCCTTTCACAGATATTTGCGCATAAACCGTCAACATGGTCCAGATTACAGAAGGCACCTTCAAGGTGGACGGCCATGAGCTGTACACCAAGACTTGGCTGGTAAGTCAGATCACTCAACTCCTGCAGTGCAACCGAAGTTCCTCTCTCGCGCTGCAGTTCCCGTATACTGACTTGGCATTTCTCTCTTCTCCCTGCAGCCCGACGGCCCCGTCCGCGCCAAGCTCGTCATCATCCACGGCTTCAGCGACCACATCAACAGCTACTACGACTTCTTCCCTACCCTCGCCGAGCGCGGCATCGCCACCTACGGCTTCGACCAGCGCGGCTGGGGCCGCAGCGTCAAGAAACCCGCCGACAAGGGCCGCACCGGCACCACCGAGACTGTCCTCAACGACCTGGTCGCCTTTATCAAGCCTCTCCTGGCGGATGCCGACAAGACGCCCGTCTTTGTGGTTGGCCACTCCATGGGCGGCAACGAGATTGCCACCCTGATGGCCTCCCCCAAGGGCTCCAAGCACGAAACCGAGGTTGTCCAGCACGTCCGCGGCTGGATGCTCGAGTCGCCGTTCTTTGGTTTCCCCGCCGGCGAAGAGCCCAGCGCCCTCAAGATCTCGCTGGGCCGCCTGGCCGGTCGGTTCCTGCCCACCTTCCAGCTCAAGCACAAGATCCCCACCGAGTACCTGAGCCGCGACAAGGAGATTGTCGCGGCCCTCAAGGAGGACAAGCTGTGCCACGACACCGGCACCCTGGAGGGTTTCGCGGGTCTGCTGGACCGCGTCAACGACATCATGCAGGGCCGTGTCAAGCCCGGTCCGGCGGTCAAGAGCATCTGGCTGGGCCACGGCGACGCTGACCGGTGCACGAGCTTTGAGGCGAGCAAGAAGTGGTTTGACAACTCGGCCACGGACGTGCCCGACAGGACGTTCCGCAACTACGAGGGCTGGGTGCACCAGCTGCACGGCGAGCCGCAGGCGGACCGGCAGGTGTTCTTCCGCGAGTTTGCCGACTGGATCCTGGAGCGCTCTGGCGGCGAGCAGAAGGAGGTGCCTGTTGTCGCTGCTGCGGCTCCTGTCCCTGCGGCTGCCCCCGCCGACGCCCCGGCCGCAGAGGCTACTCCCGTGGCCGCAGAGCCTGAAGCCGCCCCGGCTGCTGAGGCTGCCGCCACTGAGTCGAAGCTGTAAAGATTGAAAGAATGTATGCCGTAATATGTGATGTCTCATAAGTTTGCTTGTTTGTCCCTCATTCAGGGCGTGTTGAATTAGTTTGTATTACCTCTCTCCAAATATACCCGCCACACATTACCATAGTATGATTTGTTTACGAAGATACGAATGCATGGTGCAAAGCAAAGCGACAACAAAAGATAAAGAAGTCAAGTGATATGCCACGCAATATGCTATTTCTGTCCATCCTACAAAATTATGAAACCTCGTACATCCATCAATCCTCCAAAGTTCTCCCAGCTTTACCATTATCCAATTATGTTTCCATGTTCCCACCTTTAAACGTACAGTCAACAACAAACAGAATGCAACAAAACAACAAAGCAAGACAAACATCGCTTATGTATCAAGCACATCCCTTTCCTCTTCCGAGGGCAATGCTGCAGTCACTTCATGCTCCGGCAATGCATCGTCCTTGTCAAACACAATGCCGGGGCCGAGATACGAAGGCTCAGCAATCTTGGTGTCAGAAAACGAAGGCATCGTCGCCTCGTCGCTTCCAGCTCCTCCACTGCTGCTGCTTCCTTGGTTGTAAATGTTGCGAACAGAGCTGGTCTCGAGACCACCGGGCTTGATCGGCTTTGGGCTCACCACGACAGGCGGGGCTTGGGCAACATAGGTCGGCGAACGAATGTCTTCGGAGCCAAACGGCAATGGCCGCAGTGGGATCGTGCGAGCATTGTCGCCGTCACCACCACTCCCACTTTCGTCGCGGTGGCCTAGCTTCTGGAGCAGCATTTCCGACTGCTCCTTGGCAAGCTTCTGGAGCTGTGTGGCCGGATCCTTTGTGTTGTCACGAGGGTTAGTATCAGTACTCTCACTATGAAGACGCTTAATATGCGAAAGATGGTTGCAGAGGCAGTCTGCGGGCGTCCACACTACGCCATGCACACATACCCAGTCGACCTGCTGCGGCACGCCGTCGGCGGCAGGCAGCAGGTGCGATCCGTCTCCACCGGCAGCATCCTCCTCATCGTCTGCACCAAAGCTAGGGCCACCACCGCCCCAGTGCCTTGGTCGACGAATCGGTGCTGGTGTAACGGGTAGACTGGGTCGTTCTACTTCGCTGGGGAAGTCTGTGACTTTGGAGCCGCGCCTCCATGGGCCCGATTGGGCGGGGGAGGCAACGTCGTAGGCACCATCACCGCCCACGCTACCGGCGCCGCTTGCAGAGCGAGAATGGCCACCGCGTAAACCAGGCACTTGACCACGGCTTCTCGTACGGATGTGCCGTTTCTCGAAAGCGTCGACATACCGCTCGATCTGTGGCACACCATCCCAGGCGTTTGTTCGAGTGAACGACGCCCAGGGGTCAGAAGGTGGCAAGTCACGAGCAGTCGATGGCATAATTGGTGTGGTGGGCTCCGTCTTCAGATCCAATGAGGGCGAACCTGTATTCATAGATGATGGCTCAGCTCCTAGCTCCTGGAAAGAAGGGTGTGGATTGTAGCCCGACTGACCCGAATGCGTTTCGGCTTGGGTCGGTTCGGGCGCAGGGGGCGGCGGCGGCGGCGGCTCAGCAAAGACACGGGTCGGTGCTGGCTGGTGCGTCTCCCATGGGAAAATGGGTGCCGGCCGTTCGTGCGCAGGGGCCGGAGCCTCCTTTGGCACTTCATACCACATGCCCCGCGGCGGGCTTGCGTACCGCTGCGGCGGGATAAACGGCGTCGTATCGCGGGACATTTCGTAGTGGGTCTGCGGGAAGTTCATTGCCTCCGGCTTAGCATTGGCTGGCGGCGGTTGCCTGAGGGTACGTTAGCTATCTGTTTCTCTGTGGGTCTGTAGTACAGTTGTGGCTTTGACTTACCATTGAGCATCCCAACTGGGCTCCATGGGAGGTCGTTCTGGCTCATGCTTTTGCTCTTGCGCCGGAGGCTGAGACGTTCCCGGTTGTGGACCCGGAACCTGGTCTTCTCGAGTCTCAGTGTGTGTTCTCTCATCAGAAATCGCATAAGACACAGCAGGGGGTGGAGGATGCGAGGTGTCTTGTTGGAACGAAGGAGAGGACGCTGGGGGAGGAGAGTGGTGGTGTTCAGAATGACCATGTTCCTGAGGCAGGTGTTGTTCATCATGACTGTGAGTGTGAGTTTCGTCATGTTGATGTTGATGGTAATGATGATGATTGTGGTCAGGATGCTGGCCAGAAGGTCCATGGTCATTGTGATCATTGTTTTGTGGTGGTGGCGGTGGGGGATGGTCCTGATGTTGGTGCTGGTGCTGGTGCTGGTGTTCGTGATACGCAAAAAACGACTGGGGTGGAGGAGGAGGCGGCAGAGTTTCTGAATGCTGACCATATGTCGAGCGTCCAAGATCCAAGGATGGCTCGCCGGGAGTTAGTTTGTAAGTAATAGTCGGATGATATTCGCCTTTCACAAAGTACTGGATAATCTCGGGAGGTGGAGCTGGCGCGGGAAGGTCTGATTCCGGCGGCGGAGGTGTCTATATTGGAGCATAGGATGTCAGAAGAACCGCAAGGGGACGCAAGAAAAGACCAAAGAAATGCATAGAAAAAGGCAGTACGAAGGGCAAACATACATCAGGGCGGTAATGGCGATCGTATACGGACCACCATTGGCCGACCATCTCGTCGTAGACGCCGCCGCCGTGGGAGGCGCCACGCCCTTGGGTCCATGGTTTGTTGGAGCCGATAAAGTGGACCATGCTGATACTTGACTGGAAGTGGCGGTAGGCCGGGAGGTACTGGTAGTGAGCAGATGGGGTGACGTTGTAGGTAAATGGCAGACGATGGTAGTTGTTCTTGAAGTGCATGTTCAGAAGACCCTGGTCGGCACCGTCAAAGGAGATGCCGCGCTGGGCCATAGCGGAGAGAGCGTAGTACTCGCCGACATCGGGGGTGAGGACCATGACACCGGTATTGAAGATATCGGGCCAGCCGATATCCGGCGCAGCGGCAAAGGCGTGCGGGAGGTCAAAGAGCTCATCGGGGGCGCGGTAGGCGACGACATCGGCGTCAATGTAGACGATCTTGCGATACTGGGCCTGCTTCCAAAGGTTGATCTTGGTGAAAGCAGAGTGGAGATCGGGGCGGTTCATGAGGCGAAGATTTCCGGGAGCGGCGTCGTTCTTGATCCGCGGAACCGATATTACGTAGTCGTACACATTCTGTGGCTGTTAGTGGACAAGACGACCTGGATCGGGAGCGGGCAGAGAACCGTAATGGGAGTTCGGACGACGCACTTTAAGCTGTGTTATGACCTCAGCAGATACCGTATCGAGAGTGACCAGAACGGCCAGCTTCTTGGAGGTGCCGGCATCTCGAAGCGAGTGTGCAAGAACGAGGGCGCCTAAAGAGTGGACAGAGCTTTAGTATGTGGAACAAGGCGGACAGACGAGGCTGAAGATTGGCCGGACAGAGGTCTCTTTCTCTGGAGCTTGAAGCTATCTCCGGTGACGCAATGGGCGGTTCTGAGAACCCAATTGGTCCCCAGCAAAAACATACCTGGCAAATAGGTGTCGCTCGTGAGAAGCTGTACATGAACGCCGTCAGCTATAGCCCAAACGTGTCCCAAAGATTGGGTGTGGGTGTCACGGCCGGTTGCGGGGAAGAAAAGAGGTGATCTGATTGCAAATTGAAGAAGGCCAGAGCTAAGACAAACAGAAGACGTACCGTAGCGTAGATGTCCTCCCCGCTCTGAAGAGCCATCGCGTTGTCCGAAAAGGCGATTGAGCGTCTTGAGAGAGGCAATGAAGCCGTGGGGAAACAATTGAAAGCAAGAAAACAAGATGCAGACAAAAGAGCAAATTGTCAACAACAAAAGCGCGCAGTCCCAAAGGAGGGAAAAGAGGGAAGAAAAGACGTGTGGTCTAGAAGAATGAGCAGTCGCGCGGAGCTTTAAATGAGCTTGCGGTGGTCACCAGATAAGTGGGACGCGGCGGCGCGAGGAACGAGCGATGGAAAGAGCGACTAGCAAAGAGCTAAACAGCTAAACAAGCGAGACACCAGGAACGGCGATGAGGCAGGAACGATGGACCAAAACACATCTGGCGAGACTATTTTCAGAAAGACCAACCAAGAAATTGAAAGATGTAGAGAAGGAACAAACGACACAAAAATTAAGAGAAGAGGTTGGAGAATTTGAGGGGGTGAGGTCACGCAGCCGACATTAGCCAGGAAAGAGGGGATGCAGGGCCCAGACAGGGTCAATATTATGACGGCCAGGTTTTCGTTCATAATAGACGGCCAAACGAGCGCAGAAAATCCAGGTAAAATGCACAGAGTATGCAAAAGTGGCGTCACCACATAAATAGAGCCGGCTAGAGGAGGAAGGAGCCGGAGGGATACAAAGTTTGAGAGGATGAGAAGGAAAGAGCGTTGGGATGGAGAGACGAGAAGAAACAGGAAAGGAGGTACGAAGATCGAGAAGATGAACAGATGGAAGGAGTAGAAGAGGAAGAGGACACACGAGAAAATATGAAAGAGCACCTGAAAGAGAATGAGGAGAAAATGAGGCACGTCGTGCAATGTGACAATGTCGTAACGAGAGTTCTTGTGGTGCATATGTGCAGGCATGCAGAGTGGAGGAGGCGACGTGCAGCCGTTCTTTCTCTCGCTGTTGTTTCTTGTTTTGTTTCTGCGAATGTGATGGAGCCCTGTCATCTTGGCTGGTGGCCAGAGCTTTCTAGTGGGGCCGTTCTGGCCCAGACCAGGATTTGCAGGGTAGCTCCTTCCACGATATGGACGACAGGCAGAGGAGTTCGTGAAGATAAAGTTATTGCATTGGACAGGAAGGAGACAGCTCTTTCCCTACCCAATAAGTGAGGCCTAAACGACGTACCGTGTATGAAAGCTTCAATTTCGAAAGAAAATGACTTCATTGAAGCCCACCATCCTTTTGTCCCTTGAGGAATGTCGCTGAGATTTATGGGGTGAGTGCTTAGGTCAGATACGATGGGCTTCATATTTCTTTGTCTTATTTTGCCTCGTTACTACTCTTGCTCGTTATTATCTTACCGCAAATTCTCGAGGTTTAAGACCATTTCAACCATTTCTGTCAGCTGTGTCCTTTATATATTTCCTTTCCCCAAGTTTCGTCTTGTTGATTCACTGGTCTAAAATTAACAGCTGTTGTCTCATCTGCAATAGCACCCGAGACCGGCGAGGGAATGCTGTCAAGAGCCGCTCAATCCGGAGAAATAGTGTATGAAAATATGCCCCAGACAGGACTACGAAAAAGATATTGCAGTCTGATATTTTTGTGCCTCGTAAAAAAGTCGCATACCACGTCCTGTCGTACTGCGTCTTGCACGCAGAACATCCCGATTGATGCAAGCCACGCAATTACAGCCAAAACCTCCAAGGCGGATGGCCAAACCGTTAGCGCACTCGGCTAGCCATGACCCCTGGTTTTGTGATACTGCTGAATGTCGTATCCTTATCTGCGCCCTTCCGTTCTCTCTGTTCTCGAGAGCCTTGCCCCTGAAATCCCAATAACTCCCCTGGAAATTTATGAAAAATGCGACAATATCTTATCAACGGATAAATAGGACATTATGAGAGATATTCCATTATCACAAAAATATTGATGTTTCTGTCTAGAGTTCAACTTGTAGACGCGCCATTTTCAATTGTAAATAATACAGCAAGAGTTCCACCAACTCTTCAGACGAAAAACGTCATCACTGCGAGCTGCCAAAGCTAGCTGCCAAACTAGGACAAGAGGGCCGCAGCGAGAGGTGCAAGAGCAACAGAGCTAACACCACCATCTCCACACAGCATCACCTCCAACCACTCACAACCACGGCTTTTCGGGCATCTCTGATGCAATGCTCCGTCGATCTGCACCTGGAGCTTTCCCCGCAAAAGGCAAAGGATCTAGTGGGCGGTGCCCCTCCGATCCTACAGTGTTTTCTACATCCCATATTTATCTCGATTTCCGCTGGAGCCGCGAAGTATGGACAGTTTCAAAGGCACTGGTCGGAATATATTTGTTAATATTCGAATTTTTATTTGATTTTTTATTTTGATAAAACATCGTGTTCGTACGGTCGTGATCGAGACAAAAACAGAACAGAGACAAGAGCTGCGCACTGGGGGAGATCTAGAACAAAAGGGAGAATCACACAAGTAAAAGAGCACAAAAAGATCAAATCAAACAGAACCCAGATCCATGGCCGTGGCCATAAAACACCGTACAAAGCACCGTACTTTTCCTCTCCTCACCACCAACTCTTCAGCTTCTCAACTCCCCACCCTTACAGATCCTTCTTGAAGGCATGCTCGGGCTTGTGTGTCGTCTCGTAATCCACGTGCACATAGGCACGCTCGACGTCCGGCAGGCACTCGAGCTTCGACTGCAGCTCCTCGGCCACATCGTGCGTCTCGCCCAAGGTGGCGTCCTGCGGCATCACAACGTCCACTTCGGCAATCAGGCGCGGGCCCGAGTGGTAGACGCGCACGGTGTCGATCTGCTGGACGGCGGGCGAGTGCGTGACACAGACATAGGTGATAAGCTGCTGGGTCTCGACAGAAGCGACAACGCCCACGAGCAGCAAGAACTCGGCGAAAGCCGTCTTGAGCCAGATGGTCGAGACAATGATACCGATCAAGATGGCGCCCGCCGGGTCGATCCACCAAATGAGCTTACTGCCGCCGACGCTGGTGAGGATACCAAAGCCGTTGATGAGCAAATCGTTGCGGTGGTCCTGCCACAGAATGTAGACCTGGCTGTAGCGGTCTTTGAGGGCCCACGTATACAGGAACAGGGCAAGCTTGGTGGCAAAGGCAATAGCGACAGCGAGGACAGACGGCAGGTGGAAGCGGTTCGTTGCGTCTTCGTCCGGTGACCGGCCCTCAGCGAGCTCGCGGACAGAGAAAGCGATCAGAATGAAGGAAACAGACGTCATCAAGAAGCAGAACACGATATTGCCCACAGTCTCGAGACGCGCCTTGCCCGAGGGGAACCGCGCCGGGTCGACACGCTTGACGGCGCGGTTGGTGACAATGAGAGTAACGTTGGACAGCGGGTCGAAAATAGCATCGGCCATGGTCGTAAACAGAGACAACGAGCCGGACGAGACGGCACCGTAAATTTGCAGGCCAGCCAAAATCAGGTTGGCAGCAAACGAGCCGTACACGGCAATGCGGTACCGCAGCTGGTCGTCGCCCTGCTCCTGACGGGCCTCGGCCTGGTGCTCCTCGACGCTCTTGAGCATGTTCTCGATCATGGCGTTTTGCGACTTGTAGAAGCCCTGCAGCTTGCGCTTCTGCAGCGCGCGGCGGGCAGATGAGGGCATGCTGGGAAGCGAAAAGGATGGGAACGAGACAGGTAGGCACCTAGCCAGAAGGCCCTTGTTGTTCTTAGAAACGGGGTCACCGCTGTTGTTGTTGCCGCCGCTTCCGCCGCTGAGAACACCGCCCGCCCGGTCATCGCCACCAGAACCGCTGCTGCCAGCACTGTCACTATTGCTGCGCTGGCCGGCAATTTTTCTGTGTGTCATTGTCGACTGGATCTGTGCAAGTTCTTGGTCGGTCTTGTAGGCTGAAGAGAGGCCGTAGGGGTCGTTTTCGGCAAGGACACGCGGCAGGCGTCCAGCACCACCTGGGCCGGCGGCGGTCTGTCCTTCGACATCGGTGACGCGCCCGGCTGTCTGGCTGCTCAGGCCGCTCTGGCCGCTGGGGCTTGCAGGGTGGGTTGCTTGATGGCGCTCGACGGTAGCAGCGGCATCGTCGTCTTCGGGCCCGTATTCAACGCCGGTGCTAGAGGCATTGTTTTGGCCATCGTCGCCAAGCGACGCAAGCTGGCTGATGCTGCGATCCATGTTGCGGTCGGGGGCACTGGCAGACGGTGTGCCAGGCGTGCGCGAGGAGGAACGGCTTGCAGGAGCTGAGTGTTCGAGTCGGAAGGGATGGGGATGTTTTGTGATGCTAGCGCTCAAATCGGGCTCCATTTGGATGGTTTTGTTGTTGCTTTCGTTGTCGTCTTTGTTCGTGTTTCTTGTTATTTCCGTTTGTTATGCCGTGTAAGTCAATGACACTGGAGCCAAAATCCCAAGAATAGGGCGAAGCTTTTTGGTGTTGCTTGGGTGAAGCTTGGCGCTTTCAGTGGCTCAATGACGTCTATCAAAAAAGTAAGTCGCTAGCTTAAAACAACGGCTTAAAGACTGTAGTGCAACATCTAAGAAGGCAACAGGATGCAAAGAGATATGGAAAGTGAAATGAAGGAGAGAAAAGAAGGCGAAATAGATGTCGAGACAAACCCAGGGTAGATGTAAGATTTGAGATATTAAATTTGATGGACGCGGGATGGAGAAGGGGAAAAGGGTGGGAAAGGGGAAGGAGGAGGCGGAGAGAAGAAATACCAAGTATTAACTAGAAGGCGCGGGCGGAAAATGAAGAAGAGGAAGGAGCTGGGGGTTGAGGCGCGGAGCAAGACAAGATAAAAAAGAAATATGAATAAAAAGAATAAAAGGAGGAGGGTGCACGGCAAATTCGGCGACGGTAGCACCGCCCACTTCCGCCAGAACACAAGCTTGTCAACCCCCCGAAATCTTGCACAATTTGGGAAAGAGGGAAAGAGGGGAGGTGGTGGGCGAAAGGCAAAAGGCGAAGAGCAAAAACGGAAGGGACGACATACAACAGACTGGCAGAGATTGGTTGCAGTTGTCTCCGCACGAGCCAAGATTCGATGCTGGCAGATGAGATTGGGGCGTATTACCAGCCAGATGGCGATCGTTTGGGTCGCCTATCTCTTTTGTACGAGGACGAAATGTTGAGTATCTATCTCTGTTTCTATGCTCTTTTAATTCTCCTTGTGTTTCTTTTGTGCCGTCTTATGCCGCAGATCTTTCTCCTGTCGCTCCGTCGGCTCGCATCAAACTTCCCTCGTTTGTGCCAGCTCGTCACTCCGTTTCGATGTTTGTTGAGCTGCTCGGTCCCCTCTGGCTTGGCAACGAGTAAAAAAAGAGGTCGCGTGCAGAGGGCAAATGGAGAATTGACGAGATTAGGGAATGAAGCACAAGACTTGAGGGCCAAGACGGGCAATTAGATAGCTTGCGAGAGGTTATCACAGCTCGCTCTTGCCCTCTGGGCAATTCTGGGCGCACGTGTGCACGTGCCGCGCTGTGAGTAGAGGACGCAAAAGGAAGGCGCGAATGTAAGACTCGCTGTCAACGTGGGGAAGGCGCGCTTGGCAAAGCTCCAAGCAAGGAAGTTTCACTATGAAAAACGACATAAAACGTTGAAATTAGCTTAGCTTTGCAGAAGCTTTTAGCGCTCTCAAGGCACCTAAATTACTGTCTGTTAGTGCACCCGCAAAACGCGCAATGAGGCAACCCGCTACAAAGACTCTTTTGCCTCTTGTAAGCGTCAGGCCTCCGGCAAGCGATCCAACATTCAAAACGGAAGGGACGTTTGACAGTCGGGCACAAAGTGGCAGTGGGAAAACCGTTGACAGTGACGTGAGTGGAATAAAAAAAAAATTGGAAGGCACGGCCGGCAAAGAACAAAAGTACGGTACGCAGTCCGGGAAGGTGCAACGCTGAAATTCTACGAGAAAACGGAAGGAAGTAATTCTCCGACAAAACGAAACGGCGGTAGTCAAGGAAGGAGCACATTGGTCATGTACTGTGTTCTCGCTGTTTTGTTGACAGCCCCTATTTAGCAATTGTTACTTATTTGAATTATTATTTCAGCAAAATGGCCCACCAACAAACATCACATTGCTATCAACCTGTCCATCAAACGTTGCTCTGCCTGTCTCCAAACTGTATCAACATGTCAATGTGCTACATTTGCCGACCCTGTTCATCCTTCCAGAACGTCTCGAGCCGTTCGTCAAGAAAACTCGGCTCGCAACACGAAGCGTGCAGATCAGTCGGAGGATAAAAAGGTAAAAAGTAGCGAGCAAGCATGGGTGGATTGAAATACAGCACATTTTGGAGATGTCTTGGTGAAGATCTAGTTTTTTTTTTCTAGTTTTTTTTCTCTCGAATTTTATGCTTTATTCTTTATAAAAACGACGAAAAATACAACAAAATAATCACAAATGGGTAACATGCCTCTCTACCCTGACCTAACCTAGAGTGTTTCCTCCCAAAATAGTCCATCACTTTTTTTTATCTCGCCTTTTATTTACTTTCCAATTCTATGACCCCTCCTTACGCGTTCTCGAACAGGAAGCTGGGGTTGCCCGGCGTGGCACTAGCAGCGGCCTGCGGTAGAGGATCCAGCGTCTGGCCGTTGCTCCCGTAGATCTCGCCCGACGTTGCGCCCGGCTTGACCGACACGATGACGACCGTCTCCAGCTTGTTGACTGTCTGCTTCAGGGCCGCGACCATGACGTTCAGCGTGTGCAGCTCGTCAAACGCCAGCTTGCGGTCGAACACGGCAGCGGCGTCCTCGCCACCGTCAATCCGCTTCTTCAGGGCCTGGATGAAAGGCATTGACTTCTTGAGCTCGGACTTGTCCAGCTTGCCGGTGACGGCCTTGACATCGATGCTGCCCGAGGCGTCGAGCACCTGCTTGACGACCTCGATGCACTTGTCCTGCCACTCGGGGAAGGCCTCGGCGACAAAGATGGTCAGCTTCTTGGGCTGCTTGGGGTCAAAGGCAATGGACTTGCCCTTGGCCAGCTTCTTGGTCTGCAGGCCCTCGGCGGCGGTGATGTTGGAGGTGGTGTTGCGGATGTAGTTGCGGGCGGCCGTCAGGCTCGGGCTGGGGGCGGCGACGACGGGGTACAGCTCGTTCTGGACACTGGTCTCCTTCTTGAGGACGTCGCGCCACAGGTACTCGCTGATGTGGGGAGCAATGGGCGTCAGCAGCAGAGCCTGCAGCTCAATGTAGCGCGCGACCAGGTCGCGGTGCATGCCCTCGCCCGAGGCCTTGGTGATGTCGCGGTACCAATCGCGCGAGGCCGTGAAGTCGTAGAAGCCGCTCTTCAGTGCCAGCTTGAACGAGGTGGACTGGTAGTGCTTCTTGGTCTCCAGGACGAGCGCGTTCATCTCGTTCTCAAACATCTCGTCGAACAGACCCTTCTCGCCCGTGCGCAGGGTCGAATGGTTCAGCGTCTCGTGGGCCCACTTGCGCAGCTCGTACAGGCGCAGGATCGTGGCGTTGGCAACTGACTCCTCGAAGTTGGCGTCCTCAATGCCATCACCAGCATCAGCCAGAGCAATACGCGTAGCGTCGGCACCAAACTTCTCCGTTGACTCGCGCAGAGTCAGGAAGTTGCCCGTGCTCTTGCTCATCTTCTGACCGTTGACCAGCAGATGACCGTTGACGCGCATACCGCGGGGCCAGTACTTCTTGGGGAACAGGGCGGCGTGGTGGTACATGCAGAACGTCAGATGGTTGTTGATCAGATCCTTGCCCGAGATACGAGCGTCCAGCGGGTAGAAGTACTGGAATTCGCGGCGCATACCCTCCAGGTCCTCCTTGGGGATGTCGCTCTCGACCGAGTCGGTGCGGCAGAAGACGTAGTCCCAGACCTCGTTGGTCATCTGCTGGGGGGTGATGGGCTTCGAGGCCTTGCCGGGCGTTTTGCCAAAGATGTCGCCGTGCAGGTACACGCAGACAGTGTAGTAGGCCATGTAGACCGTGCTGTCACTCAGAGACTCGACCAGCTGCGAGACGTCCCACGGCAGCTTGGTGCCCAGGCCGTACGAGCGCGAGCACGCCCAGTGGCCCAGCCAGTTCAGGGTCTGCTCGAAAGCATGCTTGGCCTCCGGGTAGAAGCAGTTGGTCGTGCCGTCCTCCAGGGCGCCCAGGACCTGGTCGCACCACTCGCCGTCGCCACCGTTCTCGGTGGTGCCGTAATTCAGGTACCACTGGTCCAGGTAGGCGGCAACACAGACATCGGCTGAACGAGAGATAACCTCGCCATCGGGCTCGGCGTAGTTGAAGGCCAGGCCGGCATCCAGCAGCTGCTTGCGGATCAGGGGCTTGGCGTCCTGGACGGGGGTGCCCTTGTGCTCGCCAACCAGCATGGTGCCCTGGTAGAAGCCCTCCTTGTATGCCTGCTCCTTGGCCTGCTCCAGCAGCTTGGTGTCCTTGGGCGAATTGATCTTGAGCTTCTCGACCAGGTACTTGGCGATCAGGTCGGACGAGGGGGTCTTTATGACGGGCAGGATGTCCTTCTCCAGCCACTTCTTCTCGATCTTGTAGTACTCGGGCTTGCGCAGCAGCTCGGTGACGGTGGCGTAATCATCGGGACTGTCAGACGGCACACAGGTGACGACACCGGTGCCCTTGGTGGGCTTCAGGGTCTGCATGGGCAGGATGTAGACGTTCTCGTAGACGGACAGCGGGGCGTTGACCAGGGTGCCGACGACGTCAGAGCCCATCAGCTGGACAACGGACTCGAACTCACCCCACGGCAGGACGTTCTGGTAGGCCATGTTGCGGGCGGCACGCTCCGTGCACAGGTAGTACTCGAACTTGCCCTCCTTGCCGGCAACGGGGCACTTGAAGATGCCGTAGGCGACGCTGGGGCCGACGAAGCAGCAAATCTGGCCGTACATGGTCTCGGGACGCAGGGTGGCGGGGATAAAGTAGACGTCGGCATCGGCGGGGATCTTGTCGCCAATGATCTGCTTGGCAGTCTCGGACCACTCCAGGGTCTTCATCTTGAGGGCGACGTACTCCTGGACGGTGATACCCTCACCAGAGCTGCGGTCGTGGTCCAGGCAGGGCTGGCCATCCTTGGGGCTGTAGACAGTGTAGCGCTTGCCGAACTTGATCTTGCCCAGCTCCCGCAGACGGGTGATCTGCCAGCGGACAAAGGCGTCGTAGTACAGGTTGGCGGGAGTGGTGACGAACGAACGGCGCCAGTCGACACGGGCGCCCATGCGGCGCAGATCGGTCTCGCAGCGCTCGGGGAAGACCTGCAGCCAGTGCTCGGGGTCGGTGAACTTGTGGATCTCCTTCAGGTCGAAGCCCAGAGAGACCATGATCTGAGAGAGGTTAGTATCCTGTCATATGTGACTCATGCGCTGGGCACATCTCACGCACTTGGTACTGGTACTTGGCCTTGCCGCTCTTGGCGACAGCCTTGCTCTTGTTGCTGCTGAACTTGCTCATGTCCGTCTTGACCTTTGCGTCTCCTGCGGGGGCGGCGGCGGCGGCAGGGGCCTCAGCGCCCGGTGCGGGGCGGATGGGCAAAGCCTCACCCTCATCGGCGTCGGGAGCGCGCTCAAAGAACTGGCCAAACATCTCGACTTCTCTCGTCAGCTTGTCGGCGGCAGCCTTGATGGGCATGCCCGTGCAGTGGTAGCCCTGGGGCAGCAGGGCGCGTTTGCCCTCCATGCGGGCGAAGCCGGTCATGAACTCGACTTTGGAGAAGGTGAAGCAGTGGCCGGCGTGCAGGCTGCCGTTCATGTAGGGGTAGGCCATGGTCGTGAAGAGCTTGTCCTGCTCGGGGTCGGAGGGCAGGGGAGCGTCCTGCTCAAAGTACTTGGCCTTGGACCACTCATCCTGGTAACGCAGCTCGTCCTGGAGGGAGAAAAAGAGAGGGTTAGACGTCGGTCTGAGTCGATTGAGGGCCGAGGAGAACTGTCGAGGGCTTCCAACTTACCGCAATCAGGGTGTCACGTTTATCGGTCTGTTCCGAGTCGTAATCAAAATATGTCAGTCATCTGGATGTCCACACATGTTTTTTGGAGGAGAGGGGCACTTTAACAAACATTCTCCAGCTTGAGCGTACGCTCAGAGCCCACGGGCTTTCCGTCCTGTCCGTCCATGGTGTCGTAGGCGGGCAGATGTGCGAAATTGGTGGTGATGATGTTGGTTTGTTTGGATTGCAGAACAGAAGGCTCTGGAAGTGAAGGAGCCGCGAAAAAAGAGACGTCTCGAGACTAGAAACTCAGACTAAAAAAAATTACAGTATGGAAGGTGCCCCTGTGAAACCGGCGCAAAAGGCTGAATTGGTGGCACTTTAGCCCGCTAACAGCAAACAAAAGAACAAAAGAGGAAACTTGCCCCTCTCTTCGATCTCTTCGTTTTGGCGTGCGGTCGTGCCTTCCCCCGCGGCGGCGCACTCCAGCTTTTTATCGCCGCCACTGACCGCCTTTATTTTACTGGGCGATTGAGTCATGCCAAAACAGGCAGTAAATTCCTATGAAAGTGACAACCCTGAATTGTTCCAGATTACAGAATGCCTTGCGTATATCAAAAGAGCAATTGGCAAACGATTTTAATAGGCATATTTACTTTTGTTTCGCTTGACAATATCGTGGCTTGCTGCACATAATTTTCTGGAGATTTCATCGTGACTCAGAGCTGCGCATTGGCATACAGCGGCAATATATTTTTCGTTTTGGGCCGTAAACAAGGCTGAATCCTGCCATTGACACTTCTTCTTGCGCAGGGTAATGATAGAGTCACATGAAATCACGGACGTGAGGCTTGGACCACACATGCTCCCACGTCGTCAAACATATCCTGGTTATGACCACAAGTGTCAAGCGTCATCTTTTTGAAGCAAATGAAATGACGCCGCCAACTTCCAGAAAGAGTCTATTAAAATTATTAAAGTTGTACAGAGTATTGTACGTGGACAGACACCAATCTTCAAAGAAGGGTAGATCGGTGGCAAGCGCACAGCCGCGTCATTGCCATAACAGCAGTATGCCAATGGCTGCAGCTCAAGGAAAGGCTGCGGGCCGTCCCAGGTTGTACTTTTTCTCCAGTCCCATAACCATGCAACCATGCACCTCTTATGCCAAAACTTTTATACCCCTATTTTGTCTTCCAATAGCCTCGGCTATCTTAATGCGCTTCCACACTTAGATCTTGCCGACGAGGAGGTTGCCAATCATCTGGACGGCAGTGACATAGGTCGTGCGCCACAGGGTCGGGATGTCGAGGGTGCTGAAGAGGCCGTCGGCAAAGCCAAAGAACATCATGGGAGGGATCCAGCCGCGGGCGTACTCAAGGGCGAAGCAGTTCTCGGGCATCTTGTACTGCTTGACGTCGCCGCGGCGCAGGTGGTGGACGGAGCCAGGGGGGTAGACCTCGCGCTCAAACTCGCCGGGGACGTAGGCCCACTGCTCGCCGGTCAGGATGTGGAAGTAGTCGTCGGCCGTGTGGCGGCCCGTGTGGCCCTCAGTGCCAACCGTGGTGCCTGAAAAGTTAGCGAGGAGTTGAAAATGAATACAGGGGGCGTACTTGGCCTACCAAAAATGATGAGGTACTCGGTGATGCTGGCGTGCAGAATGGTCATGCCACCCATGGCACCGCCGGCGTTGTTGAGGATCCACTCGCCATTGTCGCTGACGTATGAGCTGAGCTTCGCATGGCCCTTGAGCTCGCTGGTGATGAAGCCGGCAATGGCGCGGGTGTCGTTGGGGTGGGCAGCGACGGCGCGCTGGGCCAGGTCGTGCAGGTGGCCGGTGTCAAAGATGTAGAACGAGTCGAGGTTCTTCTCGATCAGGTAGACGAGCGACGCCAGGACGGCGACGATGATGGCGACGACCTTCATGGCGGTGATTGTTGACGAGGATGAAGGAGAGAAAGGGGTGGGCGAGAAAAAGGAGTGTGGTGTACGTCGAACGATCGAACAAACAAAAGAAAGAAAGGGGGGTGGGAAGAGAAGGAAATAAATAAAGAGAATGGAAGAAGAACGTCAGAGAGTGTCAGAACGAAAGAACGTCAACTCAAAAAGGGATAGGAAGAAGGGAAGGGACTACCGCGACGATCGGGGTTTTCGGGCGTTTGGGTGTGTGGTTTGCGCCTGCCGAACGCGTGCGCCGATGTGGGTGCGAAAAGCTCGAAAAGATCTGGAAAGCGTGCAAAATGCAATTGATTTCCCCTGATAGACCCGCTTTTTAGAGCCTGCAGCAGACAACGCCCCACTTTACTTCAGTTCAAAGAGCGGACCGTTCAGGTTGTTGCTTCCCCCCAGCCCAGCGGTTCTGGACTCGTATTCGGGACCCTGAGAGCTGCTCCCTTTTTCTCAACCAAAACCGAAAACGACACAGGTAAAAACACAAAACAAGACGGCAACGCAACACAAACTCGCAATTCACAACTCCACGCCCCGCAGCACAAGACCTTGGCAGCGCAATCAACACACTTGAGGATACGTCGTATATGGACAAAAGAAACGACGAATGCTGATTTGCATGTGGCGTTGTTCCACTGTAATTCAGGTGTTTCCGTGCGATACAAACGGCATTCAGATATTTTCGTCATTCAAAAGTCTGGATGATGTCAATGTCAACAACAGTTTGACAGCTCTGGCATAGTCATACTCTAGCAGCCAATGGCAGTAGCATGGCGTGGAATCAACTGCTAACAGCAGAATGATCGATAGGTCCGGGGAGAGCCGCCAGCATTAGCGGGATCTTGCTCTTCCCCTGGCCTTATTGTCAGTGACTTTATCATTGCTTTCTGCCACCTCACAGCACATGGAATCAATATACACAACTACAGCTGTCTACAAAGGTTTCATCATTCGGCGTCACCGGCCTGTTAACAAACTTCAGAGCATATTTGTCACCCGCACTATCCTTTGGTTCTCTCCGTCCTACAAACACGGAGCACAGCCCTACAATCCACTGTTTTTGAGCATCAGAACGTGAGGCATCGGCGTCTACGGCGATAACCAAAATATCCGTCCGGTTGGCCCACGATCCTTACAACACGTTGGCTTGGCAAGTGACGCCAGACGATATATACGGCCCTCAAAATGCAAGATCCTTCCAGCCTGCTTGCTGAAATCGAGGCATTGTCCTGAGCCAAGACGTGCTGTCCCCGCAGCCGCTATCCCTGCAAGTCACAACTCGTACGAGACCAGGCTCTCGGAACGTAGGCCATCCGGGCTGCACGCAAAAAAGTGTGGGGCCAATATACAGCTTCCTCTTGAATATAATTTGCTGTGGGTGTCCCGCCGAACATACACATGGGATCCAGCCGAAAACGAACGGGCAACAACACTCAAAATTGTTGATTTGCCGAGTCGATTGTCATTGATCGAGCCCCGATTGGCCTTTTAGCTGCTGCCTACGGAGACTTTTCTGGTCTTCTTTATCGATCTATGAACGATCCTGTGATCCTCTACGTCGTAAGGCCGGGCACAATCTTGGCCATGCGCATCTCCTCTTCATGATATCCTGATGGAGCTGTCTATGACACGCCTCATCATGAACGGGAGGCCCCTCTTCTCAACAAATTTTAAGCGATGACCCTGGCAGTGTCACGAGCAATAATGTCGACCGCGTCGAACTGGATACCTTATAGCCGGCCGTGTGTCCGTGGGTCTGCAGGAGCGTTTCGATATCTTAAAATATCGCAACCTCTTACTGCTCGGTTGTCTCTTTGTTGCTGACGCCATGGCTGGATGAGCAGAACCGTTGCATTCTCTCTATATTACAAAGCACAAATGAACAGTGACCTTACGAGACGGCCCCAAAAGCACAGGCGAGTCGGTGGGTTTTTCGACCCCGAGAGTCTCCAAAACGAGCTGCAACACAACCAGCAAGCGAGGCCTACCTGAGAAGCATGTTAGGCTGAGCCATCAGGTCGGCGGACTGTTCACTCCTTATTAGCTAGGCTGTTGCCGGCCACTGGATATCCGACACACAGCATTTGCCCCTTTTTGAGAAGCATGGCCCCGTCTCCTGGACGACAGCACTGGCTGAAATCGGCACCACCACGACCCAAGAACATATAATATTGCCTGGCCAGCATTTTTGTACTTGTTTGCAATGGCACAAAATCAAATGCGACACTGTGTTCTGTCAAAACAAGCGCCCACGCACCACGAACAAGCAGCCTGTGAACCGACCAACACAGCGCTGCAAAGACTTGCGCTCTCGAAAAATCACAGCAATCGAGAAAGAGAATAGCCTGTGCTGAATCCACTTGGACAAATGACCCTTCACGGGTCCGACATGGAATGGCAATACCACCACCACAGACCATGATCTGGCTGACCACTGTGTGGTTATCGTTGACAGGGATGGAGAGAAGTCTATGCCAAACCTGGGGCCGACCGTATGCTCCTGTTCAACTGCTGACAGTAGGAATGAAATCAAAATGGAGGTCAGGCAACGGCCCATGGCTCTCACCTGTCTCGATTTCGATGCATCAGACCTCTGTTCTTCAACAACTTTGTCCAAGTCGAAGGCAAGCTCAGTTCAACAACCGGCACTCGATGGCTGTTTTTTTGGCACTTGCCATTCATCAATGCTCGAGCCTCAACTCGCAGTCTGCTACTGTCAGACATTGAAGCCCATTCAATCGAGTCCGACTTGGAGTGGGCACATTGGCCGACCACCATATCCATTCACGTCGACATACGTAAGCACACTCAACATCTGTTCTGACAGCGCCATCACAGATGCCCAGTGGCGCCGTGATCAAGCATGGTTGGATGTTGCCACCCATACACACGCCATCTTCATGGACGTTGGAAACGCACGCGTCGGCAAAAGACCGGTCAACTTGACCAGAGGACTGAAGGATACCCCATCTTGTTTCTTCTGTTGACGCCGACAGCAGTGTAGGGATGTTGATAAATGCGATGTTGCCTGAAGTCTGGCACCATGCACGGTTGGCACCATGCATGATATTCGGCGACAAGCCGGACAGCAAGTGGCGCCCAAGAAATGGGCATCTGTCGGGACTGACGGCTGCGTGTTTGTACCGCCTTCGGTCCATAGAGGTGATAGATTGTGAGGCACGATGTGGCTCACGGTGGGGGCTGCCAATGGGCTCGGGTTGTGCGACACTGTACAATCCGGTTGCCGTCGTCTTGTGCAAGTGCGCAGTCTTGACAACGTCTAGTTGCGTTTGTGACGGGACACCCCGACGGGGTATCGTGGTCTCGCATCTGTGTTGTCGACAGTTCTACCGTAGTCCATGGTGCTCTTAGATCGTGAGCTGGCAAGTGCCAGCCGCAGGCCTGGATAAGCCGACGTCGATAGTGTTGGCTTTGGAGGTTTCTCAAGATTTCAAGCAGATCGTCTCGGTTGCCGTCCTGTGTTATTCGTCGCTATTACTGTCACCTCTCTTGTCGTCAGGTGGCAGACAAGAACCTCGTCGCTCACTGTCAGTCGATGGCTATGTTTGAATTATCGAAAGCCGTCCTGCCACCAGCTGGCCATATATTTACACAGAAGGGGAAGGGCCTACAGTCGCCCTGCACTTCGTTAAGTTCGGGGGCCAGGAAAAGCAGTGCAGCCTCGCGGCGTCAATCAGATCGTGCCATGCAGATCCCCAGGATGAGCTGTGCAGGCGACGGAGAGATACCAATGCGCCTTATCCTTTCTTCAACGCCTACAAACGGCGGCCGAGCAGTTGTCCCTGGCCTGCCTTGTTCTCTCATGCAGGACATACATCCGTTGCTCTCTTGGCAATCGATACAGAGATCTTGGCATATTCCTTCGACCACGCTTAATGACACATTGACACACCCTCCACATTCATCACCAACATCGCCTGGCTTACTGATGGCATCAACTGAATGTCAAGGGCTTTGAGTGTCGGCTTGAACGTCCGCTCGACTGCCGTGCAAGTAAGCATTCCAAAGTTCACCAGCACAACCCCCGGCATTGCCCAGACTTTCTGGGCAGGGCTGTTTAGAGGTCTTTTGGACAAAGCAGGGACGGACGTCGGATGAACAGCCAGGTGAGGCTGAACGCGATTCTGTATTAGCTCAACGCGCCGCCGCGACATGCAGCCAATTGCAAGCTACTACTTCCACCAAAGAGACACTTGCAGGTTGAGGCACTTTTTGTCGGAATCTGGACGGTGCCCGTCAGGATTGACGAACCATCCGCCATCTCGAGCTATGATGTTGGATTGAAAATCAAATAGTACGTCGTACCTCCGTACTTCATACATAACCCACACCATGTGGCTTGGTTCAAAATGGACCGAAAAATGAGGCTCTCACTCATCGACGCCAACACCTGGAATGCAACAGAAGGAAAAGTGGAAGCCAGATGGCGGCGAGACAGCGCCAGTCCTATTGGAACCGTTTGAGTTACTACTTATGGGCGGCCAGGGAGAGAATGGGAAAATGGGAGAATGTCCACCGAACCCAGGAAAAAGGCAAGGAACCACCCAGAGAAAAGACCCAATTTACAGGGCTTCGCGATGGTCGTATCATGGATTTTGAGGAGAAACGACTGGAGAACAATGGCAAAAACAGGGCAGTTGGCGCGTTGCCAAGAAAATAAGGATAAGGTTCGGGTCAGTTTTGCGAGTCAAACAAAGGCAGAACCCGCTATGAGAAGATAGTGAGAAATAGCTCTGAAGCTGTGTGGAGAGAAAGCAAACTCTCAAAATTGATGTGCAGCGCGAAGCCCCCAAAAGGCGGGAAGAGAGAGTTGAGAAAAGAAAGGGCCAAGAGGAGACAGGCCAAGGACAGGGGACTGCCCAGTGGCGCCTGGCGCCACTCAATTTCAGCCCTCAGCCCCGCTAAAAAGCACCGTTTTGTCTTGGGTTACAGGGCGAAGTCAGCCTTTGGGTGGGTCCAATATTTTTCGATATTTGGCGCCACAGTGCAGTTTGACACACCTCTTGTCTTTTTTCGCGCGGTTCCTCACTCTTGCTCATGGGGTTTACACCACCTTACGCCTGTTTGCCCGCCTGTCCATGCCGTGGCCTGCACATGGACGTTGCACTCGAAGTTCCAAGAGTTCGGCAGTAAAGTGTCGTCCCAATTTCTTCAGTCCCATTTGCGTGGGCATTTGTTTCGTTTCATTGTGCAAGCATGGCAAGCAGCCCATATTTTGTTTCGTTTCGAGAACCAAACGATGAGCAAACAACGTCATCGCTGACTGGTAGAGAACATCGTATCTCGAAAAACGAATCGAACCCCTGGCCCTTGATCTTGAATGACCATCTGACAATCTCAGGAAGCCGCACAGCCCAACAGCGCCTTCCTTCGTCCACTGTTTTTTGGCCGCTAGTATTTCGCCCAGTGTTGCAGGTGCTCCTTCCATTGTTCGCTCCCCCCCCCCCCCCTCTCTCTCCCCGATGTTCGCGCTTTCCTTTTTCGTCTTTGTTTTCAGTGTGTCTATCAATATTCCCTAGTCTAGTTTGCACTAGGCCCTTTCCGTGTAGCCACTCGCGCGCAAAGCCCAGGTCCCCTATTTTCAATCAACGTCTGGTGGTGTCTCTTGTATTCTTAGTTTCTGCCCCTTTCTTTCGATTTGATGCCTCGCACAACAGAAAGAAGAAACACACTGAACAAAAAAGACACTCAGTCTGGACTGCTGTGCGAGAGACACGAGCTCGTACTTCGTACTTCATTTCGCGATACGCGATTTGCGGGCTTTCCTACTAGGTAGATCGGGCCTGTCTCTGTGCTTCACAAGGGTAGAGTCACAAGCGATTCAGCGAATTTATAAAAATACCTTTGGGCAGCAGCAAACCAAAAAGTCGGTCTCCAACGTCGCATCCGATGATGTTCCCTTTCGTCAAGTCATCTGTGCGCAGCCCTGCTACCCGCCATTGCCCGCGCCAGACCGCTGGGTGGATGTTGAAGTCTGATCAATGAATGGAGAATGGAGAATGGAGGATGGGCAGGTGTCGAAAGCTGCAGAAAAGGTGCAGACAAAGCAAAGTGCAGAAAGCGAAAGGTTGGAGAAGCTGCAGGACAGTGAGGCTGAGCGACAATGGGTCTAGAATTTCTGTGTTGTCAGAGACAGAAATAACAGAATCTCCCAGGAATAATACTGTATCTCACCTCTTTTGGGGAAAGTCTGTCTTCTGCAGCCTGCCACACCCTTTTTGTCTCTTTTTCTGTGTCTTCCTCTTTTTGTCGTCGTTCACACACCCCGGTCGGTTCAGCTGTTCCCTTGTTCAGCTCTCGGGTTTGCTCTTATTTTCTTTCTCATTTCCCCAGTTCCGCAAATTCCTTGGCCCTTTTTACGCTTTTCTGTTGCTTCCTTCTCGTCACCCGGTTCCTCGTTCTCTTTTTTAACCTTTTAATTCTATTTTCTTATTTTCATCCCGTGAACTCTATTCTCACTCCTTCACTTTTTTTTCGTTTTCCGTTTTCCGTTTCACGTTCCATTCTTGCATCATTGCTGCATCGTGCATCTTCGTTGCATCGCGTTGCAGTTTGTTTCTCGAATCCCTTACTTGTACGTCCCCAATCTGCGGCCCCCTTCTTCGTGCCTCACTTCATCCCATACTTGTTTGTCTTTGCCGCACCTGTATTGCCTTCACACCAAGGCCCCCAAGTTCCGCCTCTACAACATAGATTGGGCTCCTCTTCGGCCGTTCCCGCCAGGCACAGCAAGGAGCAATTTACAAGCACTTTTCAAAGTATACCCGGATAAAGCTGACAGTATCTAGGAACGGGCTTGCATATTGAGTAAAGAGAGCACGCACATACGATGAAGCAGTTCTCCCACGTCGCGACGGCCGTCGCCGCGGCCGCCTGCTTGGCCTCTGTCGCCGAGGCCCGCCGCAGCTGGCAGCCTGCTGTCGAGACGGCTGCTGCCAACGCGGCCGCCATTGCCGGCGGCTTTGGTCACGGCGACCGTGACTCGCTCTCCCAGATGGCCATGGGCGAATTTGTTGGCGATCTGCCAGAACCGCCGGCCACCACAGGCGCGCCCGCCCTCGATCCCAAGTTCTTGAAGCGCGACTCGAGCGACAACACGTGCGCCTATGTTTCTGGCATTAGCACCGCCTCGCTCTACTGCGACACGACCGACGAGTGTGTCGCCAACTCGATCATCTCGTATGTCGGCTGCTGCCCGGATACGTCGACGACCTGCCCGATCCCGACGACCTGCTATGCTTCGTCCGATGGCGACCTCTACACCACCTCCAACGGCCGGACTCTGTGGTGGTAAGTGCCTTCTCTTTCTCTCTCTCTCTCTCTCTGAATTTAATTTGAATACGTGCTGACAACTGCAGCGGCAACTCCGAGTACCCAGAGTGTGTTACGCACTATTACGCTGACGACGTTTTCACCGGCTACACCTTGCTCGGCTGCGGCAAGACAGAGGCCGTTGACAAGGTCTGGTACCTCCCGACCTCGGACTCGTCCTCTTCATCCACGACCACCCACAGACGCACCACCAGCTCCAGCTCCATTGAGTCGACGTCCAGCTCCATGTCGGTGTCCAGCTCCTCCTCCCCCACACCGCCTCCCCCACCCCCACCCCCGCCGGCCAAGAAGTCCAACACCGGCGCCATTGTTGGCGGTGTTGTCGGCGGTGTCGCTGGTCTGGCCCTGATCGGTGCTGGTGTTTTCTTCTTGCTCCGCCGCAACAGTGCCAAGAAGGCCGCCGCTGCCGGCGGTGCTGGCGGTGCCGCTGGTGCCCCTGGCGCTGCTGGTGTCCCGCCTGGCGGCCAGCCGCCCATGGGCCAGCAGCCGTACTACAGCCCCGTCCCTGGTGCCGATCCCTCGCAGCCTGGTCCCGGTGGTTACGCTGCTGCTGGTATGGCAGGCGGCATGGCCGGAGCTGGCGTCGCCGGCTACCAGCACGACCAGTACAACAACCAGTACGCCGGCCAGTACCCTGGCCAGGTCCAGTCCGGCTCGCCCCCGCTCAACTCCCCGCCCATGCAGCAGCAGAGCATCCCCCAGCAGCACGACGCCAAGGTCTACGACCCCTACAACCCGCAGGGCCAGCAGTACGACCCCAACGCCGTCCGCGGCAGCGTCGCCGGTGTTTCGTCCATCGGCAGCCCCATGCCCCAGAGCCCCGGCCAGATCAGCCCCCACGACACCGTCACGCCCTTCGCCGCGCCCTCGCCCCAGCCGGGTATGGGCTTCCACAGCGGCCCTGTGCCGGCGACGCTGGATGTGGCAGAGCTGCCGACAGAGCGCGGCCACGGCGAGCTTCGTGAGTTGGCATAGAAGGATGTTGTGATGTGGGTATAGGTTTTTCGGCGTCGAGGATTGAGATGTTTCAGCTGTCGAGAACTTCGAGTCCGCGTATTTGTTTGTCTTCATGGCTTTCCTTTTCTTCTCCTAATTGGTTATGATTTGGTGGATTTTCATGGTTTCCAACTTACCCAGTTGGCGGCGTTTTGCAGCATCATGTTTGCCTCCTCCTCTTTTCCTTCACATCTCTTTCCCTGCCTTTTGCATAAACCAGTCTGGTTATCATCAGTATCAAATTCAATTCTGTAATATTAAAAAGATGCGTTGTGTCTTGTAGAAAAGTGAGTTGTTTGTTGTAGAGTGAAACGGAAACTGTGTAAGGGTACAACAACAAGATGCAAGTACCTCCTTACATAGCTCCATTACATAATCTGAGCTCAGGCTAAGAGGCTCCACTTCCATCTGGCAGAAGCTCAAAGAAGGCCAGATTGCACACTTTCCGCGTGCTTCGCTCCTTCTGCGACAGAGCTCTTTGCCCTGCGTCGCGCCTGCCAATTGGTCCCTTTGCCCTCCACAAAGCTCCTTCCCTACCGTACCGCACAACCACACACGACTTGCGCGAATCGACTCCATCTTTTGTGTCTTGCATCGCAACCCCCTTTCTCCTCTCCACTTCACACACTCTCCCTTTTGCTTCTTTCTTCTTCTTTTTCTCTCTCTCCTTTCCTCCCCTAGCCATCTCGACATCATCTTGATTGTTTTGTCATCCTTTTCTCTTTTCTCCCTTCTCCTTTCCCTCTTTTCTTTCTTTTCGTCCGGCCCGGGTTGTATTTTTACTATCCTTATTTTTTAATTGGATTTCGCTTTCGTCGTCTTCTTTCGTCTTCCCTGCCCATCGATCGTCCATCGCCCAATCGTCCAAAATGGTTTCCTTCAAGCTCTCCGCTGTCGCGCTCTTTGCGCTGCAGATTCTCGGCGCCACTGCTGTATGTCTTTCCTGCCAATGGCATTCTTGTCGCCCGACTCGAGCTGTCTTCGCATCGTGATCCTCCTCGACGTGATCATCATCACGAACTCTACTAACCCTTCCCCCAGGCCGCCGAGGAGCCTCTCGCCTCCAAGCCCGCCCCCGAGGTCAAGATCGACGTCGAGACCAAGTTCCCCGAGGCCGACATCTTTGGCCTCAAGCTCATCAACGGCCGCCCCACCAAGGCCATTGTCGAAATCACCAACCAGGAGGACGGCCCCGTCCGCGTCTCGATCCTCGGCGGCGCCCTCGTCAACCCCAAGCCGCTCCCCGAGGGCGTCCCCGCCTCGGCCAACATTGTCGTCAACCTGACCACCGTCAGCTTCGAGACCAGCAAGGACGCCGTCCTCCAGCCCGGCGAGACCCGCGGCTTCCCCTACAACTTTGTCCTGGACCTCCAGCCCCGCGACCTCCGCCTCGACCTCATGGCCATTGTCACCAACTCCGCCGGCCAGCTCTTCCAGGTCATCGCTCACAGCGACACCGCCACCATTGTCGATCCCCCCATCAACATCTTTGACCCTCAGATGTGAGTCCTTGCGCGAATTGAGTTGAATCAAATTTGGCATACCCCCATTGCACTCTTACTAATTTTCTGCGTGCAGCATCTTCCTCTACGTCTTCCTGACTGGCGTGTTCGGTGCCACCCTCTACTTTGTCTACAAGACCTGGATTGAGGCCCTCTTCCCCCAGGCCAAGCGCGCTCCTGGCGGCCGCAAGGCCCGCAAGGCTGCTGCTGTCTCTGAGGCCGCCGCCGCCGACGCTCTCTCCGGCAACGAGTCCACTGGTGCCGGTACCGGTGCCGAGGACTTTGACGCCAGCTGGATCCCCGCCCACCACATCAACCGCCCCGTCGCCAAGCGCGTCAAGAGCGGTGCCTCCAAGAAGAAGGCCACCGACTAAACGGGCAATCTGTGATGGAACAATATGGAGTGTGTGGAGTGGGTGGTAGACCGAGCAATCTCTCTACGTCTACAAGAGTTGAGTGGAAGAAGACATTATTTACGAGCAGGCCTTTTTTATGGCCTTGTTTGGAAAACGCAACACAAAAAACCTATACAGGCGCAGTAGCCTGAGCCCTTGCCAGGATCTCGTTTGATATTTCGATATTTTCCTTTATTTTCGGGTCGTCTTTTATTACTAGCGAATCCGGTGTACAAAATATATATAAGGAGCTGGGAGTAAAATGTAAAGAAAAGCAAATGAAAAAAATAATATAACGAAAGATCTAAAAGGAAGTATTGTTGAAAGGATTAAAATAGGTGAGGATATGTCGAAATGTGCCAATCCAATGTTGAAAGCGAATGAGACCAGGATATAAAGGCGAAACCTGCGTATTCGTGGTCTGGAACCCTTGTTAGTATGACGAGATGGATAAGAGTAGGAGAGGAGAAATACCGTCTTGCGATTGTCTAATAGAGCAATGTTTAAAGCAGCATGGTGTACGGAATACTGATGAAAATATAATCTCTTCAATGAAATGAATAGCCCCTAGATAAAAAATAAATAAAGCAATAAGTCATAAGTTCTCGTAACACACACCGTAAGATCTGAAAATAGAGATAAGACAAAGCAAGTGAAAAGAAAAGCAAAGCAAAAACACCAGGTAAAAGACGCTCTCTCTCACATAAATGATGATTCCATATACGACGACATGTTGTGCGCAAACGCAGCCGCAGCCGTGCCAGCATCCTCGTTGGGATCGCCCGCCGCCGATGCAATCATTTGCTCATACGTCATCTTGCTCTTGTGGACCGACTGCTCCGAATGAGACCGAGACGGCTGCCGTCTCTTGGCCTGACTCTCGGCCTGCTTGTGCATCTCTTCCAACTTGGCATAGTTGCGCTTCCGGAGCAGGTCCATCAGCTCGCCCGCCGCCGTCGCCGGATACTTGGTGCGCTGCGGGCCCTGCAATTGCAGCACACAGTCCCTACTGGGCTGGTTGAAGTAGGCTAGGCTGTAGCAGTCGCCGTAAAAGTCGACGGCCGGGTCGCTCGGCGCGCGCTCGCGGAACAGCGACGACTTGTACCGGTCGTCGCTCCAAAACATGAGAAGGTCGCCCCTGTAAGTCAGTGTACGAACAAGCTAGAATGGACGCACAAGAGTGCCTACACATTGCAGATGATCTCGCCCGGGGCTGTTTCGATCTTGGTCCACTCGGCGCCGGCGTCGGTGGAGTGGTGGGCAATGGATTCGCGGCCGTCGGGGCAGATTTCGAGCCCGCTCTGGCCGGGTCGCTGGAACCGCAGTGTCAGAAACGACGGGTCCGAGTTGGCGTATGTTGCGCTACCATCTCGATAAGTCTGCGGAGCCTGCGTCGAGGCGCTCGACAGGGGACTGTCTGCAGCGGTCGGCGTGGTCGGCGTCGTGGGTGCCGAAGACAGCTGTCGATTTTGCGAGTGAGAACGAGATTCGGGCGTGTGGTTCTGGTGGTGCTGGTCCAAGGCATAGTAGCGCTGGGCACGCAGCACTGTCTGGATCCCGGGCTGCGCCATGGCATGTGCCTTTACAAAAATCTTGTCGTCTTTCCCATTCTCCTCGGTGAAACCTAGGCCCCGCGCCAGACAAACCATCAGGCGCACGCTGAGCCCATGGCACGCATGCATAAACGTGAGGTTCTGGTGACGGAATCCGGGCAAATCGTGATCTGTCACCCACCGCCGCGACATGACCGACTCGCTAAACTGCATGCGGTACGTCTCCTTGTCCTTTTGGAGGTCGTCGGGGCGGTCGGTCTGCTCGCACGGCCGCATTGTCGCCATCTCTTCGGCCGACGGCGGCAAGAATGTCGTTTCCTGCTCCCACCCGGCATTGCACGACGACGAATATGGAGTCTTGGCCTTGACTTCGTCGGGTAGCTTGAAAAAGCGCTGGATGGCGGCAAACTCGGTGTCAATGGCCGACTGCGGGATGTTGTGGTCGGTCAGCACGAAGAACCCGAGGCGTTCGGCGGCGGCGGCAATGTCGGCGGTGATGCTGTCGATGCGGGCCTCAAAGTTGCGCAGGGAGATGCGCGGGATGGGCTTGTCGGTGTACCGTACGTCATCGAAGTACGAGAAGCCATCCGAGTCGGATGAGGTGGACAGTGGAGGAGACACCATGTTGGACATTTGTGCTGTGCTGTGGCTGTGATCAGAGGGGGGGCCTAAAGGGCTAAAGGTTTTTGGCGACGGGTGATGACGATAGAAGCAGGCGAGTTGTGGCTTGTGTGGTAAGTCGGTAGTCTGTGTGGCAGAAAGAAAGACCGGAAACTTCGCGATAGACACTTGTCGATGGGGGGACGCGGCGTGTCATATATGACAGCGAGATACGTCACAAGGCAAGGAGAGGGAGAGAGGGCGCACATGCTCGGCGGAATCTCTCTTTTGCATGATGCTCGGCCATGTCTCTCTCCCTCTCTTACCCTTCCCCGTTTCTTTCCGTATCCTCGCAAGCTATTTCCTCTCCCTCCCTCCCATATCCACCTCGTCCCCTCGTCTTCGTGTATTGCACTTTTGCCTCTCTCAACTGCTCTTCATTTTGCCATGTCTCGCACCGCCCTCCTCCTCTTTTTATGTAACCGAGTGTAAGCCACGGCCTTGAACGAAAACGTAAAAGCCGTATAAATGACTGAGGCCATATAAGATCAGACACAAGTAGTACCAGTAGCATTAGTAGCACCAGTGGCACGATGTCGTGCGTGGCTCTCCGTACAACAGCAAAAGCAGGTTTGCTTCAACTTCGAGGCCACACTATCTTCACTTGGCGGTTGGGCAACGGCCGGTTGTCGTTGGCTGAATGGACTGCCTCTTTCTTTGGGAAGTCCTGATTCTCGGCACTTGCGACTGTAGACCTTTGGGCTTTTGACTTTCCCTACTTCAATAACAGCGCAGTGTATCCGTATCATGTATGGGGTGGCCGACGGTGACCCCAAAAACAGCTGCAAGAAGCTGCACAGCTGTTCATCTGCAAAGCTGAGTGGTTGCAAAGCCGCGTCTGTCCGACAACTTCGCGGCTTGGGAGTGGCGACCACGTTGCATTCATGAATCTTTGTGAACGAGAGAGATGGGAGACGAGAGACGAAAGACGAAAGATGCGTAGATATGAGAGGTGTGCAAAACGTAAAAACATTGAGGAGAGGTAGGTCGAAGTAAGTCGAGAGCAAATGAGACGACGTAATATGTTACACAAAAAAGGTCTCATGCCGGTGTGCATCCTTTTCCACTTTTTTGTGTCGGCTGTACTGCTGTGTTCCCTGTGCCCATTGTGCTGTGTGCGGTCTTTGTACTGCTTGTGCTTCTTGTGCTGCCTGTGATGTTGTGTAATTAAGCATGAGACAGTTGTTTGAGTCCTGGCCGTCTTTGCTGTTTGTTTCTCCCTCACTAGGTGCGCTGCTTGTGGCTTTTTGTAGGCTTTCGTTATTGTCCTATGCCACCCTCTTTGCTGTCGTCAAGGATCCCTTGCCTCAGCAACACACGTACCTTCGTCACTGGACTCAACCGGGACTCAACTGGGGCTCAACTGGGAATCGGGAACGGGCCAGGCCGACAGCACCCGCACCCCGCCCTCTCCCCCACAGCGGAATGGATGGGCCTCCACTTTGACTCGAGAGAGATCCAGAGGGTCGGGAGTCGCACCGATTGCGTATCTGCGATCTCATCGTATGTCAGGTATATGAGATGCGGCTGGTTATATTAGAGATCGTGAAAGGTGCATGGCTATCGATCTGAGATCGGCGCACCAAATTCAAAAGAAGTGCAAGACAAAAAGTGGTAAAATGAAATAGACGTAAACATCATTGTTCTAAAAATCCAGTACAAGCAGACCTGCCCAAAAATTAACCAAAAAGGGGAAAAGCAATAAAAAAAACTTTTGAATAACCGTCATAAACCGAAGCCAATGGTGGCTCACGAGAAGTGGATACCCTCGCTGTTCATCTATATTGGCCACTTTGATTAGAACGTGCTCAGAAGAGGGTGTGGCCGGATAACAGAGACATGTGGGGATTATGGGCAGGGGCGAGGGGATAAGAAAGAAAGAAAGAAAGAAAGGAAAAACATACCGCATCCAGAAGCTTCAAAAAGTCTGTCTCATCACATTGCCTGGAGCGCCGCTCGGCCATATCCAGCTGTTCGAGCACCCGCAGCACTTTGGTGCGCACGAGCTCATCAACCTTTGTCCGTTTGCGCTTGCTCGGTGTCTTGGGTGGCGGTACGTACGGCTTCTCCTTGAAGAACGTCGGCAGGTCGTCGTCTTCGTTGTTGTCGCCACCGTCAACGTCCATAACGCCAAACTCTTCGTCGTCGGCCGGAGCCTCGGCGGCGCCGTCATCATTGTCGCCATCGTCGTCAACATCCATGCCGACATTCTCGTCGTCGTCGTCGTCATCTGCACCATCCTCGACTAGACTGTCATCGACGTCAATGCCGTTCATCGACGCGTACACTCTGTAGTTGCGGGCCAGCATGGCCAGGACTTCTTTGCTGACAAACGAGGCACGCAGCGTACGGTTCTTGCGTGTAAAGGAGATCTAGAAGAGCAAAAGGCAAGAAAAGAAAAGAGGCCGCCTTGTTAGTGTCTCGGTAGAGAAAGCGGACAAAAAGTCCAGTGCGTACGAAAGGGGAAAGGAAACAACGCAAAGTGCACAGAAAAAGAAAACAAAAAATACGCACTCTCAGCATGCCATCCATTTCGGCGAAATTAAACTTGGGCTTCTCGGAGCCCGTCTTGGGTGTGATGCGCACCACGGCCGACTCGACCTGCGGCGGCGGCTTGAAGTTGGCCTGTGATTTGTGCGTGAGCATTAAGCATGTAGCCATGAGGGCGAAATGGTTGGCGGCGATGCCTTGGGTGTGCTGACATACCTTGCCGACCTTGAGAACGTGGGTAATGCGGGCGAAAAATTGGGCGTTGACGCTGAGACGGCAGTAGAGCGTGTCACCGGGGCGTGCGACCAGGCGTTGAGCAAATTCTCTGTGAGGTGGTTAGACAACAGATACACCGGCAGGACTTATCGTGATTTATCGTGGCCCAATCTGTGTTCCATAATCTTCTCTTCGCCCTATCCACTCATCTCTTTTCTTATCCTCTCTTCTTCGGGGCAGGCGATAGTTACTTTTGGAACATCAGAACGGCCGTTCGCGGCGGGTTGGGCATGGAAAGGAGCTTGAATCTGTGTCGAGAGTTAGCAATATGTTTCTTCTTGGCAGAGCGACGGCCGAACGTGGAGATAAATTCTCTCCATAGGGAGATGGTGGCGAAAGAAGCAAAGAAAATGAAGAAGGATCCTAACGTACACAAGCGGCGAGCTGATCTGGTACGGCGTATTCGAAATGCAGACCTGGAACCGGGGTCAGTTATTGTGTGTCCCCCTCCAAGAAGAAATAATATCAGAGCGGGATATTGCGAGATCGTGCGTACGTCAAAGGGAGGGAATTCGGTCTTTATGGCGTCTCCTAGGAGGACCTGTGGGGTATTGTTAATACGAATGTCTCATGAGCAAAGGGAGCAAGGGGAAAGTAATACGGCCCAACATACCTCGAGCTTCTTTTGTAAAGGCGTGCCCTGGACACGTTTTGTGCTGTATCATTGTCAGAAAAGGAGGCCATCTCCGAGATGGATCATTTTGAACTGGCGCAACTCACACTTCAGCCGCCATCCGAGGATCGAGCTCGACTTGAAGCAATGTTAGCCTATTTTGCTCTCTCGAAGCATGCCAGGTCCACGCCGTGGCTAGATTGTATTGTGAATGCTTACTGGCTATGCATTTCCGCGCCTTCTCGAGAATTCTGGTGGTGATGTTGCCGGTACCGGGACCGATTTCCAGCACCGTGTCCGTTGGTTTCAACTAGTCTGGTCAGTATTGGCTTGGATTGGGACGTATTAAGTCTGTAACAGTACTAACCTCAGCCTTGTTGACACTGTTAAAGGGTTAGATGTCATTCGTTTTTAAACATTTATCGGCACGCATACGATAGGGACCTACATTGCTGCAAGAGACTGTTAGCAAATGTCATCACACGAAACAATTCTCGACCAGAAAAGTTTGGAAAGCTCACCATCTGCCACACCAGGGTTCTTGAGAATGTGCTGTGCCGTCATGTTAGTTTCCACTTCCAATATTTATCCCGCATCCATGGCAGCCTCGTACCTGGCCGACGTTCGTGTTGAACTTGAAAACGTTGTTCTTCTGCGCCGATCCTTTGCCCGTCGGTCGAGAGTACGGCGATGCGGCGGAGGCGGCGCCATTCTTCCGGGGTGTCTTGGCCTTTCCCATGTTCGTAGTTGTCCGTTGTTGCAAGCTATAAGGGGCACAAAATTCGGAGGGGAGCTATGTGTCGTGCGTTGTGTTTGTCGGCAATGAGACGGTGATCGTCAAATCAACGGTGGTTGTCTCTCGCCGCCAACTTGTGATTTTTTGGCGGTGATGAGGGGCATAATTTTTTGGGGCCAAAGTCAATCGCAAAAAAGCTTATCTTATCGGAAGGTATCACTGGCGAGACCCATAAATGTGGAAAGTCGTTAAAAGTCGCTAAGCCCCACCAGGCACCAACTTAAAGAGCCGAGAAAGAAGCATCTCCATTGGGAGAAGGAAAGCACAACCGTGACCGTTGAGCGCAGTTCGTTTGGCTAGCTCTTTCCCCGTTGCGTTCTCCGTACTTTTACGGGATCGGATTTGGCCCCATGACCTCTTGGGGGATGGGAGAAGAAGAAGGAGCGTCGGGGGGTAACTAGAAGAACGAGAACAGGAAAGAGCGAAGCTGATTTGCCAATTGCACCTGCACAAGATGTAATACAAATCAATTTCAGTCTGGGCAATGACGCCGTTTAGACTTGCTATCTCAGGAAGGAGCTCGGTCAGCTAGAATAACTGACGACATGGGGCCCAGCAACCGGCATGGTGTCTTGGAAGAAGGAAGGTTGAAAAAGTAAAGAAAGAACCGAGAGAACCAAGTGCGACTCGGCAAAAGTGTACCATAAATGCGAACTGCCAGCATGCAGACCGCTAAAAATAACAATTGCTAGCCTCTTCTAAGCTTTGTACCTCGACCTCGCACTTCGTTCGTTCTTTCCGCTTTTCAGATGCGAGGAAAAAGGAGCAACGACGAACCGTCTTATTTCCTTTCGCAGGGGGAAGGCACCTTACACACGCCGGTCGCAGTTGACGCTCAACGGTTCCTGCCTAACAATCGGCTCCTGGTACAGACACAGCACCTTCTGACATACAGCCACAGCAACTGTGTGTTTATCCACCCTGGCAACGCTTTTGGCCCTATGAAATCTTTTCGCCTTGGCAACACCTCGATTTGTAGCACTTACAGCGTTTATAACACTTGCAGCACTTGCAGCACTTACAGCACTTACAGCACTTACAGCGCGTATAACACCTCTAATACTTAATTATAACGATTTAATACAACGATTAAATAGCGATTAGATACAGCCATTAATTACGGCGATTAAATACAGCGAATACAACGAACACAACGAATACAGCAAATACAACGAATAAACAGAGGGTTTTATTGTTTTTCAGGCGTTGTGATAATCGTACAGTCCCTGTGGGCCGCCAAGCGGTAGGCTATGCCCGATTAGTATTTAGCGCAAAATATTTGTATGAGTGCTGTGATTGTATGTCAAAAAGTGCTGTGTCTGTACCAGGAGCCCTAACAATCCACTTGCCATTTTGTCACAGTGCCACTCGTCTCGTTGTTGTCGCTTCCTTTCTGTCTGCAATTCCCTGTAAGCATTTTTGTATGCGCACAAGGAAAGACCGACCCAATGACGCAGGTCGAAACCCCGTAGTGAGGCTGAATGGAATCAGGGGTGCTTCATCTTTCCTCGATGCCCAGTTCTCTCCTTGTTTACAACCCCCATTCGAGGCCACCAACGCCCCGGAGTTTCGCTGATATTCCGCCCTGCGTCATTGCCATTCCTGCATTCTGTCCCCGCCAGGTTTTCCAGAGGACCTGAGCGCCGAAGCATCCAACGTGGCGTGAGGCGGAGCAGCAAGCAAATCTCCCTGGCACAGAAACTCCAGCAAACAAGGGGAAAAGGTCCGCGGAAAATACGGGACGCGAGGGACGAAACAAAACACTGGAAACAACACAGCGAGCATCACAAAGCACACAGACGCCTGTCTCCCTGTCTCCCAGCCTCTCGCCTTTATCTCATGCAAGACCATACGATCCAAGCCAACCAGAGAGAGCCAAAGAGCTTCGCCAGCATAAGCCTTTACCGCCCAACCGCTTGAACGCCTCCTCCGCCTGGTCTCCGTCCCCGGCCGGTCTGCCTCGCCAGGCTGCAACAATTAAGACCCCTCCAGTGCTACGTTCGACGTGCCGTTCTCAGCCTTCCCCTCGTTTTGTAACTTTTGCAACGGCGGGCTGAAGAAGCTCGAAAGGTACAAAGGTTCAAGAATACGAGCGTGTGCTGCTCTCCGCGGGCGGCACCAAGAAAAAAAAGGAAAAAAGAAAAGCGTGAGCTAGCACAAAACACCACCAAAGCTTAGGCCCGAACAAAGCACCAAAAGCAAGCCGGGCCCTAACTAAACGTCGTCCTAAAGACGCGACCAGGATCAGGACCAAGAACCGGCTCGTGCTAATTGGGCTGTCAGCTTTCTCCATCATTCGGGCAACTCTTCGTTTTCTGCTTTTCTGTTTTCTCTCTCACCCAGATCCCATTCTTCTTTTGTTCAAACTGCCGTTTCGTGATTGATTTGTTTCCGTTCTCCGTTCCCACGTTTCTTCGTTTTGCGCCCCGGGACGAATACCTGCCAGACGTCGCTTTACGCCCAGCCTTTCGAATATCGCATCGTATTCCACAAGCAGCTACGGGGAAAGCTAGATCGACGACTCGAGCCTTATTTTGACGACTCCAAGGAGGATGGGGTGCGGATTCTTGCTCCCGCCTCCGTGATTCCGCCTGTTCTCCGTTCTCTCCGTTCTCCATTCGGCGGCATCTTCTCTCGATCTCCGATTGTCGTCAATTCTTTCGTCCCACCCACCTCCCCCCCCCCCAATTGTCACCCCGCCTCCGGTCTGAGACATGTCGGTCCACATCCACCTCGTCGACCAGCCGGAGTACTACACCAACCTCGACATCATCCACGGCGAAGTCAAGTTCTTCCTGGCCAAGCCCGAGTCCATTGGCGCCGTCGTCGTCAAGCTCGAGGGCGAGTCGAGCACGTCGCTGACAGTCCCAGCTGTCGAGGATGAAGAGGGCTGGACCTACAAGAATGAGACGCTCCACGATCTCGACCCGAGCCGGAACTCGGGCGGCGTGATCACGAGACCGGCTGCCGGCACGGTCGTGCAGGAGAACCACAAGATTCTGTATCAAGTCGCACAAGTGCATCCGCTCAAGACAGAAGAGCCGCCCACCAGCAACATTCTGCCAGCTGGCCACCATAGCTTTATCTTTCGCTTCAAGGTGCCCTTCAACAATGCCTGTTCTGATCCGGTGGCGCTGTCGCGCACGGGCGGCATGGTCGACGTCGACGGCAATGCCGAGAGCCCCAATGGCGGCCCGCTCCGCTTCGGCGTCGGCACCAACGGCATCCGCATCATGGACGGCTCCAAGCAGCTACAGTACACCCACGTCAAGCAGACGCTTCCCCCGAGCTTCGCCGGTTACCTGAGCTCCACTGAAACGACCGAGATCCGGTATTTCGTGAAAGCTACTGTGCAGCGCCCCGGCATGTTTCGCGGCAACTGGCGCAACACGGTCGGCTTCAAGTTCCTGCCCATTGAGCCCATACGGCCACCTCCCTCGACACGTGAGATGTTTGCGCGCCGACCCTTTACATTCCGAGATCGTATTCCGCCGTCCGATGTTACGCCATTACGAAATCCCAAGAAAAAGAACAGCTTCTTCCGCAACAACAGTAGCTCGACACTCTCCCTGCCCGACAGCCAAGCAGGATCAAATGTTTCGCCCACATCCCCATCTACGTCATCTCTGTCTACATCCCCGCGGACACAAAAGTTTCCCATCAGCATCGCTTGCCGCGACGGCGTCACACCGTCCATTCAACTGATCGCCCTGCTGCCATTTCCCGCTATTCTCACGTGCAACGAGCCCCTGCCACTACGAATTGTCGCCCGAAAGCTCGAGGCCAGTCGTGAACAGGTTTACTTGACCTCTCTCGACATTCGCCTTATCGGCACGACAAAAGTCAAGGGCCAAGACGTCGAACAGACCAAGACAGCCACCTGGATGATCATGACGCGCTTGGGCCTGACCATCCCCGTGTGCGACCCGGACGCCCCTGTCGACACCGAAATGGAGCTGCCCGACGACATTTGGTGCAACAAGGCCCTGCCCAACACTGTGATGCCGAGTTTCGTCGCGTGCAATATCAGCCGCGACTATCAGCTGGAGGTCCGCGCGGGATTGTGCTGGAGCGTGCTTCCCATCGACTCGACCATGTCGCTGGCATCCGAATCGAATTCAAACGGAAAGTCCACCAGCAATCTTTCGAAGAAGGAGATGAAGGAACAAATGAAGGAACAGAAAAAGGAGCAAAAGGCGGCCATGAAGGCCATGAAGGTCATGAAGCCGAGACCAGCCCATTTGCTTCCTCAGACCATCATCTTGCCCTTAACATTCCACGCAGTGCAGGTGTACTCGGGCATCAAGCCAAACAAAGCGCTTGTCGAAGCCGTCACAAGACATCGCCAAAAGATGTCCTTGCGCCAACAGCAGCAGCGCCGAGAAGGACGGCCATCACTACCGGACACGCGTCTGCATCAGCAGTTCCAGTACCAACTCCACCAAAATACATACCCCAACGTCGATCCAAGCCAACAGCCGCCAGGTCCTGCCAGACAGCTGTCCCGCGCAACGACGTTCCCGGCCATGAGCCCCTATGCACATCACATGTCACTACCGCAGGTTGTGCAACAGGGACCAGTACCACCGCAGATGCATGCACAACAGCAGCCGCCACAGCATCCCCAGCAGGGCCAGCAATCACAACAGCAGCAGCAACCTCTGCTACCACAAGAGTACGACCAGCCAATCTTCGAACTTAGCTCCGAGCCGGCACCTGCCGTACCTCTACGGCCCGATGGCTCTGCGTACAACCCCCCAGCATCCCCCTCCACTACAACCCCTACAGCTGCGGCCCCAGGTCCAGCCACCACACCGCCCATTGCGCCACCGTCTGTCCCTGGTGCCGTCGAAGTCTCAGGTCTGCCCGTCATCCGACGCCGACCCGTACCGCAGCAGTTTGTCGCCCAGCAGAGAGAAGAACAGCAACAACGCCAGACCCGCGAAAAGTTCCCGTCCGGCGAGGGTCCTGCTCTTATGCAGCAGCAGCAACTGTCGCCTATTGGCCGCCTCCACGGCTCTGTCAACTGGCATGGTCCCAACCAGCACTACAGCATGCACCAGCAACAGACGCAGACGCAGACGTTCAACAACCCGCTGTACCCGCCACAGCTGCGGCCCGGCGAAGACCCTGCGTCCATGGTCATGTCTTCCCTGAGCTCGGTGACCTCGCACTCGTCGGCATCCGGTGCCAGCGGCGGCATTGTGGCCCAAAACGGCGACGTGCTCGTGACGTACAACGGCGTCGTCTCGTCCATGGCCCCCGCTGTGGCATCAGCGATCAACGCGTTTGCGTTTGCTGATGGCGACACAGCAAGCATCTACCAGGAGCCACCACCATCGTACGACGAGGCCATGGCCGAAATCACGACAGAGGACGCGGCCTTTAGCACTGCTGACAGCGGCGGTGCGGCGATGCGGCCAGCGTTTAGCGGCGAGCCGAATGCGATCACGATGCCGTCCTCGTCGTGAACGGAAGGAACATACAAATAATTTATGACGACATACATACTTTTTTGGATAGAATAAAAGGGAACAACATGATAGGGATACGATATACACTTTACATATTAATGACACAAATATCATCTATATCATTTATTTTTTGGATACAACAAATTTCTTCTTTTGGGCTTTGTCAGGATACGGTGTGATTTGGTTATATCAGGACACGGTGTGCTTTGGCTATGTCAGACCAGTTCCCAAGATATATGGCAACAGTCTCGCGAGGCTACGGGTCACGTAACACAACATTTTAGTGGCAGCCTCGCGCGACCAACTAACACGGCAGAAACAGATGATGACCCCGAATACCTACACGATATGAGAGTAGCGTCGACCGGATCCCATCCGTCCCAGGCGCGGTCCGCATTACTGGTAATCAACAACGTCAGCCACTGCCATGTACCAGCCCTTGTGACTAGAAAACCCTGGTAAGGGTCCTTGCCTGAATTCCACAGACATATTTAATCTCTTCGCCACAAGACCCTTGACCGTCCTCTCGGGTCCAACTGTCTGTCTCTTTATCACCAAAATCCTCTATTTCACCCTCAACGCTCAACCACAGCCATCAGCAACCATGCCTCACTGCAGCAAGCCCACCGACGGCAAGGCTATGGCCAACCACGCCGACGATACCGTCAACGAAAATACTTTGATGACCGAGTCTCTCCTAGGCAGCGCCGAAGACGCCACCGACCAGGTGCTGACAGCCATCCACTACGGCGTCCGCAGAATCTACACCACGGCCACGTCTTATCTGGAAGAGAACAGAGACCTGGAAGCCAGTGTTGACGAAAGAGACAAGATGCATCCTCAAAATGCCGCATTTTGCGTCGGCGAAGTCCTCAAAGCATTTCACAGCATTATGCTCAGGCTGCGGACGACTGATTATGGGGACAAGTTAAAGCTGGCCTATGTTATGGGCCGTCTTTTGAGTCTTGTCATCGAGACGCACAAGCTATGGCTCACCAGGCAGATCAAGCACAACACCACCAAGACTTCCCCAGTAATTAATAATACAGGGGGGGTGCCAGACACGTTTCCGGAGCGCGACTATGATGCCATTTTACAGGAAGCCATCGACACATCATGCGCCATTGTACGACAGTCATCACTACGAGCCTCCGAGGCTGTAGTGCAATGTGTATCCAAAGAAGTGGAGTTTATTCTTACAGCCTTCAACAACGAAACCGGTTTCCAAGTTGTCGTGCCGGTTCATCTCATCTGGATTCAGACATTAAGGGACCTGATTCCCAAATTCATGCGGTCGTGGATAGCGGTCATGGATCAGGACAAAAGCACAAGGGAAATAACTATCTTGTATTCTAACTACGCCGTGTCTGTTTTGTTTCGGACTAGGGCAGATACCGAGGGTTATGTGCAATGGGAAAAAGGAGGCGGCTGTGGAAACGGATGGGCCTGAAGTCGGCACCTGAGAATGTGTTACAACGACAACCAGCGAAACAGACGGCAAATCTAAGCGGCGGTTCTGGAGACGTTGAAGAGTGTTGTACATTTGTACCATTTGTACCGGCCCTAGACTTTTTCTCTGAAGTCTAGTTACAGTCCGTGATATGTTACATGTAATTTAGCTATGATTTTAATCGAGATTTATCTATTTACACTTCCTCTTTACTTTCTTTTTCTTTTTAATTTTTTTCCCCGTCCTTTTCATTTTTCCTTTTCTTAAAAAACAAAAGCAACATAATGTAAAATCTACCAATATGATTGAATAATGATCAAGATCAGAAACCCAAAAAATGTAAACGATAATGTTGAAAAAAAAGGAGGAAAAAAGAAGAAGAAAAATAACAAAGCATTTCCACGCACAGCTGCATCGAGTTACTAGGATCTATATAAAACGAGTATCATAACTAGAACCGCTTCTCAAGCAACTAATACATACCGATACCGATGCCGACACTGGCACCCCTAATAGACTTCCATAAGCTACGACTCATAGCACCGATGTAGCAGCAGGCATCATGAAGGACAGGGTGTGATAAGTTTTAAGTTAACCTTAATTTTTTTTAAATCTCAAATTAAGCTACATCTTGGCGACATTTGCCGTACAAATGGTATATTATTTAAACAGCCCATACCAGGCACCTTTTCCGGCCCCCGTTGACTTGCTTTCCATTTTGGACTCTTCGCTTTTCGTCACGAGTGATTCGGTTGTCGCCTTCTTCGACTCCGGCAGCGTATTTTTCTCTGCAGATTTATTATTCCTCATGACTGGCAATTTGCCGTACCTGTAGAGAACAAAAGCTGCCCAGGGATTCGTATAGCGCAATGCTTGTGCTTCGTCTTCATCGTAGGGCTTCTCCTTTGTAGTGTTGCTGTTGGCCTTGCCGTACTTGGTTGGGGTTGCCGGCTCTGCTCTTTCACCCGCATATCGCAATCGTTCCTCGATTATACTCTCGACGTGATAAGAGTATGATTTAGATATATTAAAGGAGCAAGTCTTGCGGTACGGAATCGTGCAAGACTTGACAAATAGAGGAAGAACAGTGTCAAGTGTTGCTGCCCATAGTTTTGTGACTTCGAGGCTCGTATGACCACGGACTACTTCGAAGCAGTTGGACAGATGGTCGCTTATCGTGTGATGATCCAAGATCGGTTCCTGGCTTTGGCCGCTGATGGCTCTCAGAGTCTGCGTCTTGCCATGCGAGATATGCACGTTGAACATGGTTATGATGCTCGAATAGCTTGCACCTTCACCCAGTCGAACGCGAATCGTTGTCCACTGGTGATATGCCGCCACAACAATATCGGCTAGATCCGAAAAGGTCTTCCGGAGGGTCTCTGGGCTTCTGCCTTCTGCTTTGGGTAGCTTATCAAACATACAATGAAATTCGAAGAGAACTCTGGCAAGGTCCAAGCAGCATGAATAACCGGCGCATTCCGTCCGGGTCATACTTCGCACTCGATCTGTGAATTGTGCCGCAGATACGTACGGTGCAGGATCGCCCGTGCCCATGCCATGTCTTTGAACGTGTGCCGGGGATTTCAACGGAACAGTCACGGACGGATCATGGCTGGCATTCCAGAGTTTGTCGACGGCGTCGGAAAGTGCCTTGAGGACGTCGTCGCCGCACTTGATGGCATCGGCCATTTCGGGAAACGCGGACACCATTGGGCTTTGAATCTCATTCTGCAGGGTGGCGGAAGTAGAATCGTCAACAGGAGACTCATCAAAAGCAGAGTTGTCTATAAGGGATTCATCGAGAAGAGACGCATCAAGAAGGGGGTCGTCAGAAGGAGAGTAGTTGGGAGGGCTGTCATTGGCGGAGGTGTCGCCGTCGCCAACAACTGTAAAGTCGTCGGCACAGTCGTCGGTGGTCTTGGGGTCCGCCATTGTGAACGGTGAAATCGTCGAGACCTGCAGGTCTTGTGGGGACAGAAGAGAGGATTGAAAAAAAGAAGGTAAAGGAGAATATGAGCGAGTATCGGATTCGATGCTGAAAAACACAAAGAAGGAGATAGAATGACCAAGGGGACAAAAAAATGAAAAGGGGATAAGATGGAGAAAATAGCAGGACGAGGGCAAGAGAAGGGATGGAAAGGAGCGGTGACGAGACAATAACAAGTCTATATATCAACTAGGAAAGAGGCTGACTTAAGCTTAAGAAGGAGCGACAAGCCATGATGATACTATTATTCACCCCTTAACATGTGATACATGAAGCGTCGATGGCCATAACTATTTACCATGACATCGTACAAGACCGGGCGAGGCAGGCTCGACCCGGTGTCGTTCGAAAAAGGTTGAGCCAATCAGGGCACGCAAAATGTCAACCCACACAGTAATTAACCACCCGCTACTTCCACTTTGGGAACTTACACAGCACAGTATCAACAGCAGGAGCACAAAACAGTCACTAACACGGGAGGAACGGAACACAGAAACAAGTACAGCAGGAGCCGGTCACCGATACCATCGTTATTGCTGTGTAAGCTTTGCTATTATTTCAATGTCATTAAAAGGAATGCCCGCAAAAAAGACAAAACGAGGCAAACCAAAAATGGGGGTATATGCACAAAATACATCATGATAAAAGAACGAGAACCCATAAAATGATGCAACCCAAGCCATAAACCCGCAAACCCTATGCTCCAGGAAACGAACAAAAAATACAAAGCATAAAAGACAAAAGACAAAAGACAAAATGAAAAATGAAAACAAAAGTCAAGAAAGACAAACATGTCTCCTGAACCAGTAAACGCCTGCAATGTGCGGCTCAGTCGTCGATTTCGATGACATTAATTTGCCGTGCTGGCACAGGCCGTGCAGCAGATGCTACCACGCTGGGAGCAGAGTTGGTCCGCGAAACCTTGCGAGGCGGCTGCCCATTTTGTTGTTGCTGTTGGGCGCCCTGCTTCCTCTTTGCGACGTTGATGCCACCATTAGTGCCAGCGCCAGCTGTGGAGGCTTCGTCATCCTCAGAGTCATCGTTGCCGTCGTCCTCCTCGTCTTCGGCGACCGGCTTCCACTCGCCGTCTGCTCCAACCAGAATCGACTTGACCTTGCCGAGTTTGCCTTCCTCCTTGAGTTTGGCACGGACGTCGACAAGGAAGCGGTCGACACGCAGGCTCCTAGGGCGAGCATCCTTGGAGCAGATGGGGCACTTCCACTTGTCGATCACGGTCGGCTCCTGCGTCTTGGGGCAGTCGCAGTCGAGACGGTGCATGCAGCCGCCGCTCGTTGCTGTTTTGCTTGCCGGCCGCGTAGAGAACCAGTTGTACATGTCGAAACATTCAATGTGCGTGCACTGGTCTCCGCGCACGGGAATCTTGAAAATGCGCGCGCTAAAGGGGTCCGCCAGATCCACGGAGACACTGTCTTGGAGAATGGCAAACTCATCGTCCTTGTTTGAGCTTGGCTGGAGACGGGCCTTGATCTTGTCGATCGTGACACTGGGCTCGTCGACCCGGTGGGTCTTGATGTACTCAAGAGTACGGTTGGAGTGTGCCGTCTCGATCGTCTCGACAGCAAAGAAGTAGTTGGTCGACGCGCTGGGCTTGTACACTGTCTCTTCCGGGATCGCTACTTCGACCGTGTTCACGCCAGGCTTGATCAATCGAGTGATGCCCACGGGCAAATCCTTGCCGTTGTGCGACTGGCGGCGAACAAAGACGGGCGTGCCATTGATTTTGATAAAGATGTTCACGGGCCACTGTGTGTTGGTAACCACCCAATCACTTTCTGCGATAGCTTTGACACTTCGGCGGGCGGTGCAGCAGCGGATACGGTAGTTGAGGCTGCCATCGAAATGGCTCTCGACCTGAAGGCGGCTTCCGTTGACAGATTCCGACCTGAAAGAGCGCGAAGCAAAGTCTTCCTCTGATATAGAAAACTTGAAGCTGTACATGGTCTTCCGCATTGGTGTCGGGCAAGGGCCTAACGCCAGGCCCTGCACGAACTGGTAGAACGCCGGATTGATACCCTTCGGCGAGATTACTTTATTCGTTTCCCGGTTAACCACCACTCGTGGTGGGCTTCTGCGATCCAGTTGCGTCAAGGACATTTGTGACGCGCGAAAATCGTTCGGGTCCAGAGGAAACTCACTACGGGAGATTGTAGCACCAGGCGGCGGAAAGATTGATGTGCTCGGCCATTTGCGTTGAGTAGGACCCGGCGGAGGAGCCCCAGCATTTCCCTGGACAGCGCGAGACGGCCGACCACCACGCTGCTGTTGCGGCCCTGGTAGCGGCTGCCGTTGTTGATGTGGTTGAGCTTGTGGCACTAACATACCAAATGGCGACATTCCAGCCACCTGCTGAGCAGGAGAGGCTGGTAGCAATGCCGCCACAGGCTGCGGAGGAGCCGGAACTTGGCTTGGCTGAACAAGAGCATTGTTCGACACAGCAGTGGCATTCTGGCCATAGAATGTCTGACGTATTGCAGGTGGTCCAGCGGGCCGCGGGCAGAGAGCTTGCTGAGCCAAATTCGGCGACTGGACGGGCGATTGAGCAGGTGAGTGAGGACTACCGCGAGGTAGTGATGGCCGTATTGGCCGTCCAGTTTGGGCCATTCGACCGGGCTGACCTGTGGGATTTACACTGCCCTGCATTGGTTGTGGCCACGACTGGGTTTGTGGCAATGTCGGCGATGCTATTGGCGCTTCAGGAGCCGGCTGCCCAGGTTGGTATTGTTGCATTTGCCGCATCTGCTGTATCCTCTCCACTTGCTGCAAATGCTGCATCTGCGCCTGCATTGGAGGATTCTGCTGTGGATGCTGCTGCAGGTGCTGTTGTGGGTACTGTTGCTGATGACTCTGTATGAAGCCCTGCTGCTGCAAAGGATGTTGCTGTCCCTGGTATACTTGCCGTACTGGCTGCCCTTGTAGCTCAAGTTGCTGTCGAGCATTCATCATTTGGTACGCCTGTCGGTTTTGTGGATCTTGGACCTGTTGCTGCACATGTCGCTGCTGCTGCAGCTGATGATGTTGCCATTGTTGCATTTGCTGGTGCTGCTGTGGGTTCATCGTCACGGCACGCTCTGATAGCTCTATTTGCTGTGCCTGTCGTGGTTGTTGAGCAAGCAGTGCCTGGTGGGCCTGGTGAGCCTGATGGGCCTGTTGGGTTTGGTGGACCTGTTGAGCTTGTTGAGCATGTTGCTGCCGCTGAGCCTCTTGTTCCTCTTGCTCCCTTTGGAGTTGCAGCATTTGCTGCCTGTGGTTTTCCTCAAGCCGCAATTTCTCCTGCTCCTGGTGATAAGCCAGCATCCTCTTCTTCTCCTCCAGGCTGGCTGTAGCCACGGAAACCCGCTGCTGGCCTGGGCTCTGCTTAGGCATGGACTGCTGGGATGGAACTTGCGCAAATTGTGCCTGCTGCGAAGGGTGGAGTGAGGGAACCTGCTGTGACGGACCCTGTTGTACCGGAAACTGCGCCTGTGGCCGCTGGGCGTTTTGGATATGCATCTGCTGAGCCTGTATAAATTGTGCCCTCTGAACCATAAGAGCTCTCTGATTTGCCGCATCCTGATGGGCCTGCTGAGCCTGTTGAAAATTTTGCTGAGCATGAGCCAGCTGGGGTGATTGGCTTTGGAGGATATGCGGGGAGGCTGGACCTGGACTAACAGTGTCCGGGTGTCTCGAAAATGGCGACTCGTTGGAACTGGTCGGCGGACCCATCATCACTGGAGAGCCTTGGTGAGGGGGTCGAGAACTCTGCTGTGCCTGCAACTGAAGCTGCTGCTGCTGTTGGAGATGCTGCAGGCTTGGCCTACGGGCATGATGTGCGACTATAGGCTGTGTGCCATTGCTCCTTGGGTGGGTAGGTGGATTCGTCCTTGGCACAGGGGCAATGTTTGATACTCCGATAGGAAGGTAAGATGCAGAAATATCTGGCGAACCGGGCGATGTTTGCGGAATGCTCTGATTTGGCACTCCCGGCTGAGAGGAGAAGGCTAATGGAACTTGAGCAAGTTGATCGAGGAATTGCTGGGACTGCCGCTGGGCATTTGCAATTTGATGGGATTGCTGGGCCTGCTGGGTCTGCTGGATTTGATTGGGAGAACGAGTTTGGGATCCTGTTGCCGATTGCTGTCCGGTTTGCGCTGTCGATGGGCCCGGGGGCTGCTGCACATAACCAAAAATCGCAGGACTTTGGGGTACATGCTGCTTTGGAGGGCGGCCCCGTCCCCGCTTTGGCGGACTCTGAGGAGCCTGAAGACACTTGCGATAAGACGCAATTGTAGTGGCGTTGATCTGCTCCAAGAATTGCTCAAATCGATCTTCAGGAAGTGAGATGAGCGTGTTGGGATTCGGTTGGTGTTGTTTCTGATCCTCCAAAAATATCTCCTCGGGTTTCAAATCACTCGACTCAATCGTAACGAGGATTCCGCGAGTTGCATCAGATAAATATTTTTGGAGTGCAGGGGAGATGCAAAAAAGCTGGGATAAGAGCTCATCGACCAAGAGAGGATAGCCACGTGCCATGACGCATTTTTCCATGGTGCCCCAATGCTGCACAAGTTTCTTGAGAAAAGCGGCCACCTGAAGGATAACGCGGTCAAACTTGATATCATCAGCCAGCATTTTATCAACCGGGTGTGGAAACTCGGACATCCACTTGAGGAGCGACGGCCGAATCTCACCACCGGTTTCGAGCACCCTCTGCAATATGCTAAAAGCGGAACCGATAATGTGCGGTTGAACAGAACACATGCGTGAATAAACGTCGATAGGGTTCAGCTGCCACAGAGAAAGGAGCTGATTCGCAGCGACAAAAAACCCATCTTCTGTTTGGCAGGTATTGACTAGAGTGAACATTCTGAGAATCTCGGTATACGTGAAATTAGTCCCTTCTCTTTTAAGAATGACGATTTGGCGCTGTACGACAGGGACCCAAGGCGCATATTCGAATTTGTCATTGCTATATTGCGCACGGATTATTAGTCGTGGGAAGTAGGATCCAGATTGACTTGGTGATGCTGGAGGTGCCGCCTCAGCCAATGCTGTGGGTATTGATGCAGCGGGTACTGATGCCGCAGGCACTGATGTTGCAGGTGCTGACACCTCAGGCACTGATGCTGCAAGCGTTGTTGTCGAAGGTGATGTTGTCGCAGGTGCTGTGGCTGCAGGTGCTAATACTGCAGGTGCTGGTGATGTAGGCGCTACAGTTGTTGGAGGTGCAGCTGGTGTTGGAGCCTCGGCCACAATCGCTTGCACCGTGGCTTCCCACGTGGGTGCGGACGGCCTGGACACAGTATCGTCTGGGCCGATAAGCGCAAACCTTGCCTGTCCCGCATCTTCAGGTGATCTGATTGTTGCTTCCGTAACAGCACCACCACCAGCTGCTGAGGTCGATGCCGTGTCTGTAGGTGTTGATGGGCGCTGGGGAGGGCCAGCTACGTCGTTTGCAGGCACTGGAGACCGCGTTTGCTCGTTTGAAGCGTCGTTTTCTGCAGTCTCCGTAGCTGGTGCGATGGGCCGTGCATCGTCGGCTGCCCTCCGCCGCCGCTCCTCAGACAGTGCCCTGCGTAACGACGGGAAGTCATTTACGCGAGAAGACTCTTCCGTATTGGTCGGTACTGGGACAGTTGCGGTTGGGCTTGCGGCAGATGGGCTGTCTTCGTCTGTTGGCGCTGGGGATAGGAGGCTGCTATCAGACCTGTTGGAGAGCGTGTTAGTATAACGAACCTTCAGACGTCGTCTAGTCACCATGGGACATACTGTGAAAGGTTTGTAACCGCAGTCTTAGGGTCGGGGTTCGGTGTCGGCGATGAAGGGGAAGGTGCTTCCGCTGGCGCTGGTTGTGATGAAGGTGGGGGTGCAACTGATTGCGCTGTTTCTGGCGCAGCCGTTGGTATGGAGGAGGATGTGGTGTTCGTGGTCGGTGTCGTGGTCGGTGCGGCGGTCGGTGCTGGGGCCGGCCCGGGGGCTGGAGGTCTTGCATTGGCCGTTAGCCATGCGGGCCGCTTAGAACCGAGAAAGGCGTTGGCAGTTGTGTTCGTTGAGGCAAGCTCCTGGGCGACCAACGCGCGCTTCTGTTCTGGGGAAGCCGATAAGCGCGGCATGGCCAAAGCCTTGATCAGGCAAGGGGGAGTGGATCGTCGGAAGGCTCAATCGGAATGATCTAGAAGGGAGGGGGCAGGTGTCAGAAGTCGGAGAATGTTCTTCAACGTCGTACAAATGCCGTATCTCGGCATGTCTCATCCCTAATCTGTCGCAGGACGGCCACAACTCGAACTCACCATGACAGACTCCAATCTCCACTAAATAGACCTTGGTTATCGAGATCATGCACGCGACTCCAGCCAGGGGCGAGGCAAGGCAAGGAGAGAATATGCAAGGCGACGGGAAGGATGGGAACTAAGAGGCGGCACGACGCAAAGGGAGCCGAGAACAAATTCCGGAAGCCGTGGAGGTCGCAAGGGATGGAATCTGTGAGCGCTGTTGGAAGGGAGAATGCGTTTCGTTCTTCCTGGCCGTGTGCCTCAGTTGGTTGAGCTGAGGCAGGGATTGCTGGGGAAAATATGGTCGAAAAGGAGAATCAAGCGATGCCAACGAGAAACTCAAGACTCAAACAACAACGCAGACGGCGCGCAATGCCGCTGTTGGCATCAAGATGCACAAAACCGATTGCCGTTTGTCGACTGTCGTTCGCGTTCTAGAGTGTTCGTCGGATTCGTTGGATTCGTTGGTTTTGAAGGCGGTCAAAGGAGTTTGCCGATTTAGACCATCGAAGCTAGAAGTGGGGCTCTGGATGGGGTTTGGAGTAAGAAAACGCGCTATGTTGCTGAAGATTGTCAAGCGCGAGGCTTGCCACTTAAATCTACAAGTGGTGTTGTAGAGCATTCACGTCGTCGATGGAGAGGTAAGAAAAGAGTGAATAGAAAAAGTGAAGAAAAGGGGAAATGAAACTATTTGCAAAATCCTCCTCTTCTCCAGTCTCTAGGACGACACTGCACAGAGGGAAGGAGCGACCGTTGAAGAAGGAAAGAGCGAACGACCATGATAACCCCTGGTGAGTCTTTCCCCAACCGCAAGGCGCACCTGGCTTCCAATGCAGGTGGGGGGTGATTGGCCGCCTTTAAACGGGAAAGAGCAAACCACAAGTTATCAGACGAACAGCCATCAACAAAAATTGATGGCCTGCACCTTCCATTTCCCATGATATTGGTGGGCATCATGGAGTGAAGTCCTATTGGCGCGACTTTACGCGTGGTGTTAGTAAAACCGGGGATTTAATTCAAGACCTTGGCTTTGACACGATTAAGGTTTGTGGCATAGATTGGAGATGCAGGGATGTCTGTGATACAGGAGAAACATTAAATATCATATAAAAGAGTGCACAGGGCACAGGGCACAATCAATGAAGACATTGTGTCACTTGATGCTTTTCAAGGTGAAGAATTGAGTTTGTTACTGGAGAACTATGGCTGTCTTTCACTGCCAATGCCGCCCAAAACTGGCATCTTATCGCATGGCTCTCTACGTTGAAACAACGGTCAATCAATGAACAAAAACCGGGGTAAAATGCCCTTCATCTACGGAGTAGAAACACTGTGTATCCCGGATACGGCTTTTATTAACTTCAGCACAAAGACGATTCAGAAAGCAAGACAAGGTATCCTTTAGAAAGGGACGTCTGAATACGTAGTGTGAGGCTTGTCTAGTAAAATAGCATACCGTCCTCCTCGACATCCGACGAAAATGTTTTCTCAAATCAGCCCAACTCCAAGTCACCTGGTGGTGAAATGGTACCGAAGCTGTGATGAAGGGTTGCAGCACCTCGAAATATCGAAATATATATTGCCGCTAGTCCCATTTCAGTGGAGAGTCGGGCGAGTTTACAGGGGTTAGCCAGGGCCAATCAGGGCGGTTACTATGGGGCTAGAATTCTGGCAGCAGAAAAAAGCTAATCGATAACGCTCCAGCGATAAGAAAAAAAATTTGGAGCTGGTTCCTGCACTTGCAGGCCAAATTCTCAGATTCTCAGGAACGCTCTAGGGACCAACCACGAGCGAACGACAACACTTGACGGACCACGAGCAACGCCGACGACACTTTCCACGACAGCAAAACATAAATTTTTTCGTCGCTCCTCCCTACCTCTCTCACAATGGCGGCCCAGGTCGCCCCATTGCAGACGCTCAAGCTGGCCCAGGGCCCGGCGCCCATGACAGCCGAGCAGCGCTACTGGAAGTCGTTCAAGAACCAGAAATCACACACGTCCACGGCCTCATGGGGCGTCACACACATTGCCTTCCCGGCTACGGCAGCGGCATATGGCGGCGGTGCGGCAGCAGTCGCTACGCCCACGACAACCGCAGCCACCAAGCAAAACGACCTGTTCGCGGTCACGGCCGGTCCCCGTGTCGACATTTACAGCATCCGCAAGCGGGAGCTGATCAAGACGATTGGCCGGTTCGAGTCGGTGGCGCGCAGCGGTGAGATCCGGCCGGACGGCCGTGTGCTGGTGGCGGGTGACGATTCGGGCAAGATGCAGGTGTTTGACGTGGCCGGCGGCTCGCGCCCCGTTATCCTCAAGACATGGCACACGCACAAACAGCCAACGTGGGTTACGCGCTGGTCGCCGACAGACTTGACGACACTCATGAGCGCCAGCGACGACAAGACGGTGCGTCTGTGGAGTCTGCCGCTGGCAGACCCCGTGCGCACGTTTGTGGGCCACCAGGACTACGTGCGTGCTGGTGCCTTTATGCCGGGCGGCGGCAGTTCTGGAGCTGGCGGCAGCAGCAACAACCACATGATGGTCACGGGTTCGTACGATGCGACGGTCCGCCTGTGGGACGCCCGTGCGCCCGGTGGTGCTGTCCTGACCTTCAAGCACGCAGCCCCCATCGAGGACGTGCTGCCCATGCCCTCTGGCACGGCCATTCTGGCTGCATCCGACAATGCCGTGTCGGTGCTCGATGTGGTGGCTGCTCGCCCCCTCAAGCTGTTGACAGCACACCAAAAGACCGTCACGTCTCTGTGCCTGGCTTCGCACGGCGAGCGTGTCGTGTCCGGTGGCCTCGACGGCCACGTCAAGGTCTTTGAGACGGGCTCGTGGAATGTCGTCGCCAGTGCCAAGTACCCGTCGCCTGTCCTCAGTGTCTCCGTGATCTCGGCCGGTGCAGGCGGCGATGACCGCCATCTGGCAGTCGGCATGGTTTCCGGTGTCTTGAGCATCCGCACCCGCCTGACGGGCCCAGCCGCCGAGCGTGAGAAGGAGAAGAAGAAAGAGCGCGCGGCCCGCGACGCAGGTACCCTCGACAAGTACGACGCCGCCAAGGCCAAGCGCAAACAGCAGGCCGAGGCCCACGCCCGCATTGACTCCGCCAACGGTGCCGACGCTACCGACTTTATCATTGACGGTACTGGCACGGGTACCTCGAACAACAACAACAAGCGCGCCCGTCGCGAGCCACACTGGCAGCGCGATCTGCGTCACCAAAAGTTTGGCGCCGCCCTCGACGCCGTCCTCGACCCCAACTCGCCCGGCTACGGCCCCCTCAACACTTTGACCCTGTTGACAGCCCTGCGGCACCGGAGTGCTCTGCGCGAAGCGCTCGAGAACCGCGACGAGGTTACCGTCCAGCCGATCCTGCAGTGGGTGTGTCGGCATATAGTGGACCCCCGTTTCACGCCCATGTGTACGGATGTCGGCCTGCACCTTATGGATCTGTACGCCGAGTACGTGGCCGCGTCCGAAGAGCTCGATGCTGGCTTTCAGCTGTTGTGGAAGCGTGTGCGGCGCGAGGTTGAGCAAGCACAGCTGGCGTGCCAGACGAGCGGCATGGTGGAGAGCCTGATGATGAGTGCCATGGCATAGTCTGTGGTTTACTTTACTTCAGTTCTTCGCTTCCTTTTCTGCTTGTTTTCACTTGTCTCAATTCTGTCTCAATACTCATTGGCACGAAGGCGTATTTTACTGCACTGCGATTTTCCACAAAAGGGCTTTCACTGGATAGGGATTTGCCTTTAGCATGGCATAGGCGTTTGGGGTTCTATTTTCCTGATCTTTTAAAAGTTGTCTGTTACAATATCATGTTCGATATCATCGACAATAAGAATACTAGTAAATTAAACAAAGTCACACCATACGATCACTCACTGTGACTGTCACTTATGGAACGTGATTTCTGCAGTTGTAACAGCACCAAATCATGCACGCAATACGAAAGCTGCCCTTGACGGTGTAACATTGGTACCGAGGCTGCCTCACCTTGACACGTTGTCGTATGCATGCCGTTTTGACTTACACATACCTGTCGTAACCAGACACAAACGGAACACTGTTGGACAGCCTTATCAATCGGGATTGCGGAGAACAGAGAGGGAGGTATCGGGCTGGCGTGGGGTCCAAAACGGTGGCTTGTACTCAGATTGTCCCTCTCACACGGCGATTCGGCCCCACGTGTATGTAAAGATATATCGAGTCTAGCTACCTTGCGTGCACGGTATCTAAGGGGAAACAAGAAGCAATCTGGGAATCTGTGAGTGAAATTCAGTAGGGCATATGCGAGACTCGCAGTTCATAAAATGTTCGATGTGACGAGTGTCTCTTGTATGTTCTCATCGAGCATATGTCATAGATCTTGCACACAACACAGAAAAGGGCGGGAGCTAAAGTCGCCGATGGCCGTTAAATGGGCAAAAATGCTGCGCGCAAAGCCGATAACGCTTCCGGGGAACTAGAGACGAAATGCCCAGTAAACGAGTACGAGGCACAGGGAAACGAGGCGCGTAACTCTCGGATACTCGCGGTGGCCGTGGGGCATTTTGTTCTTGGGGATTTTGGCCGGTGTAATTCGTGCTGAAGACGACCTTGTATGCCCCGGTTTTTCGTCCTTCTTTCACGCTTAAGACTCTCTCACTCTCTTTTCAAAGATTACTGTCTGCAGGACGCATGTCATGTCCCGATGTCACCGTGTTCGATTCGACGAGAATTTCCCCAAAGGGTCCATCGGGACCAGTTATGACAACTTTGGGTCAATGTGGAGGGGCACAGACGGCAGCGGACGCGACCGCCGCGAGGCAGTCTCTGGTGAAATTCGTCGTCCCTGTAGCCCCCAAAACGCGGCTTGATCGACATGGGTTTGGTGCGTCTTCTTAGCCTGGATCACGCAAGCTGCCGTTCCTGGCACTGGCGGCGATGGTGCTAGACATCCTGCAGAAGGCGATATGGGATTGGTCCCAGATTTTCTGTCCCTTTCGTCTATTCATCCGTTTGTGCAGAATGCTGCTGTAGAAGGAGAGCCTTTTCACATGGAGATGAAGGAAGGGAGAGAGGAAATGGATTTGATTCAATGGCATTTGTTTGCAAGTCCCGTTCTTTCCCTTTGAATGTTTTATAATCTGCCGTTGTGCTGAGTTGCTCTTTCCTCTGTCAACAATTGAAAAGTCCTCTTTGGCAAGCTGTATCGATAGTTCTTGCCCGTTTTGTCCCACCGTTTTCGTGCCCCTCTACGCCCCTCTCCGTCCCTTCCTTTCCTATCCCTGCAGATGGCTCCGTTGCGATAACGATTCCCCCCGCTCCGTTCCTTGATTGATCATCACCGAGATTGGGAGAAAAGAAGGACAAAAAGTGAAAAGAATAAATGAAACATCAGGCACGTCATGTCTGTAGTCTGAATTAGTTGAACAGTGACGGTCCGCCGGACGGACCGTTTTGTCGACATTACAAAACAGTACAACATGACCATCGTGAAGATTCTTGTTTTGGCCAAACACAATATACAGTCCCTACAATCGAAGAGATAAAGATGTGTTTAACACGCGGGCGAGCCCAGGATCGCCCGTCCCTGCTGCGATCTGCCCCAGACAAACCCAGCCAACAGAACCCACTGGGTCGTCCTCGGAATACGCACGGCTGGTAGCGGAGTTAATGGACCACAAGTGCTCCTGCCCTGTAAGACTTGCTCCGCGGCAATCTCTCGGTGTTCTTGCCCTCCTCGCTAAGATACTTGCCGTGGACAGCACACCACCACCACCACCATCCGAGCCGAAGTTCCAGCGTGCCTTCCTGTGTCTCTTGCACCTTTTCTGCATTCTGTTCCTTCTACTTTTAGTCAAAGGGTGGTCTCTCAGACGGTTCCAAGACGCCAATTCCATGCGCGGCGCCCACGCCGGACATATGTCGTTATTCGAAGCTAGGTTAGACCAGATGAAAAATAGTCTATTTAGATTAGAAAAAAATAAGTAAAAAATGCAACATGGAGGCAAACGAACGGGAAAAGAGGACCCTGCGTTGTGCAGATCTCAAGTCTCCTCGGGCCTGGCCCTTCTCTTTCTGTCAATCTTCTCGCCAGCAGTCGTTCCTTCCGTTTTTCTCGAAGACTGTGCTGATGTCCCTCCCCTCTAACACCATTTACATGTGCTTTTATCGCCGTGCAACCAAAAGACTATCACCACGTCCCCAGAAAAGCGCATCGTACATCGTTCCTGCCCCAATTGACAAACATCGTCCCCTTAAGGCTCTACGTTTGAATTTTGCTGCTACTTCTGTTCATTGCCCTTTCATTTATTTCTTTTGCTCCCTCCTTTTCCATCCTTCCCTTGTACCTCCCATTCTTGGCGACTGAGCCTTTGACCTCCAGTTCCTGCGGGATATTGCCCACCGGCACCTTCCGTGCTACTCTGTTAATCTTCTGCAAATCTGCCCCTTCCCTCTTTTTCTTTTCCCCAGAGTATCGCTATCAAGCACACCCGAGACGCGACTACCGTAACCAAAACGAGAAAACGGTACGCCTGTTTGGGCCTCCTGCCTCCGTCTTTGTCTCCATTACGCCTTGGACCTTAGCGACAGTTTGCGTGGAGCTAACGATCCCGTTTCGTCCCTTGCGCCTTCCCATCTTTCTCACAAGCTCTCCTTTTATCTCTTGCGTCTTTCTTTCCTGTGCCCTGCCCTCTCCGTACATTCTTTCTTCTCCTTCTTCATTCCCATTCTTGGCCATTGTATATCCATACATTTCCATCTGTGCTGCATCACCGACCTCGCAAACACCGGACGAGGCCCTGATATCACCCATTGGGCACCTCAGCCGTCTCTCCCGCACCCTCCATCCCCAGCCAACGGACCGCCGCTCGGGGCCCGCCAAATATCTCCATTAGAAATCACCATACGTGCAAGATGGGAGCTTCGATCTGAACAATAGCTTCAGACATTTCCTTTTCCTTTTTCCTTTTCTTTCACTGCCCATCCGCCGGCTGCGCCGTGCGAACGTCCTTCCCGCCCCAGTCTCAGTTCCCAGTCTTGGTGCTTCACGATCCTTCGTTCTGCGCCGGATATTCTTTACCACAAAATCAACAGCCCAATTCACCCGCACATATCAACCTATCACAGCGCCACCGTCACAATGGGCGAACGAGTTAGTGAACGCTGCGGCGGCCCCGTCCAGACGAGTGCCGTCTACCTGCTCGGAACGTCTGCCCAGCCGGCCATTCCACCACCATCACCGCCGTCTCCTGTGACGTCAGCAAACGAGCAGGACTTATGCTCGCCCATTGAGGAGCTGTCTCTCGATGCCATTGACTGTGTGGCAGCGGCTCCAGTAGTATCTCCGGCCCCACCAGTGATCGCCGGCCCGTCCCTGACCCCCAACAAACCAACTGTCGTGGACTCCCACGAAGATGCCGTGTTCTCATCACCGCCCGCCACGGCACCGGCTTCGGCTCCAGACTCGCCCGAGCTGTCTCCATATGTCCTATCACCAAACCTCTCCTCCACCTCATTAAATTTTGCTTCAACAGCCGCCACCTCGCCGTTGACTTCAACATCCGCAGCCTCTGCTTTCACATCCGGCAAGGCCCCCGCATCATCCGTGGCTGCACGGCTGGCCGGTGCTGTTCACGTCCTTGCCACAGAAGCTACTGCACTGCAGTCTGTGGCCCAGCTCTATGCCACATCACCGGCTGCACGAGACGGCTTCCACCATGCCGTCGAAGCCATTGTCCGCACACAAACTTCCAACCCTCCAGGAAAGCTGGTTGTTATCGGTGTCGGCAAGTCCGGCCATATTGGCAAGAAGCTTGTGGCCACATTCAACAGCCTGGCTGTCTCGGCTTCTTTCCTGCACCCGACTGAGGCGCTTCACGGTGATCTCGGCCATATCCGGCCACACGATGCCCTGCTGTTCATCACATACTCGGGCAAGACCCAAGAGCTCGTGACTCTGCTTCCACATGTCGATCCGGCACTGCCATTGATCATCCTGACGTCCCATGTCACCGCCGAAACCTGTGAGCTGGTCCAGCACCGCAACGAACTTTCCGCTGCCGCCGCCGCTGCTGGCGATTATCTCAATGGCGGAGAAAGCATGACTGCATCTGCCATTCTGCTGCCGGCACCCATCCCTGTCGAGGAAAAGATTTCGTTTGGTGTAGCTGCACCAACGGCGAGCACGACCACAGCACTGGCTGTTGGTGACGCATTGGCCATTGTCACCAGCAAAGAGCTGCACCCGTCGACCGAGTCTGTCTTTCGCCGCAACCACCCAGGCGGAGCCATCGGCGCTGCCTTTCGCCGGCCAGATGTTGCTGCAGCCGCTCCACAACAACCGTCACCACAAAACGACACTATCCGCCACCTCGCCGTGCCATGGCGGGACATTCCCATTGTCCACTCCCAGCCCGACTGTGCCGATGTGCTGCGCGCCGGCTACAGCTCGGCCAACGGTTGGGTGCGTGTGGTGACGAATGCTGCTGATAATGGCAACAGTGCCAGCTTGGAAAGCATTGCCCCGCCCAGCCGTATTCGGGCACTTCTCTCGGCTGACCTGGCCCGCCCGGTCCATGAAGTGCCGAGCCTGACTGTCGCCCGGCCCGATTTTGTAGCTGTCGCTGCCGACACCAAGGTGCGCAAGGCCGCCGAGTGGCTGCGTGCTGTCGCCAGTGCGAGCGCAAACGAGGAGGGCGAGGAAGCGGCCGATCCCGTGGTTGCTGTTATCGACAATGGCGAGGTCGTCGGTGTCCTGGAGCTGCAGGACCTGCTGAAAGCGCACGGTGAAGTGCGGGCATAGTGAGGAGGTGAGGAGTTGCGTGAGAGAAAGGGGAGTGCATATCAGGTCCACGGCACTGATAAACCATATTTCTCAACGTCTTTGGTATATTCTTCATGACTTTTGCATTTGTTGGTTCATTTGGGAGGCAACACTCTATTTTATACGACTTGTTTAGTTCTTATCACGTTATTTTTGGATTTGGAATCATACTATCGCCTTGCATACGTCGAAACGACGATCTCGGAAACGAGTCCCGGGATTTGAATCCTAGAGACAGGCGGCTATCTGCTTTTTATACTCAGTACATACATTCTATCATCACGTTTACAACAGCACGCGGACTCTTATCAGGCGTTTACAGGTTTAATCTTTGACCTATCTCATTTACTATGTCAAAAGAAAATAGACATGCACATACAAAATCCTTGGTCCTTCAACAAGTAGTCTTTGGTTCTCACCGCATTTTGATGTCGATCACTCTTGGGCCTTTTGAAGTTCTTTCTCTGGCTACTTTTTCAAATGAAATGATCCATAACTTTTGATTTCTAGTATAAATGGAAATGATGCCCGCCATGAATATAAAGACATAATGAAATTGACAAAAGCAGAAATTATAAGCCCAAAAAAGAAACATGGTTACCAGTGCTCCAAGTATTGAAAAATAACAGTAATGAAACAAGAATCAGACGCTCTAGCAGCCCTCAAATAACCACTGCATCTGTTTTGTATCCCACTGATAGTCAAAATCGCCATCAGTGTCAAGGTCTAGTTCGAGCTGTCCCGGTGCTGACTTCTATTCAGAATCGGAATCAGAACTGCTACTTGACGAGGACGATGAAGTCTGAACGCCGTTTTCTGTAGGTGCTGAGGGCATATCGTCGTCTGAGTCCGAGTCTGAAGAGCTGGAGCTTGAGCTTGGCGAGCCAGAGTCCGAGTCATCGGCGTCCTCCCCTGTCTTGGCACCGCCCTCGTCGTCGCTATCTGAGTCAGAGTCCGAATCAGAATCCGAATCAGAGTCGGAGCTCGAGTCTGAATCGTCAGAGCTGTCAACGGCCGTCCGCTGCTTCCGGCTCCGCTTGGCCTTCTTGGCCGAGCCGTCGTTAAGCTTGACGCGCTTGTCGTCGCCACCGGATGCTGTTGCCGAGGAAGATGACAGGTATGATGCGGATGTTGCATCAGAGGTCGAACCGGACTGAACGGCCTTGTTGGGTGTTGTGGGCGTCGCTTTTGCTGCCGATGCAGCTGCCGCAGTCTTGGCCGCCTCGCCGTCCTCGTCGCTGCTCAGCTCGTTGGCCACGTTCTCGGCACGGATGCGCCGCAGCAGCCGCTTCTGGATGGTCGGGTCGGCAAACCGCAGCACATAGTCCACCTCGCTTAGACGCCGCAGCCGCTTGCCGTTGCCATTGACGGCGCCGCTGCCCTCCTGGTCCCGGAAACCGGCCACAATCTTCTTGTACTCGGCCTCGGCAGCCACCTCTGCCTCTGTCTTTGTCTTCTTCGGCGTCGCGGTGGCACCGTTCGTGGTGCTTGGTGCCTCCACAGGCTTATCCTCATCGTCCATCTTGCAAATGTTGAGCGCCTCCTCGCGAAGGCGTGTCCGGACGGCGCCTTGCAGTTCGCGGATGTAGTCGTAGAAAATGTCAATGTGCGACGCCGGGATGCCCTCGTTGTTGCTGCCGCCCACAAAGACGTACTTGATCAGCAGGGTCTGGTGGTTCTTGTTGAACTTCCACGAGTCCCGTGACGTCTTCCACTGCTGCAGGTACTCGAGTTCGCGGTCGAGGTTGGACGGCTCCTTGTTGGCCGGGTTGGGCTCGTTCTTCTTCTTTCTGGGCTTCTTTGCCTTCTTTTCCTTCTTGGCCTTTTCTGGCTTGCTGGCCTTGTCACCGCCCTCGGCGAATGAGACGGACTTTTGACGTTTTGCGGCTGACGAGGCGAGAGCTGATGCAGGCGGCTCCTTCCGCTTAACGGGTGTGCTGTTTGAGTGAGAATAGGAGGACGACGATGATTGGTATGGCTGGCGAGTCGAGGCAGAAAAGGATGCAGGAGGGGCGTGTGCCTGTGGTGGTGGTGCGGCGGCGGCGGGCGAAGAAGAAGCAGGATTGTCGTCTGACGAGCCTTTAAGCTTGAGGCCCAACCGTTTCCAGGCAGGGACGCGCTGGGCTGGCGCACTCGTTGGGTACGGCATGGCAGGGGTGGGGGAGGGAAAATGTGTTTGGAGGGAAATGGAAGAAGGAGAATTGCACAAGAAGCAAAATTGAGGGCGAAAAGGTATATAAATATGCGAGAAGGGTGAAGAATGACCAGAACACAAGAAGTGAAGAATTAAAGAGGCTGTGAAAGATGCAGCAATGTTCGATGAGAGCTGGTGGTCGGTTTGGCGGCCCCGTGCGTCCAATGGAGGAGGTATTGGTCCTATGGCAGTTTTTGACAAACCTGCCGTGGATGTTCGTGACAAGAAATGTCGTGATCTGAATTGTCGTCCTCTTCTGCTCGTTCTTCCCTTTTCTTCGTTGCGTCTGGCATCAATGTAAATAGTGCAGAATGAGGCAGGAGAAAAAAAACTAGGATCTTTTTAGCGGGTCCCTTATCGATAAAGGCTGGGGAACTGATAGCGGGCGAGACCGTCTTGGTAGATCAGCCTTGGTTCGTGACCTGGCACGTGATGCGGATTAATCGATCCTCCGCCACTGCTCAGGAATAGTACGGAGTCCACGCACGGGCCAAGCTGCCTCCTGCCCGCCCAGCCAACGCCGCCTTCTGTTGGTTGGTCTCTAGGCAAGCTCCTTGCCAACGCGTCGCAGCACTGTGGTGGTGGCCAGCAATCGAAGCTCATCCAGCTCAGCACCTCAGCAGCCTAGCCTTCTCCATTGTCTATTGCCATCACCATCGTCATCTCCAGCCTCAACCACCAACTCCAATCCATTGCATTTGCCTCTTCAACAAGCACGACGACCTTTTTTTTTTGCGACTTTTCAGATCACTGTCATCAATCGGACGAGCATCTTCCATCCGACCAGCCCTCGCCGACTCTTTTGCGGCACCTTCATCCTCCCTCCCCTCAACGAATCCCTTTTGAAGAAGCTCTCGAGGTCGCCTCAATTCGCTTGTCACCATGTCTGGTATGGCCGAAACATCGACTCAGAATACGCTGCGGCCTCTTTTGTGCTGCATTGGAGGTCACAGACTCGGATACAGCTTGCTAACAGGATCACAGGCAGCGCGGGCTTCGATCGGCACATTACCATTTTCTCCGAGCAGGGACGACTCTACCAAGTCGGTACGGCAGCACTCCATCCATGACGAACGACAGCACATCCACTACCGGTAATACTAACATTCGTGTCCCCAGAATATGCATTCAAGGCCATCACCGCCGCCAACATCATGGCGGTCGGCGTCCGCGGCAAGGACTGCGCAGTAATCCTGTCGCAGAAGAAGGTCCCGGATAAGCTCATCGACCCGGCCTCCGTGTCCCACATCTTCCAGATCTCGCCCTCCGTGGGCTGCGTCATGACCGGCTCCATAGCCGACGCCCGCGCGTTCGCACAGCGTGCACAGGGCGAGGCCGCCGAGTACCGCTACAAGTACGGCTACGAGATGCCCTGCGACGTCCTGGCCAAGCGCCTGGCCAACATCAGCCAGGTCTACACGCAGCGGGCATACATGCGGCCGTACGGCGTGGCCGCGACACTCATTTCCTTGGACCAGGAGGTCGGCCCCCAGCTGTACAAGTGCGACCCGGCAGGCTACTACACGGGCTACAAGGGCACGGCGGCAGGGCCCAAGCAGCAGGAGGCGCTGAACCACCTGGAGAAGAAGCTCAAGAACAAGGACCACGCCGAGGGCACGTGGGAGGAGGTTGTGGAGCTGGCCATTACGACGCTGAGCACGGTGCTGAGCATGGACTTCAAGAAGACGGAGATTGAGATTGGCATTGTGGGCGGCCCCAAGGCAAACGGCGCCGAGGGCACGGAGCCGGGCTTCCGGACGCTGACAGAGGAGGAGATTGACGAGCGGTTACAGGCGATTGCAGAGAAGGACTAGAGAGAGCGTGAGTGAATATCCTATCTCTAGTTTAGAGTCAAGTGACGGTGAAGTTGGCCTGTGTACGACATACTGTACGGCAGACGGGCGAGCCGACGTTGGGTGTGGTATGAGAGACGTCGGTTCATGCATGAGAATGAGTGAAAGGCAGTCAAACTATTAGCATCATGAGAAAGCAGACGGCAATGTACAACACAGATTTTTAAGCGAACCCTTGGGCCCCAAAATGAGCATGATCGACATGAACAACGCATGCTACGTATCTTGCCTTTTACCTTTCTTACCCCTTGTGCCAATCAGCTACACATCGTAGGATGATACGATACGACACGATGACAGGCTTAGCCTTGTCTGGTTCGTGATGACCGAGAAGTGACAAAATGCGATGGTGGCCGATATGGGCAAATATTCGGCCTCATCCCGGCCAACCATTTGCACCGGAGATGCCGCGATCGTCAAAAGAGGAACTGGGTCCCGATCCTGCATCCCCCTCTCCGTTGTCTGTGTGCCCATCTCGTTTGTCGTGTGTCATTGTCCTGTCATATCTATTATTATATTTTCCTCTTGTTTTTCCTCTTGACCAAATCGTCCTATCCATCTCCTTTTTACCTGCATATCGAGGAGGTTGTGGATGATGGAAGCACGGTTGTATGCATGTCTATGGTTTCTCCGGTCGTATCACCATCCACGATGGCCCTCTCCGTACCTCCATCACCATAAAAATTAGTGAAAATCAAGCAAACCTCGGCTCCCCCTGGTTTGTACGACGTATCATTCTTCTCCAATTTGTTCTTCAATTTGGCTCTGCTTGTCTTGTATGTTTTCGAGTCTCACATTTACCTTTTACTGCATAATACAATCTTTCCTTTTTCCCTTTTCGTCCCGTTTTTATTTTCTCCCTTTCGTTTTCTTCTCTGCAGTAGTCTTAGATTGTGTGCTGCAAAATAATAACCAGGTCCGTCCAACCAGAACTCAAGATTGCTTCCTTGGACATGCTGCACATCCTGCACCTCTTGCAAATCCTGGACAGTCTTGGACAGTCCCAGTGGAGGGCACACATGCAGGGTGGGATGTGCATCCGGCGCTAAGCCACGAGAGGCTGGCATCGGGAGGGAGAGGACCTTGAAAAGCCCAAAGAAACATGGAATTTCCCACAATGGGTAGAAAAAACACACGCAAAAAAGCAAATAAGAAGTTCTTACGTGCAGAGCCCCATCCATCCCATCCACCGTTCAGCCGGCTCTGTCTGTCGGGACGAGCTGAAAGACTGTTTCACTCGGACCCAACGAGTCCACAATCCACAAGGATGGGTATGCCATGCCCGGGGTCTTGTTAGTTTGTAGGGTAGGGGGAGAGAAAATAAAGAGAAAAAAGAGAGAAGGAGGGTTGGATGGTCCGGACGTGCATGTCCTCTGTTTCCTAATCCGTATTCTGCATCAGAAGATTTTGTTTTCAATATGACATCATGTTTTGTGTTTTGAAGCTTTATGCACAGTCGTGAGTGCATTCTTTGGTTATGTTGACATCGCAAGGCCCATTCTTAGCAACCTGTGATGTCCTTGACGATATGCTTCAACATTGTAAGCAAATTGTGACTGTCTTTATTTTTTATTTACCCACCTTTCATCACATTACGAATTACATCTTGACCGAGACGTTACTTTTCGGAGCATATATGAAGCATCGCCACTCGTAGGGCCAACGTTGAAAATCAAACGTATCTTCTTGCCTCTTCCCCCAGAATTTAAAATTCAAAAACTCAAAAATTAAAATCAACGGAGCACGGAGGACGGGGTTTGTGTTCCTCCAACGGCCTCGAGTTGCCTCCCTCCTGACTTTGCCTCCGCGCGTCTATTTCTAGGTGATTTGGTGAGGTTGTTGGGGCAGCCGTTTAAGTTGAGGCCGGACGTTGTGCGAGTGTGGTGCGTGCATTTTGCAGTTTTGCAACACAGGGCTGTCTGGACCTCGGTCTGTTTGCTTTTTTCTGTGAGTTGCTATGTGATTGACAAAGGAGGACTCAAGACGACCAATAACGTGATTCTATTTGCCTTGTAGGGCGACCACTGAGAGCACAGCATACAACGATAACGGCGGTTTGGCAACGGGGAGGCAAAAAATGAGGCAGGAGGCAGGAGTAAGGGGCCTCGTTGTGGAGAGGGTGTGTGTCGGTTGCGTGTTGATTGCTGTTCACTCCTTCCGCGAAGTTTGAATGAGCGATCAAATGATGCTCAACTAGGACTCTACAATACATGCGATCAAACACAATCTAGAATCTAGACTGAGGAATTGAAGAAGCAATAGTCTCGAAACAGAAAAGGGACACAAAATACGTCATAAGATCGTAGCATAAGACGAAACAGACATCACGGACCCAAAACAGTGGTAGATGTGCCCTGTTACAGTATAGACGAGGCAGACCAGCCTGCCATGCCAGCGTAGAAACGCCCTATGGCGGGGAGGGAAGGGGCACACTGAGTGACGAAAAAGGAAAGAGGGCATTGGGTATTGGGGGCAGGAAGAAGACCGGCTTTACGGGACTTGGGAAGGAACGAACTGGTCTGCATCTCGAAGAGGGAAAGAGTGAAAAGTGGAAAGCAAAAAGATGTGGAAGGAGGGAGCATGCCCAGAAGCAAAGGGTCCCGCAACCTTGCAGGGCGCTCCACCACCTCATTCTCGTCCGCTTTGCTGGGACAGCGCGTGATAGGCCAGGACGGCCCGTGCCCCTCCCCTGGCCCTGCACCGAAATGCAACGACTGTAACTGCGCCCTTTTGCTCTTTCTGTTTTGGGCGAGTTCAGCGCCCCTCTGGCTGCCACTCGGGCTGGAGAGAGCCTTCTCCTTTTGCTCCGGTAGGCCTTTTTGGCCTTTTGTCGTGCATTTTTTTTTTTTTTTTTTGGATTCTTTGGGTTTCATGGAGATTTCCGTGAATTTTGTAGCTACCTCCCTTATTTTCTGCCTTATTTTCATCTTGTGCACCATTGTCATGCACCTCTGTTGCATCAAGTTTGACGTTGCGATACGACCTCTATCACTGATTATTGTTTCTTTTTGTTTCAAATGCCAAGAAAATTATGGTTCCCTTCAGAATCGGATGATACCTAAGGGTGTGAAAAGAGTAAAAGCAAACAAAAAGAATTACTCACCTCAGAGCAAAATATGACGAGTCTGAAAGAGGCCTGTCACAGTGGGCGTCCCGGCAGTTGTCGTCATAGTCGAGGGACCATAGACATCGAAACAACATCAAGAGCCTCCACTATGAAACCGAAGTGTAAAATGAAAACGAAAAGAGAAAAGCTCAGGACAGGTGAGGGATGTGGCTTGATTTGGCGTCGAGGTGAAATGGGCGGCCCTCTTCAGCTCCGTGCTAGCAAGGCCCGGTCCCCAGTTACTGGAAGGCCGGAGTGCTTCTCTGCAGTATCATTGGTCGAGCGAACACCTGAAGTCTTGAAAAGTTCGAAATGCACGGCCGAGGATCGTCTTTGGCTCGTCGGCGCCGTGCGGCACTATGAGCTGCATTGGGTCAAACTGCCATTTCTGAAGCACTGGATGAGTTTGTTTCTTTCCGATTACGATTATACTCGTAAGATACTTGTGTTCTCTTTTGACGTAAGTTGGAATTTAATTCTCTCAACTGAATATTCAGGACAACAAATAACAAAGCAGGTGCAAAGCTATTCCACAGGGGTGTATGCAGTAACTTTCATGCAGGTGCTCTCATACTTTTTTATTTTTGTTTGAGACAATAACCCCAATTGTTCACCTTGAGTTGTAAAGTAGTCAAGTCAATTTGATTGTTTTTATTGGTTTGTCATTTCTTGCCAGATTCCCAGCTATGGAGCTCTTTTCTGCAACTTGCAAGCTGCCCAAGTAGCTATTAGTTTTTTTTGGTTTCTTTTTGTATTACCGTAAGATTAAATGTATCGTACATTATCTTTCACAGAATTTTATATTCCTTAGCATCAACTTCTCAAGCTCTATTTTATTTTATTTTGCAGACTTCAATTATGCTATCCTTATTCTGTGTACACCCGCATTTCGCTTCTTCGCTTTTCAAGTATTGAAATGCCTTCCCCTCTCAAAAATTGAATCTAGACTCCTCGTTAATGTTCTAGCGGATGCAAGTGCCAACAGCTGCCCCCCTTCTTGTTTCCCCAAAGTGGTTTCCCTGGTGTCTGCGAACAGACAAACTAGGCCTGAAGCAAAAACACAGAAGACAGAACGCCGTCCAGGATGTGCCGGATGCCGTCGATCTACAGCAGGAGGGGTATCGAAGCAGGTGCGTAATGATTTTGTGCATCTTTACATTTTTGCATTCATCTTTTTAAGTAGATCTTTTTTTTCTCAGTACTATCTTATTTTTAATCGTTTTATTGTTATTTTCTGTTTTAAAAATAACCCAGTCACAATACACCGCACACTGCGTTACCCTATTATCCGCGCTTGTCATGCTCTCCCCATCTTTCCCGTTTGGGCTTCTGCCCGTTGCTAAATGGTTTATATCGTCCAGCTAGGGGCGAAAAGCTTCCCCCCTTCCCGAATCAGGACGAGACCCTCTTTCAAGCCTCTTGACCCTCTTCCTGACTCGTCCTATTTTTCATGATTTCTCCTGCGTTTTCAGTCCACTCTTGTCTCCTCTTTACCCCCTCTCACTCGGATCGATTCCATCGGTGTCTTTTCTTATTCTTTTCTGCACTCCTGCCTTTACACGCCCCTCTCGACAATACGTGTATTACCTATCCTCCTCCTCTATACAGTTTCACTGGCCTCATCGTATGGTCCAATGGCCATCATGTCTCAGTTGACCCAACCTTAACACATCCAACAGCCTCATATTACAATATCATTCCTAGGAATGCCTTCTATGCCTCATATCGTTGGTCGTGGACATGCATTATTTTGCCACCACCACAGCCCTAGGAGATCCCGTTCTCGTGCGAATGAACATCCATCTTGGGACAAGCGCCATGCCAGGGACGAAGCAAGAGATAGATCAGAAAGCCATGCCGTGGTATGATATGCTGGCATTACGGGGAAGAGGAAAAAGAAAGCTACAACACAAGGCAGAGGCTGGGCCAAAGAGGTGGGGTGGGAAGGTCTACAGCTCCCAAAAAGCTTCGTCACCTTCCGTCTTCATCACCAGGCCGGACCCGTGCGAACTTGAATTGCCTCTAGCCATGTGAGAGCTGGTGCGGCAGAGCGTCGTGGTAATGGGCCGGAGTGTGTGAGTGTGTGAGTGTGTGTGTGTGTGTGTGCGTGATCCTCTTTTTTTTTTTTTTGCTTCCTTTTGAATTTAGTCTGCTGAGGTCTGGCCCTCATTATTTTTCGTGTCTCGTTTTCTGCCTCTTTTTTACTGCTTTGAAAATTGGAGCCGAACTAGAGGCGCCTTTTCCATGTGTTTTGCCAGGGTATGGACAACGGGCACGAACAAGGGACAAGGGGTCATGGGTGACTCGAGAGGGAAGCTAAAGAACTAAAGAAAAGTCTACAGAACTTGTCGTGGAAGATGTGCCCGGCGGACACTTTCTCTTGCCGTTTTTTGGTGCGTTTGACGTAGGAGGCATTTTCTTTGCGAAGTTATCATGTTCTTTGCCTTCTCTTTTTTTTTTCTCTCACACTTTCCTTCTTTCCTTTTTTGATTTGTTTTCTCCTGTCTTCTCTCCACTTACACGCATTGTCCAAGCTCCGAGCTCAACCTATTAACAAAGTTTATATGAAGAGCTCTCCCAATTCTGCATCTTTCTACACACCCCCTACCCCCCATCGCGGCTCCATATACACCGTTTTCTATTCTATCCACCCCACACCCTCTCTCGACTTTTACTTCCCCTGTCTCTCTTATATTCTTTCTCTCTTTATTTTCCTTTTTTCTTTCCCTTTTTCTTTCTCCCCTACTTCTACTTTTTTATTTATTTTATCTACCCACATCGTCATCCAAAGATCTGTTTGGCTGCCACGACATCTTCCCGCGCCGGTGACTTTCTCCGTCTCCCGCCTGAGCTTTAATCAAAACGGGAATAGGGGCATGTACGTCGTATATCACCCACATCCATCATATTTCTTTACATTTTTTATTTTCTTCTTTTGTCTCCATCTCTCCCCGTTTATGCCTCCCTCCCTATTTCTTTTTTTCTTCCTCCTCCACCTTGACATCCTCCTATCACGATCCATCGCAAGCTTTCGCCCATCCTTCCACACCCCTTCCTTTGCCTAGTGTCCGCTCGCGGCGTTTCTTCTTTCCTCAACAAGAAACAAGAAACCAAGGAACCATCAAGAGGACGGGCCCGTTGAGCTATCCAGCCTTACCCGCGCGTTTGCTCCTTTTTGTCTCCTTTTTCGTCTTCATTATTCCAGGAAAGAACATTCCGGGTCCGCTTACCATCTGCGCTAGAAACGGGGAGAGGCAGATTTGCACAGAGACACCCCCCGAGCTCTTTGTGTCCCAGAAAATAAAAATAGAGGGCAAGGAACAGACGAGACGAGGCGCCGGGCCACGTATCTTGAGGCCGGTACCAGGCGGACCAGAAAAAAGCCATAAAAATCCTGCATAAATAGAGATGGGCAGGTCCGTCATCACTTTTCTCGACCAACCAGAGCCCAACATCGCCCAGCAGCAAATTTGATTTCTGAGCCTCTTTTCTTTGAATTTTACTCTATCCTCCTCCCCCTGTCCATCTTTCTCTTTAACATTGCACACATCTCCCCATATACCACGTTTCTCCCAAACCCAAACTGCACAACAAGTAGTCTCCCACAACGTCGCCGGTCGACCATACATTCAAGATTCCATCCATCCACCCCCTTTCCACCCTTTCGAGATTGTCTCAACACTCCCCTTTCCCGATACACCCCCTCCAGCTATAAACACCCTCGAGGTCCATCTTCCCATCTTGGCAACCCCCACCACCATTTCTATTTGCCTCCTCCACTTCAACGGTTGCCTCAACCTTTCTTCTTATTCTTATTATCTTGTACTTCTTGATATCAACCTCATCCTCAACATCGTCCTCAACCTTCTTACCAATCTCGACCTTATTGTTGGCAAGAAAAAACGGCCTCATCCAGGATAAAAAGATCAACAACCCCCTCCCTCTGGCCATCCGATCTTCTTCTCTCCATTCCTCATCCTCACCCTCCACCAACAAACAACAATCAACCTTCCACCATCAACAGCTTCGCCTCTCCTTCACGATCATCCTATATCTTGTCCATCTTCTCGACATCTACATCACCTTGACGGTATCCATTGTCGACTATCTCAGCCCAACTTCCATCTCCATCTCGTCTTTCTTTTCCATCCGGCCTCTATACATCTACACATCTTTTTCACAATGGACGGTCGTGAGTCTCTTTCCGCCACCTTGTCGTCCCCCCCAAGTACCATCTAACTCTCCCCTTCTCCCAGTCAACGATTACCGCCGCGCCCGCGTCGCCGAAGTCCTCGCAGACTTTACCACCCTCCAGTTCTACATCGCCGCCGCCCCCGTCGATCCCCCTAGCCAGGAAGACTACTATACCGAAGGATGGCGCGCCCTCCGCCAGTGCGCCGTCGACGGCCAGCACATTTTGAATACCGGTGCCGACACACACGTCCCCACCACAAAGGGCGGCCAAGAAGAGCAGTCCAAAGCCGAGCTCCAACAAGTCCACCTCGACGCCCTCGCCCGCCGCCACCAGGGCCAGAAAATCTACCTCCGACAGGCTGCTGCGCAGCGCTGGATCGAGTACCGCAACGCCATCTTGCAGGGCAAGAAGCCCGCCGCCGAGCACCAGGCCCAGCTGCGTGCCTGTGACGAGCAACTATGGCTAGTAAGTTTGGGTCCTCGCTTTGCTCGATTTCACCTCTCTCCCCCCTCCTCGCTCGGTCGTCGGTCGTCGCTAACTGTATAGGAACTCGCACAAATCACCGACGAGGTCGTCTACGCAGAACTCCAAAACTCGGACATCCAAATGGGCCGCTGGACCAGTGAAGACCCCAGCCTACGAGCCATCCAGCGCTGGGTGCGTTCTCGGCGGTGAACAACGACGGCAGTGCCGACAAAAACAACCTCAATAACGACGAAACAAAATTGAACAACACACAAAACATAATAATCACGACAGACGCTGGTTGCTGTCGACGATGACGACTATCTCGACGAATACGACACGAACGATACACAATATGACCGTCTTCTCTTCTTATTTTCTCTTTTCTTTACCTCTTTCTCCTTTGCTTTTTCTTATTGCCTCTCTTTTGAAAAGAGAGCATGCTGATTTGTTTTGAGAGATACCATTTTTGTACACGGATACTTTGCACTTTGCACTTTTCTGTTTCGTTTTCATTTCCTTCTTCTCATTATACTTTTTATTTCATTGGATGGAAGGGACATACCATCCCCAGGATATACATCGGCACACACACTTTACACACTCTTCTGCCTGGAGCAGACAGCAGACAAACATGGTAACGGGAATACACAATAGGCATTTGTAAGGACATTGCCAGGGAGCATATTACGGAATATAAAAATCAAATCATCACCAATAGAGACTATCAAATCAAAACAGACCCGAGAAACGCCATCTACCATGCGATTATACAAAGATGTCAACAATATCGTCTACAGAATGACTAATATGGATATAACAGATGCTAGTCAAAGCTCAAACGATGTCATCACGAAGAATTGGCTGCCTCTTTCCGAATACACGGATCAACAACATCGTGACTCAGTACTTGGTCTTGCTGTGGACACACAGAGCGATACCGCACAACGATAGAGCCATGCCAATGCAAGTGTCTTGATTGGGGGGTTGTTAGTGGGAAGGCTGAATGCACGAGGACAGGCACAAAACGACAGGACATCCAATCAGTGGGTGCAGAAAACATACCACGGCTGATCACTTTGCTCTCGACCCACCACTCGCCAATAACAGTGAACAGGAAAGCCAAGGTGTTGACAATAGGAACGGTCAAGCTAAGTTCTGTTGAGGGGAGGAAAAAAGAAAGTGCAAAAGAGGGCCGAGGCGGACACGCGCCGGCCGAGACAAAAACGTGGTTAGCAAAAGACCAAAAGACAAAAAGAAAACAAAAGAATGCATCGTATACAAAGGGAGTGCAAAGGGAGTCAATAGTGTGTGCATGGAGAGGCTGAAGAATATAGACTGCGTAGCGCGAGGTTTGGCTGCAGGCACAAGGCACGAGCCCACTCCCCAAGCCAATATTGCATCTGCACGATGCATGCAGCTAACGCTTCGGTGCAAGGCAGGAAAAAGAGGAATCCATCCAAAAAGTCACAATTCCAAGCCATTCAGCATCAGCCTTGATAGAAAAAAAGTCAAAAGATCAAGTCAAACGACGAGAATTCTCGACATAAAGCAAACTTGACTAGGACAAACACAGAATGGGGGGAGTAGAGGGAAAAGGTTACACAAGACGCTAATATGAAATGGGTGGCATGCCAAAAGGGAGCAAAAGGACCCAAACGTGGTGGACCGTGTACCACAGGCTAACGAAAAGGGGAAGATAGGGAAAAGGGAAACAAAAAAAATATAGGAGACGAAGGTGAAGAAAAGACGAGAGAAGAGAGGACTCATGCGGAAAAGAACTCACCAGCCTGCCCAATGAGCAGGAAGAACCACACGCTGCCCGTCAGGTTGAGCAGCAGCGGCACCGCGTACCGCGGGTTGCGCAGCAGGTCAAACACGGCAAACACGGCGCCGTAGACGCGACTCTTGACAAAACTCGCCTTGACGTCGGCGCGCTCCAGCAACGGGTGCGGCGGCGGGTTGTGGTCGCGTGCGGCGCGGCGGATAAAGGGCGTCGTGAAGCCCCAGGCAATGCCGACAAGCAAGAAGCCAAGCACGTAGTTGATGGCCGCAGGGTGAGGAGCGTCTGGCGCGGGAGCGACAGCAGGAGGGGTGACCTCGGGGGGTGCGACAGAAGTCATGATGGGCGTGTGGTGTGCGTCGATGGCGTGTTGAGGTGTGTTTGAGAGTGTTGATGATTGAGGTGAACATGTCAGGGGCAAGGCTGATGGGGAAGGGGCCGCTCTTGGTGGTGCGTGCGCTAGCCTTGTTTACTGTGTACACCAATTCGGGTGCTACGGGAAGGTGGGACCAACTGATGTTTACCACCAAAACACACTTTCCCAATTTGGCCCCTTCCTGTCTTCTTGATCTTGACCACTAGGGGCGCCAACATCTCAACAACCATCGTGCATATGCATGCATCGCTTCTTTTTCTGACATTCTTCTTCTTCGTTTCATTTTCTTCTTCTCCCCCTTCCACGTACCTGCATTTCTTTCCCGCACGGCAGTATGCGCACAAGTGGGTGCGGGACCCTCTCCGAGGCTGAGAGGCAAGGCTTTTTCCGTCCACTGTGGCTTGGACAGCGCCCTGATTGGCTCCCCACACCACTACGGAGACAACCTTTCAGCTGGGACTGCCGCTCCGTGCCTGCGCAAACGAAGCCACGATGTGGAAGGCTATTGACGACAGGTCCAACCGGAGCTTTTCAAGAGTTTTTTACGGCGGCTTGGTCCCCATTTCCCTACAGCCTTCTCCTCTTTTCTTCAGCTGCAATGGCCACCCTCAATCGGCCCAAGAGTGCCGGCTTTCTTTCCCGTGCATTCTGCATACGGCGCATGCCGGGCCCCAAGCCAATAATAGACACACATTTCGGTGTGGAGCGCGGCTCAAGGAGAGCTTCTGTTGGAGAAACTGACGACAAGCAAGAGCTTGAGCATGGGCTTCAAGGAGAACATCAAGCATCAAGCAATAGCATTCCGGCATATCACAGGGTGGGGGCTATGGAAACGCAAGGCTTCTCGGCCTCGCGGACTCCTATTTGTTACTGAAAACGTGTTGGATCACTTCATGACCGGTGTATGGAGTAGGTCAAGATCGGGAGGCAGCCAACTCGAGGTTCTGCGAATATTGAACACTAGGGATCAACAAAACCTCACACAAAGACCCTCACCGAGCATAATCAGTTCCATCAACCTTCTCCTTATCCTCCACCATTTTTTTCTCTCTTTATTGTTTCAATCACAATCTGCCAACTCACCTTTTTCTCCTCCCACTTCCTCAATCTTTCACTCCATTCTTACCCTGACCTTGACACCTCTTTCTCTTTTTTTTTCTCTCTCACAACCTTCCTTTCTACTTCATCATATCACATCAAGCTTTGCATATCTCTCACAAGTATGTCTCGGTACAAGGTAAGACTTTTGTGACGAAAGCTTTGAGCCCAATTGGCGAATACAACTTGCTGCTAACTTTGAATTCGAGAAAAGAATTAGGCACTCGCCAAGCTCTCTTATACCGGGATCCCATCCGACAGCGGCCACCATCTACGATTTCCCCTTGCGATCGCCAATCGGCGAATAGACAAAGTTATAAATAGCAGTTGTTGAGGGGTCAATTCCAATGGAGCTTCATGATCCCTCAAGTTAACGTCCACCAGGCACGAAAAAAGAAGGGGAAAAGTCCGATTTGCAGACCCCTCTCAAGCCTCCCCTCACTGTCTCTGTTGACGAACTGGCTGACGCGTGCTGACATGATTTTGAACTGACCGAGACCGCCCGCGATCATAGACTGGCGGATTCTAAGTTGAAGGCGAAGTTCCATTCAAACGCCCATACGACACAGACCGGGCCATGTGCAGGAGAGGGCATCGAAGAGAACGAACACGAAGAAGTCTGCAGATCGAAGTGGTCTACTTTTTTCCTTTTCTCCCTTCTCAACTCCTCTTTTTTATCTGCCAAGCGCTGTGGTGACGGCATTTGGCATCCGTGTAAGTCGCTTTTTACCTGAAGCAGATGGAGATGAAAAGAAAGAACACCAAAAGAATCCGGCTGCCTGGACGCAGTGTGATCGAAGGTGATCCACAGGTTCTATTTGTGGTTGCAGCTTTGCAGGAGGAGCCCACCGTTTTCGCGTTTTCTGGTGCACCGTTCCTTGCTTCCTTTGCTTCCTTCCTGCAGGTCCACCCGCCCCAGCAACGCCGCTAAAGCAGCATGAAAAAGGTAAAAATAACGAGAAAAAATTACGGAGGATGACGGCGACAAATCAGATACCAAGTAAACAAAACGGACAATGTTCACTCCGGCTTTCGACCGCACTCACTACGTAACGCGTACGTCAACAGAGTCAACAGAAGCCGGCGAAAAAAGATCGCGAAAGGGTATTCGCATTTATTCGCTCAATTGAAAGTCAATTAGAGGAAACCATCAAGCATCCAGGCACAGAAAGGCCTCATTGTTTCCTTCAATCTTCAAACCAAGGTACACGTGAAACAAACATCCTGCCGTACCGAGCGTACCTTATTATCGGATTTCTTTCAGCGCGGCCCGCACAGCGCTTCTCACACTTCGCCTGAGACTCTGGGGCGGCTTGTGGCCGGGTAACGGTGGCCCGTTTTGGCATCATCTTGAGTCTGATGGCCTGAAAAGGCTGCAATTTACAGTGAGAACTGCTCCTGCAAATTGGCTGGCAGTGGCAGTTCTGCATGCACGAGCCCCCTTGCTTCCTTTTCATTTATTGCTTTGCCGCTGCCTACGGTATTTGCTCTATTTATTTCTTTTCGTGTTTCCTGTCTTCTTTTCCCCCCAACAGCGTAGAACCCTGTAAACAAATGCCTCGTAATACCAAGTTTTTGCTGTCATACACAAAGAAATTTACAGTGCATCTGTCAAAAATAACGGTTGCTTTCGCTTCACTCGGAACCCCTGTCGCTCTTTCCTTTGGGGTTCCTGGTTGGTTGGCTGCCAGCCTTCCGTTTATTGTTGACGCTCTTTCCCCTCTCTCCTTTTCTCACTTTCTCGGGCGCGCCTGCCCCACCAACCTCTCCAACCAGCAAAATCGCTGGAAAAACAGAACAAGCACTGTTGCAGTGGGCACGTTCCAGGTACCTTCCCTGCAGATCTGGCCGCAAACGGTACATACCTGTACCTTCCCCAACCACACGATTAAATCGCCAATTGATAGGCGCATGGCAAAGAAGCTACCCACGGCTCCGCGCTAAACTCTTCCAAGGCAGGATTGGCAAGCAACGCCTCCTCGGGGGATGTCAACAAAGCCTCCTTAGCTTGCGTCGAGACCATTTTCCTTCTGATTTTCTGCTTCTGGTGCTTCTAGCCTTCTCTTCTTTTCCTCCACCTCTTTCGCTTCTTCATTCCTTTGCCCATCCCGCAGTCGGCGACGTCTTTCTTTTTTGTCCTGTCTTTTCTCTTTCCTCTTTTCTCGTTTCTTCCCGTCTGTATCTTTCTTCTCGGGCTTCTTTCATCTCGACCCTTTCCCTTTCCTTTCTTCCATTGTTTACTTTTTCCTTATCGCATCTCGAAAACACCAATCTCCATTCGTTCATTTGGCTTGGTGTTTAATCGACGCTTCTCTCGACGTCTACGTCCCTACTCTACGACATCTTCAGGTCCTCCTCGACAAACAATCAATCGACTGCCGCATGCTGTCGCGCCTCTAACGAACTCTGCCGGATGAACGAGCGGCTCGCTGCATCCTGACGACAAACGGACTCGACAGCGTGTGGCTTCTCCCGCCAGCCGACAGAAAGTAAACAAAGCCAACCCGAAACCCCTCTTCAACCCACAACCACAATCACAATGTCTTCAAAGACAAAGAGCAACCCCCTCAACGGGGCTCACACAGCCGGCATCTTCTCGGATCTCAGCGTCGACGGCCCCGTCATTGGCACGCTTGTGCTCGTTGTCGACCGTGCCAAGAACCTGCCGAACCGCAAGACCATTGGCAAGCAGGATCCCTACTGCGCGGCCCGCCTCGGCAAGGAGGCCAAGAAGACCAACACCGACATTCGCGGAGGCCAGACCCCGAGATGGTAAGTATCGCAGGCCTCTACTATCATTACCTTCACTTACTAACAGTGCACAGGGACCAGGAACTCCGCTTCACCGTCCACGATTCGCCCGACTACTACCAGTTGAAGGTTTCCGTATTCAGCGACGACAAAAAGACCGAGCTCATTGGCGAGAACTGGGTCGACCTTCGCGAGATCATTGTCCCCGGCGGCGGACAGAGCGACAAGTGGCAGTCCCTCAACTGCCGCGGCAAGTACGCCGGCGAGATCCGCATCGAGATTACATACTATGACAGCCGGCCCAAGCCGAAGCCGGCTGCCCCGGCCGCCGTCCCTACACCCTCAACGACGGCGTCAGCATCGAACACAGGAAGTGCGCGTGGCCGTTCGATGGTCGACACCAGCGGTCCCAACACAATGGGCCCGCGGGCTCCTAATGGCCCCAAGCGGCGTCCACTTCCGTCAGATCCCGTCACCGGTCAGCCTGCTGCCCAGACACAACCGCAGGCGCAACCACAACCGCAGCCAGCAGCACAGGCACCTTCTCCTGCCCCTGCAGCACCGGCGCCACAGCCGGCTCCTGTAGCTGTACAACAGGCGGCTCCCCAGCACATGCAGACGCCGCCGCGTCAGCAGCCAAACCCGCCTACATCATACACACCGACCCAGTCACCGCTGCCTACTGCAAACTACTACAACAGCAACGCCAACTCGCCGGCGCCTGTTGCATCCGGTGGCCAGTACCAGGACTACAATGACCAGGATCCCTACACAACGGGGATGGCCAGTGGATATGAGACCACACCCCCTGCTGTGCAACACCAGCACCAACAACAGCAGCAGCACCACCGGCACCAGAGTCATCACAGCCACCACAGCCACCATGGCCACGGCCATAGCCAAAGCCAACACGGCCACTCATATGACAGGTCTCAGTATGGAAGTCGCGACTTCACCCCGGACAACACCCACCAATACCAGCAGCAGCAGCCGCATCAGCCGTACGACCAACAACATCAACAACAAGATCCTCGCGACCACCACTTTGACGGCGCATCTTCTACACAATCAATGCCACCCACGATGCCTCACCCATTCGACGAACCCAACTATGGACAGCCGGTTGACGACCGTCCGCCGCCGCCTCCTGTTCATCGGAGCAGAAACAACAGCAGTGGCGCGCCGGCAGCCGACTCGTCCTTCCGCACGAGCTTCAACTCCTCAACCCAAAAGGATGGCATGCCCGCGATGCGTCGTGATGTGCTACGCAATGAGGCTCACCGTCATTCCATCTCTTCGTCTGCCTACCCAGGACGTCCTACGTATCGCCCAGCAGACGCGAGCCCCATCTCCTCCGGCCCTCAGCCCGATCAAACATACCAGCCGCCAGCTCCGCGTCACCTGTCCCACAGTGCCTCATACGACAGCCGATATGACGGCGAGTATGACAATTCTCACGACGGATCTGATGTTTTTTCGTCCTCTTTCCGCAAGAGCACCGGCCGTCCAGCTCTGCCCTCGGTCCCTCAGCAGCAGGAGCAGCCCAGCTATGATTACGGCTCGCAAGGCTTCGAAAAGGTGCCAAGCCCAGCTCCTCTAAACCTGGGTTCTCACAGAGCTAGCTTCTCTGCGTCTCCTGCGCCGCTCTACTCCTCGTCCTCACAAACGCAGCACCGCAACAGCGACGCTGGCAGCTACCACCGGTCGCCATCTCCCATGGCCCCTCACGAGTACCGGAGAAGCCCGAGCCCCCTGCCTACAGCGTCGGCCGTGTCGTCCTATGATGCATATGATACCCATGACGACCCGTACCAGAGCCGCTACTCGGAGCAAGAGCCCCCCAGTCGCAGAGACAACCCAGAGGCATATATGCTTCCGGCCGTCCCAGCATCACTGGTCCCTGGTGTGCACCCCACGCTTGCCCTTGAGCTTCGGTCGCGTATCCATAACGATGAACGTCGTGACTCGCAGTCAGCGCCGACTCCGCCACAACAGCAGCCGCCACCGCAAAATCAACGGTATACGATCCCTCCTCAATCTGCCATGGACACGCCACCACAGGCAACGCCGCCCCGTGGCCGTCAGATGATTGAGGGTGGCTCGCGGACCAGCATGGACTACGATTACGACAATGGCTCGCAGTCTCACGCCTATGGTACTCCGCAGCGGTCACAGTTCTCCCAGTCCTACAATACGCCGCCTCAGCCTCAGAGCAGATACGACCGTAGCCCGGGACCGTATTCATCTGGTGCTCCATCACCCGCTGTCGCCACTGGCAACCGCGGTTCCTCGCCGAACCCTCGCCACACGATCAAGCGCAAGTCCGTCAGCCCAGCACCGCCTCCCGCATCAGCTTCGCCTGATGGAGAGCGGCGGATGTCCAGTATCCCCTTCGGCCCTGATTCATACGACGCGCTTAACCCGGCGCTGGCGGCGTCCAAGGACCAGGTGCGTCCGGACTTCAACGAAGCCAGCGGCAAGATCATTGCACACGATGGACGCGAGATTGATCCCTCGGATCATCTCCCCGTGGAGTCATGGGCGCCTGAGCCCGAGCCCAAGCCGACCAAGCCTGGTTCATCCACTGCTTCACCTGCGGACTACTCGACACCGGCATCGGGAAGAAAACAGTTGCGCATTGCTGGCCGGCCGCAGTCCTCCATGGGCAGTTCTGGTGTGACGTTCAGCTCTGCTGACGACCCGGGAACTACGTACACACCGACCACTCGCAACCGCCTCCAGAAGAAGTCCAATCGCCAGAGTGTAGCCGCGATTCCGGTGAGTAGCGGCACGCTGTCTTCGGGAACCCGCTCCCCTTCGGGGTCTACTCCGCTCGCCCCGCTCACCTATCCTCGACAGCAGCAAGACTCGTTCACGCCACCACGGCCCCTGGCACGCGCAAGCACCTTTGACTACCCGAGCGAGAACCATGCACCGTCCATGTACGGCAGCAGCCCTGGTCGGACAAGCTTTGGCGGCTCGGCACCACCCATTCCAGCCAAGGTTCCTGTCAGTAGCAGCCAGTACAGCGGTGCCTCCCAGACTGGAAGCTACAGAGGCAGCAGCAGCTATGGATACGGTGACAGCGGTGACCGGAGCCCTGTTATGAGCGGTGCTTTGGTGCCGACCGGTTCCGCAGCCAGAGCACTGCCGTGGAATGACAACGGTGCTAGCGGTGGCATGCACGGCAGCTCTGGCGAAATGGCGCTCATGGAGGAGATGAGCCGCATCGACATTGGCACGGGCCGCGCTCGTCGCCACGGGGGCCGTTAAGCCTCATGGCTTTCGTCGAGAATGGGGTTTGAGTTTGCCCAAAGCTAATGATTCCCATGTATTACTATGATATTATGTGCCGATATATGGCCCTCCAAGTGGAGAGTGGCCTGGCTGAAGGATGTGTACATCTTGTCCGTCCTCAGCATCAGTTTTTGTTTCTGTTTCTGTTTCTGATTTTTCTCGCATCTAATTGGTTTGGGCCGGTTGTTTTTGTTTTTGATATTGGTCGAGTCGACGAGACTCTTTTAATCTTGGACCTTTGCATTTTGTTTCATATCAAACCTTTGCCGGCAATTTCACGCTGCTGCACAAATATACAAATCTACAAACAAATCAAGATGCTCGAATAATATGTGTATTAGAGTGAAGAAAAAAGTGAATCAGATGCAAAGCTAACTAAACAAAAATGCGACAAGCACCAGCCAACACCAGGCTTTCACTTTTTGTCGTATAGGGTCAGGTACGTGGACTGGAGACGCATCTGCAGATGCTCGTCGGCCGTCATAATCTTGCTATCGGGTGCCACAACACCCTTGCCCTTGCCCTGGGCCTCGGCCACAGCTGCAGCCACGCGCTTGCTGGGAACAGCCGACAGAGGGCTCGCTCCGGCAGGGTGGCAGAAGAAGGCAATCGAGTAGCGGGGTTCCTTGGTGCTCTCGCCAGGCGTCACGTTGGCACCATCAGCTCCGGGCTTAGGGAAAATCACGCGGTGCACCGTGCTCCGCAGCAGGCCGCCCGTCCAGTACGACAGCAGGTCGCCGATGTTGACGAGGATCGGCGGGGCATCGTCCTTTTCGACGCCCGTGCCCGCGGGGAGGACAGGGACAGGGGCCCAGCTGCCGTTTTGCGTTTCGATTTCCAGGCCGGCCTGGCCTGCCAGACGGAAGAGGAGTGTCATCGAGCCATAGTCGGAGTGTGCGCCGGCGCGGATGTCCTCGTCGTCGCCGCTGTCGTGGCGCGGCGGGTAGTACAGCAGTCGCAGGGTGTTGCCCGACGGGCCAGCGGCCTTGCGGTGTGCGGCCGTGAAAAAGTCGGGCGGGTTGACCTCGAGGCCGATGCCCAGCAGGTCGTTGAGCTTGAGGCACAGGCGGTAGCACAGGTCAAAGAAACTGTCAATCTGCGGCTCGTCCTCGACAATCGACGCGGGGATCGGCTGCTGCGGCTTGCCGTCCACAAACTCGCCAAAGTTGAACGCCTCTTTCGTGTCGCCGACCTGACGTTGTTAGCCCACAGTCATTAAATGTGAATTCCGCGGGCTGGTTACCTTCTGCGTCTTGGGATCGAGGGTCTCAACGTGCATGCCGGTCCAGCCGCGGTTGTTGGTCTGGATCTTGCACGGCTCCTTCTCCGCCGCCGGCAGCCTGAACAGCTTGCGCGAAATGTCAAAGGCGCCGTTGACGGCCGCCGCGGGGATGTCAAGCCCCGTGTTGCGAATGTACACAAAGCCGTGCTCGACGGCCGCGTCGACGAGCGCCTTGGCGACAGCGTCGCGCGCAGCACCGCCCTCGTCGGCGCCGGTGAGGTCAATGACCGGGATAGGGGCGGACATCCTGGGGTTCTGGGGTAATAGGAAATCGAGTTGGGCTGAGTTGTTTGTGCCAAGTTCAATGTATCGCGGGGTCCTTCCTTTTACGAAGTACGAGTACTTGTTGTGCTGACTGCCTAGGCGATCTCTTTCCTCTTATACAAAATACTTAGCACGGAAGTCGCATGTCGTACGGGTCCTAGCAAAAGCTAAGTTTGTTCGTTCTTTTTTTTCTTTTGTTTTGCCGCAACGGTGCTTGTCTTTTGTTTAGTGGCGGCAACTGGTGCAAGATAACGCTAAGTACGACGTATTCTTCTTCTTTACAATTATTTCTCCTCAAGAAAGAAACCAGCTGCGATTCCAATGGCCATAGCTCTAATCTCGCCCGCATTCCCGCTGGGGAAGATTCGGCGTGTCAGAATCTCCAGAAGCTCTTGTTCCCCTTGTCGGAAGCGCCCGTCTTGGTTCTATGTCTGTTTTACCGGAGACAACGTAATGCAGGACAGGAAACAGGAAAACCTAGGCGCAGAAACCCACTCAGATAAACCATATTTCTTTCTCTTCCTTAAATTTCCCCTCGTCTCGTCCTCGGTATTCATTCCGCGTTCCCACACGAAATCAGAAGAGAAGAAATAGAAGAAAGGGAAAAGAGAAAATCCAGAGTAGTCGAACAAGCTTTACTATCAAAAATTAGTAAAAGAAGCCCATCAAAAGCCAAGGTGCCCGCTTCTCGCCCGCCTTTGATAAGTCGTCTTTCTCTTGCCGTTTTGGCTTTGCTTTGTCTCCTTTGTGGTTCGCTACAGGCGCCTGCCCCATGCTGCCCCAGTTTCTTAGGTCGGCGTTAACAGCAATACGTCGTATTGGCGCCGCTTCCCGTTTAGGCAACTCAACACGACAGATCAGGTCTGAGAGAGATCGTATTCTTGCATATCGTATAAATGCAATTGAGTTGTCACATCACGTGCTTTTCCCGCTAGGGCGCAAGGGGTCCATTCGCGGATTGGCTCTCGACTCGGGACGTGTTCTCGCCAGAATTACGCGGTGTTTTGTACGAGGACAGGCGTGCGCTGAGGCGATCCACAGGTGATGGTCGTCGCTCCTGAACCGCTTGTCTCGTCGCTTTTTTCGGCACCAAAGCACCACGTAAAAAACCTGAGAAACAGGGCAATGCATCACCAACGGCGTTTTGGGTGAGCGCTGTTTGCTGACTTGGCAATTGATTTGCCATTCATCCATCTCTAAACTCGTACAACATGTCGTAAAAACTTGACAAAATCATCCCATCGCGATTTTGATCACTTTTGCCCTTCAACACTTTTCCGAGTATCAGCCCGTCACTCGGCATCGTGATGACCTAGCTTTCACGCTCTCTGTATCCAGCTCCTTCCTTTCGAGCTAATTTGCAGCCCCCTTCCTTCTTTTTCGACTCCCTTTTTTGGCTGCACCATCGCCCTTTCCCTTTCCTTCTTCTCTTCACACTCCTTCTCTTTCTACAACCAACTATCATCATTTTATCACCACCGCGCGTCGTTCCTTCCTTTTCCAACCGACCGTACGCGATAAAGCCTATTGCGCCACTCGACTTTCCTCGCGCCATCATTTTGCACCCTTTTTGACCTTTTTGACATCACTTTCAAATCGGTTCTGGCCACAAAAACCATCAACCCACGACGGTTCCGGGTGGTTTCCCACTCAACCTCCGTCCTCTCCCATACTCTCTCCATCTCTCCGACATCCTCCCATCCTCACATCAACCGAAAATGGCCTCTCCAAGCTCAGCCGTCAGCACGACGGAAGTCGAGCCCCAGACTTCGCCAGCGCCCAACAACGACAAGTCATTTGCCAATAACGCGGCAAACATGACCGAGGATGAGGCCAGCGACCGCGAAAACGGCACACCGCGCAACGTATCCCGAAACACAAGCCGCATGGTTAGCACACCCGACGTACAAGAGCGCCGTGGAAATCCCGGGACAGGAGGGCGCGGCGGCCGTGGCCGTGGTGGACGAGACTCGTCGGCTGCCGGCGGAGCCAATGGTGCCGGTGGCCCCGGCATGTTCAAGGACCCCAGCGCCATCGGCAAGATTAGGCATCTCAAGAAGGAAGACGGCGAGCCGCTGTGGCGTGTCGATATCCAGTACGATTTCCTAAGGGCTATTTTCGACGACGACCACCGCGTCTTCACTAACAGCTACGAACCCGACACGATGCCCAAGCAGTGCTTCGCGGACCTGTACATTGACACCATGGCCCGCAGCAGCAAGACCAGCAAGATTCTGCACGACAAGCTGCTGACGGACCGCGAGGCCGCAAAGAACATGGCCATGGTCTGTCTGCTGGTCAACATTGGCCGCATGAACACGACTCTCAACTGTATGTCTCTCTCCCTATCAGTGGTCTTTTCTATTATAGTGCTCTAACAGTACAGTCTTCCCCGAAATGCGCGCGCAGTTGCGTACCTACCATGCCATTCCCTCCTTGCAAGCCAACGAGAAGCTGCTCGACTACAAGCAATTACAGGACGCTCCACGTCTCAAGTCAATTCTCAAGGGCGGCACCGAGGACCGCAACGAGCCCCGGTCGCTTGACAGCCTCAAGGAAACGGACGTCCCCCGCACCAACCCGGTCAACCTGCTCTTCCTCATCTGCAACAACGCCTCCAAGGTCGCCGAGCTGCACTTCCCGCCCGGCCGCGAGTTCCACGACCTCATCATGAAGACCAACCTGACAAGCGAGTCGCGCGCCAGAGCATTCCTGTGGGTCGTCTGGTTCTACCTCGAGTCCGACTTCACCGAAGAGGGCTGCGAAGAGAACCCCTTTGGCGCGGGTGTCGACTACGGCGTCGATGTCGCCAACCAGGGCGTCCCCGTCATGGTCGAGATGACGCCCGAAGAGGAGGCCCGGGAGAACATTGACACGGAAGTCGAGCGCGCCTTTGGTCTCTCGAAAAAGAGTCTGCGCGCCAAGATTCTGCATGACGAGCAGTTTGTCGAGATGCCGCCTCATAAAAGGAGCTCGCGGCCCTCACGCCCCTCGGCTGCAGCTACGGCCGCGGCGGCTGCCAAGGAAGCGGCCGCCGCCAAGGAGTCTGCAGCCGAGCTCGCAGGGACCGACAACGAGCGCTCGTTGCCGCCGGCCATTCTGCCTCGCATCCGTCCTTCTAAGCACGAGAGCGATCTCGAGAGCATGCGGTCTACTCCACCACCACGCTCGTTGATACGTTCTTTTGGCGGCGGTGCAGCAGCTGCCGGCTCCGGCCGCAGAGGCGGCCCGCATAAGTTTGCGCTGGGTGACGGCGGCGGACCCTCGCCTGTGCGCCAGCCGCCGCTGATCCAGCAGCTCCACCAGCAGCAGCAGATGCAGCAGACGCGCCGCAAGCGGAAGCAGCCCGGGCTCGAAGCCGGTAGTGGCCGGGGCCGTCGCGGCCGCCATTACGACGATGATGATGATGACGACGACGACCGTGCCAACACGTCGGTGGCGCCTAGTCGCAAGCCCCGCCCGCCCACGGCGCACCAGATCGCCGTCGAGCAGAACCGCAAGCAGCGCATCGAATATCTGCTGTCGCGGGGCATGCACCGCAAGCACCACCGGTCACGGAAGACGCGCCGCACCGAGGGCGCCATTGTGCGCGCCATGCGGCGTCTCGACGAGGTCGAGGACCCGTTCGAAAACAGCGAGGACGAGGGGAACCTGGCGTTCAACCGGGACCTGTTTACCTTTATGCTGGGTGCCCCGCAGAGCATGGACACGGGCACCGCGTTCCGCGAGCGCGGCTTCCAGGGCCTCGTGCAGCTCAAGGACGAGCCGGAGGATTTCGGTGAGGAGGTCTCGACGTACGCCTCGGCCATGCGCCGCGCCTGCCGCCGCATCAACCGCTGGAAGACGGACGGCATGCCCAAGAACATGGTCGTGCCCACGATCAAGCGCCCGCGCGTCAACGTGCCGCCCGCCGAGGACGAGTACCGCGACCCCAACGAGACCGAGGAGGAGCAGGATATGGACGGCGGCGACGGTGACATGTCCATGTCCATGTCGTTTATGGACACGACGCCCGTGTCGGCCGCTAAGAAGCGCCGTACTGGCCCCGTCGCCGGCCAAGGCCAGATCCCCGCCGTGGCTGCTCTGACCCGCCGTGGCGGCCGTGTTTCGGGCCGCGTGCCCAGCAACACCCCCGCCGCCATCTCGGCCCGCCGCCGCCGTGCGGCCAAGGCTGCTGAGGCGGCTGCGGCGGCTGCTGCTCTGGCCAATGGTGGTGCCGCCGCCAACGGTGATGGTGATGTGTCGATGAGCGAGGCTGGTGGTGCCGGTGCCGGTGGCGCTGGCGACGATGGCGAGGACGCGACCGTTCTTGCTAGTGGCGCTGAGAACGATAATGACGGTGACGAGACGATTGCCGAGGGTGATGGTGGCGATGCCGGCGACGATACCGACGTGGCGTCCGTGTCGGCCACCCCGCCCGTCAACAAGACGCGCGTCACCATCAAGAAGAAGACCCCCGGCGCCTCAGGCCTGTCGCGGCCGGCCAAGGGCAGCACGTCCTCACGTCGGTCGTCACGGGTCAAGCGCGAGGACGACGACGGCGACGAGGACAATGAGGGCGGCGACGATGATGAAGACGAGCTAAACGACGTCGACAAGGCGCTGCTCGGCATGGGTTCTGATTCCGAATAGGGTATTGCGAAACTCCCTACCCTATGCAGTCATCGTCGTAGACATATTTTTGTATGAGAAGGCGTGTCACATACTTTTTAATTGTTTATTTGTTACCGTTTGGGGATTGCAGGGAAAGACGATGGTATTCACTATGCTTGTTCCCTTGCATTTATTTTTTTTTCTTGTTTATTTTTTTTACACGGTGGAAAGGGATTCCTTAGGAACAATGGGTCACAGGTGTTTTTTGTCTTCATTATTTGAGCTTTCTTGCTAATAGATATTTTATTCTCAATGTTTCGTCACAGTAAATTGCTTCTCAAATTTTTTTCCCGTGCAAGCATTGCATGCATTGATCGCGTCCTTCTCACTTAAATTTTATACTTGTCAAATAACAATAGTGAATATGATCATGTTTTTTTTTTATTCTTACTAAAATAAACACTTTTTTTTTTAATATCAAACAATGAAGAAACAAAAAGTAGCATATCAAATATCTTTACGACGAACACAAACTTACATCTGATAAGCTTTAGCTTCACTTCACAGTCCACAAAGCAAAACTACAAATATCCTAACCGCGTACTGAAGATTATCTCGTGGCAGCATCATCAGTGGGTTGCGATGATAAGAAGGATCTATGCGATACGTTCCCTATACGATTATTTAAGTCTAAATGTCTAAGCCACTGCAAGGTTTTTTTTTGACATGTTGACCACCTGCTGTTCTTGGAAACGTAGACGGCTGTCGGGTCTTGGGATCATCTGTCGACAGCGACCCAGAACTCATCTACACCCTTCCCTCCTTCCAGAAGTGGTGTCGGTTTCTGCCCATTTGTGCCCCCACCTTCTTTCCCCAGTGAGCTAGGAAACCTGGGAACGAACACGCGGATGGAAGGAGGGTGGCAGGGAAAAGAGAAAAGAGAAAAGACGAGAAAAAGAAGGCTGCCAGCCCTCGAGTCAGGCAGTCAGGCAGGATGTCGATTACGTCGTACGAATACGCAGTGGTGTGCAGTGAAGCTTGGATTGCCCAGCCCTGCCAGCAATGGTTCCGACGTGAAGCTGGGCGGATGGATGGGCAGTGAATGTGCTGCGTGACTCGAGAGGGAGTTGGAAAGCTGCTCGGACATAGTGGACATAACAGGCCCCCTCTGGCAAGGCTAGGTACAGGTGCTCACCCCCTGTGAATTTTTGCCTGCCGGGCGCATTTCTCCAAAAACAGTAGAAAGGCTTCAATGGGCCGACCTCGAAAGTCCGTCCGTCTGTTCTTCCGGCGTATTTTGAGAGGATCCATGACGGCAACATTCAGTTCAATTGATAATAAAACATCCCTTGCGATCTGATCACGCCGGCCATTGTTGTTTCCCTAGATTCAAGATCTCAGATCACTCGAGTCGTCGGAGATCATAGGCCGCCAACATGAATGAAGCTCGAGTTTCTTTGCCTCCCCGTAGCTCATCCGTATTTTTATTGGAGCAATGGGGAGCAATGGGGAGCGTTGGGAGCATTGGTCCGCCGTCGTTTTCCACGCTTGCACATTTTCGATTTTCGCCTTGCAATTTTGTATTACCAAGCATGGCGCCGTTTTTCAATTTCGCTGGGGCCACTGGAACTTGTAAGTCTAAAATAACTGGGGCGACTTTTGATGAAAAACAATAATGGCAGGCTCCAAACCAAAATACGTCGTAAATGGGTTCTTTTCTGTCCAATCCCAGCGGGATGTCGGTGTAGATAACGTCCGACATTTTGTTACTTTGTTACTTGTTTTTGTTTTACAAGACCTGTCTGTACGAGGCAGCCTGAAGAGTAACAAGATTCAAAAGAGAGAAAAAGGAAGATGAGTAAGATACGACCTTGGACTTCCTTGTTACAAGGACATGTAAATACCATTCCGTGGCATTTAAAGGATTTCTCCGTATTACTGGTAGCCTTGCCAGTGTTCTTTTTGCCTGAACACTTTCACTGCACAGTCGGTCGTTGCATATCCGCAGTTGAAAATAAAAAGAACTGCCGGCATACGACATACACAACAACGAGATGCCTTCATATTTGGTTCCGTCTTGCCCGTCCCGTTCCGTAGCCAAGCCCTACATAAATGATTTGGGAACTGAGAACCTGGGGAATGCATCGGCGCCGGTACCCCGGAAAACGCCGTGGGATAAGGCGGGATACTGGTCAACAGGACGGAATAATGATACAGTGGGCGTTCAGTGACAGGAGTCGCAGTCAACTACCGCCAAGACAGTTTTGTGAAAGTGAGAAAGTGGAGGAGGCACCGGGATGTGGGCTCCGATGCGGGACTGCCTGTTGTCTTTTGTGTCTTGCGCAGAAACAGGCATCTGGAGCTAGGCTGAACAGGGCAGGGTCTTTTTTTGCGCCCATCTTCTCGTTTTCTCGACATGACAGGTGATGTACCCCAACTTCCCAACAATGTTGTATCTTTTCTCTTGAGTTTCCTCACAGAAATACATCGTACTTACGAGGCCCTGTCTCCGAAGAAGGAAGCGCCAAGAGAGGACGACGCAACGACTTATCAATCAACGGGAACCTGATCGATATGGTTGTACTGTGAACGAGGTATGCAGAATGATATGCGCGTCAAGGCTGCGTTTTGCTGTCGTGTCGTGGAGTTGATTTTGGTTTTGATTGACGGCCGCCTGCCGAAAAGGCGACGTGCAGTTAAAGCCCGTTTGCAGACGGCACAAGGTACGACGTCGGAGCTTTTGGTCTGCCGTGCTGCTGTTTGTGCTGTTTGTGCTGCTTGTTGCTATTCGTTGCTATTTGTAAGATATCTTGCACCTACTTCTTGCTTCTCGTCTGCCGTGTTGGTCAAACGGCACGGAAGCGGCCCTGTCGTTTTGTTTTCTTTCGTCCTTGTCGAATTGGTGGGTTGCACGCCGTAAATCGTATGCAAATCATGTTCTTTCTTCTTTTCTCCTTTGCTCGGAGACGAATCCTCGGAGACCAACCACGGGGCGCCTCTCCTTCCTTCCTTGTGTGATTGTGGCCCTCCTTCCTGATCCGTCCTCCGGTGCCGAGGCCGGCAAGAGCAAACTTGCAAGAGGTACGAGGTAGCACAACGTGTACAGGGGCCCTGCCCCGCAATCGGCTGCCGTAAAGTCCTACTCTCCGTCGGGTTTGGTGCTCTTGTCATAAAGTTATGACTGTGTTTTGACTCACTGGTGCATGGCTAGAGCGGGAAGGAGCGATCCCTGGTCCTGGTCCTTGTCCTGGTTCGTTCTGGACTTACGCTTTTTGTGAGGAAAGTTCCAATGCTGCCAATGGCTTTCGTCACAATACGCCGTATTCTTTCCTTTTTGGTGGTTTCTGGTGGTCTTACCGCCTTTCCCAATGGTTGGTTCAGTGGACAAGGCATCCACTGGCTGCCTGGAGAATGAAAAAGAAGGAGGAAAAAAAATAAACGAATCCGAGAATATCCACCTCCCGAAACGAGATAGCAAAACCAAAAGAAATACGCGACCAACCTCCACCAAAATACGCGACGCCAGAAACTCGCCATGGGCGCTATCTTCTTCGAGGGAGACAAAGCACTGAAAGAGATTCAGGAACAGCATGCTCTCAAAGGTTTCTGCCCCTGTGCCTGGCGAAAAATGACTCTTTAGTGCGAAAAGTGCCATTTGGCGGCTGTATCACGCCTTTTCTCGACCGCTCAACAACACCTGTCATGGCTTTTTGGTCTCGAGGTTTTGAGTCAACGGTTTTGCGGTCTGGTGTTGCACAACATTTTGCTGGGGCCTTTTTCTCTCTCTTTCTTTTGCTGCACTTCACTGGAATGCACTGTGATCGCCCGCGTCCGTGCCAGTTGTTTTGACTGAATGGCACTTTTCCTGCATTTTCTGCTTGCATGTTTTTGCGTGCACTTTCACTCGCTGCCATAGCCTTTCCCGGTGCCGATTTGCCGGTCGTGCATGCTCAAAGTCCCTTTTGCAGCCCCCCTCTAGCCAATCGCTATCCGCCCCCCATAGACCTGGGCCTTGCCAACCACGAGAGTGACTTTGTTCAGTAGACATTCTCGTCAACAAATTCAAACCCAGCATTGTCCCTGTCCAGCGGCTCAAGCTCAATATGGGACGGCATCCCATGGGCCCGGTTGGAACCTGGCGCCGGCAGATGAAGAGGCCATTTCATGACCGTTTGGTGCTCCTTTTTCATTCAGGCTCCTGGCGTTCTCATATCGAGTATATTGCTTTCAGCCCGGTTTCCAAGAATTGGCAAACGTCACCACAAGTCCAACGTAAGGTACGACGTACAAGCTCCAAAAATAAGGTTGTCTCGATGGTTCTGGCCAAATTTCTGGAGCTACATTTGGTGGCCCAGTATTCATGTCAAGCTCAATATTTCTTCAACTTCTTGATGCTCCACGCACTTGTAGGACTTGTTGTTTCTCTTCAGTTCATCTCCAGCACGGATATAAACCAGACCTACGTCGTACACTTGTAGGACTATGGATAACGATGATCTTCCCTGATGCCGGGCACAACAATGGGAAAACTCCGTGTAATACGGAGCAATATTGAAGTATGTCGCTGCCAGTTGCCATGCTTTCTTGCCGTTTTTAGACGGAAAGCTAGCTGTAGCCTGCCGGGCATGCGGCCTGGATGTAGAAGTCGAAGTATGGAAATGCAGTGACCAACGGACCGTCGAAATGGACCGCCGATTTCGACTGACAAACCAACCGAGACCCAAACCACGCGAACCACGCTTGCCAAGTGCTTGTTTTTGTCCCCTCTCCCACAGGCCGTCCGCGCCCCCTCTTTCCACGCTTTTTTTGTCGTTTTCTTCAAATTTTAGGGCGGCCCACCCACCTGTCGGCACCCACAATCGCCGTCATCTCCGAGTCCTGCACCACTTTGGCACCACCTTGGCCACCCAAAAGGTGACGGAAAGGCACCAAAAGCAACCGGAAGTCGCCAGGCCACCTGCTGAAATCGGTCTAAAGTCTAAACCCCAGACGCCCCTAGCTAACGAAAGGGGCATTAGATAAATAAAAGAAAAAGTAGGAAGTGTCCGACCTTGCACTTGCAGACGGGGGGAGGCGAAAAAGGAAAAGAAAAAAAGTAAACGGCAAACTTTGGTTAAAAAGGTGCTTGGTAGCCATCCACCCCCATAAACCCAGAAGGAGCTCTGCAAAGTTGCACTTCAAAAAGTAACCACAATCCCGTGTGGCAATCGGACCCGAGACTGGCGAACCTTACTTTTTTGTTCCTGTCGTTTTTTATCTCCTTCTCTTGAACGGTTCCTTGTTTATTTCTGTTCTTCCTTCACCCTCTCTCTCACCCTCGCTTTCGCTCTCGTGTGCCGTGCCAGATTGCTTGTCATTCTCTTTCCCCCCCTTCACTCTTTCTTCATCTATTTAATTAGTATTCACTCAACATTGTTTTGTTTCTTGCTTCGTGTTTTGTTCTGTCCATCTTTATCTCATAGACTGTCGAACACCCGGAGGCAAAAAAAATAATATCGTCATCGTCAAGCTTTGCCAAGCCCGCCTTTTGTCGAGCTTCCGACCTCAAAGCTTCAAGACAACAACACCACCCCCGGAGTCTTGCAAGCTGTAGGTGTCTTGGCAAATTGGAGCCGCAATTGCCCTGGACGACATACTTCATCACCACTTCACAACTTTTGTGCTGACAGTGACTTCACTGCTGCCGCCACTCACGGCTCTCGATCTGCGCCTGTGCCTGCGCCTTTCGCGCAACCCAGACCTCAACACCAGCCGCAACCATGGGGCAATCCGAGTATGAAACCGAAAAGGAGCACGAGCGCGAGATCACCGAAGGCCCGGACCCAGTGAGCAGCTCCGTCGCCGCCAACAAGAACGAGGAGGATGTCATAAGCGAAAAGGACGTCGCCTTGGGCGCCATGGGATCGTCAGCTGGGAACGGTGACGACGACGACTCGGATCTCGACGACGCCGACCGGGCCGCCCGTGCTGCTCAGCAACAAGAAGAAATCGAGCGTGTGCGGAGCACGGCCACCGACGCCAGTGCCACCAGCGCCGCCACATCGGCAGTCACCGCCGGTGTCCCCCAGAAAAAGTCCTTGTTGCAAAAAATGAACCCGCTTCGCTGGCGCAAACCGCCAGCCGTCCCGGACGTGCGCACTGTCTGCCCCGAAGACAAGGCCAACTTTTTCAGCAAACTCATCTTCCACTGGCAGGGCCCTCTCATGCGCACCGGCTACTCGCGCCCACTCGAGCTCAACGACATCTGGCTGGTCAACCCGAAACGCGCCGTCGAGCCCATGTCCGACCGCGTGCGCGCCTCGTTCAAGCGCCGCGTGGCCCGCGGCGACAAGTACCCGCTGCTGTGGGCGATGCACGAAGCGTACTTTTGGGAGTTTTGGCTGGGCGGTCTGTGCCAGCTGTCGTCGTCCATCTTCCAGGTCATGTCGCCCTTCACTTTGCGGTTCCTGATCCAGTTCGCCACCGACGCCTATAACGCAAGCAACAACGGCGGCCCCGCGCCGCACATTGGCCGCGGTCTGGGTCTCGTTTTCGGCGTCACCATTATGCAAATGTGCCAGAGTCTGGGCACGAACCACTTTATCTTCCGGGGCATGATGATTGGCGGCCAGGTCCGCGCAACACTTATCAACCTGATTTATGAAAAGAGCATGGTTCTGTCCGGTCGTGCCAAGGCCGGCGGCCGTGCTCGCACCGACGAGTCTGCCGAAGCGTCCAAAGATGCCAGTGGGAAAGACGGTAGTGATAGCGACGAAAAGGCCGACAAGGAGAAGGAAACGGCAAAGGGTAAGGGTAAGCGCATGAATGTTGATGCTGCTGCCGCCGCCCAGTCCAACGCTCTCATTGCCGGCGACGGTATCGGCTGGGGCAACGGCCGCATTGTCAACTTGATGAGTGTCGACACTTACCGTATCGACCAGGCCTGCGGTCTCTTCCACATCATCTGGTGTGCCCCCATCTCGTGTCTCATCACCCTCGTTCTCCTGCTCGTCAACTTGACGTATGCCGCACTTGCTGGCTTCGGTCTTCTCGTCATTGGTGTCCCGCTGCTCACCCGCGCCATCAAGAGCCTCTTCAAGCGCCGCAAGCGCATCAACCGCGTTACGGATCAGCGTGTCTCTCTGACCCAGGAAATTCTGCAGTCCGTCCGCTTCGTCAAGTACTTTGGCTGGGAGAGCTCTTTCCTGGCTCGTCTCGAAGAGTACCGTGCCACCGAAGTGTCCATGATCCAGGTCCTGCTGTCCATTCGTAACGGCATCATGGCCATTAGCTTGTCGCTGCCCATTTTCGCCTCGATGCTGTCGTTTATCGCCTTCTCGCTCTCGCACCACAACCTCGCCCCCGCCAAGGTCTTCTCGTCTCTCGCTCTCTTCAACGGTCTGCGCATGCCCCTCAACCTGCTGCCCCTGGTTATTGGCCAGGTCACCGATGCATGGACGTCCGTGAAGCGTATCCAGGAGTTCCTGCTCGCCGAGGAGCAGGAGGAGGAAGTCGAGTGGAAGCCCGAAGGCACCAGCGCCGTCGAGATGCACGACGCCAGCTTCACCTGGGAGAGAACGCCTACCCAGGAGACCGACGAAGTGGCCGGCAGCAAGAAGGCCGCCGCTGCCAAGAAGGAGAACAAGAAGAAGGAGGCTGCCGCCGCCAAGGCTGCTGCCACCCGCCCTGCCTCGTCTGATGGCAGTGGTGGTGACACGGCCAGCACTCTCGTCGAAGAGCCCGAGCCGTTCAAGCTCAACGACCTCAACTTTAGCATTGGCCGCAACGAGCTGGTGGCTGTCATTGGCTCTGTCGGCAGCGGAAAGAGTTCCCTGCTGGCTGCTCTTGCCGGCGATATGCGCAAGACCAGCGGTGAGGTTATCCTGGGTGCGTCTCGCGCCTTCTGTCCGCAGTATGCCTGGATCCAGAACACCACCCTCCGCAAGAACATTATGTTCGGTAAGGAGTACAACGAAAAGTGGTACAAGGATGTCATCAAAGCGTAAGTTTCTCCATATGCCGACTTCCCATGAATATTCTTCTTTTGTCGAACCAATGCTAACATTTCGTGTAGATGCGCCCTTCAACCCGATTTGGACATGCTGCCGGCTGGTGATGCTACCGAGATTGGTGAGCGTGGTATCACCATCTCGGGTGGCCAGAAGCAGCGCCTGAACATTGCCCGTGCCATCTACTTTGACGCCGATATCGTGCTGATGGACGACCCCCTGAGTGCTGTCGATGCCCACGTCGGCCGCCACATTTTCGACAACGCCATCCTTGGCCTGCTCAAGGACAAGTGCCGTATTCTCGCCACCCACCAGCTCTGGGTGCTCAACCGCTGTGACCGCATCATTTGGATGGAGGCCGGCAAGATCCAGGCCGTCGACACCTTTGACAACCTCATGCGCGACCATGAGGGCTTCCAGCAGCTGATGGAGTCGACTTCCGTCGAGGAGGAGCAGGAGACCGATGCTCCTGCTGCGCCGTCGGCCGATGGCGAGAGCAAGAAGAAGAAGAAGAAGGGCAAGACCCTGATGCAGAGCGAAGAGCGTGCCGTCGCCAGCGTGCCGTGGTCGACGATCGCCGACTATATCAGATCTTCTGGCTCCATCTTGTTCGGTCCCCTGGTCGTGTTCCTGCTGATTCTCGCGCAGGGCTCCAACATTGCGACTTCGCTCTGGCTCTCGTACTGGACGTCTAACAAGTTTGGCTACACGACAGGCGTGTACATTGGCGTGTATGCTGCTCTCGGCGTGGTCCAGGCTGCGCTCACTTTCGGCTTCATGGTCTCGCTGTCAATTTTCGGTACCCGGTCATCCAAGGTCATGCTTCGTCGTGCTATTGGCCGCGTGCTTCGTGCGCCCATGTCGTTCTTTGATACCACTCCGCTCGGCCGTATCACCAACCGTTTCAGTCGTGATGTCGACGTCATGGACAACTCGCTGAGTGATGCCATGCGTATGTACTTCTTCAGTGTCGGCAGCATCGTTTCCGTTTTTGCTCTCATCATTGCCTTCTTCCACTACTTTGCCATTGCCCTCGGCCCGCTGTTCCTCATCTTCCTCTTCGCCACCTCCTTCTACCGTGCGTCGGCCCGTGAGGTCAAGCGTTTCGAGTCGGTTCTCCGGTCCAACGTCTTTGCCAAATTCGGCGAGGGTCTGAGCGGTGTGGCGTGTATCCGTGCCTATGGCCTGAAGGAGCATTTCATGTCGGATCTGCGCGTTGCCATTGACGACATGAACTCGGCTTACTACCTGACTTTCAGTAACCAGCGCTGGCTGTCTATCCGTCTTGATATGATTGGCAACCTACTCGTGTTCACGACCGGTATCCTCGTTGTGACTTCGCGCTTCAACGTGTCCCCGTCCATTGGCGGTCTCGTGCTGTCGTACATTCTGGCCATTGTACAGATGATCCAGTTCACGGTCCGCCAGCTCGCCGAGGTCGAGAATGGCATGAACGCCGTGGAGCGCCTGCAGTACTATGGCCAGCAGCTCGAGGAGGAGGCGCCGCTGCACACTATCGAGGTGCGCAAGAGCTGGCCCGAAAAGGGCGAGATTGTCTTTGACAATGTGGAGATGCGCTACCGTGACGGTCTTCCACTGGTGCTGCGCGGCCTTGACATTCACGTCCAAGGCGGCGAGCGTATCGGTATTGTCGGCCGGACGGGTGCTGGCAAGTCCAGTATCATGTCGACGCTGTTCCGTCTTGTCGAGATCAGCGGCGGCCGCATCACCATTGATGGCATTGATATCGCGACCATTGGTCTCCATGACCTGCGTTCGCGCCTTGCCATTATCCCCCAGGATCCCACTCTGTTCCGCGGCACTGTCCGCAGCAACCTGGATCCCTTCAACGAGCACAACGACCTTGAGCTCTGGTCGGCGCTCCGCCAGGCCGATCTGGTCTCGGACGAGGCCGAGCAGACTGCCGTCGCCGGTGCTGCCAGTGGAAGTGGCAACAAGGAGGGCGCACCTGGCAGCTCCGTGGTGCCGGTGGCCCCTGATGCTCCGGCTGCAACTGGCCGTGATGCCACACGCATTGGTCTGGATAGCATCGTCGAGGAAGACGGTCTCAACTTCTCGCTGGGCCAGCGCCAGCTCATGGCTCTGGCGCGTGCCCTGGTGCGTGGCAGCCAGATTATTGTCTGCGACGAGGCGACATCCTCGGTCGATATGGAGACGGACGACAAGATCCAGGCGACGATTGCCTCTGGTTTCCGCGGCAAGACGCTGCTGTGTATTGCGCATCGTCTGCGGACCATTATTGGCTACGACCGCATCTGCGTCATGGACCAGGGCGCCATTGCCGAGCTGGACAACCCGATGGTGCTGTACCAGAACGAGAACGGCATCTTCCGTGGCATGTGCGACCGCAGCGGCATCCGTGCCGAGGACATCAGCGCTGCCCAGGACAAGCTGGAGAGCTATGTCGCCAGCCAGGCTGGCAAGGAGAAGGAGCAGGCTGCTTAGGCTCCTGTGGTCTTCTTAATGTTGAGGCGATCTCGGTCGATGAGACGCCTAAGTACTAACTATGATACCTTTGCATTTTCTTGTTTTTGATATTTTGAAATCCTAGAGGAGGAACAGGATAAGGGGAGGAAAAAAAAGTTTGCATTGTTAGTTATTTTCGTCATTTTTCAAAGAAAAAAAGCACACCGAGCGATCTCGTTATACCATAGAAAAGCATTCAAACCTAATATAAAAAAGTACATACCATCTTTAATCGTCGGTCTGCGTGCACCGTGATCTGATTGTCGGCATGAGATGTGTGTTGTTGTACGACAATTCGGCTCGTTGTGTAGGTGAAGTACAATCTCGATCAAAGATAGGAGAAAGTAAAGTAGGGAGAAAGAGAAAGAGCGTTGCGAGTTTGTGATAATTTTGGCCAGAAAGAAGTAATCTCACGGCTGGTTCGAAAATGGCCCAAAGGGGCAAGAGTGGGAGAGACTCGCCCCTCCCCCGTGTCCGGTCTTACACCCCCTGGATTCCGCTCTTTCCTATTGTTGTTGCATTTCTGCATTTACTTACGGCAAAAGGTGACGATCGCCGTTCACTTGCTCTTGCCATTGGGACAAAAAGCTTCGCCTCGGAGTCTTACGTGTACTTTCCTTTTCCGACGAACCAGAGCCTCAGGACACAGAAATACGTGATATCAGCATCTCGTGAGTCGCTCTTTCCCTCTCTGTTGACTAATCAGGAAGCAGCGATCACGAAGGACCTTCGAAGGGCAAGAGCGATGCACTCGAGTTTTTTAACAATTGAACAAGCATGTGAATAATGACTTATGAGACCGCAAAGGAAGGAACAACGTGGCATGAATTTGCTGGCATTGTTGCGCGTTAAGTCGACGAAGGATGGTGTGGGATCCTAATATTTCACAACTAACCAATTGTATTGCGCGTTTATTCAATCACTACTCCTTCTTCCACCAAACACTTTTTATAGGTGTACAGCATGCTGCTTTAGAGTGACAGTCGCTAGAAAGAGCTTTGGTAGCACGGAGGAAGAGGAAGAGGAAGAGGAAGAAAGGAAGGCGGTAGTGAGGAGCAAGCAAGTAAGACCGGGTCCAGTCTCACGGCAGCAAAACACGGCATGGAACACTTCGATTTATGTAGAGAAGACAGGAAACAAGAGGCGGTCTGCATCTCACGTAACGGTATACGGGGACCTGCGTGTCTTATCACGGACTGCAGCGCACTTATACTGTACGGATTGCCTCTGTCTTGACGCCCAACGGCTGCCCCTTGCAAAGTGAAGAATGGAACAGAGACTGACACCATCTGAGAGGATTTACTTCCTACAAGTCAAGACATTTAACCGCTTGTACGACACGAGATGAGTGGGAATCTTGATACTGAAACATAGTAAATATATGTGGTAGAATATGTAGGCTATGGAATATGCTGCGAAGAGAGTCGAAAAAGGAAAACGCAAAGAAAAAAGAAACTAGTAGTGTAGATATGACAAAAAATCATGACGAGATAATCAATCGGCCGTGACTCCTCTTTTAATGCCAGGACATGCGTTTGGCCAAAGGGAAAAGTACTGGGCAGGCATCGAGAAGGTTGAAGTGTAGTGTTCCATGACTGACCATTCCAAACCGACCCTCTCTTTGCCTCGCCAGACTTCCAAAAATTAGGTTGACGAGATGTGATCGTCTTTTGTGGACACCAACCGCATAGATCAAAAAAGGGAAATAAAAAAGATAAAAAAAAATGAGAGTGTGAAATGAGAGAAAGAAGAAAAAGATAAACCGTTAGATCCGCCACCCAAACCGTAAACAACGCCGCCGAACTGATCGTATTTCAGAGATGGCCAAACAGATGGAGGGATATCAGGTGTGGGAGGTCAATGGCAGTTGACAGGTACTGTACTGCCGTCAGACGACACTGACACCGTTCCCTCCCGCAATAAATAGAAATTTATATTACGCAAAATGACATGTACAGATTGCGAGTGCGAAGCACGCGCCGCATCAAAAACAACCACTTCACTAGTACCAAAGTCTAGTAAGTCTAGTACCGGCCACCACCGTGGCTGGACTGGCTGTACGAGTGGTTGTGAGATGGGCCCGCGCCGGGAGGGAACAGGTGCGGCTGGTCGTCGAGCAGGTCGTCGAGGAACGCGCTCGGGGCACGGCCACTGGCGGGGCGGTTCAGGCTGACGGAGCTGCCGCTCATGTTGCGGCCGGCCAGGTTGGTGCGCATGGGGCCAAAGTTGGGCGAATCCGGCGGGCTAGGGCCGACGTTACGGCCGTGGCGCGAGTCGGGACGCAGGTTGGACATGTTGATAGCCTGTCCATGAGCTGCGCCCGCAGGCGAGGCCGAGCCGGCAGCGTAAAAGCCCGAGGGCAGGAGACGAGAGTCGCGGTTGCTGCCGGCACCAAGACCGCTGGCACCGGGAGCCGTGGGCGAGAAGAACAGGTTCGTTTGCGAGGGAGTAGCCGAGGGTGTAGGGCCGCGGTTTGTGCGACGGACGCCACGTGCCGAGCCAGCAACGCTGCCAGCACCGGCAGCACCAACGTTGAGTGACGATTCGCGGTCCGAGTACTTGTAAAAGGGTGCCGCAGGCTGGGCAAAGGGGGCCTTGTCGTTGGCAGCGTGCTGAGCTAGGGCGGCGCGGGCGATCGAGCGGTGCAGCAGGTAGGCGACAATGGCACGCCACACAAGCAGAGCAGCAGCAAAGCCACCGAGAATGGCACCGACAGCAATGAAGACGGTGCCGTCAGGCAGGTTGGAGTGCTGCATGAAGGGAGCGTTCTGGGTCGGCGGGACGGTAGGAGGAGGGTACGTGGGGACGCCCGTGTTGGTGGTCTTGAGCGTGGGCAGGTTGAGCTTCGTGCCAGTAGCTGATGTCGTCAGGGCAGGAACCGAGGCAGTATCGGTCGCCTTGTTACCGCCCGTGATGGTGGTGGTACCGGGAGCCTGTGTTGATGTCTCCTTGGGAGTGCTTGACTCGGGCGTCTCCGATTCCTTCTGTGTCGACTTGTTAGGCGTCGTTGCGGCAGGCGTTGAGCTCTCCTCCGTGGGTGTGGACTTTTGCTGAGGCGTGGATGTGGCCTTTGGGCTTGTCGTCGCTGTCTTTTGGGTTGCGGGCGTGGTTGTCGCCTTGGCAGGAGTGGTAGAATCCCTCTGGGCCATCGCGGTGGCCGACAAAAGCGAAAGGGCAACGACCGCCGAGAGAAGAAGCGTCCGCTTCAGCGAGACGCGTGACCGAACCATTTTGACCGTCGGTATTTTTGTGAAATGTGAAGTGTGAAATGTGAGGTGACGCCGCAGGGTAACGTGCTGGTAAAGGTGAGCGAGATGTGGTGCAACGACCGAGATGCTGTCGTTCAAATGCTGTATGACACCGGATAGCGTGTGAAAGCGATTCGATGGTGAGGGCTAGAAGAGGCGAGATTTGTGTTCAAAAATAGCCAGCAACTGGGAGTGTAGGTCGACAACGAGATGTCAAAATGAGGAAATAGAATATGGCGGGAACAATTGCGTGAGAACTGAAGCGAAAGAGAAGTGGAAATGAGTCGAAAGATGTCGAAAATAAAAAGTGAGGCAAAAGCGAATGACGGAACAAGGCGCGAAGCGACAGTCGAAGCGAAATGAAATGAAAATCGAAACGAATAAAAAGAACGAAAGGACGCGGTCGAGAAGACGAGGTCGATGGCCGCCGGCGAAGCGATGAGCGGGATGTCGATGCGGCGTCGTCGTGGGAGATTGCTGAACGAAGAAGAAGAAAAGAAAAAGAGAGGCAGAAATCGAAGACGAACAAAGCGTAGCGAAAACTAGACCCTCTCAGCCAGGAACACGAGGCAGGAGGCAATGGACAGGCCAAGAAAAGGGGAAAGGAATGCGCCAAATGAGGAAACAGGGAAAATAGGCAGAGTGGGTGGGCTGAAAAACTGCGGGCGAACTACGCCAGAGACTCGACGCTCTCGTATTGTATTTTATGGGGGCCAGGGCCAAAAAAAGAACGAAAAGCACGCCAAGCATCACGCAGGGGAAGGAAGAGCAGGAAGCCACGGGGGAGGGGAGGACAGGAGAACAGGTGAGAAAATTTGAGTTGGGCTGTGCTCGTAATGAGAGGGAGACCAGAGGAAGGAGCGTCATTTGCTGGAAAAGCAGGGAAGGAAGGGTCTCACTGGCATGTCTGAGAAGGACGGGACAACGGGTCTAGCAAACGCACAGCGCCCTGACAGCGCGCTCATAGCGCCTACTGTAAGGGGAAACACAGGGCACATTGGGGATAAAAAGGGGAAACAGTGCGCAGCCGGGTGTTTTGCGCAGTGCCTTGCTCCTTCCTGTTGGCCCATCGTGTCTGTTTTGGCTTAGACTGCCGCCGATGCCACTTTGCGTTAGTGACTTTCAGAGACAGTGCCAATCATGTCTCGGCACTGGCATATCATGTCTGTGATGGTGGCTGAGTGAGATCGCGACGATTGCAAAATCCAATATTATGAACGCCATTTTGTAAACATTGAGAAAACGAAGGCAGTAAACAGTTGCATGATGGCTTTTCAACGGTTATCTGTCGCTTTCGTGGCGCTATTCCTGTCAAGCTGCTGCCAGTATGCCTCTTCCCCAGCATTCGGCAGACGCGCCGTTGCGTGACGTTGCACCGCAAACAGACGCGATTTGCAGGGAAGTTGAGGGAAGAACATGGTGATGAGAGTGATCAGTGCTTAAAGCGCTTGGGTGGTTTGTGAATATTCGCACGGTGCAGACAAGTCTCTCGCTCGTCCCGTTCAAGAGAGGTGGGCCGGTCCTTCCTTGATCGTGCATTTTGGCAAATAACAGAAAGACAAACGTCAAACGGCGCCAACACATCCGTCGTGCCAGGGACAGCAAAATGTACAGTGCTTTTACGGGTCACGGTACTCCCGCACGGAGCGTTCTGTACTGATCACCAGCCACAGGGTCCAGCCACGCATGACAAGGCAAATTGCCTTTTTAGCGCGGAAGCAGTCCTGCAAAGGCCCACAAAAGTATTTGGCCGGCGGGTTTATCGCGATAAGAAAAGTTGTCGCCTTTCCACAAAAAAAGTTACAGTCGACTCCCGATTTGCAGGCATCCCGAGAGCGCTTCATCAACACAAAACACAGCACTCCCGTCCTCACATATTTCAGTTTCATTTACACCTTTTCTATTCCTCACAGAGTATACCCACATACGACTGCAATCATGGGTGTCGCCAAAAAGACAAGAAAGTTCGGACAGGCAAGTTTTTATTCACGGACTGTCCATGAACCGTTATCATGAGATGGATGAAACGGACCCTTACAATGAGCACATCAGCTAACACGTGCTTTCCCAACAGATGAAGAGAGTCATCGGCCAGCGTGACTCTCGTCTGGCAAAGAACAAGGACAAGGCCGAGATCGGTACCAAGAAGGCCGAGGCCGAAGCCTCATCGGAGCTCATCCGTTCAGTGTACGTGAACCTTCCTGTCGTCACGGCTCATCTGTCATCTCCGTTGCCGGCCTACATATGGTTTAAGCATCAGAAGGTCTATGGCCTTATGCATCTTGCATATACTAACTACATCGCAGACCCCAAATGTCCATCTCTCTCTTCCACAAGGCCAACACAGCCCTGGTCCCGCCTTACCAGGTTCTTATCGACACAGTACGTTGCCGTCACCCACTGCCGGCGTGGTCTTTCTCTCCCATCGACGTCTTGGATCCTCTGTCGACTAACTTCATGATAGAATTTCCTCTCGCACACTGTTCAGCGCAAGCTGCCATTATTAGAAACGATGGTAGGGTTTCGATCTCACTGATATCACCAACGACGGACATCACGGACAATGCTAACCCCCTCTCCAGATGGACTGCCTCTACGCAACATGCCGCCCGATCATGACCGACTGTGTCATGGCTGAGTTGGAAAAGCTTGGCCCCAAGTACCGCATTGCTCTCAAGATTGCCCGTGATGAGCGGTGGGAGCGGTCAAAGTGCACCCACAAGGGTATCTATGCCGATGACTGTATCTTTGACAGAATCGTGCGGCACCGGTATGTCTTCCCTAGTCCACGTCGTTCTTCTGTTGTTACGGTGCCATAAACTAACTTGCTGCAGTACTGTATGTTTACTTTCGATTCCTTCCTTCTGGATAGCAATGCTTCGATGATGCGGCCGCGGAGGCGGAGATACACGAAACTCTTTGTCTAAAAACGCATGCTAACTTATTGACCCCAGTACATTGTGGCTACCAACGATCGCGACCTGAAGCGGCGAATCCGCAAGGTGCCTGGTGTGCCGTAAGTCCACTTCTACCACATAACTACCTAATTGCCACAGAGACGAGACTAACATGTTCCTTTTAGAATCATGAGCGTGGCACGTGGCAAGTACGTGATTGAGAACCTGCCTGGCGCACCGGTCTCATAAGTTCTATGCTCCCAACTTTGATCCTTGTCGAGCGCGAGATACCAGCGAGGCCTTATTTTGAACGATCTTCAAACCTCACCACCCGAGCCACCATACCTTTCCGGACTTGCGACCTGTCAAGAAGACCAAGCATGCCAAGAAACGTTTCAGCGTTGGTTAGTTGGGTTCGACCTTCAATATGATAAATGGAGCTGCTTTCCATGTCTTGGTTCTTGCCGGCCATTGTGCTAGACGCGAGTTCTTGACAGTCGTCATTCGAATGGGCGGACTACACATGAGCCTGGAGCATACTCGAAGCGTAAAGAGCCTCGGGGCCGGAATCCAAGTATTTTGTGGCAGCCAGGGAGACAGGAATATCATACCACCCGGCTTAATTCTGTAAGGGATAGACAACTCACGTCTGTTCTTTGTTGTTCTGTTTTGATATTGGCGTTTTGGGCGTCATTGGTCTTATTATATTACTTCTTTCCAAAATCATAGATGATGATACGATTATGTTTTATTCATACACTGGCCCACACCTCTTCGTTGACTCGACGTGCATATACATATAATGATTAAATGGGGCATAAGATAAGAAGACACAAAGTATAGCTTTTATGTATTTTGCAGTGCAGTGTTGATGTTGAAAGAAATCACCACCTATATAGCTTTTCATAAATGGAAAAGCAAAGAAACAAATGCTAAGTCCCGTACGTAAATTTTTGTTTTGCAAAATAACACCACCCTACCTGCCACCCATGTAAAATAAAAAGTCCATGCCACCTTTTTGTTGTTTTCAAGACAATGATGAGTTTTTCGATACTTCATTTTTAAGAACCATAAACCCGTACCCTCGTGGTTGATGAATAGTAAGAATGACAAATGTAGAAAGAGGCAAAAAAGAGAGAACGCCGTGGGCATGATGTGTCGTTGCGAGAAGTGAAACCGTAACGCGGACAATACAAAGTAAATAGGAAAAGAAGACAAAGGAAATAATCTCTTGAGAGAGAACGATGTCAAGGTGAACGAGAGGATGCTCTCCCAGCAGAGCATCGACTTTTTAAGGCCTTTGTCGTATGATTAAAGAGTCCGGGATTCATAGTCCCAAGATGTATAACTTTTGAATATTTGATACCCTCGTGAGAGAGAACTCCATGCTCGCTGGCCACAGCTTGAATAAAATGGACGTCATTTCGTAAGGCATAAATGGCTGCAATATGGCATAAATATCAAGGCATGAGGCCGTATGGCACCGCCAAGAGAGGGTTGTATTAGTTCGCGGTGATGCCAAACGGTGTTGCAAGAGGGTTCGGGATCGACAAGACCGGAATATGACCATCATTCTATGGCAGCCACTCCTCGTCGTCTCTTGCGGTGACACGCATGACCAGGCCATCGTCGTCTTCGTCGTCGTCCTCTTCCTCTTCTTCCGGCTCGGCCTGTGCGACGACCTCGCCAGTTGCCGCACCATTGAAGTGTGGCTGTTGCTGGTGCTCGTTGCCCGGTGTTGGCTCGTCGTCCTCGTCATCCTCGTCGTCTTCTTCATCCTCCTCCATCCAGGTCAAACCGTTGGCCTGCTCTTCTAGTGGGAAGACCTCACGTGCGTATTCTTCGAGGCCACGGGGCGCCTCCCACAGATTCAGTGCCACTGATGGCACATCCTCGTCAAGAGCTTGGCTGCCAAAGTAGGGGGGCTGTTTCTTCGGATCGTCGCCACCGAGCATAAAGAGCTTTTCCAGGCCAATCAGCTGTGCGCGGTAGCCCTCGGGGACCGGCACGCTGATGCGGATGGGGCCCCGCTTGTACTTGACCGGGCGGCCGACGCCTCTTGAGAAGTGACGGCAAGCCTCGCGCGGCGAGAGCATTTCGTAGGCCAGGGCGATGCGCTGGCCGCGGCCCCACTTGGACACGCCGTCCTTGAAGATTTGTAGAATGGCCGGGCCGACGTCGTGTTCTGCGTCGAGCCATGGCAGCTTGGCGTCTGGGTGGAATGGTGCCTCCCAGAGGAAGGAGCCGTCGGGCTGCAGGTCCATGCAGAAAAGCGGGTATTTGAGGGAGGTGAAGTTGTTGTTGTAGATGCCCGTGTAGACAAAGGTCGAGGGCAGGCCGATCTTGAAGATGTACTCCTCCACACGGTGCTTGGCCGACCACAGAGGCAGCGACGGCCAGTACGCATCGTAGGCGTTGTGTGCGGGCATCGACGAGTAGACATAGTGCTGGACGCCGGCCTTCTTGGCGGCATCGGCGAGCGCCTGGCCGATCTTGAGCTCGTCACCGTAAAAGGTCGTGTTGATAAAGGCCAATTGTGCGCCGCGGAACAGCTCGTTGATGAGTTCGTGGTTGACGCCGATACCGGAGAGCGAAGGGCCCTCGCCGGTAACGTCAATGTCGTCGGCGAGCGCAACGCCCTTGGCCTTGTCGGAGTCGGAGCGCGGCAGGCGCGTGTAGAGCTCACCCTCTAGGACCGTCACGTTCTCGTTTGTTGCGACCTCGGTGGCGATGACGCCCAGACGGTTGCGCATCTGGGCGCGCACATGGTAGCCGACAGCCGTGGCATAGCGAATCAGCGATGCTGCTTGGCGACCACTGGCATTGATGACGGCAATGGTCTTGCCGGGGGCCGGCATGGAGCGCTTCGCTGGCCGGAACGTCAAGGAGTTGTTTCTTGAGATGAGTGGAGAGGCGTCCGAGTAGGAGGAGCGGGCGTGCTTGTGCCGCTTGTCTTCGAAGCTGTGGCCGTGGCCGTTTGACATGGGGATGTTGATAGGGCTGCCGTTCGTACGTGAGTTGCTGGTCCCGTTTATTGCGGTGCCGTGGTTATTTATCGGAGCTGGCCGTATGGCGAGATCCGCGCGTATTTCTCCAGGCATTCGAAGTTGTGTAAGTGGTTTACCTCCTAAAACAGGAAAAAAAAGATCCCCTGCTGAGAGGAGGGGCGGTAAGGTGGGAGTATATCTATGCGGGTAAGCACACAAAGAAACGGCTGTGTGTGCACGCGTCGGAAGGGTGGGAAGGTGGTCGAATCGGAGGAGGGAGGGGTGGACGATTCAGAAAGGACGAGGCAGTGGACGGCCAAAAACGGCAAAAGAAGAATGGGAACGTGCAGGAAGAGGAAGAGACAGCTCAGAAAGCGAAGCAACCTCCCAGAACTCTGCTGTTTTCTTTTGTCGAAATTTGTGCCGTTTCAGGTGGAGACAGAGCCAGAAAAAAACTCCCACAAGAATTCCGCCTTTTATTTTTTTGCTCGTCGAGATCCGTTGGTTTTGTTGAGAATGTTCGAGAGTATCGTGAATCACACGGTTTGAGAAACGGGAAATCAAAAGAGCAAAGGCATCGACCAGCGGCAACTTATGCAAGCCAGAAGCCAATGCACCCTGAGGGGTAGTGAGTGGTCAGGAGGCCAGAGCAGTTGGCTCCTCTTTAGAAATTTTCCCGGCGCGAACAAAACGTGCTACTATTTTTTTCTTGTTAGTGGATCCGTTTTTAGACCGTTTTCCTTCTTCGAGCCAACGTCTTGAATGACATGGTTGGGGTCCACGTTTGTTGGTAGTTTCTGCGGGGCGGGAGGAGAACACAAAAGAAAAAAACAAGTGACACGACTCTCTTTCGAGATGGCGGCATGCTGGCCTTGGAGCATGTCAAATCGGAGCTACTAGCTCATGTTCCTCTTTCCTCTTTCCCTCTTTGCCAACGTATTGGGTTCTTTCAGGGCGAAGGATCGGCCTGCCTTCAATTGACGGTCCTGATGGCCGACTGCAACCCCAGCGAGAGACGGTGCCTCATTCGCCGCATTGGAATCCAAAGAGCCTAGAAACACATAGACCCGGCAGCGGGATCATGCAGCATGGAAGCATGGACGCCTAGGCCTGGCCATGAACAACGCGCGAGGTAGAGAGGACATGGCTGGGTAAGAGGGAGTATCTGACCAAAAACATGCAAGCCGATGGTAGCCAGATGGTCGAGGGAAAGGTATAATGTGTGGATGGATGGACCCTGCAGTGGGAACATAGATAGGATGACGATGTCATGGCGACATTTATGCCCAACTGAACAGGAACATAAGATCACAAAAACACAGAAAGATGATCTGACATGACGATATGATTGAGGGTGAGAACGTGATGGTAACGGAGGGGTATGGTATGGAATTAGATGATATGGTGTCTGGGCAGGGCTATCCACAAGCGCTCACGCAGGGTATGGACCTGTGTCGGCCTAGAACCGAGGGACGTTCGAGACGAGACGGTGAAATGGAGACACCAGGCTGGCTCGCCATAAAAAAAATTGAAAGCGCAAACTGACGATACACCCCGACCGAGCTGCTAGTGCCTTGGTCTTGGCAGTCGAAAGAAGGCCAAAATAGGGGAGATGGACCGGTGTAGGGCTAAGGATGGGGAGGAGGGAGATGCCGGTGAATGGGGATAGTAGAGGGGTGGTAGGGAAGTATTGATGGGAGGGGTGATGCTGCAGATTGTGGAGAAGAGGAGATGGATTGGTGGAGCGAGAAAAATAAAGCAGAAAAAGGCCAAAAGAAAAAAAAGCTGCTAACAAGCGGGCGTCGCCTTGAGGCTACTTACAAGAGATTGCGGTTAGGTGGTGTTGTTCGAAGGCTGGAACGTTTTGCGATTTATTTGACGCGAGCCAATCGGCGCAAACAGGACGCAGTCGTGGTGTAAAGCTGTGGGTGTGAGCAGGAAGCCGAAAAAAAAGCAGATAGATGCCTCAGAGTTGAAAGCTGAGCAACAACGTGACGAAAGCCAGAGGGGATAAAAAAAAATGTATGAGATTGATAGATGCTGCAGAGGGCAGTGCTTGCGACGAAAATGTGTGAAAAGTGGAGGGAAATGAGAAGCGAGAAGAGGGGGGAGACCAGGGGAGGCGGGCACGCGAGAAAGGAGTTGGACGAGAACTATCGTGAGTTTTTGTATGTCGTACTGGCAGTGCCTCTTCTTAGCTCCTCGGGCCGGCTGGACGCAGGGTCGAGATGGGCGTCAAAGTGCAATGAGAGCCAGGGAGTAGCGCAGGACTAGCGGGACTCAATACTGTCCTCGTGGTCGATTTTTTTCGTCTACCGTTCGTCACGATGCTGCGTGTTGTCGTACTTGTTGTCTTTTTTCGATGCCCCTTTATTGCTTTTAATTTTCGAGTCCAGGCGGGTTTGTTTTTCTGTCCTCATATGCACCAGTTGCTTGACGGATTGACGTGGCTTTGCTTTTCTTGCTGTCCGCGTTGCCGGCCGGTTGATTCCCGAAAAGAATGACTCCCTGCACGAAATATATGTGCCCAGCCGTAGGGGAAGATCCGACGTGACGAAGTGTCGTGTGATGCTGGCAGGATGCTGGGGGGTCGTCTTGTTGAACCAATCGAGCGAGGCCCAGGAAGTGAGATCTCAGGGACCTATGCGTATAGAGCTTCTGGAGTATGGTGGTGGGCTGGGCAAAAAGAAACAAATGCAGCCCAAAGGACGCGGGCCAGATGCGTTGTTCGGATGGAGATGTGGAGGTGATGGGAAGGCGGAGTCAAAAAGTGATTGGGGAGAAAAGGGACCGCGATGGAGGGGAATAAGAAAAAAAAGAAAAGAAAAACGAAAACACGGGGTAAAGAGGAGACAAGACAAAAAGGCAATCAAGAGATAGTATCAACGAAAACGCGAGAGATATGATAATGGTGTTGTTGCATGAAAAGGCTGCAGACGCAGTGTTGCACGGCTCTGGGCTCTCTGGGCAGTTCAAGATAAGGAAAATAAAAAGACGGTTGCTTACCTTGTTTAAGTGGCCAGCACGGGCCAGGTAGAGGCCAGAGGAGATGATCAAGGAGAAAAAGGACGTCGACAAGAGATATGGGAAAATAAGAAAGGGAAAAAACAAGGCAGATGAATAGACAACAGATGCTGATCTCTTTTTCGAAGACGAAAAGTGTTTGTGCCACCCAAAGCGGCAGGTATTGTCTCGAAAGAAAGGAAAGATAAAGCTTCGAAAGTGTAAAAGATGGAAAGGCTGTGGCAGGCGCGAGTGTGTTGCAAGCGTGCAAGTGTATGAGTGTGTGAGCCGGTCGTTTAATCGTTGTGCGATGTCGCAATCTGCTCTCGCAATCTGCGCCTGTGTCTGGAAATAGTGTGACCGTTTTAGGCTGACCTGACGGACGGACCACACCACCGTTCGCAGAGGGGAAACAAGCAGGGCGAGTCACAAGCGGGTATCGGTGTGAGGGAACGTAGCAACAGGAATCTTTGAGAGCGTGTGGCGGCTCGTCTGAATACTCAGTGGACTCTTGTTCCTTTTTTTCTGGCTGGTTTTTTTTAAGGTCAGCGTATGCGGTACAGAGTTCCGTGCCCGTGTTCTCAGTATGCCAGCTCTGTGCAAGTAGAGGAGGGATCGTGGAGACAGTGGACGAAGAAGGAGGGGAGGATGGATGCGCAGGGGTGTGCCGTTTTGCGCTCTGGCGAATCTGATAAGGGATTTCGATGTATGCGCACGGGCTGTGATTGGCTGAAAGGCGCCGGGATCGCAAGAATGACGAACGTAAATTGACAAAGGAGAAAAAAGTTTCTAACGGCACTGGCGCTCTTGTAGGATGGGAAAGTTGAAAAAGCAGGCGGTCGTAAGAAAAAATTGCAGGGTCAAAGAAGATGGGGAAGACCGAACAAAGGAAGAATGAGGATGGCAAAAACGTAAAAGGCAAAAACGCAAAAATAGGGGGATAAGGCGAGGAGACAAGGCAAAACGGGGAAAGAAAGAACGAGGGAAAGATAGCAGCCGTGCCTTCCTGGTGCTGGTCCACTTTACCGCATCAGACTGCAGTTTGCACTTTCCTTGTGGGATGAAATGAACAGTCTGATTTGAGGAAACCCGGGGAAGCAAAAGAGGAAACCGCGAGTCAATGTGCTCCCCAGCTGGTACCCCGAAAAAAGGACAGGAAAACTTTTTCTTGCCTCTAGTAATAAGTCGGAGAACTTCTGCACTGCAAAAACGTGCTCCAGGGCCAGACTAAGACTGGGAAAGATACAGCGAATTGAGAACAGCGAATTGAGAACAGCGAATCGCTACCTCCTCTTCTCCAATTGAATCCTCTGTAGTCCTGCCCCCTGGTACCTATGACGGCCCGGGCTCTGTGAGATAAGCGTCTCGGGAGTGTCGCCTGTCTCTTTGCTCTCCCTGGCTTGCCACTTTCCCGTGTTTTCGAAAGGGACACCGTTGGTGCATTACTCGTGCACAAAATGTACATCCAGAGCAAGAGCGATGCGTGACGTTGTCTTGTCGGAGAAGGGGCCAGCGGAGAAAGGGGGTTGAGATTAGGTAAAAAAGAGCTGCGAATTGGCGAATTGGCTGAACAAGCTTGGTGGGCTGGGCTGGGCATTGGGTATTGTACACTCAGTACGTCGTACGGAGCATGTTCAACTTCAACACACCCCCGTCCCCTGTGGCCATGGCCAAGGTCCTGTCCAGGAAAACGAGGCAAAAAAAAAATCGGCCGAACAGAGGAGCGAAGGAAAATCCTTTCAGTTTCACCACATCTGGGAAACATGTTGAAAGTAGGATGGCGCGATCGCAGAAAACTGGCGACTGGGAAGCTGGTGAATGGAGAGATTGGTGTCAGATATTACGGCCAAAAGGTATTGTCGTCGAGAATTATAAAGAACCTTGCTTTCGAAAGCTTCAAGATACCAGTACAAACGGGGAGCTGTCCCATTTTATGGTCGTGGATAGCTCTTTCCTTCCTCACTTCCTTATCCTCTTCGCTCTTTCCCCCCATACTGCGTATCTCTACGTTGGTCTGTTTACTGATAACGAAGCTTGCAGCTTTCGTGGGAGAGAGGAGAATTGGCAGGCACGATCTAGTATTCCAGTGGAGGGTTTACGGAATAGGCTGGAGTCATTATCAAGATCCCCACGGCGGTCGCGATAAAGCTGTGCTGGTGCTGTGATGCAGCGATAATGTCGGTGTGTTTCGCTGTATCAGGATCAGTATCTCTATCAGAGCGTCTTCTTATCATTATCTGCGATATGTGGACAGTGCATTGCAGAGTGGGATATCAGACACGGACTGTCGTTGAAAGACTGTCGTTGAAAGACGAAAACGGCAGGGGAGCAGCTAAAATTGGGCTGGGGTCTGGCCTGGCCCATACCACAGTAAAGAGTCTTGGCCTCCAAGCCCATCTCGCAGGCAATTGCCCCCATGTGCAACTCGCTCCTTCCCCTCGTTCGATTCGTCGATTTAGGTCGATCGTCTAAAACGGAGAGCGGGTATATCGGGGAAGGCGCGATTGTGAGCGCACCTTCAGTCCCTCTCAGTAATACCTGTCGAGCCTGTTCAGGTACTGAACAGAACGCCTGAGGCTCTGTGGCTTGGCAGGCGAGACAAGAGTCTTGACTGTCTTGCAAGAGTACTCCAGTAAGTCGTACAGAGTCTGTGTGCATGTTGGCAACTTCCTAATTGGTATCATTGATAAGAGATGGTCATCGACTTTGGACGGACTCGTAATACGGGCGGTGTTGCACGCCGGGTGCGACTTCCTCAATGAGATCAACGCTCTTTCTCTTGGGAGGAGTACTCCGTACTCGTAATCCTCAGTATCTTTCTAACAGCACGCCCTGGCTCCTTCCTTTGGTGTGTCGTTGTGGTGTCTTGCTCTTGCCAGACGGCCGGGATTTGCTTTTGGTTGCTGAATGGCCCCACCCGAAAAGGGATTTGCTTTTTTAACGCGGTAGGACAGGCACGTGAGCACCAAACAGCACCAAAATCGCTGGCTTTCTGACTATCGACATCCATCGGCAAGGCATCGTCAACACGTCTTTTGGGGTCTTTTTGGGCATCCCACGGCCCAAGAGAGGGGCTCTTACGACATGAAAAACGTGCGAGCAAGACGTCAGAGGGGATCAGAAATTGCAAATGGGCCAGCGGACTGGATCTTCAGGTCACGAGCGCGGCATCAAGTGGATTCCATCTCGTTATAGATTGCTTTGGGAGAAGGACAGAAGCCAGAAAAGAAGTCAAAAATAGAGACATTCTTGTCTGACGATGTCAAACGGCTTGCAGTTGTAAAAAAAAAACTTCTCTTCGTTCCTTATCAGCGATCGTGATAGGTCCAAGGCTGAAGTGTTGTCTAAACGTTGTCTAAAGCAATAACTAACAACAAGGGCGGCAGCGAAACAGAATGCAGCGTTTTGCCATGCAAGGCAGTTTCCATTACACAAAGAAAGAGGGACAGAGCAGGGAACCGTGCAAGAAAAGCAGTGCGCAGAAAAAAAACCCCATTGGAAACCGGTGGCGTGGAGAGAGAAAATGAGGATGAGAAAAAATGAAGAGAAAAGGGAAGAAAGCGGGCCGGCCAACGTTTCGATTACGTACAAACGGCGTCTTCCTTCGCAGTTCGCGCTGAAAATACAGGGCACTCTGCTCAAGAAAACTGTGAAAAGAGAGAGCGAAAACCCAGAAAACAAAAACGGTCGACGGCGGCTTGAACGTTTTGCTAGCGTGTTGATGGGCATCTCCGCGGAGGTTTGAAAGCCTGTTGAATCCAAGGGCTCTGATTGGTCCGCTAAAGCTGTCAACAAGGCTTATCAGTGACCTATTCAGCATCTCAGTATTCGTGGTGCTTGATGACTTCAATGACGCTGCACAAGACACATTTTGTGTAATGCTTTTGCCTGCCGTGGGATACTGGCGGGATAGAGCACGGTTTGACAAACGTCTTGCACAACTGTAAGGGAAAGGGTAGAGAAGATGCCTGGAATTGGGTGAGTGGGATTGAGGTGTATTTTAGTAATTAAATTTGAATTAAATTTAATTCGACTACCACCGTTTTCTAGGTGCTGCTCAGTATGCTCTCCACGAACCTCCGCGTGTTGGTTTCTAGAACACCAATACCTTCTAGCCATGAAGTTTGAGCTTGTGTGCTCCCGTCCTGTGTCGTCGTGGAGATGTTGTTCACCGCAAGATGCAAGCTTTTTCTGGACGGCGACCGGCCAGCTCGGCCGAGCAGGATTGAGGTAACAGTCTGTACCCGGAATGTACAAGCATACACGAGTCAAGTTCTTTGATATCCATTTCAATGAATTGGCCTGTCTGTTGTAATGCGGGCGAGTTTCCATGTCGTCCGTGTGCTCCGTATAAATTCTCCACAGATTTTGTGCGTGTAAGAAGCTGAGTTTGCCTGGCGTACTCAACTCCGTATTTCGATACGAGTATCGAAGGCGAATGTAGACTCAGGCTTTCATATTATCATATGAAATTAGACATACTTATATCTTCTTGGAGGCAAGGCTGTCGTTTTTTTCCTGTTTAAATTTGTACAAGCTTTTTTGGCATTTTGACGCATTCTGATCGCCGCCGTCAAGTTTTCAAAGTCTTCGGAGCTCGGAGGAGGGCGGTCTCCTACTTTTTGTGAGGTTGCCACTCTTTGCAGCTTCCGTGCCCGTCAAGCCCGTCAGGCGTAGCTCCGCGAAAACTGGGGTTTGTTGGAGTCTGTTTTGATTTTTCTCGAATTTCTCCTCTTTGCTCCATCTGTGGTTCTCCATTGTGGCCCTCCATGGTCCTCTCCCGATGGGGCAGTTCGAGGCTGGGAGATCCACGGAGGGACCACATTGAAAACGGGACCTAAAATGGGGAGAGACGAGATAATCGAGATCATTCAAAATTTTGTAGCCAACAGCAGCTCAAGTAGGTACACGTTGTACGACTAGCAGTGAGAGTGGCCAGCGACTCTTGGCAGTTATGCAGCGCACGTCGACGTCGCACTTCGTGCGCCGTCTGCCCGTCTACAACAGCGCCCCGTCCGGCTGGTCCCACATGCCGGCGGCGGCATAGTTGATGTCGTTGATGACCGAGTTCTCGGCGGTCCACTCGCTGTCCTGGCTCTGAATGACGCGGATGCCATTGTCGACGGAGCCCCAGTCGAGCGCGTCCAGCGACAAGGGGATCCACGAGTCGTAGCGCGACGGGGCGGCCATGTTGTTGGTGGCGCCGGCGGGCAGCTGGGACGGCGGCACGAGGTCGCGCCGAGAAAAGCCCAGCTGGGCGTCGGTGGCGGTGATGTCGAGGGGCGGGTTGCCCAGAGAGTGAGAGTGGCTGGGGCCAAGCCCTTCGGGCGTAGACATTGTCTCTTGCAGGCCGACTAGACGGTTAGGGTATGAATGGCAATAAATATTGGACGGGGCCAACTTACGACTACGGAGAGTGGCTTCCGACAAGGAAGGGATGCCTCCGACAACGCCTGGGTCTTGGCCGAGCATGGATACAGGCTGTGACGGTTGCGAGGGATGCGACGCCTGAGACGGCTGGGAAGACTGCCGCGAAGCTGTCTGCGTCTTTTGCGACGGTCTCTGCTGCTCCTGCTGCCGGTGGTCTTGCGGCGGCGCCCAGTTGGGCGGGCTGCCGTTCTCCCTGAGCTCGCGGGCGTAAATCTTGCGCAGCATGACGCTCAGCAGGTCGGCGGCCTTGATGGTGTCGCTGTTCTTTTCGGCGACGTCGGCCCAGATGTGGTGCGAGCGGCGCAGCAGTTCGATCAGACTATTGCGCTCGACGGGCAATGCAGGTGGTGTATCATAGTCGAAAGCGGGTGCTCCGCTAGAGTCAGTCGACCCAGAGGCGCCTGTAGACGAGGTGGCCGTCGTTCCGGCGACGGACGGGCCACTCCCGTTGCTGGCAACGGTTGCCGGGCCGGTAGACGGCGTTGCTGTGGTCGCATCAGCACTCCCCTTGTGGCTACTCCCGACACCGTCGCGGCTTGTCAGCAGCTCCGACTCGAACAGGTTGTCGTTCTGCACAACCAGGTAGACGATCATGGCTGCTAGCAAGAAATCGTGCATGCCCAGTCCCGTAATGAACCAGCCAATGTGATAGAGCAGTCCGCCGGGTTGCGTCGCCTCGTGAATGGCTTCGTGGTAGGCGAGTAGCGTGAGTGCCGACTGCAGACAGGTCTTCCTTGAATAAGCATGTTCGGGCAGTGGCACGGCTTCCACAAGGTACGGTCGGTGAAGCACACAACGGCTCTTTTGGTACAGGGAGGCCAAGCCGAACCGCTGGACAACCTGCATCGGCGGATCAGCCACACAGTCGCCGAGCGGGCGGACCTTCATGTAGGACGGGATCTGTCTCCATTTATCCTCCAACAAGCGGTCGGTGCGCAGGACCTCGGCGTATTTGGGCGGCGTCAGAGTGTGGGCGAGACGGGCGACCTGCCCAAAGATGCGGCAGACCATGCTTTTGAAGATGGGGTAGCTCATGACGGTGTATTCCGAGTCCGGCCGTGGCGGTGGGAGGACGGGCGAGTCCTCGTCAAAGTCTTCATCCAACAGGTTGTGGGCCAAACTGGTGTCGCTGGGAATGCCGTGGATCATGCTGGGCAGGCCCAAGTAAAACGAGACAATCAGGTCGATCTGGATGGCCAGGTTCCACAGGCGGCGGCGGATCTCGCCCTCAAATGCCGAAATGGTCGGCAGCCGGCTGGGATCGCGGTGCAGGCCCATCTTGAGCATGAGCCGGATGCAGACGGCCAACAGCAGGAAGCAGTTTGTCTGGGTCAGGCGGTTCACCAGGAACTCGGTCTCTACAAACATGAGCAGCGCCTGGATCGTGTGCAGGCTCGGATTGGAAAACTTGGTGAGTGCAAGAGCTGCTGAAGCTGCGCCCCGATAGACTCGGTACCTCTCGGCAGGTGTCATGTTTGTGCCATCCAGCTCGAGCTCGTGCGGCGCCGAAAACGTCGAAAAGTGCACGCCGAGCGCCAGGATGATAAACAGCACGGCCAGAAAGTCAATATCTGCGTTGGCGGGATCCTGCCAGAATGCCTTGTACTTGCGAGAAAACGATGGGCGATGGACCGTGTCTGGGTGGGTTAGCATATATTCATATGTCTGCTAAGCAAAGGGTAACTCACGTTGTGTCGGTGTATTGGAGCCAAAGTAGCGGACAATCAGCCGGTCTACGATTGGCCGCGGCGGCATGACGGCCAGCAGCTCGATCCGGCTCCGTGGCTGCTGTCCGCCCAGCATCAGCTGTTCCGGCGAATCGCCCGCCGACAGCGACCCATCGTGCCACTCGTCCTCGGGCATGTTCTGCGGATCCTCGAAATATGCCTTTAGGTCTTCAATGTCGTCGAGCATAGCCATGAAATGGGTTGCGCCCACGTAGGTTGTCGCCTTTTGGCCGCGCACCACACGGCCCTTTCCGCGTGCCTGCTGCGTTGGTACAGGAGCTGCAGCGGTTGCGCCATTTCCGTTTCCGTTGCCACTCCCGTTTGTGGCCCCATCAACCCCGCCCGTCGTCGCCGACGTCGGAATCGGCTTTCCCGTCCCGTCGTAGCCCTCTGCCTCGGCCTCTGTCAGGACCGACATGAGCGACGGCTGCCCGACGTGGCCGTTGTTGGACCCGCCACTTTCCAAGTCCTTGCTCGACACACCAAAACTCGACATGGCCGTGGCTGCCGTGTCGTCGTCCATCATCTCGCGCAGCATGCCCTCGAGCCGCCGTAGCCGCGCCGCCATGCCCTTGGCTGGTTTGGCGGGCTTTTTCGGCCGCGGCGCATATTCGCACAGGTCGATGCGGTCCTTTTTCAGGCAGTTGCCGCACGGCGACTCGCGGTCGCACTTGAGCTTGGACACGCGGCAGGGCGCGCAGCTGAGGAGCACGCGCGTCCGTTTTGGCGGGGCATTGTCGGCGGAGGCGGCGCCGGTCGCCGTTCCATTTCCATTCCCATTCCCATTTCCATTTCCACTGGCCGCCGCTACCGCTGCTGCAACGCTGGTGCTTGCCCCCTCCCCAAGCGAAAAGGGGTCACTGTAGTCGTTGTCGTCGACAAACATTGCCATGTTCGGATCGGTGTCCATCTTGGCGAGGAGAATTGGGTGTCGTTCGGAGTGCTGTTCAGTGCGCACTGAGGTTTGTCTCATAGATTTTCCGTCGCAAATGGTATATTTCTAGAAAATCTCCTGTCGTATGCAATGTTGTCCGTGTCTGTCGTCGACTCGTCGGTATCAGTGGTTTCACTTTCTCGCTCCGGAGTTTCCTTTGTGATAGATATCCTTGCATCTTACGAGTGTCGTCTGTGTTAGCGGGCGCTCGTGCCTCTGACTAATCTAAGCCCTGGAGGGCTGTGGATGACGTTTCCAGCGTTGTCGCCTCGTGTTCCACCACCCCCTGGACGCTATCTTCTAGGGCATATCAGGCGCCACATTCGCTAAGCCTTAGCAGGCGACGGATCGAGAGTATCCCTGAAGCTTGTCCTCTCTAATACGACATATTTCTTTCGGTTGTCGCATTCGCCTTCTTATCCTCTGATCTTCTTCCATACTTGGCAACTCGTTCGGAGCGATCGCGTCGTCTTTGCGCCGATATGCCTCCGTCTTATCCAAGGTACGAAGAAAGAAAAAGAAAAAAGACAAAAAGAAAGAAAAAGAAAAGAACACCTAGGTAATATCAAACTTCCTTATTGTGCTTAGAAAAAAGTCCAAATATATCATACGAAATCTGTCAGAAAAAAGAAGGCCGCTCTTTGCCTGTCAGGCCCAAAAATATAGATCATAGCCGCTTTCATTAAATCGGATCAAATCAAAACCCAAGTCAAAACCTCAGTAGGGCCAAAATGCCAAAAATAAAGTATGTTGTGCCCACTATCCGGAACACACCTCGCAGTTCGGGCTTTTTGACCCCCGCCCTTACTGCCTTACTGTCCACTCCCAGACGCCTCGCCTTCCAGCTGTCTCTCTTCAGCGGCTGATGCTGCTAGGTGCCGCCGGACGACCAAATCGTTGCGCAGCCTGTCGTCGTTTTGAGAAACAGCACCGTTGTTGCGTGGGGGTGCATTTGGGTTACCAAACAAACACGTCCACAGATCAGCCTTAGCCACCTCTTCGCCCTCCATCTTGCCCTTGCTCATAAGCTTAGAGAGCTGCGCCTGCTGCATCTCAAGCGAGTTGGCAAGCTCCAGATTGCTGTCCAGATCGGGTGTAGACGTCCCGGTTGCGGCAGTGTCCCTACCCTTGCCTTTACCGTTGACCGCCGATCCTTCTTGTACGGCGGCGGGTTTCCCACGGCTCATGTGGGCCATCCGCCGTTTGACGGACAAATCGTAGATGGAAGACTCAACGGTGCCGTCGACAATGTAGAGCCACACGGTCGTCTCGTGCTGTTGGCCGATACGGTGCACACGGGCGATAGCCTGCAGCTCAATTGCCGTGTTGAGGAGGGGTTCGCACAGTAACACGTGGCTGGCATTCACCAGATTGAGACCGCTCGAGTGGGCGCGTGCATGAAGCAAAAAGCACTCAATACTAGGGTCGTCCTTGAAGCGTTCGATGCCGTTGCGGTCGGTGTAGCGAGAGTAGGCGATGCGGTATCTCCGGAACGCTTCGGCCAAGATACCTAGGAACGCCGGGTACTGCGAGAACACAATCGACTTGGCGCCTGGGTCGGTGCTCCGCAGCCACAACAAGTGACGCACGATCGTGTCCACTTTGGTGGTGAATGACGGTCCGGGCAGGTCAATGTTCTTGATCTCCTCGAGCTTTTCCGTGCTGAAGGCTGCATAGATGTTTCCCTTCTTGGACTCGGCCAGCTGGTTCTGTTTCTGCCGTTGGTCTTGATTTTCTTGCTCGTTTTGTGAGCCGGCCGCACCTTCGCCGGTGGCGTTTCCATTGGTCGCGCCGTGCTCATCCGTCACTTTGAGTCCCTGAGACTTGAGCGTAATGTCGTGCAGGTTGTCAAGGGTTAGTTTGCGCTTGCACACCGGGCAGTTATGGTGTGCCTTAAACCAGAGCGTGATGCACTCCTTGCAGAACTGATGACCACAGACGGTCAGGACACCAGTCGTGAAATCTGTTTGGCAAATCACACATATGCGTGACTCGTCCGCCTTCGACTCGGCTTCCTTGAGATGGATCACTGACTTTGTTAGCATTGTAAAAAAAGGGGTGAGGGAACTACCCAAAATGCACATCCGACAACAACTTACAGTATCTGTGCTTGGCCTCGGCTTTGGCCAAACTCTGCATCAGGTTGTTCTCCTCACGAACCTGGGCGGCAATGGTCTCCTCGTCCTTGGGACCCTCGTACAGAGCGACCATGTCCGAGACAGCTTGCAGCTGGCGGTAGTAGGCGATACGAGAGTTCAAGGCATTGCGGACCTTGTTGGCCTCCTTCTCAAGGTCGGCATTGACCTTGAGCTGTCGAGTCTGCTCGTCCTGCGCGCGCTTAAGCTGCCGCGTCACACACTCGAGCTCCATCTGTGCCCGCTGGTTCGTAATGTTGTTGAGACTGGAGCCGCCGGCCAGCTGGCCGCGCAGACGAGACGCTATCTCGCGCAAATCGTAGATGTTCGCGCGCAGAGACCGCACGACGTCGGCGCTGGTTTCTGGGTGCGGTAGTGTGGCCTGGCGCTCGGCGAAGAGGCGCAGTGTCAGCTCGGGCGCGGGTCCTTCCTCGTCTTTGGCCATTCTCAGAGCGAGGCGCTCTTCGTAGAGCGCAAGCTCGCTGGGCTCGACACCCGTGAGCAGCTTGTTGCGGTCGCTGATGCCGGCTTTGAGGATCGTAATGTACGCCTGGATCTCGTCCTGCACTTTTGTGGAATCTTCGTACTCGTCACCAGTGATCTCGACTGCCTCGCCCGCTTTGTCCTCATCGTCATCAACCAGGTCTTTGAGCAGAAGCTGGATCACAGCTTCACGCCACTCGTCCATCTGCTCGGCCTGCGTGCTCAGAACTACGGCCAGGCGGTCCAGCTCATCGCTAATGCGGCGGCCCTCAATGCCCTCGGGCTTTTGAAACTCGGCCTCCGGAATGTCGACAAAGCCCTGGCTGCCTGCCTTGCCTTCCAGGTCATCCATGATACGCATAGCCCGGCTGCGGTTGTCAGCCAAAATCTCTTGACGGACGCGCTTGGCCCGTTCGTATCCTTCGACTTCGAGCCTCTCTAGGCGGCGGAACTCGTCCGAATCAGGCGGTGTCCATTCCTCGTTGGACTTGACCTGGAAATGACCGTTGGCGCAGAAGAACTCGGCCTTGTGCAGAATCTCGAGTGCAAATCTGAGGTCGCGCTGGGCTTCAGCGACACGCCCACCAGCTTTGCCTTGACCCTCCTCGTCCGAGTCGTCGAGCATATCTTCGTCCGAATCAGAGTCATCATTGTTCTTCTTGTCGAGACCCATCTTTCTGGCTGCCGCTTCTTCCTCTGCAGCCTCCTTCTTGGCCGTTTCGAGCTTGTCGCGCGCCTCTTGGACAAGCAATCTGCTCTCTTCTAGAACGCTTTGCCACATATCAATGGCTTTCTTGACCTGCGGCGAATTCTCAAAGAGCTGGCCATGTGTCAGTTTGTGAGATAACATAGCACGCCGAGTTACAAGCAGGGCACTCTCGCTCTGGTCGATCATGGCGTTGAGCACTTCTTCAACTGTGCGCATCGGTCCAGACTTGTGACCCACACGCGGGTTATGAACACCAATCTCCGGATGCAGGGCTGTCTGACGAAGGCGACTCAGTGCAGCGCGCATGGCGACAACCTGTGAGTCAAAGTCCCAATCGTCGTGAAGGGGACCTCCTGTGGTGTCCAGGCCGCACGCCTCAACAAGCTGTTTAAACAGACTCTGGTAGTGCTGCTCTTCGACGGCCGTAAATGGCATGGTAATAACATAGCGCTTCTGTGGCGGGATAACGAGTTCGTCACCAACGGTCCGCTTGGAGTGCCGCAGTGCGATCCGTCCAAATAAATTGCGAAAGGCGCGCTTGTGGTTGCGCGTGAGATTTTGCCACACCTTCGGTATGGAAGCATAAGGCTCGTAGCCAAGGATCAAGAGCAATCCGCGTAGATCTGGAGTAGATCAGTGGGCTGTTCTCGCCAATCTCTACATGTAGGTTATATTCACTTACCCTGAACATCGTCTTTGACGGGCGTGCCCGTCACACCCCATGCATTGATGCGTGGCACAATCCGCACGAGAGTCGCCGTGTTGCTCACACCATTTTCAATCTCCTGCGCCTCATCCAGACAAATACGCCACCAGGACATTTGTACTAGAGGGGAGCGTGGCCGGTAGCGCTTGACATCGTCGTTTTTGCTGCGCATATTGCGTTCGGGCGGTGCCACAGCAAAGTGCAACTCCGACTTGAGATCAGAGTATGTCGTGATGACCACATCATGCCATGCAAATTGCTCGACGACATTGGCCTCATCTTCCGGAGTAGAACATGACCGAGCCATGCCGTCATACACCATGAGGCGCAGGTGCGGTGCGTGCTGTTGGATTTCAGAGATCCATTGGGTTTTGAGAGCTGGTGGTGAAATCACCAGTGTTGCTCCAGTCGGGCGGAGGGTTGGTGTGCTTCCGTTTGCCATATTGATCTGCTCCGATGGCCGTGGATGCAGCAGAATGAGCGAGATGATCTCGACCGTCTTGCCAAGACCCATCTCTTCGGACAAGATGCCGCCACGAACGTTGTTCTCATAGGACTCAAAGTAGGTGGGATCTCTCGTTGCCGCTCGGAACAGCTCGCTGATGTAAAAGGGTTTTCCATCTGCGTCCTTGACTTCAACAAAGTGCGACGTTGTCTCGCGATCTGGCGGGGTTCTGTAGGGAACAACAACCGAAGGTTCGCTGTCGCCGTTGGTGGTGCCTCTGACCTCCTCGGGTGCCCACCGTGCACCTTCTCGCTTCAGTAGCCATTTGACAGCACGGCGCTGGAAGGGGTAGAGGTTGGCGGTGAGGCCGGGTACATAGAGGTCGTCTGCCTCGCCATCGTTCTTGTTTGTCACATGGGCCGACTCGTAAAAGTCCTGCGGCGACCATTTGTCGCTTTGGGCGGCGGCCACACCCCGCTGCTGCTTCTCGACAACACCGCTAAAAGCAGTGGGGAAGAAATGCTTTAACGTGTGCAATTGCCATTCGCGCTGCGTTTCGTTGTGCATCGCATCCGAAACATAGCGGCACTGTAGCCACCGCAGTTCGAGATCCACGATCAGAGAGACTGTGTCGGCTTCCTTGTCGACATCGACGCTCAAAAAGAAGGCAGTCCACAAGCAGCCCTGCTGTGGGACTTTTGTCTTTGTGTGCTCAGCATGGTCAAGGATGAATCGGTCGGCATCGCTGAGGCCTCCCATCTCGTCCGGCGAGAATGGCTGTTCGCTGACGGCAGGGACGTCGCGGGACTTTGCTTTAAAGACGAGACCCTTGTGTGAACTGTAGCGAAGAGCATAAAAGTCGTTGGCCTCCAGCCTACGAAGAGGTTTTGGAGGCGGCGCATCCTCTTCGGCCTCTCGGGTAAAGACGAGCCTGAGTCTGGCAATCGGAATGTAGTCAGAGGAGCCATCCTCTGTCTTGTCGGTAGCCTCGGATCTTTCAATCTTTGCCCGTTTTGCTGGCGGCTGTACAGTTTCTGTTTCTTCGTCGTCGCTGGAAACCAGATTGATCACAGCATCCTCTTGTGGTATCAAATTCCTAGCTTGTCCCAGCTTTGCAATCTGGTGCACTGTGAAGAAGAATTCATCGCCTGTAGTGGTGGTTAGAAGATGGGGAACATATACCGATATCAGACTTCAGATATCATATATAAATGGACCAAAGCAATGCGAAAAGGAAAACGCAAGTAAACCGTTTGCTATCGGTTCATTTGGGAAGAAAAAGGGCAGATGGGTGCTGATCGTGGTGTTCGTGATGGTACGAATGGCATCACTCTCTTGGGTGGGGAGTGAAAAGAAATGATGAAAAGAAAAAGGAAACGAAAATAAACATACTTGATAGGCGACCAGGACGAGGGCCTCCGGAGGTATTGAAAAGCGATCCGTTGCCTCGCCGTGCTTTTGATTTGGTTCGAGCCATATCTTTCGATGATTTGGGGATGGAAAGACCACCCCGTTCGACGAATTCTGTCAGTGGTGAGGAAGAAAAGAAAAGAAGAAGGGAAAGAAAAAGGAGATGTAGGAGGGAGAGTGAGGAAGAGGGGAGCCGGTGCGGCAGGACGTCTGAGGAAGGAGTGTTGTAGTCGACTTAGACCAGGCAAGAACCACCCAAACCCACCTTATCGGGCTTATCGGGCTTGACCCCGGTCACAATTTGTACGCCAGTAGCGTGGCGGCCAGGCACCCAACGCGTTAATGGGCGAGAAAAACAGTGGGGACACGGGTAGCAGCGAGGCAAAGAGGCAAACTAGCGAAACTTACAGCGGGTGTCGGAATTAAAGATCTTCCAGGCTCCGGGCCAGATTTTCCCCAATTGGGATTGCGCCAAACGGCTCACTTTTTTTCAGAGGCCGGGACAGACGAGCATCACGAACGATCGAGACGGAAAAGGCACACGACCGCACAGCCGAACCGAGCAGCCACACAGCGATTGACGGCGCTACACGGACCCTGTCTCTTTTTCGGCTCTTTTGAGTTGCCAATTGGACCTTTTCCCACCCAATTGCCCCTCACGTGAGTTTGCCTTCGCCTTTTGCTTTCTTTTTCTTTTTCGTCTTTCTTTTGTTTTGAAGCTTGTCGAGCTTCTCTCGGCATACAAACAAGCACAGGCAACTAACCCATACGGCCGTTTTGCCTATTTCTCTCGGCCAGACAACGCACACACCAGCCATGAGCTCCTTACGAAGAATACGGCCAGCACCGCTCGGCCGCGTGCTCGCCGCCGCGCCGTCTCGGTTGGCCGCTGCTTTTGCGATCAACACATCCTCAGCGACTGCTGCTACTCCGACCTACCAGCCGCGCCATGTCGCACAGCCCTTCTCCCCGGCCTCTCCATCCCTCCGCTTTGCCGCCTCCATAAGCTCCAGCTCGTCAGCAGCAGCAGCAGCAGAAGCCTCAAAATCAGCAGCACCATCAACCTCCACAGCTTCCCCAGAACGGCCATACAAGCAGGTCCCCGACCCGATCCCGATCGTGCCCGACGTCAAGACGTTCCTGTTCATCATTGGCCGCAACATGAAGCAGCACACGTCCAAATTTCCGTCGTGGGAGGCCCTGTTCACACTGTCGTCGAAGCAGCTGCGCACGCTCGGCGTCGAGCCGGCACGCGACCGGCGGTACCTGCTGCGGTGGCTGCAAAAGTTTAGGCTGGGCGAGTTTGGCATTGGCGGCGAGCTGCGGTACGTGTACAACGGCGTGGCGCCGCTGCGCGTACACACTTGGATAGACCCGGAGAACCCGGTCAACCGGGTCAAGACTGTGTTGAACGTGCCCATGCCGCTGGAGACTCCCAAGCCGGCGGCAGCCGAGGGTGAGGGCGAGGGTGAGGCCGCGGCCGAGGTCGACCCCGTCAAGGCGACGGACATTGCGACAATCGAGCCGGTCGACTACAACCGGCCGCCGGTGCGGATACGCAAGTACAAGCCGGTCGGTGCCAAGGGCATCTCGGGTCCCTATGCGCTGCCGAGACCAAACGGCGCTGCGGCCATCCAGGTGGTCGAGGGCATGTGGGAGCACAAGCGCGGTGTTAAGGTTGACGGTGGTGAGCGTCGCCGTGCTGAGGTGCGCTTCAAGCGTCGCGTGGCAGAGCGCCGTGCAGAGCGTGAGGCCATGATGAGAGGTCGCCAATAATAAGGTGACGGGGTGATCTATTGAGAGCTGGAGATTATGTGTATGTTGTTGTCTTTATTTCTTGACATACAAAAACGAGCATTAGTTTTACCTTTACCCCATGTACAATATAAAAAGCATATAGTCAAAAATCCCATCTGGTGGATAGAACCTCCAAATTTAACAAACAACTTCTAAAATTTGCAACTTATGTTGATGTATCTTGTAATTGTTGTTCTTGTTAAGACTTGGTATTAGTGCCTGTCAAATTGGCGGATATTGTCTACATAAAGCTTCTACGCCATTGCGCTAGAACACTGCAATATCGCCCCGCTTCAATATGCCGCTCAAACGTCAGACGTCACTCAACACTTACAACGTCAAACACACCTACACAACTTATCACAATAGCTGAACATGGGCGAAACTAAAGAAAGTCATGAAGAGCGAACGGCTCATGAGCCACGCGAGGCGGTAAGACAGCCTCAGAGGCCATATTGCCCTAAGTTTGTCTTCTAACGTGAATAGGCCCTTCATTCCGTCATCCTCAACAAGATCAGTCTTGTCGGCAGCCTTGTCCGCATTCTGCAGCTCAAAATTCCCGACGGCGCGCCAGACATTCACGTAGGTTCCCCTCTGTATATTATTTGACACGAACACGGCGCTGACGACCAGTTCCTCGCCGGTCAATGGCTCGACACGTTCTGCCCCGGCATCGCCAAAGCCGGCGGCTTTACCATTACATCGGCACCGTCCAAGGCGAAGACTTCAGACAAGGCGGTGGACAGGTACATTGAGCTGGCCATCAAAAAGTCGCCCGAGAACCCGGCCGCGGCGTGGCTGTGGCAGGATGCGGACAAAATCCTAGAGCAGACGCTGCGGATACGTGTCGGCGGGAGTTTTGTATTCCCGCCGCCCGGCGCGCTGCCCTCATTCGCCAAAGACCGGACAGCGCGTGTTGTGTTTGTGGCCGGCGGTGTCGGGATCAACCCGCTGATTAGCATGGCGAGCCTTTTGGGGGATCTCAGCAAGGCGGCGGCAAACAACGACGGTGATGAAGGAGCAGGCGGGCCAGAGGTAGTATTCCTCTACTCTGTCCAAGCAGATCCCCAAGACACATCCAACACGGACGACGAAAGCGAGGCAGATCGCATCCCATTCCTCCAACGACTAGCCTCGCTGTTCAGCCGAGGCGAGGTCCGCGGCCAGCTAAAGGTGTTCTTGACGGGAAGTGGTGCCGAAGACTCCAACGACGGCGTCATATCATGTAACGAAGAAGACGTCCCATGCCTCCGACGACGCATCACAACGTCCGACCTCGACGAGGCTATACTAGGAGGTAGGGACAGTACCCAGAGCCTGGACAGTGTCTACGTCTATGTGTGCGGCGTCCCAACTATGACAGACGTCTTTGTGGAATATCTAACTGGGAAAGATGGTCCGGGCCTCGATCTAAGCCACGTTCTATGTGAGAAGTGGTGGTGATGGACCAAGTCTACAAGAAAGAATAACACTAGAAGAACAATGAAAATAATCATGAAAGTCACACTCAGTAAAAGGTATATTACTCTTCACAACTCGTTTTTGTATCCCTGTCCGCTCCAGTCGCCCTTTCGACCAAATTCCCTGCCAGGAAAAGGATAGAACCAGAACCGCCTGTGCCGGGTCACGCCAAAAACCCTTCGTTTCATCATCCAATCGTGCACCATATATGATGCTTTGTGGGAACCAGAAAATAAAACCCGTCCCCTCAAACTCCAGAAGCTAGTAAAACAATAAGGCACAAACAACGAGCCAGATAAAAGCACCGAACCAAAGGAGATATAAAAAACGACCAAACCCAGCAAGCAATAAGAAATTGAGCTCCAGAAGATATGCAAAAGATAATCCCAGACGAGCCAGACGTAAAAAAATCAAGGCCTGCGTATGGGGAAAGGCCCATAAAGAAAATAAAGAAACAAATAAGGACCCTTCCCCGTAGTATGTACAAAGATATTAATGCAGGCCAGCACTAACCAACAGCTCTTGGCTGTCAGCCGTTGAGAAGCTGAACTTTTCCATCGGGAAGTCTTCATCGGGTGTGCGGATGCCGATCCCGCTGTCATCGTGGTTCCCGTTGACCATGTTCAACGAGTCCTGGTTGTTTGCCGTTGAGTTGTGACTGGGCGCTGATGGGAACGGTGCCCGGTCTGGTTGGGATTGAGGGATATGTGGCGAGTTTGCCTCATCGGCCGCACCGTTGTAGCGAGAGCCAGACCGGCCAGCATCGCGGCCAGCAGCGGCATTCTTCTGAGCAGCCGCGGTGCCCTGGACATTACCAAGAAGATCCTGGTGTGATGATGTCTGGCGCAGGAAGCCACCCTGTTCGGCAAGGAAAGCGACCATCTCGTCAATCCAGCACTTTGTGACCCACCACGAGCCAAAACTCTTGCCTTGCTGGATGGTCAGGTCACGCATAACGGCGGTGCCGATACGCTGCACGCACCACACAATATCTCTGTGGGAGGCGTAGGGGAAGCGGCCAGGGAGGGACTGCAGAAGGTTGACCCAGCGGTCAAGCACGTTCGATGCACCGCCATCAATAGCGTTCTCGTTTTCTAACCGGCGACCGCTGCGGGCAGCAAACTCTCCATACAGAGTAGCTGACTCCATCTCCCAGGGAACATCAACGGGGTCGAGAAGGTCACGCAGTTGCGAGATGAGCAGGTTGACAACGTCGTCCATGCCACGTGCCGGAACAGACTCAGCGACCTTGCGCACGCGAACAAGAGTAATCCAATCCAAGTACATTTGGTCGCGGTTAGCGGGATTGGAGAGCATGTTTGCGGCAGCATGGGCAGTCAGGTTGACGCGAAGAGCACGATCTAAAAGACCGGCAAAGATCGTTGCAGGGGCCTCCTTTGCCCTGACGACATGCGCTGGTTGGCCCTGGAAAGACTCGCGGATGTGCGAAACGAGTCTTTCTGAGATGTTCCTAAGCGTATCCAGGACTGGTTTTGGCACAACCTGAAGAGTCAGGCCAGAGATAATGCGCATCATGCGCTGATACAGGGCAAAGTCACACTCCTCAATCCATGGTGCCACCGCCGGGTTGGCAAACAGCTTCTGGACAGGCATGGTCAGAGTCCCATGGAAGGATGTAAACAGGTGGAAGAACGTCTTCTCTTTGCAGTAGCGAATGCACTCAACAAGGGACGTGCAGTGCGAACGGTAGAGGGCGGCGAGAGACTTTGCGGCGTCGGGGTCGGTGCCACTGGGGAGGAAAGGCTCAATGCGAGGCAGGACAAGGGGATCTGACTGTGAGAACGGTTCCGTGTCGGCACTAGACGCCAGGAAGAGGTTCTGCACTGTCTTGCTCGGAGCGGTGGCGTTGAGCTGGTCGATGCCCATCGCATCGGGCTGGTTGTAGAGGCACTGGACGTATTCGCCCGAGCCGGAGGACTGAGAGTTCTGGTGTTGTTGAAGCTGCTGGTGCAAGCGTTGCTGGTCGAATGGCTGCTGCTGCTGGCGCGACTGTTTTTGTTGGTCAGACGAGGCAGTCTGTGCTTGGTTCGAGACGCCGGCGGACGTAAAGACAGCCTTGGGCGGCAGGCCACTTCCTGCAGTATTGTTGTTGCTTGAGGCTGTTAGTAGGCAGTTTGCAGTTAGGAATGGTTTGTTACATATGGAAATGCCATACCTGTCGTTGGAGAAGCTGTGGGAGAAGCTAACGCTATCCAGCAGAGGCACCCTTGGTGAGTTCTGGGCATCAGGGCCGTCCTCAGCGAGTGTGAAGTTGACGTAGTGGTATTTCGATTCGCCACGAACACCCAGACGGCGCGTCTTCAAGCCAGGGAAGAGAACGCGCACCAGCTTACCGAAGCTGGCCGGGTTCAGCACCGTGATGCGTTCGTTAGCACACCTAGATGCATAGTTTGCATAGACGCGACCGCGCGGGACAGAGCCCTTGCCCTTGGAGCAAACTTGGTTAATCCTGCGCGAGTTAGATGAAAAGCACACGACATACCAAAGCCAATATTGTCGAATTGTTGACGGTATGTGCAAAACTTACCAAAGCATCGCGAATACTTGACGAGTGCGCTCTGAGTTGGGACCACGCTCGTTGCCGTGCAGCTCTTCAGCAACATCCTGAAGGCTACGCGCCTTGTTGGCATTAAACAGCTGGCGCATCTCCAACTCGTTATTCGCACTAGAACGAGACGGCTTGGGCGCGCTCGCCGGCAGACCAGCAGCCATGGACGAGTCGGCATCCTCGTTGCCGTCACGGGTAAGCTCCATCTGGCTGTCGAGGTCGCCAAAGCTGGCATCGGCACCGAAGCTAGTGTCTCCGGGCAGAGGGTGCTGGTGGCTGAGACCGTTCGCGTGGTGGTGGAAAGACTGGGTGCCACCAACCGACGTGGTCATCGAAGCGTCAAGGCCTGAGAAGTCGCCATTGGCCTCGAGCTGCGAAGCAGCCTGCAGGATGATGTCCTCTGGTGTCAGAGGATGCACGCCAGCAAGGCCGGCCTTCATCATCTGGCCAGCGTGCTGGTGATGGGCATGACCATTGTTGTGCTGGTTGGGATCGTGGCTGTCGTCAAGCCATTGTGTCGCGGAGTACAGCTCGGGAAAGCTGTGTTCGAGGTTGGGCTGTGTGCTGCCGGAGTGCATAGAGGTGGTCGAGGCCCGCGACTGCGAGCGACGCCGCGCCTCTACGAGTTCGTTGGCCATTGTAGCGGCCATGTGGAGGATCTGGGGAGAAGACGGGAAGGTGAAGCTGCCGTGAACGTCGTTAGAGGGATTGTCAGGAGGACGATGATGTCGGGAGTCGCTGCATGAAGACAAGACGTGCAGGATGCAGGATGGCGAGGGGATGATTGAAGATGGGGCTGGGGGCAACAGGCAAGACGGGGAAAGAAAACCAAAACAGGGACACGAAAAAAAAAGACAAAAGGACGAGACGAAAGAACGAGATGGGCAAAAGAAAAGGGACTGCCGTGGAGCCTTACCTTATGTGGCTTGCGACGAGCAGAGGTGCTTGTTGATGTTTTCGATAATGTTTTCTCCAATGTTTGTGTCTCGCCTCGCTGTCATCAAAACAAATGAGGAAAAACAGACCCCAAGCCGGTCAAAACAACACAAAAACAGAGGGCAAAACAGAGGAAAACAAGCGGGATACAGCTCGCAGCCGCGACTCAATGCCGACGTCCAAATTATCCAACGGGATGTAAAAAGAGCGTTTGAAGCAGAAGCAAAGCACGGCGAGTGTTTGCAGATGGCGGCGATGGGTGTTGAGGCGGCTGGCGGGTGCTGGTTGTTGAGAAGAGCCACGAAGCGTTGGCTTTGTGAGGGCGGTGGTGAGGAAAAGAGAAGGGATTGTTTAGATGGATTTGTTTTGATTTTGTGGGCTAACAAAATACCCGGTCCTGTCTCCAAGGGGAACCAAAACATTGCGGGCGCATTGTTCCTTCCAGCCACAACACACTGCCAATTTCGACAACAAACCAAGGACTCCACAATCCGAGGAGCCGAGTCACGGGACATGGACGCTCTGATTGGCCGAACCATTTGTTGATTGGACTGTCGCTGCCCGTTTTGGACTAGTGTTATTGTTTATGGGGACCTGCCTTATGTAATATTTCCGGACTCCACGCTCTATGTCTACCTTCCCAAATTAAGCATGGTTCCTGGCGCCTTATTTCTCAGGCCACAACAAGCTCCAGATTCTAACGCAATCATACCGTGCGTATAGTCGATATTCACACTAAGACACTGTGCCGAGACGGAGCTCTCCTCCCACACGATCTACCATCGAAAATCGCTGAAACAAGAGAAGCACATGCCGTCTGATGCACAGTGCAAAAATACGTCACCGTCTGCCTTCCCGCGCCATCCATCATCCCCTTTGTGTGTCCCTGCTGAACTCATCCCTGCTAATAGCAAACAGGCGCCCGGTACAAACTACATCCACCGACTATTCAAACGATCGAGCCACCGACGCGAGGCCCATATTTAACCCGCTGGTCCAATTTTAACAACGCCATAAGCCAAAACTTACAGGCTCTGTGTTACTGTTTACTTAGAGGTGCGTTGTGTTTTTAAATTATACTCGTTGTAAGTGTTGTAAGTGCTGTAAGTGCTGTAAGTGTTGTAAGTGTTATAAACACTGTAAGTACTATAAGTGTTATAAGTACTGTAAGTTTGTAAGTAATAAGTGCTCTATGTATGGATAAAAACACAGATGGTCTTTTTGTGTCGTGGGGAGTCGGTTGGTTCGATGGTTCGGATAGTCGGTGGATGTACCGGGCGCCTAGCATACAAGCTACAGTGCGCTAACCTCCTTGCTAGTGGCCAAGCTGTGCATTGCAGTGCACTACAGTAAGCTGAGCAGCCCAGTTCGAGTACCGATACGTCGTAATAGTGCACAGAAAGTACGCATCGTCCCCAGGAAAGAGCCCACTTCATGTGCTTCCCGGTGGCTCTTGCCCCCTCTGACGCCTTCACTCGACCCCGTCTCAGCTTGCATTGCTCCAGCTCGCCCTTGGCTTGGATCCTGCCCGTCTCCTCGCTTTCCGGGGCCACAAAGCCCACCCTTTCCACTTATCTTTGTGCTGCCCACTTCCTGTTTCCATCCCTCTTTCCGCCGAGTCAATTTTTGTTTCCTTCCCAGAAATATTAAGAGACTGATCTTTGCTTCCTGCTCTTACTCTTTCACATCCATCATTCTTCCATCGTCTTCAAAAAGTGCAGCCTCAACGCCTCGCAGGTTCGTGATCACCCCCTTCCTCCGTTTCCCTGAAGCTGATAGGCAAGGGCCCCAAGACCCCTGTCATCTGAGACCCTCCGGCGTGTCCCAACTACGGTGTCCTCTTTTTTGCGAGCCCTTTCTGGGGCTTTCTTTATCTGACGAATCGTCTCGTTTCTAACTTTTTTGTTCATTTTTTGCTCCTCCCACAGATCTTCGACTAAACAAAATCGCATCTTTTTTTCGCATCCCGCAAACCTCGACCGATAACGTCACTTTTCACCCGCAACTCAACCTCTACCACCAAACCCCCAAAGCTTCCAAAATGTCGTCTCCCCAAGACCGTGTCCAGGGCTACCTGAAGCAGCTCGACAGCGAGGTCAGTGTCTATGTCCCGGTTCTTTTGGGTTTGCCCTGCTTCCCTCATTCATGCGGGAACCCTTGAGCTTCGATACCCCTCCTATCCTTTGTCTGGATGTTCTCCCTCAGATGTTTCTCTTTTACTCTTTCTCTCCCCGGGTGTCTTGCTCGAGTGTTTCCTTTGTTCTTCTTCTCGCGTGCTCTCATTGGGTCGAAACGTTTCGCCGGCCGATGACGCAACAACCCAGTGTGGCATGCTATGATTTCAGCTCCTTTGACGATAGTGATTCAACCTTCCACATGTGTTCTCTATCCCATGCTAACATATTGTTTCTTGTTCCTGCCTACAGCTGTCCAAGTACCCTGTGCTTAACAACCTCGAGAAGAGCACTGCCGTCCCCAAGGCCTACGCTGCCCTCGGTGTCGTCGCCCTGTACCTGTTCTTCATCATCTTCAACCTCGGCGGTCAGCTCCTGACCAACTTCGCCGGCTTTGTCATTCCCGGCTACTTCTCGCTCGAGGCCCTGTTCACCGCGTCCAAGAACGACGACACGCAATGGCTGACCTACTGGGTCGTCTTTGCTTTCTTTACGTAAGCTTCTCTTCTGTCCTATCCCCATTCCGCTTTCTCCTCTTCGAGCGGTCCGCGCGGAGATAGCTTCCGAGCAAAGAGGGGCGCACATCACTTTTGTATGATATACTAACAACACATTGGGATAGTGTCGCTGAGAGCTTCGTCAACGTGGTCTACTGGTTCCCCTTCTACTACACCTTCAAGTTCATCTTCCTGCTGTGGCTGTCTCTGCCCTACTTCAGGTAAGCTTTTCCCCTCCCCCCTCCTTCTCTCCTCATTTAGAGCTGCTGCAAGCTTGCCGAGCTTTCTATATTGCTCGTCGAGACGATCCGGCGGCCTCCCTCGTTATTTGCGCGCAGAAAGAATCCCAAGCTAATGTTTGTGTTTCACTTTTTTCCTTCTCTCTAGCGGTGCTGAGGTCATTTTCCGCTCGTTCCTCGTCCCCACCCTCGGCCGCTACTTCAACAAGTCGGGCTCCGCTGGCCTGCGTGCCAAGGCCGACTCTGCTGCCAAGACCGAGTAAACAACAAGCAGCTTGACTGTGTAAACAGGCAGTTTGCAATCGCGAGCTCTTTTCCACGGGAGCCGGAGCTCTGCCTGTTGGAAGCGCTTTGCACCTAGACAGCTTCTCTCGTCAAACCGCCCCTCCTTTTCTTCATGGCCCCAACATCCACTTGCTAAGATGAAATTCCGATGCCATGAGGAAGAGGAGAGGAGGAAGCTCCAGTAAAGGCAGCGCATCCATTCCACCGCCAAATTTCGACAGCGAAGGAACGCCGGTCCACACGAAGCCTCGCAATTTACCTAATTTATTAGCTAATTTCGAGTCCCGGCAATTTTGACGAAAAGACCGCCGGCGTTCCCTCCGATCAGATCTGTCAAACCTTGACTCTTTTTTTTTCTCATATCTCTCATCATGTTTTCTGTTTTCTCTTCCCTCTTGACGCTGGGCACGATTTAATGACAAGCCGAAACAACCGGCGGCCGGCGGCCAGGATGAGGAAACACATCACGCATAGACAATTGGTTTTTTTTTCTTCTTTTTTCCTATCTGCTTTTTTCACCTGTTCCTGTTTTGCTCATCTCGCTTCTGTCTTCCATGTTTATCTCTACTTGTACCGGTATTCTTTCACGATGGATGAGGAGGCACGCTGGGATTTTGTATGTTTACGACCTGGTTCCCTACTGGTAACATTCCTTTGGATGGGTATTTATGCTCTGGTTTACTTTTCTTTACATTATGATGCGCCGTATATGTCGTGACCGTGATGTATTTTGCCTTTTGCGTAGTGTGTACGTTTATTTACACTTGGAATAACAACAAGCTATCGGGGAGTACCGCCCGATCTGCGATTTATTACTCCAATGTCGATACATTCCAAAAGACAGAGCGGCTAATCAACAAGGATAGCAAACAGCCCTTCTTTCGCCATGTGCTTTCTTATTGTTTGGTTGGTTGGTTTGGCTCGTAGTAATTTTTCTGTATATTATCTATATTTTATTTCATTTTTCATTTTCCTAATCACAATTTCGGCATTTTTATGGCGTTATTTCTTATTTACAATTTATTCGATATTCGGACATCGAATTTGCAAACTGGAATTCCTCTTTTCTCCCATGCTTTCGATCATATGCAAGCACATGCATGGAGTCCCGTGAAGTATTATCAGCTGTTCATGCGATTCGCAGCCTTGCCCGTGATCCTTTCTTGCTGCATCTGCCGCGTTTTTGTGATGGCCGTCCCGTGCCATGTGATATCGCAGCTGCCTCGTATATTTGTACACTGTGCTATCGTGGCTTGCCTTCGCTAGAATAGCCACCTTTGTGGCTAAAATCGCCCTGTGGCACAGTATTATTTTTGGCTGTTCGCGCTAGGAGAAATCATGACACAAGGCGCACGGCTCCTGGTACAGCCACAGCCCTTTTTGACTTACTACAACCACAACACCCATACAATTTTTGCGCCCTAATCGTTGTATCTGTTATATTTAATCGACGCGTTGTTCGTTTACTGTAAGTATTATATGTACTATAAGTACTATAAGTGCTATAAGTGCTATAAGTACTATAAGTGCTGTAAGTGCTATAAGTGCTGTAGGTGTTACAAATCGAGGTGTTGCCAAGGCGAAAAAGAGTCCATGGGCCAAAAGCGTTGCCAGGATGGATAAACACACAGTTGCTGTGGCTGTACTCCGTATGTCCCACTAGCGCACCCAGCCCAAAACGCTTGTCACCCTAGAACCGAGCCAGGGTCAGCCCTCTGAAACTCGAAGCCGTCAGCCTTCCAAACGACTCCTTTTTCTCCCTCCCTTTTGACAAAGACGACGTTATTGTGCCCGTAATACCTCGTGTTGGTCCCACGTTTTGCGGCGCAGGAGCATTCTCGGGATGTTTCCAATCCGTTCATTCATTCTGGAAACCTGCAAAAAATCTGCGAAAAGAAACAGCATCGACAATGTCTTGAAGCCTGCGAAACCGACGATCTAGATCTAGAAGCGACACAAACGTCCAGCCATTCCACTCGTTTACGAAACACATTAAACTGAGCATTCATTCGAGCCATACGAAGGCATTATCCCTTGCCCGAACGGCATCTACCCACGACCCACGACGGAACGGGATAGACAAAGGAAACGAAGCAAACGACGGCAGCCGCCGGCGGGCCAGACCCCAAATACGAATCGACGACATCCGAGAAGCAGAAACAGTTGACGATATATACACAAATCACACACATCCCTTACCATGGGCTCACATACCCCACGACAAAGGAGGAGGCTGGCACCGGCCGGCGTGTTCCTCCCGCTCCTCCTCCTCCTCTCCTCCTTTTCACACAACTCGGCCGTAGCGGCGACACCCGATGCCAACGTCGACGCAGATGCTGGTGTCCTCGAGGCACCGTCACCATTACTAGCCGACAGCGCCGACGGCGGGTTCATCAAGAGCATATTTGGGTCACTGCTGCAGAGCGACGGCAGTGGTAGCGAAGAAACAAAAGACACAGAAGATGGCCACCCCCAGGCCAGCTTATACGAGCCAGATTTTGGAATCTTTGACCGGGGTATTCTGGGCCGGGCACCGCCGGGCGTCTCGTCGCTAACGAACAACGTGCCCATCACACTGAATGTCGTGCCGGGCACGACGCAGGTGTTTGTCATGGAGAAGTCGTTGATCTTTGGGCGGGAGGCAGAAGAAGAGGAGAAACGGCGGGATATTGAGTTGCGGAGAAGGGAGGCAGGCTACGAGGAGGGCGACGGCGACGACGAGCGGGATGCCGGCAGTTTGGACCTGGAGGATGACGAGGTCAAGCTGGCTCGCCGGCAGAGCAGCAACTCGACAGCCCGCACCGTATACTTCTCGGCCAACACGTGCATCCAGCCGCAGCTACTGTCGCCCACAATCAGCGGCGCCGCACCGCAGCTCACAATGTACGTGTCGACGTCCTCGAAAAACATCTCGCCCGGCCCGGCCAGCAACCCAAATGAGCAGCAGTGGCACGTGTTTACAGAGGGCGCCGTCATGGTGAGCATCAACGCTACCGAGGACGTCTACATTGGCATCTCGGCGCCCAACATTTCCAGCACAATGCTGTCGGGCCTCTACAACTTCCAGCTCGCGGCCTCGGTCGACGGCTGGTACCACAGCTACGACAACGAGACGGACGCCAACCTGATCTGGGTCGACAGCGACTCGCGCGCGTCGCTGCTCATCACGCACAACCTGACAGACAGCACCGATGCCGTCGTCGACAATGACATTATGAACGTCGAGCCGTACGTCATGTTTGCGCAAAACATTGACGACCGGTCGGCCGACGGCGTGCGGTTCTCGTACTGTGGCCTGCAGACGTATGCCCAGATTGCGGCGACCAACAATGGCAAGCTCACGAGCATGGTCGAGACGAGCATGACGCTCGCCGGCCTGGGCAACCTGCCGAAACAGCAGTTTTACTTTAGCGGTCTCAACGCCAGCAGCGACTATGTCGGCATCTTGGCGGCGCTCCCGCAGAACGGCACGGGCCAAATCGGCTCCAATGTCGTGGGCGGCGGCGGCAAAGTTTCCAGGGCCACCAGTTTCCAGACGAAAGCGGCCAATGCCAACTGCGAAGTCGTGTTCAACCTGCCCTTCTGCAACGAGACGGCCTATGCCGTGCCCAGCAATCCGACACTCTACACCAACTCCACGCAGCTCGCCAACGTCTACGACAAGTACGCGTCCGACATGTTCGACACGTTCAAAAAGGTGCTGGCCCAGATTCCCTGCGAGGCCCCCGACACACAGCGCTACTCGCTCGCGCGCACCTGCGCCGACTGCGAGGCCGCCTACAAGAACTGGCTGTGCTCCGTCGCCATCCCGCGCTGCTCCGACTTCTCGGACAACTCGACCTGGCTGCAGCCGCGCGCCATCAGCCAGCCCAACCCGATCACGGGCGAGTTTCTGGCAGCCGACATCGCCTCGCAGTTCCCCAACACCACGGCCTTTAACTCGTCGCGCAACCCGTTCATCGACGAGCTCATCGCGCCCGGGCCCTACAAGGAGGTCCTGCCGTGCGAGGATCTGTGCTACAACCTGGTGCAGAGCTGCCCGTCCGACCTCGGCTTCTCGTGCCCGCAGCCGGGCTACATTGGCTTCAACACGAGCTATGGCCGCCGTTCCGAAGCGGACCTCGATGGCTTCGTGACGTGCAACTACCCCGGCTCGGCGCATTACTTTGCAGCCGGTCCTGCTGGGCCACGTCTGTCGTTGCTTGCCGTGGCTATGGCATCAGTCAGCAGCATGGCCGTAGCCATGATGCTGTAGAAGTAAAGGTTTAGTTAGGACGTGGCGTTTTGATTTCCTTTGATCTATTTTTGTACATTTTTTCTGCTCAGAATTCGGCGTTTCGGTCGGGAAAGCTACCAGCGAGGAATGAGCAACGGCGTTTTATGTATTTATTGATGATTTTAAATGAAGGCAGTATTCTTTGTTGTGAAATATATCATATTTGTATTATTTCCAGTAATTTAATGTCCAAATATATTTGTTTCATTTCATTTTCATCTTGAGATAAACACTGCTGCCTTTTTGAAAAAAAAAAAAAAAGAAAAAAAAGAAAAAAATTATGTTAAATTTCAAAATAAGCAGCGAATGAAAAATATAATTGTAATTCATAGTCATGGTAAATTGTATAATAGCAAGCAAAGATAGCCAAACCCAAACGCCTCATGACAACCGTCGATGCATCTATATGTCCCTTGAAACAATTCTATGCCTTTTTGGCATCCTTCTTGTTCTCCTGCAATTCCTTTACTTGCGCTTCCAATGAAGCAATCTCGGCTACGACGAGTTAGTATACCCGAAACAATATAGAATGTATAGACGGCACAACATACCATTTCTGTCGCTGCGAATATCATCCTGCTCCAGCTTTGACCAGGCAAAGAAGACGAGCTGGTAAGCGAGGACGGCCATGAGAGACACCTTGAAGATGGGACGGCCGAACGTCTTGAAGAAGAAGGACTGAAGACGTTAGTCGTGGGCACACTTAACACAGTTGAAGTCGGAACGGGGCCATACATATGCGGACGGCTCGGAAGAGGAAGAGTTCCAGCGGCGGCCGATGACGGAAGACCGAGGCCGGAAAGCCGGGCCTTGGCGAACAGCCAGCCGCAGGGCCGGCGCCGCGTTTGTGAGAAGGCGTCCAGAGATCATGTTGCGACGTGTCGTTTAGAGATTGTGTTGCACACGTGTTGTTTGACTCAACTCGTGTGTTTCGATATCTGGTCGTCGAATGTCAAAGAAGCCGTTGAATTGACGTTGGATTTTCACGGTGCAACTGTCAGCCAATCATTGCACGTGCGCAACTCCAGATGGAAGGCTCGCTCACTCACAGAGTCACAGGAAGGCGCGTCCGGCAAGGGCACGTTCCCCCCATACTTTTCTGGAACCTCCCCTGGAACTTCGGTAGTGACCCACTAAAAACCGGCACCCACTCGCTGCCTGGTCCCCTCTTCCTCCCCCTATCCAGAGCAAACTAGGGCCCTAATTGGCTTGGTGGGCGCAAGGAGCCAGCTGGTCTTGCTGGCAATTCAGGAGCAAAAGCGCAATGTGGCCGCAATTGGGGCCAGCTCGCCAGGAGGCTTTTGTAAAAGGTGTCGATCTGTCCCCAATCGAAAGTCATAGCTTCTTATATCAATCAAAACCACAAGCAACAATCAAGGGGCGACCTTCGACGTACACCGACTGTACTTTCTACAATTCACTTTTTGGCGACTGCCACCTTACGCATTCCACGAAACCTCTCCCTTTTTTTCGTTTGACAATTGTCTCGACGAAAACCACACAGCTCTAGCTTCTCGACGCGCCTCTTCGCATCGACTCCTATTCTCTCACGACAGTTGCATCGACACCTTCGATTCAACTTTACGCCTGCACTTGCACTCGCACTCTCACAATCCCTGTTCCCACGCGACATCCCGTCAACCACACACATTCACAATGGTACGCCCGTGCCTGTGGACAATGTCCACATCCCTCCCGAGCTGTCACCATCGCCATCCATCTACCCTATTATGTCAATACTAACATCTCTTCTCCCCTCAGGCCCAAACACCTGAGCAGCGGCGCCGCAACGCCAAGTTCGTCAAGGAGCAGGATGCCCGCCGCGGCAAGTCCGAGGCTGAGCTGAAGCGCCGCAACAAGGACGTGCAAAAGTCGCCCGTGTCGCCGCTTCTTCTTGGTACGCCCTTCCCGTGACGTTTCAATGACAAGGTCCCCTTCTCACGAGCCCTACTGACCTCCTCCTCCTCCAGGCGTCCTTGCTTTTGTCGTCTTTGGCGGCCTCGTTTTCGAGGTCTTTTCGCGCTTCTTCGTGTAAAGCGACCCCCGAGATACACTCCCCATATACGACACCCCATATACCATAGCTATAGCGGTGGCTTGAACACCACCTCGCACTCCCATCGACATGCCCACGGGGCAATTCATATACCATTCCAAAAGACCGGCACATCGACAGGCTGGACCGATACACAAAAAGAGAACAAAAATATAGGGGAAGGGATGCTGGGCAGGCAGCGGATGCCTTGCCGGCTCTTTGTACGAACAGACGGCGGTGGATGACAGAAAATGGATGGGCCAGAACAGACGTCCCGGCATCAAATGATGAGCCGTGGATGGTTCTCGCGCCTCGTTCCTCGTTTCCTTTTTGTTAATGTTTGGTTTATATGGGATTTCCTAATTTTTGTTACCTTGCTTTTCAGCGTCAATATCAACTTCATTTTTATTCTACTTTGGACATCTGGAATGGTTTGGGCTGAACGTATCTTACCTTGGGAAGATTGGTTGCGTTCGTTGTTTTGCTTGTCAGCAAGGCTGTGGCCGTCACTTGAAGACATCTCAGCCTTGCGGTGCCCCAACATATCGGCCATAAGCAGGTGCTACTTCGGAACGATGCCTGAGAGAGGAAGCTGGTAGTGTTGCTGTCGAGCCCTCCACGACGTTTGGGATACCCTTCGTGGCAAAGTCCAGACCGGTCGACTCGTCGAACACACCTCCCCTGACAACAAAACAGAGCCGCTTTGTTGCCTTCGGGAGGCTTTCCGGGGGATTGGGCAATGGATGCCCGGGTCGCCTATTCTTGTTTTGATTGTTCAAGGTCTCCACGTGTTGGAGAGAATACGAGTGTTGGTGATCCTGGACTCACGGAGTTCATTGTAGAAATGGAGAAGTTGGGATGGAGGCATAAAAAGGGGCACTTATGATATGTTGAACAACACGTAAGATCAGGGGCACGCGACGGCACTATTCGGGAGGCAGACTGAAAGGCAGACTCAGGGGGAAGATGCTCAAGACGCCCAAGCTCCGGAACTGTCAAATATTGAAGGCCCGGGAGGAATACAACAGCCGGGTAAAGGTGGGACGCGGATCTCCTCGTTTGCTTTTTTCTTGCCAGGGTGCGTGGGGAAAGGTTTAAAAATGGAAAAGGCTGAACACAAGGTTGAACGGCGACGGCGATACGGGACAAAAAAGTACATTTGATTCTCGTTGATATTTACTTTTCATGAACATTTTGTTTTGATTCCTTTTTTTTTTCCCTCTCGTGACTTTCTTATATGCATGTACAAACCGAATTTCTGCCGAGCCGAGGGACATTGATATCGAGAAACAGACGAGACACGAGACAAAGAACAAAAAACGGGACGAAGAAAGTGGTGGGAGAGAAATAGGAAAGGAATCAAAATAAAAATTCACGAAAAGGCTGCAAGCCGTTTATTCGCAAGTATCAAACATGAGTCGTAGGGCAACACAGGGCGCCACAGGGCAAACATGGCAAACATGGCAATGCAGGGCAAAATGCTGTAGACACATATCCATCACAATCGGGGACGATTTGTTCCTGCTGACTTTTTGCACGTCTCTCCCGCCTGTCGAATACACCCCTCCTTCCGCGACTTTGTCATTCTTTTCACTTCTTTTCTTGAATTCTGCTCTGGGCCCCTTCTGTCGCCTTCATTGAGTTTATCTTATCCAGATCTAGGCTGTTGTTTACGGGCTGCTTGTTTGGGAGATGTGTTGTATTGAAAGAAAATCCCACCAGTTTGGCCAACTGGCTTATTGTCTTATTCTTATTGTCTCCTTATATTATTGGGTGCAGTTGTCTTGGGGGAGTTGAAGGGTGCACAGAAAGAGTCTAGCCTGCTTCTGCGCGTCCTCACATGTTTTCGCGATTTGAGACTCGGGAGTGAGACAGCGAGAGTGAGCTACAGTGGCCGGAAGTCTATCTTCACATTTCTACGAGTACTGTTCTACGTCTATTTTGCACATCTGTCAGTAGGTACACCTGGCGCAAATATAGGAAATTTTGTAAGGAGTGTTTTTTACTTGCTTTTAAGAAGCACATCCCCGCGGCGGTGGGAAGGGGTTAAAAGGGCTAGCAGCAGTACCACTACTTGGACAGTGATCCAGCATCCCATGACGAATAACGGTGAAGAGGTGGCAAAAAATACCTCCCAACGCATTTTTCGTCGTATTTTTTTTTTTAGTTACTCATGGTTTGTAGCCCCCAAAGATAATCGACCTTACCTATCAAAGCTTCTGTGTCTGTACCACCGTCCCTTTGTGTAGTCTCAACCCCATCTAAAAAAACAATCACATGCACGGAGTAGACGCCGCTTGTATTAAGAGTGGCTGTTAGTAACAACGCTGTTGGAGGATTTTGACGAAATGGCAAAACATGAAAAAGTAGAGGAAACGTTCCAGTAAATAGGGAAATTTAGAACTGATTTAGATAAGCGGTCCTTCGTTTCTTCTTCGCTCTTCTCGTACATCGTCGAACTTTAGATGTTACAAAAATCAGCGAAACCGCGGTCCCAAACATGGCATCCATCGCGTCCTCATTGAGCTACACTGAGCTCATGGACCTTGTCTACTCCATCCCACCACTACGCCCCACCCACCTCGCCCAGGGCATACTCGGCACCGTGATCGCGCTCATCGTTATCGACACCATTGCCGTTGGCCTGCGTATCTACGTTCGCACAATCCTAAACCGAAGTGCATTCGGCCTGGACGACGTGCTTGCCGCCGCAGGTTATGTGTGCTATCTGGTCGCAACCGTATATGCGGCCGTGGGCTGCTTCTACGGCTTTGGCACACGCGATGCTGACCTCCCAAGCCAACTGTACCAAATCCGCGGCGCTCAGCTGTTCATGTGGTGGATAATCTCATATATATTCAGCATTCCGTTCATCAAGAGCGCCATCGCCGCCCAGATTATGCGGTTGACTAAATTGCGGTCTTATCGGATCCCATTATGGTTTGTATGTCCGCCTTTTATGTTTTTTTTTTTCTTCTTTTTTTCTTCCTCATATCTCTTTTGTATAAATAATTACAAAAAAAAATCTAACCTTTCGCCTTCTTTCTCAAGGTCATCGGTGGCTCTACCGCTAACGCACTGGCCGGCCTAATCGCCGTGCTGGTACACTGTAGGCCCATCTCGGCGAGCTGGACAGGGCAAGGGCGGTGCACCTCCAATTTGCCTCTACTCATCTTAAGCTACATCTTCACAGCCGTCGCCATTATCGTCGACTTTACTTGCGCAATTTTACCCTTCTTTTTGATCCGCAAGCTGAATATGAACGCTCGGCGGAAGTGGTCGCTGATGGTTATCCTGTCCGTCGGTATCTGCGCTTGTATCTTTACCGTCTTGCGCGTACCCTACATCAAGCATTACATGATTCCCCAAGATTCTTTGTATTACCTAGGCTACCTTGTTCTCTATTCGATGCTTGAGGAGGGCGTTGGCATGTTTGCGGCCTCCCTCCCGTCGCTACGGAAGCTGTTTGCCAACTTTTATAGGTCGTCGAGCCATTCAGGCCATGGTGGTCAGCCACAGAGCATGCAATACACTGGCGGCACCAGTGGTGCGTCCATGACCCACCCGAACCCCTGTGTGGTACAGGGACAGTTCTCCGCATCCGTGTCTGCCCAAAGGGACCATGACGAGGTTCAGGAAGACGAGGATGCAAACAGCCGACACGGGATTGTCATACAACGAGATGTGTATGTACAAACGGCCGACGCCGAGACACAACGGACGGCGTCTTCTGCGAGCGCCACCTAGGGGCTTCGTTTTGGACAATAAAGTGGTTTCAGGCAAGCTGGGTTAGGGTCAGGGTTCCACATACCGCAATACCGCAATATCGCAATATCGCCCACCACCACCATCACGATCACGATCTCTTCGATTCCGGCGTCAACGCTGCCATCACCATTCCATCAATACATGTGCTTGTATTGCCCAAGCCTGATTATCACAACAATCCAAATAGGGTCACTGCCTGTGACGGACAAAGATAGACGACATGCCAGCGCACAGTGTCTGAGTGTCTCCTCGATACCTATGATGCCTTTTGTGGTCTGGCTATTCGGCTTGCAGCCTGTCGAGGGAGGACCCGCTGATTCACAGAGAAAACGCGACGCAGCATCGTCGTCTTTGGTCTTTGCCACCGTCTTCGCCCTTGCTGCCACGTCCATCACCCGCCCGCCACCCGACAGCAACTGCACGCCTCGAATCCACTCGCAGATCAACGGTCAAACCTGCGGAGGGACCTTGCTGGACAGTCGAGACCTCGGTTTATTCTTCAAGCTCAGCACGGTCGCCGCCAAGATCCCCCCCCATAACTTGCCACCCAGAAAAACAACAGCTGCTGTCCGTACATGTTGGTATAGACGGCGGGTCGGTCACGGCGGTGGCAGATCTGGCTGTCAACGTCGCTTTCATATTTGTTGTCTGCCTGGCGTATACCCTTGGCATGGCTGGATCCGCTATCCAACGATAAGTACGTCGTAAAGGAAGGTTTGGTCTACACATAGTATCTGGAGGCACATGTTGTTTGCATATGCGACTAGGGCCATTCGCAGTTCCACCCTTCAGTGCGACGAATTCAAGTTGCTCTCACGTTACATAGGTTGAATGGAATTGTCGAAAGGAAAATGCAAACAAAGGTTGGAAAAAGTGAAATTGTGTACTACATATATGTATTAATTAACGAAAATACGGCCGAGCGGCGCTCCGGGATCGAGCCCACTTCTCTAGCCTTTAAAAGTCCGCGTCTTTGGCCGAGGCCTTGTAATTCATTTTGTTTTTCTTAAAAAAATTATTTGACAAACTTTAACAAAAAAAAAAAAAAAAAAAAATCGAACAAAAATTGACTGTCTGGGGCAATAACATCATATGCTTGTACAAACAATTCAGCCACACTTACGCGTCCAAGTCGACGCCGCTATTGTGAATCTTGTTCACGGCTTACAGCCGCATCTTTCCACTAGGGGGCCCGAACACAGACGTAATAGCCAACCCACAGATTATCGCAGTTGCTGTGCAGACCGCTGTTCCAGTGGAAGAAGAGATCGGCCGTGATGGTACCATTGCGGACGCTGTTACAGGTATCGCCGGCAACAACTTTGCGGTAGCCGGCGCAGCCAGATGACGTCCCGGGCTGGAGAGGAGAGGGAGGTCCACTGACGGTTGCGGGCGCGCTGACATCTTCCACGCTGTCTTTGGTGTCTTCTGTGTCTTCCGTGTCTTCCGTGTCTTCAGCTTCAATGGAGCGAGCCTTGATTGGAACTGCCCGAGGGGGGGGCCTTTGGGGAGGCGCTACTCCTATACAGACATAGTAGCCGACCAGGAGGTTGCTGCACGCCTTGTTGATGCCCTTGTTCCACGTGTAAAAGTTGCTGACAGGGATTTTGGCTTCCTTGGCAATCTTGTCACAGGTGTCGCCCTTGACATTCTTGTGGTAACGGAGGCAGTCATTTCCGGTGCCAGGTTGGAGTGGAGAAGGGACGGCCGCCGCACTATCGACGGTATTGGTCGCCTCTGTTGCGAATGGGATGCCATCCACGGCCGCAGCAGCGACGGCGGAGGTGAATGGGGCCACGCTCAAAAGCGCAACGGTGAGGACGGAAAGGAGTGTCATGATGATTGTGGAGGAAAAGCGCAAGGTAAGAAGATTGTGGTTGAAATGAGTTGTGTGCTGAAGATGTAACAAGAGACACAAGAAATAAGGCGGACGTTATTGGCTATTTATGCTCGTCGGACGGTGACTTTGCGACGTTGACCAGTTGAAGAATATTTGGAGTCCGAGAAGGATCTCAGTCAAAGACACGATGAATCCGAGCAAACACTCCACGATCGTGGCGGCGAAATTGGAGGGATTCAAAAGATATCAAGGGGCCGCGTCGATAGGCCGGTCTGCGATATTGGCCCTCGGACGATGCGCTCGAATTGTCTGTAAAATGTTTGATTTTGGGGGCCAGTGATCAACAGTAGGACAGCATCTTGTTACTTTACTTGCCTTGTTCGATCAGTGAAATGTGATCATTATTTTTGGGTTTCTTTTCTTTTCTTTTCGTTTTCTTTCCAGGATATTGCCGCTGTGATTTAACGGTGTGCTAAGAAGATCTGGAGCATCATGATGCTGCAGCTGCGAGTCATGTCTTTCGCTTCTGTGGCTTGTTGTTGGCAAATGCTGCTGGCACTCGCAGTTTATGGTACTGAATGGCTGCCATGTGTCGTCACTTACACGACCGCCAATGTCTCTCCAAGAGAGTGTACAAGACAAAAAGCAAGCAGGACAGAGCCAACTGCTCTGCCATTTCCCTACAGGCAATCTTGACATTGGCAACAGGGGCCGATATGAAGCGTCAATTTACAAAAAGAGGCTTTGGACGTACGTGTAAGGGACCGATGCCCTTCCCGTTAGCGACGTACATAACTTTAATTTGAAAGAAGGCGCAGATTGTTTGGCCCCTCGGGCGCGGTTGAACGCTGTAATGGGATTGGCCCACCTGACATCAAAATGGTCTACGTTGGTGGCCTATTCCTCAACCGTGTATCCCGCTCAATGTGTGCAAAAACAGCGCGGCACATAAATTGATGGAGTTGGACGGGCTGGGGGATTCAGAGGAGCCAGAGGAAGAAGCGAACAACAGAGGAGACTACGAAATACACCAGGCAACGTCATAACAACGTACAGTGCTGCGTTCCTGGATATCGGGCCGTGTGGCCATTTTGTTTGTGGTATTTTTTGTCCACGCCAACAACCGTCTGGCTGGTATCAACGTCGCCTGTCAATAACATGGCTCGTGGCCAACGGTATCAACAAAAAAACTCAATTATAATCTTAATCGACTAAAAACCACAATATAGATCTTAAAATACTGCACATGCGCACAGAAGACCAGAATAAACGAATAAACTCAAGCTCACAACCGATACTCGCGCACAAAGCGCTATTCATACAACTTCCACCATGCCGAGTAGCCGTCTTGGCTGCCACAAACATGGCCTGGTCTACACAGGCACACAATGATTGTGGCGATGTGCTTTCTGCACCTGTCTACGCCGCAATATGAGTGATGTTCAATGTATTAAATACGGTAGATACGGACCAACCCGCCTTGATTTCAAGTTTAGACGCTATATCGTCACGACCGGTGCCGGCTATGGCTATCCCAAAATAACCCTCTTCAGTCCCGGGCCCATTTACGGCATCCCCCAACGCCGCCATGCGGACTCTGCCTACACCCCGACCATACGCTATGCCGCCTTTCCAGCCAATGTACATCACCCACAGACCATCTTTGGATGGGGATTGTGTATCGCGACCCAAGACTATGAGGCCGACCGAGGATTCTGTCGTTGAGAATGAGTGTCTATCATTCGGGTAAAGAGAACCTGCTGTGTTTCCGGACTTTGACAAAAGAGCTAGCTCTACCAGGGATGAAGCATCAGTAACGGACTCCCGCTGGTGATCCTGCAAGAGTTTGGTTCAGATGGATGGCCCATCTGTACAGGACTGAATACTGAATACGGCGGGAAGGCACTGAAATCAAGAGTGTCAGTATACCTGATCGGGTTTAGTATTTGGTCGTAGCATCTCAAAACGTACGGTATATCAAAGGTTTCACCGCTCGTCCTCATCGTGTCTCTGGCCGTCTTTGCTCTTCTGTCCAGGAACAGCCGCTCACAGACTGTACTTAAAATTATCTGCTCAGTTGAGGCCATACTTACTTCCGTATCGATCTGCACCCCAGCTTCGAAGAGCTTTTGCTGCCAAATTATCCCGCGCCCAACTTCCGTTGTATTCGATCAAGTTGGCCCCGGCTCTCGACAAGACTGAGGGCCCAGCGTGGGAAGCGAGGGGGGGGGCCTTGGCCCTTCCTTGTTGCTGCCGACTCCACGGTCAAAGGGCTCTAGAAGGTCCTCAAGTCATCTCACACCATCAAGTCGTGAGCTCCCGCTAGAGGCGAAAGGTAAGTCTCTTTTGCAGTCAATGACATCTGAATCGATCTGATGGGGCGTTTCGACCACCAATCGCAGCGCCAAAGAGGCTTGTATGCTCTTCCAGAAATTTGGGCCAAGTTGGAGGCCGGCGGTGGTGGCTCGTTGTCAAAGCCAGGCAGGCGACATTGCCGGCGACGTTGGCTCATACTCGAAACATCCAGCTCGTCCCACTCGACGAGACTGTCATTTTGGAGCCGGTGGACAATGTCGACAGCAATGGCTTTCCGTTTCTGGTATTCATCATTGTTGAGTATTTCACTTGGCTGTTTACGTTTACCCTCCAACAACAGCCACTGAACCTCACCAGCCCATCCTGCCCACGAGAAGCAAGCTGGCAAACTCGGATCGCCGACGTGTCCGTGGAGATTTCGTCTTGAAAAGAAGGAAAGCGTTGACATAGTATGCCGGCAGTCCTTCAACACCGTCCGTATGCATGCCTGCAAAGAGTGGCCGGCTGATGCCATAAAATGCACGCAAGGCATCGCCATCGCGACACAGTATCACAGTATGCGGCCCGAAAACTCCTGGCTGAGCTGTAGATAGGCGTACAGACAGCTATGGATGCTCTGTTGATAGGCCCGGGGATGCGGTTGATGGGACTCTTTTTTCTTCTCTTTCTTGTCGCAGTCGTCTCGATCACCACCGTCGACGAACTTGTCGTCTAACCAGATGCTGGTGCCCTCATCGCAACAGAAGAAGACGCCCTTTTGCGTAAACAAGACGGCCCACAGGTCTCTTCGTTGTGCTCCGCCGACGGGACGACTCCGTCGTATAGTGACAGCGGTCCATCCCCCGGCAGCTGCGACAATGGTAAAGAGTGCACCGCTGAAGACGGCATGCTGTATCGACACACCCACGTCCAAGATGTTGTCGTCGTGGTGTACCAAACAGAGTACAAGAGCACATCAACCCAAAGGTAGCGTTCGCCAATGGCTTGCACCAGGTCGATGGCGTCGCACACGGTGGCAGCCACGTGCTCGCGGCGCACGCTGTCGGCCAGCGCACCCTCCGTTGTCAGATTGGCATAGTTGGAGGGAGTGAGCCGGCAGCTCGTCGGCCAACAACACAAAATACAAAGGCAAGCTTGGCCATGCCGTACATACCGCTCAAAAAACAACTTCTCTTCCGTGTCTAAAGTAACACCCATCAATGTCATAATAAGGACCAGGTACGATGTAATCTGGCTGGCGCCAGAAAGCTAGGCCAACAAGTACGACACAAGACTCTACTGGACGCGGCGCAGGTTGGCGCCGACTGTGAACGTGTCTCGCAGAATCTGCTTGATCCGGCGGAACTCGCTGGTTGTGTGGGCGGCCCGCACGGCGTCCTGGATGGCCGTAATCTCCATCCGCACGCGGGGGTGGTCGGCCGGCAGACCGTGTAGACGGACCAGCTCGGCCAGGGTATCGTCGTAGCGGTCGACCATCTTCAGCCCAAGTGGCTGATGATGGTGTGCCTCTTCTTCTTTAATTTTCTTTTGCCTTCTTTGAACAAGAGATGTATCATAGGGCGCTAAAAGGGGTCGTCACGACAACTTATTCGCATACAGTTGCTGCCTAAGGATATAGTTCTTGGTCCTTTTGTCAACCGTTTCGGTTTCGTCCTTTTGTGTCGCCCCTCGGTTCTTTTTTATTTTCTTATTTTTAGGTGGTTCATCATAAATGGAGACAAGTCGATCCCCACTAAAATACCCCAATATTCAAATTGACAAGGGGGTGCCCTAATACTCGAAACTCCACAAGGCGCAAGGCAGCAGGCATCCATGAATATTTGATAATAGCTTTCGTACTTTGTCGAGAGCCTGGCCTAACCGTTTGATTTTCCGTTTTTTTCTTCAAACCTTTTTCTTTTGAAAACCTCCAGAAAAGGGGTTTTTGGTTTTCGTCTACTTTCTCCTGTTCTGGAAGCATTGCCGACGATATTTCCGTCTTCGTAAACCACTAGCTGGTTTTCCAGAGTCAAAAGACCCATGAAGCCATGTCGTTCTGTCCGGACGTTGAATACAACCAGACGTTGCAATTCCTTTGACGATGTGTTTATTTTTATGAACGCCAGGAAGGAATACAATACTTGCAAGGAACACGGACCAAGTAGAACTGCTCCCAAGAAAAACCAAAATGTGAAGGAACAGCCTTATTTCTGACGTCTCTGCTAGCCTCACCGACTCTTACAGACATCAAGTTCAAGCCTAAACGGCTATAACGTTGCAGACGAAAGCGACAAGACAGAAACAAAATGTCGGGTCAGAGACAACGAGATGCATATCAAGTAAGCGGCAAGCCACAAAGAGCATCCAGTTCGAGGCGGTGCTGCTGTGCGTATGTAAGATACGTGGATTAATAATGTTGCAATTGCCATGCACTACATCATGGGTTCGTACTGAAGGATTTGTATAAAAAGGAGTTCGAGAATACAAAATTGCAACATACGTGCATAATAAGCTTTCCCTGCTGTCTGTTCACGGGATAGGGCACTGCATTTTGTAGGACACAGTCACACTGGGAATACCTGGAGTTCTGAATACGGGGCATCTTGCAGCCCCAATGCAACAAACTTGCCGCATCATAGGACAGAAAATGACTTGATATCAACCATACATCGTCCTTGCCATTCTTCCGCATTCGGACCTATTTTTGTTAGGCGTTTAATCTTCAACGTATGTTTCTAGAAGCGACAAGGCAAGGCAGAACGGAAGAATGGTTGCGGGCATGAGAAAAAAGAGAGGTTCGTTCTATAACAGTATGCCATTTCTGGGCAAATATATAAAAATATATATGGATATATGTTTGGAGTAAGATAGAAGAGTAGGGGGGACACGAGGGCGCGTAAAAGTACATTGTCCCTTTTTCTAATGCGGAAAGCAGAAAAATGAAAAAGAGGATTCTCGAGAGGAGGGTAGAAACCAAAATAGAAAACCGCGTACCCAAAAATAAAATCAGAAGAAAATGCAGCACGCATATAACCACGCAAGGAAAAGAAACCCCAAGAGACCAAAAGACAGAAAAAAAAAGGAACATCGATGAGACACATCGGAGAAGACACTCCAAGGTAACATGATATGGGGGTATAGAGCTGCCAATCAAAGCCAAAAAGTAGAATCTCTCTTTTTTTGTGTGTCTGTCCCTTCGAAAAAACGCCTAGCAAACACAATGCTCGGCGTAAAACTCGTAGTAAGACAATAAAAAGAAAACAGAAATAAGACAGCACACGAAGGTGCCTTGGGAGGGGAGGAGGGAGAAAAAAAAGCCCACGAGAAAGCCCCGAAGCAACAACCAAACAAGAAATAGCAACCGGAAGCCAAATGAAACGCCAATAATAAATGTCCCCTGTTATTATGTCAACCCAAGAAAAAAAAGAATCCCTTGCCAGCCCTGCCATGAACGATGCAGTGGGAAGGAAAATATGCATTTCCCCCCTTCCAGTAATATGAAATCAAATCGAAGCCAAAAGAGATAATAATAAAATCAAAAGAGTCGCATGCTCCATAGTGTAGTCGTAATCGTCGTTGCCGTGTATCTTTTTTTTGTAGTATGTTTGTAGAGAGCTGTTTATGAGTAGTAGGGATGTGTTCGGAGTGGATATCAGAAAAAAAAGGAGAAATGAAGAGGAGAGAGAGTTTTTCGTTAAGTTGGAAGGGGGTGTCGTGCGTCCGAGGACATGTGGGTGGACAATAATTAGGGGGTGAAAATGATGATCAAGAAAGGGAGGTAAGGTTGGGTGTGTCTAGTTCTCGTAGTCGTAGTAGAAGGAGCCGTCGTCGTAGGAGTACTGCTCGCCTTGGGAGACAGCTGCCTGGGTGAAGTCACTACTGCTGCGACTGCTGCCGCGGCTGCCACTTGCGCCGCTGCTGCCATAGGAATAGGTCTGGCTGCCGTCGTCGGCAACATAGTAGTAAGCACCGGTGGGTGCTGCGGTGCTGGCAAAACCGGCCATGGCAGCGGCCGAAGAGACAGCCATACCCGATGTCACAGTAGAACCGGCACTGCTGCTGCCGCCACTGCTACCGTGGGCGTAGACTGTTGCGGTGTCGTCAAAGTAGTAGTCCGACATGGAACCGGCGCCTCGCCGGCTACCGCTGCTGTGATGGCTGCCGCTGTTGCTGCCGAGAGACTCGTGGCCCTTGGCGACCATGAACCGAAGACTTGGGCCGCCCCATGGCACGCCGGAGAGCTGGTCGTCGATGCTCAGGTCCTCAGGGCCGGGAACCTGGTAGCTGCTGGCAGCATGTTCCTGATTGCGGGACTCGCGCTCGGAGCGCTCCTTCTGCTCGCGTGCCTTTTCGCCTGAGGATGTTAGTTTTGTTGATGCCTCGCGCCAAAAACAAGAATGGTACCTAAGGTGACGTAGTATTTTCCCAGATTGATTAAAGATCAGACTTACGGAACTTCCGCTGAGCAATTCGGTTCTGGATGCGGCGGCGCTCTTCCGGATCGGTGACCTCGCTCCAGTCGTCGCTCTTCTTGCTCTTGCCGCTGCCGTGTCGCCGGCTACTCGACGAACTCGACTTTGTGGCTTTTGTGGCGAACATATTGGCGCTGTCGGCTGTGTTGTTGCTGTCTGCTGCAGAGGAGGCTGACGAGGACGTTGTTCGTCGTTCTTTGGCCCGCTCCTTGCCTTTGCTCTTCTTTCGTTTGCCTTTTGCTTGGGAAGACTCTCGTTCGGTATCGGAGCCAGAATATTCGAGTTGTTGCTGCTGAGCCCGTGATATGGCACGGGGCGTAGTGGGCTCGTCTGCGTCGAAGTCGTACTCTGGTGTCGTGTTAGATTGTTGTTGGAGATTTAAATTGCCTGGATGGCGGGTTGCCTTTGAGTCTTTGTTTGGTATTTGACCCGAGGACATTTAAAAAGGTAAAGAAGAAGAAGATCGTGATGGAGGGGAAAGGAAGGAGGGGAAGAAACAAAAACGCAAGGAGGAAAGAAAGGCAGACCAAGTAAATATAAACAAAAAAGAGAGTGGAAGAAGTAAAAACAAAAATAGACAAAAACAACAAGAGGTTGAAGTATTAGAATAGCAATGGTGGAGAGAGTGACGAAGGTGGTGAGCACGAAAAGAAGACAAGACGAGGTAGATCTTGGGGCTGGGCAGAACAAGTGATATATATGTAAAATGTAGTTAGGAATTTAGGTTAGTGCAGTGGGATGCATGCAGGTGCACTGGCGTGTGTCTGTTGCAAGGGGGTGGGTGTGTGAGTGGGAGGTGAAGAATAGGCAAAGCTGAGAATGACAAGTCTTTCGTTGTACATGTGTTTTGTATGTGCTTGTTTGAAAAGGCTTAATAAAGCAAGGCTGGTGGATATTTTCTTTGACTTAGGTTGACTGTGTTTAGGACGAAACGGGGCAGAAAGTGGAATAGAAGACGGAAAACGGAAGTTATTAAATAACGAGTTTTCTTTGAGTTTTTTTCTTCTCTGTGGGCTGGATAGTGGGAATATTCTGACTCTTTTGAATTCTTCTTCTAGAGCCTTTTGACTCTTCAAGCAGATCCTGACTCTTTTATGTTTAATTCAACGAACACCGTTCGTCACATCTGACAACTGTGTCCAGATGTGGCCTCCAACGGTTGTCGAGGATTCAAATTGTGTCGTCAGTCGTCTCCGCCCGCACCCCCTTCGCCATGGCTCATTTCTTCTTGTGTGCCATCTTCCACACAAGATGGGGGGTACATCAGCCGCAGACATAGGACGAGATACTGCTGGCGGAAGAACGACAACGACGAAGACAGCATGGAGCAGCCTCCCAAAGGAGCAGTCAGATCGAGGACGACATGCAACAAAGCGTGGCTCGTCTTTACTCCGTACACTGTTCCGTCTTGTTTCCCCTTAATATGATGAGGCTTAGACGGCAACGGTGATGAGAGATGAGGATCACAACGCCCAATGGTAACTTAAGGTTTAGTTTGAAAAGAAGAGACGAGGGGAGGGGTGTGTTAGGGTGGAGGTCGACGACATTTGGCGAGGCTAGGGGATGACGACGACAGATCGAGAAGGCAGCAAACAATCGACACTGGACTTCGTTCCTGGACCTCTCATTTTGGCGCTCCGATGAAGCGGGTACGGGTAGAGCGGGATGGAGGAAAGAAGAGGGTGTGGAGTGTGTGACAAGCAGGGGTTTTGAAGACACGAGAATATCAAAAAGTCGACAACAGAAGAAAAGTGAAGATCGAAGAAAGCAATGCCAATACACAAGCTTAAACCAGTCGGTGTTGACGCTTACCTATTCAGCCCTCAGGCAGCTGTTTTGGCTGGCTATATCGAGGGATATGATCGTGCGTCGTACAGCCAAAAAGGATGTAAGCAGGTTGGTGAAAGACGTGAAATAATATAGAAATAAACTTCCCAAATTACATGGGAATGTGATGGGAGAGCTGGGAGACGAAGAAAGGCTCGGTATCGAGAGCTAGATGGTGGAAAGGAGGATACGTGTTCTGCTAGGCGGCTGTCAATATCAAAGGCAGAATAAAACAAAAGAAGGAAGCAAATGAAACATTGAAAGGGTGAAGAAGAAAGGGTAAGAAATACACGGGGACTTTAGGTTAAGGATGTCGTCAGGGGAAATAAGGAACAGGGAAAATAAAAAAGGAAAAAAGATGAGCAAAGGAGGGGGTAAGGCTATGGAGCCAGGGCCACGAGGGGGGGCGTGTGACTATGTCAACAAACGTGCAAGCCACTTGTGCAAGCACACCCGCGGGTTTGAATCGAGAACAGTTTAGATGCTGCGGGAGAAGAGGCAAAGCAAAACCCCACTGACGTCTCTGGCAGTTCGTCCAGGACTAACAACAAAATAGAACAAGAGGATTGATTACATGAGGTTGAGATGAGATGCCGGGGTGTTGATGGCAGTGTGGGGTGGGAGGGAGATGCAGAGAGAAAACGTGAGCCGCAGGACTAGCGATGCCAATGACGACGGCACGATGGTACCAAAAAGTCTGCCTAAGGATATTATCGAGGTTGTTGGAGAAAGACAAAGCAAGGTGCGGGCGGTGGTGGTGTGATATCAACGGGAGTTTGAGGGCAGATGTACACACAAAGTAGGATGGAGAATGGAGAACGCGATGCGGCAAAGCAGAATAACAGAAGCGAGGCAAAACACACTGTGGATGTACTTCTCAGACGGATATGAACCGAATACCCCGTGTGATGCGAGCAGAACCAACAAGAATCGCGAAAGAGAGGTCAAAAAGCCCGAACGGCAGTCTGAAAGTTCCGAGCGGGAACAAGTAAAAACAAAACAAAAAATTAAATAAAAAAAATTAAAGAGCAGAATATCCCGAAATTCCTAAATAGGAAGGGTAAAAGGTAAACTGAAATGAAAAGAGAGCGTGGGCTGTAGGTTGAGGCGGGAGATTGTGTTGCGTATGCTGCTAAGGCAGCGAAATAAACAAATCCCAAAAGGGACGGTGTGCGAGAAGAAGTTCGTTTTGGAACAAGCTCGAGTGGAGATTGAGACACAAGTCTGGCGGATGACATAGCCACATCGGCCGTCATAGACGCGACCGGGGGGTCAAAGGAAGTAGCACGGATTCGAGAGAGGGACGAAGCAAAACAAATTGGAACCGACAATAAATGTACGTACCGTTTGGTGGTGCTGGAAATGATTTGGTGGAAGAGAAAGAAGAAGTCTTGAAAGCAGGAAGACGAGATCTGGGAGTCGAGGGAAAAAAGGGGCTGACGGGGAGGCGATTAGAGTAAATAGGCAAGAGCAAACGGTGTTTTTATCAGATGGCGGCAGGAGCAATGACGAGCGCCGTTAGTGTTAAGTTTTGGTTTGCAATTGTTCCTTCCCCGGCGTTGATCCCGAACGGAAGGAGCTTTCGAGCGGAGGGAAAGGGCAGGAGCAGGAAGAGGAAAGAACAGATGGCAAAAAGAAGGGCAACACAACAGCAGGAATGGGAAGGATGCCGGCTTTCTGGAAAAGGCAGGATCCCGAGGAAGAATAAACTCGAGGAGCACAGGAGAAATCAAAACCCAAAACAACACATGCAAATAAGAGAAGCACAAGACGACTGACGGCATAACACGAGGATGAGAAAGACGAGAGACACTGCATTCAACGGAGACGGGATGGGACAACAGTAGCGGTGACTTGCATATGTGCAGGATAATCTACAAGACAATGGAGTTCAGACTACCTTCATGGATGAAAGTGTCTTGTGACGAGAGAAAAAAAAGGAAAATAAAGAAAGCACGGAGCGCCGGCCGGCGGAAGAGAAAGGCTTGGGCAAAATAGGCGAGACAGGATAGGAACAAGCATGCAAGCAACGTTAGGAAGAAAAAGAACGAGAACGACATGACAAAACGAGGTTCTAAACGCCCATTTGGGAAAGTCGAAAGCCAAGAACGAGAGAATTAAATGGACTGGCGCTCCCATGCTACGTTAAACAGAAAATAAGAAAAGAGAAAAAGAGAGGGTGAAAGCAACAAGAAAATCAAAGCAAATCAAACCCGTGCTGAAAAGAAGTATCTTCAGGAGACAAAACACAGCAAAAGGATACATTGTGTTAAAGCACAGCAAGCACGGCAGTGGTTCGTCAAGGGTGCACACCAAGGAACACAAGCCAAGTGGACTTGGGGGGCAGGTGTTAGTCACAGCGGAACCAGGGGGTGGGTGTGGGCAGGAGCCACTACGGTGGTGTAAGCCCGTATGGGGGATAGTTCCAACCGTGTTGGACCAGGGCCATGGATGGGAGGCTAATAAGGCGGGCTCTTGCTGCCGCCGCAGAGGCGCCGGGGCGTGGAGTCGGGCAGGCACTGGGCGAGACTCGTGCGAGGAGGAAGGAGGTCAGGACGAGAAAAGGGAGGAAGGAGCGAGTTACGAAGGTACTTACTTAATTCGTGTTGCTTTGCTTTGCTTTGCTTCTCTTCTCTCTTTTTTTTTTTTTTGTTTCTTTTTACTTCATCCAATTCTTCCTGACCGCGCATACGATATGCTGCTCGGGCTGCGCCGTGCGAAGTGCGGCTACATAGGACCGTTGCACTCCATAAGGCGAAGGATTACTCCGTACACGATTGCACGATTGCACGATTGCACAATTGCACGATTGCACGATTGCAGAGTTACATAAGTGGCATTGGCGGCAGAGCGAAGCAATGAGGAGCTTTTGTCAAGTTATTGCTTGCAATTAGGAAGGCACGTTCGAGTCTGCACCGACCTGCAACAGCCCGCACCTGCCAACTGTCACGCCCTACGACAACCCCGTAGATTCTCGCTATTGCCCCCCGAGACCAACCGAGCGGCAAGTGAGGAAAGTGAGATACAAACTTGTATATTTGCAACGTACAGCGTACTACGCGCGAAAAAAAGAAAGACAAGCCAGGTCCGTTGCATTCCCATATTCGAGTCCATTGGAGATCTCGACACGGGCCCTGCAGGACAGAAAATAAAATTCACCGGCGAGCGGATGGCAGCGGATTGTAGCGGTTACACAGGGATAGGTACAAAGGGACCAAAATAAAAGCGTATTTGAAATTCTAAAATGTTAAGAAAGAAATAAAAATGGGAACGAAAATATGGAGAAGGCTACGGGTGCGTACTATCTCACAAGTTCGACATGGGACAGAGTCAGTTGAGTCCGACGTCAGGCAAAGATTGGCGGATCGGCCACTATTTTTTGGACTACAAATGTCGCAGACTCATTCTCGCAAACGTTTAGAACACAAAAGAACACCAACTGGCGGGCAGGTCGACAGGGCTGGGCCGACAGTGACGCGCAGGTTTTAATGGATCGCCATTTGGCCGCCCTTTTGCTCGGGCGTTTTCAATCGATAGCATCTACTGGAGCGTCTACTTTGATACAAAATGGGTGCAAAAAGGTGTACGGGTTACTCCATGGGGTGTAGTGCGGGACGTCAAGAAACCCTTATTTCTGAATTGTTCTTTGTTGTTTGCCAATTCTCATTCTTATTTGTTCGGCGGGCGCGATCGAGAGCCACGCCGTTGAGTCGACAGACCGGTTTTTGCGGATTTTGCAGGGCCAGGCCAGGCAGGCGGGTCTTGTTCCTAGGGCTGTAGGACTTGTCTGTCTGTGATTGTCCTGGCCATCCATACTTGACTTGTACATCTACATCAACACCTACCTTTAAATCTCACTTCTCACTGGTATTTTGTATCCTGGCGAGCTTGGCTTGTATAGATAGGGCTCGTAGGACAAAGGCTGGAAGGATTCTCTATTTGAGATTTGTGTCCTATTCTTCTATTTCTGATTTTCGGATTTCCCGACTTTCTCACGCCAACAAACGGCGTTGACGACGTTAACACCGAGTTTGGAAGGACAAATGAAACCGTTCGGAGGAAAGAAAAGGGTGTTAAAATCCATTCTCCATCTTGTACCCCTGTCGTACTGAGAACTGCTCCATCATTCCCACCAGACCGTTTCAAAGGCGCAGTGGCCTGGCTTGTTTGAGAAAAACAACGATAATTTAGAACAAAATTCCCACTGAAAGCATCACATTGATTAGGCATCCATATTTTCTGACCTCTTGGAGCTCTGGTAACAGGAACTTATCTGTGATGAGGAGCATGCCTAGACGCCAGGCTCGCTAAAATAACACAACGTCAAAGCCGCACAGGATGGGATGGAAAAAAAAGCCACCACTACGACGTACAACGGTGGGTGAGAAAGTAGAATTAGCCAGCCAGGGGTGAGTAAATCAGGATGATTAACAGCGAATAAACGGAGAGTGCACATGTCATCGGTGTGAGCACGGGGGCAGTAAAAAGTACTTTTACACATGTACTCTTTTTTCTAGGCACGGCATTTAAGGTTTTTGGAGCCGCAAGCCAGGCACTGATCCCGCCTTTTTGACTGTCCTTTTTTGATTTTGTGTCACAGATCGGAGGGCGTATGATGAATCTCGTAATCACTTATCATCAACGCCATACCGGAGTCGGCCGCTCGCTGCGGAGGACATCTACTCCGGTTACCGAGCGATCGTGAAGTAAAACTCGCTGGGCAAATGGAATAATAAAGAACAGATTAAACGAGACACAAGAACACGAAAAACTTGTCTGAGGCGCAGGGGATATGAGGAGTGAGATCGATGTGCTGACATACACATGCTAAAAGCCAAGGATACTGGGACTGGACAAATCACAAGATCGTAGGAATCTTCATCGATTGGCGAGTACGAAAACGAGCGGTGGGTGCTGTAACGGGCACACAGAAGCACGAGTACCGAGCCTTTTGAAATAGTCGGACAAAACCCATGGCGAGGCGCGATGTCGATCGTGGAGCGGGTACGGGTACGGGTACGGAGCAGTGAAAACGGACTACGGAGCAATCAATTTGCCTCGCGTTTGGACTGCGGACCTGCCTACGTCTTGTCGGGTGTACATTTAGAAAAACAAAGTGACAACGGATTTGAATATTTGTCAAAGAGTCGTGATCGTCTCTTTTGTCAGAAACACATAATAGAGGTCTTTAAAACGTCTTTCATCGTCATACTCTATGAAAGCAGTTCAAAGGATTGATCCGACCCATTGTTTTTGGCGTTCGCTTGTTAATACTGCCGATAATTGATTTTCGATATTGAAAAACGGATTTACCTTGCTCTGGTTGGTCTTAATACGTAACAACTCTTCTTTCTCCGGCCCATATCCCTTAAACCTTGTCGTTTATTTATTTTTATTCTTGATCGTTTTTGCTTGGGTCCCGTGCCCATGCAAAATCCTCCCAACTGCCTTTTAAGTCCCAAGGCTGGCCAGCCTCATTGCCATTGAAAGTGGGATGGGCTGGTGGGTGCGCAAGGGAAGAAAACGCGACGGGACGCAAGAAAAAGAAAAGGAACAGCCAAACAGCGAAACAAAGATGAAATAAAAGCCACAGAAAAGCACCAAGAGAAATGCAGGGAAATCCCGCGGCGGTAATCCTCCGTAACACACCAAAAATATATGGAATACAAAGCACAAACCTGCACTTGATCTTACCTAACTAATTAAAATCCCACATGGAAGAATAGAACATTGCAAAGAAGAAAGAAAGAGGAAAAGAGCGTGCCGCAGCAGCGGGACATCGCGCCCATTTAGGCCCACCGTGGGGTTGGTTGCCATTTCATCGTGGGACAGGATGAGAACTCTCGCTATCCCTATTATATTTTGTGAAGCTTGACCTGCTGCTCACAATTTGAGAAAGACAACTCGTTATTCCTAAAAATACAAAATACTTTCAACTTTCAAAAACTTATTTTTATCTTGCACTGTTCTTCTATTTCTCTTCCATCTTGGCATTGTAACGTCTCTAGTCTTAGATCCTCACTAAACAGAAGAACGCATGCTGGACGAAGGTTCGTGGTTTTCCTCTAAGCCATTTCAAGCTTCATGTCACGAAGCTGTTTATTGCTGCCGATGCCAAGCTGTCTACGTACTTGTCGATATTTATTTTCCCGTTTCCCTTTTCGTCGTATGGACTGCCAGGACACACGAGTAATGTGATATTCGTTTCAAAGCCCAAGCGTATGTTGTCCAATACGACGCGTTTCATGCCAGTAGCCTTGGGTCGTTTTGTAATGGGATAGGCGCCGTCTCGAGCACAGCCTCGAGGAATAAAATGAGCATCCACGCAAGGGAGGGTTCCATACAAATGGGATTCGAAGAGAGAAAAAGGACAGAGTAAAATGTGCTTCAGATCTTGCAGCACACTCTCTCTCCTCAGCTTCAACTCCGTACCCCGTGCAACGATCTCCAGGCAGCCCTTTTTCTGAAGCACAGTTAAATAACGGACGTATATTTCTGTGTGTGACAACCACCGCATAGAAAAAAGGTACAAAATACATCGTGCATCATACTGCATCATATCGCGCGCAGAATACTAGAACAGACCAAACCTTAATCGGACATTTGCTGTTTGTGAACGAGGCTCTTGACTTGCTGCATACAGCATGCACTCTAAATGCACCTGCACTTGTGAATATTCTTTGAATTCCGCACTCTGTACGGAGTACATCTGAACGCGGAAGGGGTTGATACGAAATACGAATATCGAAGAACTAGGAGAAGACTGTTCTAGCCAGAACGTGCATCTTGGCAACGACTCTGAATCTGCAACCCCAAACGCGACTTACATAAAATCAAACTGGCCTTTCCTCTTTCCCACTCAAAATATAACAAAGGCGACCGACGCCCGAGACAATCTTGAGCGAAAAAGACAGGCTGGCCGAAACGAGAAAACGAAAGCAACGAAAAGGAAACCGAAAAGAAAACCAAAAGAAATGAGGCGTGGCAGTGCAGTTTGGTTGCAGTCAAGATACGATATACGGGAGTACAAGACCGGTCGAGGTATTACTGAGTGTACGAATGTATTCCAATCCAAAGAACCAACAGTAGCATTGACAATTGCAAAGATGACAAGTAACCCCAAATCCCAAATTCGAATCCTCAGAAAGGACCCAAGAAATCAAAATCAAAATAAAAAACCAAGCCAAAAAATGCCCCAAATGTTGTCCCAAGACCCCCAAAAACGAAACGCGAAGAAAAAGACGAGGAACAAACCAGATCGGAGCTAGAACAAAAGAAGAAAAGAAGCCAGCCCACCCCCTAAAAAAGAACCCCTGTCGACGGCGTAAACCGGTGAGTTCGCCGCTTAACCGTGCTGGACCCAGAAGCTGGCAGCTGCCAGGTGACGTCGTTTGGGGCGGTTTGGGAGGTTTGGGGGAAGGGTATTAGCGGGAGCTTTTTTGGGTTCTTTGATGCTTGGACGAGCCATTTTGGGCGACTCGAAAATGGATTACGAAACAGACGAAAAGAGGAAATGAAATGGAAATGACAGGAGGACAAACGGAAGAGGGAAATAAAGACAAAATACGACAAAAAGGGACAAAAATGAGGAGTATCCAGGAACAATCAGGAAAGCCAGGGAAATCAGGAACAATCAGGAACGGCATATCTCCCAAAGAGGTTTGAGGTTCTCCTCTTACAGGGCTGGAAGGCTCACTGAGCATATCAAAGATAAAATTTGCGCTGTCACAAGATCAGTCAGGACGAAGAGAAGTCGGACAGCGGGAGGGACAGGAAAGAAATGAAGAAAAGAGGAGGAGAAGCCAAGGGATGGATGAGGAGTCAGGAACAAGAATAGAGGGGACCAGGACCTGGAACGGTCGACCGACCACACCCCAAGAAGAGAGACCAGGGGGCATGGCGGAATACCGATCAAAGGAAACAGGCCGGGGCTGGGACTGGGGGTGTCTGCGAGGCTGTTGAAGAGGGGTGTGGGCATCACAATTCTGAATTTCTGAATCACTTGAATAAGAACTGCTTCATTGGCACCGAACTGAACTGAACAAAATGGGACGTCCCGCGGGTTAGACAAGGTCAAGCGAGACGCGACAGGCGACCCGATATACACCAAATTTTTTAAAACGGGACTCCTTGACACCCACGCAAATGGAGATGCGGTCAAATGCGGTCGGATGCGCTTTTTCAAGCCCTTTGGCATTCTCGCGGTTTTTGTAAGACTTGCCAATGCGGATGCAATATGCACCACATTAAATACGGAGTCAGGGAGCCACCCAGGATGACTCACTGCCGGAGATGTGTGGATGTTAGTGCCCGCCGTGGTGTTTTCTTGGTGTTTTCTGGAATTCATCCCCGTCCACAGTGACGGCGGAAATGCAGAGTGCAGAATGGAGTCCAAAGAACTGGGGACATGCAAACCATGTGCACGATGGGGCCGCAGCCATGACGATATTTAGCTATGCGACTCGATCGTGGGCCGTGAAGGAGTGAAGGATGAGACGGGCATGAAAAAAAGGCGAAAGGGTAAAAGTGCGAAAGGCTTGGAGATGACAAAAGAAGCAGAACTTGCAAGTGCCATACGTCGTTTGGACAGTCATCCTGCAAGGAAGGAGCCACAACGTAATGATGAGTACTTCCGTATTAGTGAACAGCCTCTCTCACACGAGTCACATTGCCTTACTATGCCTGCCTCGCCTGCCTCAGGTTGCGTCCCTATCCACGCCTTGGCCGGTCGCTCCTTCTGCACGTCGCCAAATCCCTCAAACCTGAGCAAGAGCATCAACGCTTTGCCTTTTCCCAAGGAAAGATCCCGCAGCGCCCGTAGCTCCTTCCATATCTGCATTCTCCTGCAAGTACGACGTATCGAGTAGTATCTTACTTTTGCTGGCGCGACCGCCCCCAATTTCCCCGAAACCACGCTCAATTGGGGGCAGGAGCTGTCTTGACGTGAACGAAAAGGCGGGAAAAGCGAAACAGCGCCAATATCAAAAGGTTCACGGGAAATGTTGCTGCCTAACACACAAGGCCAGAGCCGGTTCCTTTCATCCCCAGAGATACCCTTTTGACTTGACATTGACTTTGTCACTTTTGACTTTTGACGTATTTTAACATTGACCTGTGGATCATCTGTTGCTCCCCGGCTTGGCAGGGATGGCTCGACATGCCATTCATTGTGTGCAGTTCGAAGCACAGCGGTCGATTAAAACGGCGCGTGAAAGCCACAGTGCAGCCTCTCGTAGTTACAGGCACGCGATGTTTTCTTCTGTGTGTGTGAAGGTTTGTGTGATTCTCTGAAAAAGAATACGAAACGGGCATTCACAGCACACCGCCGGTCGTTAGGTCTGCCCGAGCCTCTGCCAAAAAGGGTATGCGCGGGGAGTCATAACTTCCTTCAAACCTTGTCGAGGGAAACCGCGAAGCACCGTTTTTTGGCGAAGAAGGAAGGCTCGAAGCGAAGGGCTCGCAGTTTCCGCCCGTTTTCCCTACCCAGCCCAGCTTTACTTTCGCGCGTCAAATCGCCGAATGGGGAAGGGACAAGGGTGCGCACGGCCAATCACAGCACCGAAAACACGAGGAAATACCAGCTCCGTACCAATAGGACACATTCTTTCTCTGCCAGAATCTCTCTGACCGTTCAAAAAGTAAGCAGCGGCGGCCGGTACTTACAGCTTGCCCGTGTCCGACGGGGGCGCGTGCCGACTTTCTCCCTTCCCTGCCTCGCCTGCCTTCTCTGCCAATTTGGCTTCTGGCTTCTGGACTTTCTGGATCTCACCAGCTTCGAGCTCTCCCCTCACCTTTCGAGCATTTTCGAGACATCCAGATCCCGTTTCTCTCTCTTTTTTCGACTCCGTTCCCTGACGCCTGCCCTCTGGGACATGAACGTTTTTATGTTTCTTTGTGACAGTTTCCCCAGTTTTTGCTAGCTGGTTTGGTGGAATTTCGTGTCGGCCAGTGCCAACACGAAGACACGTGCTCGAAGGACGCTGTCTTGGCGCGACAAGCTGTCAGAGCCAGCCAAACGGAGCGCAGAGAGCATCGAGTCCGAGCCCCGAGTGGGATGCTCAAGGCAGCAAAAAAACGTGTGGCCTTGGGTTTGATGGTGGGCAGCCGTGACGACAGCTGTTTGATGTCATGATTTCCACCCTTTTTGGCTGATGCAACGGCGTGTGGCTGTCTCTTTTCTTCCACATCTCACAAGAGGATGAGTCTAAAGCTGCTGCTGCGCACAATGCACAATGCACACTGCAGTGCAGTACAGCCCGCCGCGTGTACCACAGAGGACAGAGCATTGCTGCCTCATCTCTTTGTCTTTGGATGGTCCTTAGTTTTCTTTTTGTGCCATGGAATAGTTCCATTGCATCTGGAAGAACTCTCATTGAAGCTTCTGGTGTTTGACGCAACACAAGACGTACACTCATCGTGTATCATGCATCATTCTCACATCTTGCAGGTTGATATGTTGTCGGCCTGGGCTGGTATACGTCGGCCCTATTACGAGTATCACAAACAAAGGCTTTGTCCTCAAGGCATCATCACTACAAGGTTCTCATGATGTCGATATTCGTTGTTCTGTTATTATGTTTTGAGATGTTTGTTGTATGCCAGCTAGGCCGGCATATCGCAACATCCAATTCTCATCCTTTGTGTTGCCTCAGCCTGGCCTCAGCCTTGCCTTGCCACGTACCAAAGCTCAGGCACCGTTATGTTCACCTCCACATCCGTAGCAAATCATCGATATTCCATGTTATCCGGGAATCACACAAACCCCACGAATAGGGGACGCCGTTTTGGACGTTCGGCACTTGGTGATGAGAGGCAAAACGTGAGGCGGAAAGACAAGACGTTGGACAGCACATTGGTCTAGAAGGGGAACCGAAAGTTAAAAAGTGGCTTCCCATCTCACGTTTTTCTCTTCTTTTGGTCTGGCCAGGTCTTGTCGAACGGAGGATGATGGATGATGTGTGGTAGGGCTGAGCCAGGCAGAGACATAACGGAGTGTCATGCAAGCCTTACCTTGCTCCGTACTCCGTACGAGCTACACACACCAAGGCACAGACCAGGCGAGGCCGCAACAAAGCTGTAACAAAGACAAAGACGAAAAAGGACCGGTGTCTTACGTTTTCTCTGGAAACTCAAAATAAGATACAAAAGCTTGAACAGGAAAACGGTAAGTAAGCAAGGTGCAGGTACAGAGGACAGACAGAGGCACAAAGAACAAGCATCACACTTCAGACGGGCCATCCCGAAGCCTTGGTTACGGGAAACCCACATACATACATACCCATGGACCATACCTTATTTCCTGAACTGGTGCATCCCACACGCACGTCGCACTCGTAACAACTCCGTGCCTGGCCAGGCCTTTGCTCCGGTCGACTGGGTTGACTGAAGAGGGAGGGGGTGCTTCTTGATACGAAACCAGACCCCAAAAAGAGCCGCGTCACGCCAGGCAGCAAGGCTGTTCTTTGGGCTTTCTGGGTTCACACATATCCCTTTAATTTGGTTGGACCTTTTTTCATTTTATCTTTTTTCCTTTTATTTTATTCTCGTCCTAATTTCCTAATATCTTGTGACCTCCTAATATCCTGAGGCACCGGAATTCTGACGCAACGTCTAATGCTCATCACACCCACTCCCGGTAGAAAAACAAACAAGTGTCCGAGATGGGTGGGTTGTATTTCGTGTCTGAATTCGGCAGCCCCGTCCGCTCTTTTGGACTCACGTTATTCGATGCTGAGCCGCGCCCGGAGCGGCAACCGCTGAGTTTAAACCATCCTCACACACCTGCATTGGCTGTCTTTTGTTGGCCTTCCATTCTTGGTCATCTCCGTCGACACAACTTGTACCCACTCGGGCACCTTGCTACCCACTCCCTCTATTGATCTTCGTCCATGAAGAATGGCTGGTATCTCGAGTCCAGGCTGCCACCCAGCGTCGTCCGTCTGGGCCTCGATCTGCTTCTGCTTCCACTGCTTCCCCGGCTGCTGCTTCTCGGACCTGGATCGAGAGTGACCCGGCGGCTGCGACGCCGTGGCGGCGACCCAGGAGGCGGTGCCATCTCGCGCTTGCAAAGGTTGTCCGTGAACGGGGCCACATAAATCGCCCTGGGTCTTGTTCTCAGGGGAGGGACAGCAAGGCGGTCGGTGCAAGGTGTAAATGGTGGCCCAGTACCAAAAAGTGTATCATCACCGCTCATGGTGCCTGGGGCCCCAGCGATAGATATGGGTGAGGCTGGACTCGGTTCCTTTTCCTTTTCCTTGGCTTTGCCTTGGTAGACAGTCTCCAGCTTGACCGCGGAGCCAAACTCCATGGTGTCGACCAACAGGCCGTCCTCGCCGTCGGCATAGGCCTCCAGCGACTTTGCAATAGAGACGTTAGACGTGGCCGAGCTCTTGGATGCTGCCGATATCTTCCGGGGATGTTGAACACGGTGCTCTGCTGCTGACCCAAACGTGTCATCACTCGGGGGATCGTCTACACCGTGCTCCTCTTGAACTTCTGTATCTTCTTCAGGCCCAATCTTGAAACTGGGAAGGCTCTTGCGGCGTATAGGCAGTGCCGGGAGAGGCCTCTCTGTCCGGCGGCTCGTAGGACCCCCGACGGCAAAGTTGCTTGGGCTCGGTGTCGACGGCGATGCCTGCTGGGTCTCGGTATCGGCTGAGGTCTGGGCCCGGCCACTCGCATTGGCAGAGAAATCAAAGCCAACATTATTCTGTTTTTCACCACCTGTCTTTGACGGGCTTGCAGTGAGGAACTCTGGCTTGTCATCGGGTGCCAAATGGAGCAGTTTCAGGTTCTCCCACGACCGGTAATGGAATCGAAATGTAGCGTAGGGTTCATCTGCCGCATCGATCAAGTGGTAGTTGTAGTAGTCTGCCGTTTCGGGGTTCTCTACGAGGCCGTTGCTGATGAGACTGTTTTGTTAGAAAGGCAAACACGGTGATAGGAAAAGCAAACAGGACACTCACGCAATGCCGTAATTATCACCGCCACGGTACTCCTCGGGATGCGGTGCAATTCTGCGTCTCGATCTCGCCCGGTAGACCTGCACTTGGATGAGTCCACCATCATTTGCAACGGATGTTCCACCAGAGCCCTGGTTCACGAAGCGGAAGCAACGAGACTCGATGCCGTACTCGGTCATAATGACGCCATTGTCATTGTACTGGTAGTGTGCCGAGGGCTGGAAGAGAGCTTGGTGTGCTACTCCGACCGTCGTTTCAGAGAGCTCGGTGCCCCAGGACACCACATGGCGACCGTTGATGATGACCAGAAAGAACAGGTAGTTGTGCCCGACCTGGGGCCGGCCAAAGGTGTACCGAAAGTAAAAGTTGGTGTCTATACATGATCAATATTAGTAGTCGTAGCTAGAGGCAAATATATCTGCAAACAGATTGTTTGGCTACTCACCCGGAGCAGACGGGATGTAAACGGATATCTTGGGGTCGGCATGTTGCTGGCCATCGCCCATGAAGGTGCCGTCCACCTCTCTGCGGCGTCGAGGGCTTAGGAACATGGCACTATTGTATCTCGACGACTGCAAACCGTCGAGTCTAACTGAAGAGCCATCAGGGTGAGGGTACTCGGGGAAGACGCTGTGGTTAGATGCTGCCACGATGGACAGCTCGATGCCACGAAAGTATGGCATCGTGAAGCAGGTTCATGAGGATATGTTTTGTTGGTGGTTGGTTTCATCGGAAATCTAGGCTGCAGTACGGTAAGTGAAAAGTCAGACGCTATCGTGAGAAAATATTGATCACGTTTGCACATAAATATGAAAAGGAAGGAGGTGCCTTGGCACTGAGAAGGGAAGGAACGACCACCTCTCGCGCCTTCTCAAAACGGCTGCACAGTGTCGCGGCCTTGCCACTCTCTCCACATTGCAGGCCATGAATCAACTGTGACTTGCAAAATATCGCGTCTCACACGGCCAGCATCGAAGCTGCCAGAATTTCGTGCACCAAGTCGTTCAAATGCCTTTCAATTGTATGCGGGAAACCCCTCAACGTTAAAAATGTACAATAGGTTCTCCCCCAACTCGATCCTGAACCGAGTCTCCCAAGATGCCAGAATTCTTCATTTCGTATCCGTTCTCGCAAGGTGTTTATGCCATTGCGTCCAGCACCTTCTGTGTGTCCTCCTCCTTGCCCAGCAGGCCCAGGTGCCGTATCTGGCCGGCGTTCGGTGCGTTGTCTCGTGGTCTGGCGGCGTCGGCCTTGCGGAGAGCAGCCTGGAGCGTTTTTACGCGGGCAGCCTGTTCTGTCAGAAATTTGCGACGAAGTGAATACACGACCGTAGGATTTAACTCACCTCCTTCTTGTGGTGCAGGCACTCGTAGTAGTCCTCGAGCTGGGGAGAGCACTTCTTCTTGGCGGCCTGGTCCTCGCCGGAGGCGTTGATGGCGTAGCAGGCGAGCATCTCCTGCCAGAAGGGGAAGCACCGGCCGGGGCCTAGACGGGAGTGTTAGCATTGGTGTTGTCGTGGTGGTGGTGGTCGTCGCATCGGCGCCGTTCGCAGTATTCCCTCGTTCCGTGTCTCTCGTTTTCTAGTTTCTTTCCCGACATACCTCCGTTCAAACCGAAACCGGATGCCATTGTGTGGTGTGTATGGATTGGCTAAAGGTCAATTGGCGTCCGCGACAGGGTATGTGGGCAGTGTCGTCGTGTGTCGTCGCGGAAGAGCTGGGCTGAGTGTTGAGGACTTCGAACTTCGGGTAGTTTGTCGTTTGCCGTTTGGCGATGCTCTTTTGTGGAGGAGCCAATGAGGACCAATGGGCGGCGTCGGTGGGGCCCCATTCAACCATTTTCCGCACGCAAATGGCACTAGCCACAGCACCAGCCACATTAAGCAGAATTACGTCGTCTGCAAATGGACAGCACCAGAACGAGGCCCCTAGCTTGGCTCCACAATCATAAAGCTACCTGCGTTAGCTTCCTTGGGAACACATGTTAACACTGACGGTATGGAGCATCGATATCAACATCAACCCCACGACTCGACAGCTCACGAACTATTGCGACGCGACACCTTCACCTCACTTCGAGACTCGACTCCTAAACCGTCTATTCACTAAATTCACCACCAACGACTGCCCCGGCACACAGCTGACATGTCGGCCCTGTCGCCCTCCAAGGTCGTCCTCCTCGCGGCGCAATTCACAGCCACGGGCGACATTGCCAGCCTCGCCTCGCTGGCGGCCAGCCATGGCGACGCGTTGCGCAAGAAACTGATCCTGCGCCTGCTCCTCACCTACCTTCCATCCCATCTCACGACCGAAGAGTACCTGCCGCTCCTCCAGAGTCTTGAGTCCGCCGACTACTCGAGCTTTTTTCCTTTGAAGGATGTCGACACGTCGAGCGTCCAGTCGCTATCGGACGAGCAGGCCACCAAGAAGGTGCGCAAGCTCCGACTGCAGCCGCTGTCACTACCAGGAGCAGACTCCGCGACATCGCTCTCGTCAAGCAGGACGAGCAACGGCGATGCGACGGCACAAAAAGAGCAAGACCCCGATGCAGAAGAGCCAGAAGACCCACTGACCATCTTCTTGATACAGCGTGCATATGCAGTCGACGACGGCTCTGGCGCGCTTCCCGAGCTTCCACCATTACTCGCGCCCTTCCTCAACCGCTCCTACTACCTCCGCACATGGACAATTTCCGTGCTGCTGCCCCTCTTGCGGCGAAACTGCGAATACTATCCCGACGCGCCGTTGCAACAAACACTGGCCGACTTTGAGCACCTGCCTGACCGCCTGGCCGTTTCTCGGCTACTTTCACATACCGGCTCGCGAGAAGACACGCTTCCGTTTGTGGGCCGTGATTTGCGGGGACTGATTGGGCCATGGCTGTACAACGAGCGGCGATGGACAAGGAGACGTGGTGTGGATGGTGCGGCCGAGAAGGAATTGGACGAGAGCAAAACCGACATTAACGGCCTACCATCGAGCCTTTGCCCAGGATGGGAAGAGGTGCTGCAGTGGCTCACGGCACATGCTGCAAAATCGTGGCGTGTGGCCGCCAGAGCCATTGAGCAGTGGGACGGGCCGAGCGATGCAGACCTGGGCGGCTACGGCACCATGTGGCTCGACGACGACGAGCAGGGCTATTTGGAGAGACGGTATGCTCGTGCCGCACTGGCATGTGTCTACCTGCTGCCCGAATCGTCGGAAGAGGCAATGCTTGCAGCGCATGCCATTATCAGCAAGATCATCGGCCTTCTCGACCAGGACCCTTTGCCAGCGTTGCCGACCGACCTTTCTCTTCTCTCTCCCGTCTCGACCGATGCCGATATAACCGCCCTTCTCTCCTCCAAAAACGCCATCTTCCTCCGCAAAGACCTACTTGACGAGTCCAACCCATTGACGACGCCATCACGCGCCGCCACAGACCTGCTCCATGCGCTCGTCCTCAGTGCGGCCCTGCTCAACAAGATGGGCGCCTCGTGCACGGTCCGCCGTGCCGGCGAGCTAACCATCTTGCAAAACGAGAAGGAACAACGCTCTGAAGTGCGCAAAATTATCAGCGGCCTATCTGCAAACACCTCCTCTCGAACCGACGACCGCTTCTGGCTCAAAGCACGAAACGAGATCCTGTGGCTGCGCGACTGGGGCGCCGATGACGACTGGGGCGCATCGGACTCGCAGTCGACGGGCAACGGCGTGTTTGGGCAGGTGAAGAGGGAAGTTATCGAAGAGGCGCTCCTCAAGGAACTCCTTACAAACTCAAGTATGTTCTCTCTGGTTTTTATCACGAATGACGACATTTTTTTCTAACAGCTATTTCTAGGATACGATCTTGCTCGCAAACTATACGAGGACTCGCCCGAAAAGTCTCTTCCCAAGGAGCGTGTCCAGGAAATCGTAGTTGGTGCTGCTATGGATGCCTTTGACAATGCTTCCAACCCGAACCGGACACGCGGTGGCCTGAAGAAATTCGATGAGATGTAAGGAACTATGCGTTCCCTTGACTATTCTCTTCTGATTATCGTACTGACAAACGTACAGACTCAACGCTTTCCCTGGCACAGTAACCAAGTCGCAGCCCAACACACGGCGCGCCGAGGCTCTTATTTCAGCTACACACGCCCTCTGCGACTACCGTCTCGTCCTCAAGCAGGGCGAGCCGTTCATGCCAGTCGCGCTGCACGTCCACACCGACCCCTTGTCCATCCTCGGCAAAGTTCTCGAGCAGAATCCCAGGAGCTACACCAACCTCCAGGCACTGCTCAACATTGGCACGGACATTGTCAATGCCGGCCTGACCGTCCGCGACGAGGAAGGCCGTGAAGCACTTGCGCCCGAACAGGCACCGCTGCAGCGCGCCCTAGCCGGTCGCCGCGTCACCGCCATGTGCATCGACGCCGCGCTCAACGAAGACGATTTTGAGACGGCTTACTCGTATGTCATGAGCCGCCTGGCCCTGGACGACCCGCTACCCCAGGCTACTCCCAACGCTGCGGCAAACAAGGCTCCCACCACAGATACGTGGTCTTGGCGCGCAGCTTTGGAGGCGGGCAAGTACCGCCGCACCGAGCGCACCGTCCGCCCGACCCATCTGGGGACTGCCAGTGCCAACCTCGAGATCCGCCACTTGGAGCAGCGCATCGAGTGCCTGGCCACGGCCCTGCGTATCGCCCCGCCTGACACGCTCCAAGAGATCTTGAATGCCTACCGACGCTGCGAGGAAGAGCTCGAGGCCGCCGTCAAGGCCGAGGACGAGCAGGAAAACGCCTGGGACGACGTGGCTGACCAGTCATGGCAACAGGATGCGGCCGGCTCGAAGCAGAGACGCCAGCCGAACCGCCACAGCAGCGGCATGCCCGGCGGGTTTGGTGCAGACAGTAACGATGATGCATCACAGCCCTCGGGGCGCAACAACCGGCCACTCGCGTCGCGCGTTGCAGCCGCAGCTTCGGCCGCAGCCACGTCCACCTATGGCGGACAGGCGTCAACGCGGGTTGGTCCCGGCGGCCAGCAGCGGCCGCCCCAACGGCAGTCCACCGCCTCGTCTGCCACGGCCGGGGCAGCCTCGGACGATGCGCCGCTGTCCCTCTTTGATCTTTCGAGGGCGACGGCGCGCGTCGCTTCACGCAATTTCTCGGCTCTCTCAAGCCTGCGCCAAACACGGCAGCTGGTCGGCCTGACTGGCGGAGGCGGTGGTGGCGGTGGCGGCGACGACAGCGATAACCACAACCGTAACCAGCACGGCGACCACGACAGCAACGCTACGTCTGATGCCGACAGCGGTCCGCATGTGCGCAAGCGGGACCAGCTGCGCGATGCGGCCATGGGCACGCTGACATCGGGTGTGGGATGGCTGATTGGCGCGCAGCCAGTCGACCGAGGGCATTCAGACCGGGACTGAGGCAGATATAGAGCTTCGTGTCTTCAGCCTTCATCTATTTGTTTACTACACTTGGTTTTACGTTTGTTTCATAGCGGGTATGATTTATCGATTAAAGTGAATGACAAATAGGGCATATAATGTTATTAAAATACAGTGGGAAACACCCCTGAAAATACAGAATACTGGTCATGGATGATGCCTGAGCATCGCAATGTGAAGTCCGTATGCTTGTCCCCGATCGGAATCTGGAGACGTTTTTTTCACTACCGGAAAACAAAGCCTTGAATGGTAGAATTAAAGTAAAAATTAAACTAAATGCTGGACTTGTACACAATGGGTGGTGACATTCAACCCAAGATATTCCGTACGGAGTACATTGCAGTCAGATATTTTGGACTGTAACAGGTGTCGTGGTGAGGCTGGCTATGGACCCACTTTTTTCCAATTGACATTGCCAGCTGATTGCAGCTTGAAGAAAATGGACGGCAAAAAAAGCTATCCAAACTCACCACCATCCAACACCGCCCGCACTACAGCCTCGCCGTCGCCGTGACACAACCGTCACTTTTCGCAACTTACATCTTTAGCCCACTCGCGTCACTGCCCTTTGCGACGGGTTCAGCCACCACCGACGCGACAAATAAGGCCCAAATTTACTCCTAGACTTCTTCATCCCTTCTCTCAGTTCCCTCCTCCGAGCATAGTCACCAGCATCGTTTACAATGTGAGTCCTCACGCGGCGCATCACAGCGCACGGCAAACGGTCGGCAGCGCCACCTCAGATCTTCATCACCCTCTGCGCATCCTCGCGCGTCCTTCTTCAGCGCAAGCTAACCACTGTCCACGCGCCGTCGCAGCATCCTTTACCCGCAGCCTCGTCCAAAGCATTCTCTCAAAAACCCACCAAACGTCCTAGTCTCTCGGCGCCGACGCGGCTGAGCACCGACAACATCTTTCACGATGGATTATGATATTGAAATGGAGGACTCTGGGGCGCAGTACTCGAATGAGGCGCCCCAGGAAGTCCAGCCGGTGGAAGACATTTTGGCCATTGACGTTGACGACGCACAAGAACCGGGCGAGATTGACGAGGCCTCGGCAAAAGCTGCCGCCGACGCCGCTGCCGCCGCCGACGCCACGACTCTTATCCCGACGAAAGTCCACATTCGCGGCCTCGACGCCCTGAATCCCGATGACATCAAGGCATATGTCTCCGAACACTACACCGGCAACGGCGGCGTCAAGGGCCCCTTTCAGCGCATCGAGTGGATCGACGACACGTCGGCCAACCTCATTTTTGTGTCCGAAGAGGCTGCGGCCGCCGCCCTGGCCGCCCTCTCCAGCGTCCAGATCGACGACGTGACCCAGCTGCCGATCGGCGAGCTCCTGCCCGCCAAGACCTACTCGGCGAAACCCGACGACGTCTCGGCCGGCCTCAGTGTGCGCTTTGCCGTCGCGGCCGACAAGAAGGAGAGCGGCGCCGCCCAGCGCAGTCGCTTCTACCTCCTCCACCCCGAATACGACCCAGAAGAGCGCCGGCGCAACCAACAGCACGATCGGAGGGGTCGGCGGGATGGCGGTCGGTCCAATCGCTCCTATCGCTCCTACCGCGACGAGCGCCAGGACGACCGCGAAAACGACATCCGCAACAACTCGTTCGACGTCAACCTGTACGACGACGACGGCCCGTCGCGTGCCCGCCGGCGCTCGCGGTCGCGCTCAAGATCCTACGACTCGCGGTCACGGCGGAGGAGATCGTGGTCGCGCTCTCGGTCGCGTGACCGCGATCGGTCGCGCACGCGCCGCAACCAGAACCGTGACAAGGAGCTGTTCCCCATCGGCGGCAACGCGCGGGGCAAGGAGTTGTTCCCTGAGAAGCTGGCAGACAGCGCAGATGAGGGCCGCGACAGAGACTACGATCGTGATCGGGGCCGTGGCCGTGGCCGGGGTCGCGATCGCGAGCGGGGTCGGTTAAGCGGCCGCTCTGCATCGCCACGACGTGATGATGGCGGCTTCTACTACGATGAAGGCGGCGACGACGACTACGACGGCCGCCTGGCCGACGAGCGGGCCGAGGCTGCAGCAGAAGCCGCCGCACGCAACCGCGACAAGGCGCGCGCCATCAAGGACCGCCTCTCTTCAGCAAAGGACAACGGCAACGGAAGCTCACGCGACCTGTTCCCGAGCGATTCTCGCGGGTCTGCGCATATGGACCGCTACGACGACACGAGTGCAGTAACATCTCGACTAAGTGGTATGTCCGTTTTCTCCTACGATGGAGCATGCTGTGAAAACTCCAATGTGGAAGTGAATATGACAATGAAGATCCAACCCCAAAACCAACCAACGGCCAGTCGCCGTCGGTAGAGCGATAGTGTCGCTGTTTGATGTTCCCAACAAATATGTGCACACCCAATGTGAAACAACCAACAACAGCAGTATCGTTAACACCTTTTTTCTCATCAACAGATCGCATTACACGGCCATCTGACGGCAGCACGTTCAACATTCGTGGCCTCGCCGGCAGCAACGACCAGCACGGCATCAGCATCAAGGGTGCCGCCTCGGCTCGTGAGCTCTTCCCGACGAAACTTAGCGGCAGCAACGGGAATGGGAGGGGACGCAACTCTGGCAAGGAGGTCTTTGACAACAGCCTTGCCAGCCGAATCTCACGGCCACGGCAGCGCGCCGAGGATTTGTTCCATTAGTCTCGTGGGGAAGTTATTGAGAAGGTTTCGTTCTTCGGGTTCTGTGTTATATTCAGGGCGGGGTGAAAAAAGTAGATGTCGGCGTTGTTTTTGGGGATTACATTTTTTGGATGGGAAAAGGTCAACTTACAAAACAGAAGAATAAAAAATAGCGTTTGTCGTTTTAATGTCAACATAAAAGGCATGTGTCTAGAATATTAGGATGGCAACCAGCCTCAGTATCCTGACTGTTTTCTGCTCATCGTGAATGGTTGCGTAGTAGTGAATATATCGGCAACGACATTCATTCATGGTGTTTGAAAGTCAACAGATGCCTCCTCACAGCATTGTCCACGCTTTGCATGTCAATATGGCTCTTGCCACGCTGGGATATTCTCGGGTGCTCCTTCCCTATTGCGATCCAGTTGCCGTAGACACTTGAACAGCACAATAAGGAAGGCACGACCATCGCGACTTCCCTCTTTGGCCGTGCAAACACGTCTTTGCTTACGTAGAACAGGTTGCTGTTTTCTCATGTGCCGCGTAATTCACGATGCACCATACATTACTCTATATCAGCATACTCTCATGATCCTAACTCACAGACACGCGCACACCTTGAAACTATCGCATCACACATAGCTTAACCCCCATCAATATCAACTCTCGCAATCCCACAATGTCGGACATAGGATGTCGTCTCGGCTTCGGAGGGCAACGCACGAACTCTGGCGAAAGTTCAAATTCTGGACAACAGAACCAGAATCCAGAACCACCATCACCGACTCAGAATCCGCCTCAGAATCCGCCTCTGGAAAGCCGGTCATTTGTGCGGAGGACACAGGCCAGAGGAAGGATTCCCTCGCTCGAAACCAACCCTGGCGAGCGTTCCACCCTGCTTCCGTCGCTCCTTGAGCGCGGACCGGCCTCGCCTCCTCCCAACTTTGATGCTCGTCGACAGGCTCATATCGGGGATGCTCAGAATGCTGCTGCTGTACAACAGCAGCCACCGATGTCGCCAATGTCGCCTACCACTACAGAACCTGCCATGGCCCAGCGTCCCGGCAGACCTCGTCTCTTCAAGTCGTCCAGCCGCCTCAGTCTGCGTAATACTAACAACAACCTTGGGTCACATGCTGGCAGCTCAACAGCCTCAAAGCTTAAGAAAGGGGAGGATGGCGATGGCGGGTCAAAGACGCCCGATCTGCAGAGCCCTCGCGAACAATCGCCTACACGGCCGTGGTATGAATCGGCAATAGGAAGACGGGCGAGCTCTAGAGCAGCCAGCGGTAAGTCTTCTGGCCATGAACGCGATCAAGATCGGGATCGGGATCGGGACCGGTCTCTCGACCTCGGTTCCCAATATCAATACAGCTCGTCAGTCCCGACAAACACAACCATGACTATTGGGCCGTCTCTGCAACATGGTATCTCGAATGCCTCGACCCATCTTGCCAGTCCAGAGTCCAGCCCCAAGGCAAAACAGCGGATGACTCCGAAAATCCCAGAACATGACTGGAAGCAATGGGACCGTGAGCCCGACAGTCGTCTCGACCCGTTTTCCACTAGAGGGCCTGACCACAAATGGTCCAAACCCTCCTTTAGGCAATGCATGGAGTCTCTGCAAGTGGCTGCCATGTCGGGCGAGTCGGTGCCTGGGGTATGCGGGCAGTCCAGCATGACCCCAACCGGACAGCCTTCTAGGCGGCGGCCGTCTAAGCCAGCTCTTCCGTCCACTCGGTTTGCCAACCATGATGCCCCAATCCCCGGCCAGCACCGGAGCGACATCATGAGAGCCATTGAGGGCATGCAAGACATGATGCAGACCTTGGACGGGTACAAAACAAAGCTTGACGAGGCTCAAAAGGCTCATGCTAGGGACCTGGAACAGTTCGCCGACCTCTGCAAAGAGTGGGCAGAGCGTGAGAAGCAATTTCAGGCCGAGATGAAGCGCCTTCAAGATGCGTTGGCAAAGACGGACATCGCAGACGCGGGGCACAGGCAACCGCAAGGAGGAAGATTCAAGAGTCATCACAGGGTGGAAAAAGTCTTCGGTGCTGGGCCAGAAACAGATGACAGCACAATGACAGCTCGCCCAGACGTATCATCGTCTTTTCATGACCGTGCCAGTAAAGCCATCCAGGCTTCGTCGAGGATGATACAAATGGCATCTATTACTGAGCCGTCACCAGGAGTTGATAAAGACACATCCAGTAAGTTACAGGCCTGAGTCGCAGGAGGCACGTTCTGCCTGACTAGATCCTCGTTATTTCTAACCAGTGACACAACACAACAGATAAGAAGCCGTCACGTCCAGCGCTGATTCTAGACCTTGATCATGACAGGCTCAAAAGCGACGAGTTACGGAATGCAGCATATAAGGAGGCGTTGAATGACCACGAAAATAAGCTTCTCCGGCAGGGACGGCCACCATCTCGGAACGGTAGATCAGTACTGGACCAGGCGGTAATCGACAATATTAAGAGAAGACACGGCCAAGGAAACTCCCAGGCTGCTTCTGACAACCATAAGGAGAGAAGAAGCAGGAGCAGGGCACAGGCACCGGCACGGGCAGCCTCTGGGCAAGGAGATGGTCATGCACACGTCGAATCGGGGTTCTTTGGCGCGACGCAAGGGGAACAGACCACAGAGGAGCAAGAGCAGCAGGAGGTGGAGGATTTGTCCTCCTCTAGCTCAAGCGAAGATGAGGACCTGGCCATGTATGAGCACAATACGCGGCAGCTGTCGCTGTACAGTACGAGCGGCGAAAACGGATCTCGAAACGGAGGCACTGAAGTATCTCTACCAGCAGAGCACCAAGAGACCACAAACGCCAACCAAGACCCCCGAGCTCACCAAGCGGAACCCACTGGCGGCGCCCTGATCCCAGCCGAACCAGTTGATAACGATGAGTCCGCATCGTCACAGGAGTCTGGGAATAGTAGTTTGGGCGGGCCTCTGGCACCAGTGGTTTCAACCAACAGCAGTGTACCGTCTCTTGAACGCAGCTCTTCTCATGGACAGTCCGACAAACGAGAAGACTCTCACTAACTCGGAACATCACGCACGATACGAGCAGGCACAACTCGCCCGCACAAATATTGCCTTACTTTCCAAAGCATCTTATACTTTTGAAGACGGAGAAGCATTAAGCGGCCGCTGGCTCGTTTCAGGCCAGAGCGGTCCCTGAATAAAATATTATACGACGGTGTCCGCTGTAGCGAAGCTGGAGAGATTTCTGCTTGCAAGGTGGCTAGCATTGGGTTGCACCAAGGACAAGCTTAACCTGAACGATGCCACGCCAACGTCAAATTAGTGAGGGCCTCAGCATGTTTAGAAGCATATCAAAATTATGTGCCCTGTTTCCTGCAGCAGCAAGTACTTCAAAAATACAATTCATTTATTTTACTGCTGATGATTGTCGAAAGGACTGTTTTGTTCTAGATGTCGGTGTTGTGATGTGCGTGTTTTCGGCGTCTGTGTTTTCGCCCCTTTTTCAAAAAAGAGTGCCATTTTGGTATCATCGTCTTTAAACTCCAACGCCGAAGAAGAGGAGTCTCAGTATTGAGAACGGCAGCGGCTCCCTCTTGTACATCAGTCTCTCAGTTTCTCTTTCTGTCATTGTCTCTTCTGTCTCGTCTCTCTGCTTTCTTTTTCTTTCTGTTTTCTTTTCCTTTTTCGGACCCGGATCTTTGGGTTGTCTCTCGGCCTCATTCACCCAAAGTACTGACTGATTTACATGCTGTGGCTCGACAGGTTTTCGGCGTGCACTCAGTGTGCTCAGTGTACTCCCCCGTATGGGGAAGCACAAAATATTTGGAAACGGTCGGATATCCACAATCCACAATACTGACAGGCTTGACAGTCGCCACACTCCCCTCTCCCCACGTAAACCTACGAATAACAATGCACATTGTACACTGAGTACCGCCGCCTTCTGAGCCACAAAGAGCTTGCGTCTGGGGCACATTCTGTGCCGGTTTTGTATACACAGTAAGTAAGATACCAAAAAAGATCGGCCCCGGATTCTTTCAGTGTCTCTCCGAACCCTTGAAACCAACTGACCGACTGGCATGTCGTGCAATTGTCTTGTTGGTCTTTCTGGTGTTGTTTGTGCGCCTCTATCTCTTTTGTCCGACGCCCGTTGATATGTGTGTGGTGATGCTTGAAGAAGATACAGAATATTGGCATCCAAGACGGAGAAACGGAGGCACAAATACCAAAGCCCCAACAACAACAGATCACCACAAACGCCGACCAGCCTCATTTCATGAGACCTCATCTGTGCTCACTGTGGCAGTTTTGGCCCCCAACCACACCTCGGTTGCATCGTGCATCACAGGCAAGAAACAAGCGTCCTGTAAGCTGTACTTATGCCCGTCATTGCAATGTCTCGGGAACGTCCTTTTAAATTTCGTAAATTCTCCTTTGACAAGAATAGAGGGTCAAAGGCTACAAGGCAATATGCTGGTCTCGTCCCGAGTTGTTGAAATAAGATGTATTACCGTGTAAATATTTAAGTCTTACTCACTTTGGGGGCTGGAGAAGAAAAGCCAGTATCAGACTTACGGTGGACGATGCACCATAAAGGGGCAGAAGCAGTTGGCGATGCATCCCTTTTTTTTTCTACATCTGCACCACTCGCAAACTCGGCAGTTGAAGTGAGCATCGTCGAGTGCCCATACGAGCACGAAATTTAGATCTCTACCTGCAAGTGAACCTTTATGAGATCGCAGGACTGAGGTGAGGATGGGAATAAGAAGTGAGACTGCTGCTAAAACATGCATCGAGCAACTGTCGGGACATCGTGAGAAAAAAGAGCAGCAATATCCACCAGGTAGTGATGCATCCGTCGATTTCACGGCCGTCCAATCGCAATTCAATGGATCACACCATCTGCCGCCTTTCGCTGCTTTTCGGAGACGGCTCCGTCCCTTTTTTCAACTTTGCCCTGAATTCTTGTCTCTTGCGATCGCGGGTCTAGTTATCTCGTTTATCAGGACAGGCAGAGAACAGAGATGGCAGAAAAAGGGGGTAGTCAACAAAAGTACCTCGCCAGGGACGTCAGCGTTTAAACAGTAATATAACTAAAGCATAGATTCAGGTAAAACAGTTGTGGTTTTTGCCGTGCAGTAGTGCAAACGGTGTTGCGTTTTACCGGGTTTGTGGGGAATCGTCTCGCCCCAAAAGGCGCTTGTTCAGGGCTGCTATGCCACCAAGCGCTGTAAATTCTCCAAATTCGCCGTACCCAGATTCTCAGATTCGCCGGGAAATGCTGACTGAGACCAACCCATCAAAAGGGGCTGCCGATCACCAAGGCCCGATCGGCCTTTGTTTTCCAAATACTTTTGTGTCTATCGTTGTTTGCGGGACCCGGAAGACCCAGAAGACCCATGAGGAGGCCTGAGGCGGCCTTCCTTAACGATCTCCGAATCTCAACGGGTATGTGAATCGTATTCTCATATCCTTCTCTCCTTCCTTCGTTCTTTTTCTGTGCTCATCCGGCCCATCGAGCCCATCTGAACGCCCGTCATACTTTACTGTTTTGCGGCCCACTATCATGTCGATCCGCCGTTTGATTTTTTTGAGGGGATGCAGAGGCTCAGAGAGGCGGCCTTGGGGGGGGGGGGGGTGTCTGTTCTTGTGATCGTCACAAAGGCCTCTCATCTTTGCTCTTTTTACCCCATCTGCCCATTCCCAAGAACCCCAGTTCCCTGTCCTCAGCTGGCCTTGCTCGGCGCTTCTTTTCCTGACCGTCGGTTTTTTGTTCGTTTTTGTTCGTTTTTGTTCGTTTTCGTTCACTTGGGTGCGTTCTTGCTGTTCCTTTTGTGTTCCATACGAGAATCACCTCCCCAAAACTCTCAAAGCCCCGGGACAGATCACGTCAGGTCATCTTGGAACCGTTTTGTTCTTCTTTCTTCCATTTATTCTTCCTGCGTAGGTCCATTTCCGCCGAGGCATCTTTTCGACAAGTGATAAGATCATAAGGCCACTTTGCAATTACTTCCACTTGTCCAAGTATTGCCCAAATGGCTGTGCTGGGATGAGGCTGTCGGAGTCTCTGTCCGCGTCGTAAAAAAAAGTCAAAAGATGTTTGACACGGTGAGCGCGAACGGTAATCGACATCAAGGAAAGCGATAATCGACATTGTCGACTTGCTCATCACACAACGCAATCTAGAAGCCTCCCTATTCGTCCCCGCCATTTCGGCATTGATTTTTCTGCACTGCGAGTATGTATTACTGTGTACTGTCGTATTCTCGATCTCGGGTGTTGCCTGCTGGCGGTCGTGTTTTGTCCTCCGATTGCCCCATGGGACTTGACGGCCCACCATGCATTCTGTAAATTCTGTGCTCTGTGCACGATATCACAAAAATTTACAGTTGCAATACCTCGTACAGGTGCTACTGCTACAGGTACTTTTGTTCTTGTTCAACCGTGGCACAAGGCGACCGTTTTGCCGTCTTGTGTCTGGGTTGCACCTAACTTTATGGACAGGTATAACCATGGCCGGCGCTTTTTTCTGGCACACAGTTACAATAAACGGTCACAATGCTCCCCCCAATGATACTGCTCTCATAGACCTTGTGGTCCCCCATGTTGGCGTATTGGGCAACCTCGCAAATGTCTTGTTTTTTTTCTCAGTCTTTGTGCTCGTGGACCTCGCAAGAGTGTGCCCGATGTGTGACTTCATTCCCGTTGGTGACACAAAAGCACGGTTTTTTTCTTCTGTCTCTCAATCTCTCTGTCCCACGTACCAATATTGCAACAGGACCATAGCCGGGTACCGTGGACGTGGTATGGGGAATTGGGATCAAAGACAAACTTGAGAGAAACAAGAGGCGATAGATTAAGGGGGTTCGGTATTTTTTGCCTCATTTCTGCCCTGCTCCGTTTGATGGCTGCTGTATGGAGTGAAAGCGTTATCGAATAATGAAAGGCAATTGCACGGACACAATGGAGCGAGACAATGTCGAGACATTGAGAGAGAAAAAAGGCCGAATGCCAGATAACGGGGCAGAGTATTGGCTCCAAGTACGAGAATGAAGCATAAATGAGTTCTGTGAAGACCGGGTGGAAGGACAATGCTTGATAACGGGGCCTGCAGATGAGTTGTGCCGGATTGAGTGCTGTGCATCCTCGCAGCATGTTGGAAATACACATGACATTGTATATTTTGTACCATCCATATACAATACAACCTTCGGAGCAATGTGGACTTGCATTGATACGGAGCTCAATCATGGTCATTATGAACGACGGAGAATTCCGCCAACAACAGCAACGCCACCCGCCCGACTAACAGTAGTATCAACAGCCCGCCAGACAGTTTGATTTTCGTCACTCGTGCCTGTACCTCTTGCCACGAAAATAAACGTTAATACAGTTTGTAAACGCAACAACAGACAGGTACAGCCGAGTGCTCAGTAAACAGGTCCGGGCACAAATCACGAGTACAGGCCACAAAACAGAGACCGTAGAGCATCGTGGACCATGCAAGATGGGAATACGCCTGGCGCCCAAGACACCTTGTAAACAATGACAAGGGAGACAAGAAATATGGGCAGGGAGGCAGGGAAAATAGCGAGATAGTTTGTGCTCCGGCAATGCAGTGATACGTAGTACAGACATGCAGCCATATGGACGGACCATTTGTGCGACGTCACAAAAAAGCAAGTCGGGAGAAACTTGTGTGACGCTGCGGTGCGCCGAGAAAGGGAAAAAAGTGCGCCGGGACGGGAGTGTGCTGGGCAGTCTGTTGGCCATTGCTCATATTTCCTCCAACCCATTTCTTTCCTTTTCCCTTTTCCTCTGTGTACTCTAATGATGCATCACTTTTTGTCCACGGCATTGTGAGATTCCCGCCTTGCATATACAAACCGGGAAAATATGAGCGAGATCACAGCGATCACAACGTGCAAAAAGTGAGATACCTGTAACACACCGCCTCGCAAAGGATTCTCCCCAGGACATCTTCTGAGTTAAGAAAAAAGTCCCAGCGAGATGGATGGCCCGCCCCCCGGGGTCTGCGGTGCGACGCCGTTTTGTCGTTTGCCTGTTTCGAGATATACTCTGTACGATGTAGGCGTGAGGGAGTAAAGAGATTGTGAAAAAGAAAACGAGAGTAAAAAACCTTGAAACACACACACTCAAGTCGAATGGAAACATCGTGATGATGCAATGTGTTGTCAACCCCGATTGCTGCATAAGCAGTTGTTGCGTTGTTTCGTCCGCTTTCTCCTCGCACTTTGACTGGTTCCCAAAGAACGCAAAAATAAAAACGGGGAGGGCGTGAAACGGGCCAACGAGCCAACTCAAATCAAGTCAGATCGCACCTGCAGACAGCCGCACGCCGAGAAACTCTTCAAGGCTATCCTTGTCCTGAACCCTGGGAGCAAGACTCCACTCCCCCTTCAGCTCACTCACAGATTCTCTCACTCTCCAAGAGTCCTCCAGTCCTCTTTCAGCAGAGCCCTTTTGACGCCTTCTGGCACTCTGTGGTCTGTGCATCCCTTCTCTGACCCCTGCTCTTCATTCAGCGTCTTCCCTTTTGGAGTCCCGTTCGCGAGGTCGGCGAACAGTGTGGGGCAAAGTAAAAAGGACGGCCGTTCAAAATGATCCTTGTCTAGCGGGGCGTGTGACAGGGGTGTCTTGTTGGCCACAAGCACAGAAAGATGGACGGGGGTAACGCAACCTTGGGACGCAACGAGGGGACCATGCGAAATGCACAAGAAGGAAGAAGGACATGCAGAAAAAAGATGCAAAAAGTGCGAAATTCGATACTTTTTTGCACAGTCGAGGTCAAAATGGCCAAGAGTTGTCCGAGCAAAAGTCCACGCAATGATGTTTGGTGGAATACGACGTCGATAAAGTTGAAATGACTGAAACGATCCATTTTGGCGACCAAACCGAAGTATCGAAAATAGGGGCTGTCCAGCTGTTTTACTGTTTTGTAAATAGACATTTGTGGCTGCACCGTTGACTGCCTTAAGAACACAGTTGGCATTCGGGCATTTAATGGGTTTTGTTTACAGCGACACTGCAATTAGTACTAACTATGTACTGAATTAGAATAGGGGCGTGCACTCATAAACAACACTAAAGACACCAAGAACGGCTCTCGCTCAAGACGGAAGGAAAGAAAGATAGGGGACCCCACCCAGCGGAATATCCTTGCCATCGGGACGAGCATCTCCCGCTAACAGCAGGGCTAGCGTATTAAAATTGATCCCCAAAAATACCTGCACACAAACAGCACCAAAATCCCAGGAAATCCCAATGGGCTGGGGTTGGCACCTTCTGGCCTATCAGCCTATTGGCGAACGGGCGAATTGGCTTGCACGGGAGAGGCTTGGGGTGGAAGGAGGTGAGATTTTATTTTGCGCGCCTAACTCGATATGGAGAAACGCCGCTGTCGGGACCACGGGAAAACGGCGCCAGTGCACCAAAAATACACAAAAAATACGATCACAAAAATAGCCCAAGAGCGTGCTCAGAACAAAAGACAGAAAGAGCAGAGGCAGAGGCAAAGGCAATGGCGAAGGAATAGATGAGAAACAAGAGATCGATAAAACGGACAATAAAACTTGGGAAAAAGACAAAATGCTAGACAGGGGTATGCATCTCTAGAAAGGTGAAAATGTGGAAATGTGGAAAGGTTCAACGAAAACAAAAGAAAGTAAAAAACAGCCACGAAAAGTAGGCAGCTCAAAACGAACAAAAGACCAGAGGATTTGCCATCATTGAACCATCATCTGTGGATCGGGATGCGCAGAGAAAGGAATGCGCCAGATGCACCAGATGCGCCAGATGCGCCAGACTCAGATTGGGGGGGGGGCACCACACTTTTCCACTTGGACGAAGTGATCCGCAGCGTTCCTCCAGTCTATGACCAGTCGACTTGTGCAAATGTCTTGCCTTTACTTTCTTTTGTGTGTGTGTCTACAGGGTATTGGTGTAGCCGATGTGCAGTGTCTCTCCTCCCTCTAACCGACAGCGGGAATTGCAGAGACAAAAGGAGAAAAGGACAACAAAAAAGAAGAGGATCTCAAAAGTACGAACAGACACCCAAAAAGCACAGAAAAAAAGAAACGAAACGAAAATGGGCCAAGCCATAGGATCGGCATTGGAGAAAATACGCATTCAGCTGAGCAGGTATTCACTTTGATAAATAAAAAAAAAAGAAAGCAAAGACAAAAGCAGCAAAAGAAAGGACAAAATAAACAGAGATGTAAGGCGTGAACAGGTGTGAAAAAGAAATGTTGGAAGCCCCCCCAAAAAGACAAGACGAGCAGACAGGCACAGCAACGAAGGAGAGTACACAACTCACTCCCAAATACGATCGCCCATCAACGGGGAACGGCTCTGCGGGAAGGGATGAGTGATCGAGATTGATTCTACGTCTTTATTTTCTTTTTGATCCTTCATTAACAGAAAGGGAAGGCGGACCTGTCGAGCATGGAGAAGAGCAAGACAAGAGACAAATCCGACGAACGACTGTTGAACCTTTAGATGGGCGAGCAAGACACAGCATCCACAGCAACTGCAAGAACACCCATGATGAGTTCATCGTCGCTGGCCATCATCATCTCCTGCCTACCATAGTCTGCACAAATACGTCAATATTTTTCACGCACGTCGCAGAGGCACAATGGCTAATAAATCGTAGCACTCCGCACGAACGTTTAACTCGCGATCTGATAACTTCTTGAAACATTACGTTACTCACTCCAAGTGCAATTCAACACATCAGGCTGTATCGTAAGATGTTCTTTGTTCAACTCACATTTACCAAGTCCACATTCAAATTCACAAAAGGCAGTAGTAGTATGCTCAAAAGTATTTGTAAATCCCATAGAATTGTATTTGGCGAAAAGATGTTTGGTATCTATGATACTTGCTTTCCTTCGCGTAAATGATAAAAACGCCCCTGCTGTGGTGGTTGTGTTCCTCTGCCACCCCAGGTTATGCAAACGCTGTGTGCTGTGCTGTCTGCACGCCCAAAAAAAAGTAAACCCGTTTCCCCCACCATTTATATGAGTATATATCCCTCATGATTTTTGGTTCTCCCACCAGGATCATATCCCATCATCCCAAGAAAAGACCCCCCACCGTTTATGGTAGTAAATAATGAGAAAGTGTATAGTGAACAAACCCCTTGTCCACGGGTATAAAAAAGAGGTCTCCCAGAAAACAGACAAATCCAAAAAGAGACATGAAAAAACGCAATCCAAAAAAATAAAGGTATAAAGGTGTAAAAGTGTACAAGAAGAGAAGGAAGATGGTGAAAAAAGGTATAAAAACGACAATGGCAGAAGATGGTAAAAATAAAAATGCAAAGTCAACAAACTCTTAGTTGAGGAGGTTGTTAAGAGCCATGGGACGCGACGCCGGTGCGCGGTCGCTGCTGCAGGGGCGGACGGCAACGGGAGCGGGCGGAGGCAGAGACTGGTAGTTGGGCTGCTCGTCCGAACGGTTGCTCCAAGAGCGGGCCATGGAGGAAGAGGCACGGCGGTAGCGGAGATCCTGGAGGCTGTGGGCAGCGGTCTCCTTGTCGCCAATGGGAGGCAGAGGCGGCAGGATAATGTTCATAGGCGGCACGGCAGTGTTGGGCGAGGCAGGCATGTGCATGGGCAACTCGCGAGGGGACGGGGGCGAGCCGGTGTCCGAGACGAGCGACGGAACGTAGTGGTGCTCGGGCGAGCCCATTGTGGTGTTCACAGACGGGCGGCGGTCGTTGTAGCGAGGCTGTTGCGAGTAGTGCTGGTACGGCTGCTGGTGATGGTGGGGAGCAGAGTATTGCTGCTGCTGCTGCTGTTGCTGCTCGTGGGAGACGGCATGGTGAATGCGAGGAAGCTGGTGGCTCGACGATGGCCGGCGATCGTAAGAGTACGGGCTGGCGTGTGCGGGAGCGGGCTGATGCTGATGCTGGTAGTGGTGGCTCTGGTGGTGGTGGTGGTGAGCGGGATATCCGTGGTACTCGCCGTGGACGGGCGTTGTGGGCGAAGCCTGGCTCGAGCGAGGCAGAGGCAGCTGGTGCTGGCGGTCCAGGTTGAGCGGTGCCGGCGGGCCAGTGCGTCCGCGAAGAGACATGGATGCCTGTCTGTTCTGGCGAGCAGCCTGGCGTCTCTGTTTTTGTTAGTATTCAGGAGGCCATCACATATTTTTTGTTGTCTACGCAAGAACGTACCTGACGGTTCTTGTTGCCGTTGAACCAGTTCTTGATGGCGTTGTCGCTGCGGTTGCTGACGCCGGCCTCGACGAGGCGGCGGGAGATCTCAGCCCACTTCTGGCCAATCTGGGAGACGAGGCTCTGGATGAAAGCACCCTCCTCCTCGGTGATGGGGCCACGCTCGAGGCATGGTGCCAGGTTCTGGACCCAGCGTTCACGGCACTGCTTGGCGTTGCGGCTGCCGAGCTCGAGGGCAAGTTGTGCCCAGTTCTGGCCGTATTTGCCGTACAGGTCGCGCAGTTGGTTGTCTTCGGCCTCCGACCACGAGCCCTTTATCGTCTCGGGGGCACCTCTTGTGGATCTCGACATGGTGGCGGTTGTGTGTTGTGTGAAGGAGAGGGGAGCGAAGAAGAGAAAAAGTGCAGCGTAAGTCGCAAGGCGGTGGTGACGACGTGAAAAGATATTCAAGACCGTTATGCCGTTGAGTGTTGATATTTATGATGGTGTTGCTGACCGTTTAAGAATAATGTAGAGATACAACGGGGTGTTGACGTTGTGTTGTTGTGGTCGAAGAGAAAGGTTGATGTTGATGTTGATATTGAAAGGAGAGAGGAGAAAATAAAAGAAGGTGGGAGGTGGGAGGGATATAAACAATATAAAGAAAGAAAGAGGTGTGTGGTGGGTATGGTAGCGGGAAGGAGGAGAGAGGAAATATAAGAGGAAGGAACGACTGAGGATGATGGTGAGCAGGAGGGGGGCAGGTGTTATTAAGGTTTTTATGGGGAAGGAACGACCAAGTGAGATGGACTTTTGCTCGATTTCAGATCCAAACAGAAGGAGTGAGCGAGCACAGAGGGCGTGTTTGTCTGGGGGGGAGTAAACTATGTTCAGAAGCTTTTGGGGCCAAAATGCACAGGGCAGCTGTTGGTGCACTTTCGACAAGACCGTTTTGCAAGCCAGTTGAGGGTGGAAAGGGGGGGCGTGTAATATCTGGCAGTGTGTGTGGGTAAGAGGTGTGGACAGGGCCTGGGGCGGGATGCCAGCAGAGTCGAAAAGAAAAAGTGAGTAAGAAAAGGAAAGAAAAGAAAATGGGTGCTGAAAGGGGGGGGTGAACAAGAGTCATGGGCGGACAACAGGGGGTGAAGTTGGGGGGTGTGCAGTTTTTATGGTGAGGGAGTGGAGGAATTAGTGAGGGATGGGTTTTCGGCGGGCATCCAGCGCTGGGGGTGTGCTGTTCTGTGGTACTGGGGGCGCCAAAGCCTGTGGGTTTTTAGGCTTGTGGGTTTGCGCTGTGTCGAACGCCCCGTGGAGAACAGCCGAGAGAACGCCCATCGTTCAGCTTGGGAGGTCAGAGACTGGGGCCCGGGCAGGCCTAGCGGGCTATTTCGCTGGCTGTGCTATGGAGGTATTCTGGGCCTCTCGGTGTCTTTAGTGGTCTTTTCGTGTCTTTTACTTGTCATTTGCGTCGTCAGTTCTGGGCATACTGGGTTTTGATGTTCATTTTTGATGGGCCGCCAGAACAGAAGGACTTGCAAGAATTCAGACGTCAGAAACATCAAAAGGAGAAACGTCAAAGTACTGAATTACCGAAAAATACATCCTGATGCAGCAAGACGCAGCCTTCGGTCACTCGCGACAGCGCGGGCTGGTACGGACAGCGTGAACGAGAGCAGCGTTTAGCGGGCAGCGCTGTCAACGTCACCGTTTAGTGCAAAGTCAGGGTACAGGTACAGTGACTCGACTGTGCAAAGTGTTTGCCACCGTCTTTGACAGGTTGACATACAAATTGACGAAACGGCCAACCCGACCAAATAATTACCATTCAAACCACATCTGCGATATTCTTCATTCCCAGAGATGTGCAGGACGTGTGGCAAGAGTCGTTGGCAAGGACATAGCATCGCATTTTCTTCTTTCTTTGACAGGGAACAGGCCCTGACAGCAGCCCCGACGCCACAGCGCTGTGTTCAAAGTGTCGGGCGTTTATTTTGCATCTTTTTTGAATCAATTTTGCACATTTACTCTTGCATCTGCCTATCGTCCCTTCTGCATCCTCTGACTTTACCCATCCTCTCTGACAAGCACCAAGCAATGTGCATCTCCGTGCTGCCATCGGCCGTCCGCCACGACCCTGTCCTTGTGACGATAAATGGGCACGAAAGTGAAGTAAATAAATAAATATATTCGAGAAATAAATGAGAAATACACAATCCGGGCAAAGAGGCAAGTTTGTATTTCAGGGTCAAATATCCGCAAGGTATGTAAGATATGTAGAAGATACGATGTTGTGGAAGAAAGAGAAAACAAAAACGGAAATGACCAAAGCGGCAAAAAGTAAACCGTTTTGACAGGATGTGGATAAAGTAGCCAATGAACTAACAGCGTTTGCATTCTCAAGACGATCTCCGTTTTGGCAAATCCTCTGCCATGAAAAAGGCTTGTACAAATGCACAGAATTTATGCGGCTGCTGCGGCCAGGCATTGTCATGGTTATTCTCATCCGTATATTCGCCATTTTCATCGTCGATGACCTCGCTCTTTCGTCTGTTTTCCTTCGACTTCTCCGAGGTCCATATTGCACAAGACTTTTCTCTTTTTTTTTCTCCGTTGCCTGCACTGTCCAAGATGCAGCACAAACTTTTCTGCGCTGTAGAGCCTAGTGGTCGGGAAATAAATATATGGGGAAAACTCGCCGTCACCGCACGGCAAGGCCGTCGTCCTAGCTGTTAGTGCCTACTTTTTTCCTGGCCTTTTTTCTGGCTGCCTCTTTTTTTATGCAATAAAGTACCTTGTGGGACAGCGACTTTTCCCCGAATGCACGAGTCTCCAAACGTTTCTTTGTTTACATGACGAATGTCACAGTCTGTAAATGAAAATTAACACAATAATGGAAAACAAAAGAACAAGAAGAAAAGAAAGAAAAAAAAGAGAAAATCCAACAAAATGATTTACAGCCGACAACACCAGGCAATCCACGAAACCCACAAACCCGCAGTCGACAATCCATAGTCGTCGTCTTGCATTGGTATCCTGCATCGGTCCCGGGCCTGCGTTTTGTAGGGTTGCATTTCTCGCCTCGGAGCGGCTGAGAAGGAAAATGAGAGGTGAAGAAAAGTCCCAGGAGAGAGGAAATCCAAGAATTGATGAAATCAAAAAAGAAAGAAACGCAACGTAAAGCAACAACAAAAAGCAAGTCCATCTCCAAAAACGGCGCCATACTGCGCGCATGGGTTCGGTTTCAGGGCGGGAAGGAAGATGCAGAGACTTGAAAAGCGAGATGGATGAAAGACAGCAGGGGGTAATACAAAGTACAAAGTAACAAAACCAAAATGCACTACCAAAGTTAAAACGCCAATAAGCCAAAAGCCGATAAACTCTATCGATCGGATATTTGTGCAGCAGACAGACAGGGCCAGGGTTGTTCACCAGCTCACAGCTTTCCTCTTGTCCTGCCTCACCTGGGAAAGGAGAGGCGAGAAGGAGTCCTACGTCGTATCTGCCGTTGCTTTTTTTTCTGTCGTTTTTCTGTTCATTTTTCTACTGTTTTTTATCTCGTTCTGTTCTTTTTCATCAAAAAGTTGGTTTGCTAGTCCAGCTGAAAGTAACGTGGAAAGGTGGGCTAAAAGCAGCCAAAAAGGACCAAAGGGACTGCACATCGAGCAATGACGAGCGTGACGAAATGGTGAACGACGTCCCCAGGCCCTCTCCCAAGCAAAACAAAATGCCTAAAATGGATCGCAGTGCACAAGTTCCCTCCCAAACGAACAAAAGATCGAAGAGAACAGCGCCAAACACCACCAGATCAAGGAAGAGACCGACCCAAACCAAAGGCCAAAGGGGGTGGGTTTCGGCCTAATATCAAATCGTCCCGCCGTTGTCTCTTGTCTCGCTTTTGGGTCCTTTTCGTTGTGCATTTTCCTTTTCGGTGCATCCTCTCACGCAAAAGCCCATACAAATATTAAGCGCTCTCTGTCTTTCTATCTGTCTCGTAGATCACTGTTGTTGATCTGCACGTCCACCCCAGCTCGCCCTCACGCGCGCTCCCGCAAACAGATCACAATTCCAATCGGCCCTGGCCCCAAAGAATGTTGTGCCTTGTCTTGTGTGTCTAATTGTCTTGAATCTTGATTTAGTTGCCCTCTTTTGCTGTGAGAACTTCGGTGTCACAAACAAAGAAAACGCAAATCCGATCGTGATAAGTACGCCGGACCTGCAAAATAGAGTACTTTATTTAATTACTTACATATTACTGATCCTTTGTATTATCTTACAAGAGGCCGCCGTTCACGGGATACGGAATACGGCAGGGGGAAATCTACGATATTCTTTTTAGTTGCATTTGGTGGCTTTCGACTATTGTGACTTTTCCTGTGACTTTCACGACTTAAGTGACCCGACAAAGTGGAAAGGAACAAAACATGAGGGCAGGGCAATCAATCGCCAATTGGGCGAATTGACTGGGTGTGCCTGGACCTGCTGAGGTGCAGGGGTTGTGCCTGTTGGAAGAAGAAAAAGAGAAGAGGAAAACCCGAAAGACACAAAGAGTCTGTGTGAGTGTGTGAGAGGCGAGGAACGCTGCCGACGAACAAATTCAAAGCCCAGGAAAAAGGAAGAACAGGTTTTGTTTGTCGTGTTGTCGTGCCGGGGATTGCAGGAAACAATGAAAGGCCACAAATGAACTGGCGGCTTGTCGTACAAGTCCGACGAGGAAAGGGATGAAAATTTACTACAAAGTATCTCACATATGAGAAGTGAGGAATTGTGAGGGCGAGAACGCGAGACGAACCAGGTTTGGTCGGAGAAAATGAAGAAGAAAAAAGCGACGACCAGAAAGTCGAAGAAGAAAGAAAAAGAAGAAAGAAGAAAAAGAGAAGCCTCAAAAAGTGAGCGATGAGCAGAAAATGATACATGTCATAAATGGAGACCGGCGAAGAAGAAAAACTGAGAGAAACACACATTGCCAACCATGCACGCAATCTCCCGCCTTTTGCTTTTTCATCAGCAATATGCAAATGCTCTGGCAAAAGAAAGCATCTCCTTTGTGCATTTGTGCATGTCTTGGATGCGTTGCTTTCTTTTCTCTTTTCTTTTTGATGTCTCTCCGATTGCCTTCTCGTCCCGTCGTTCGTTCCGTCCGTTGTCTGTTCTCTCCTGAGAGATGATCATATCTCACAATTAGGAGAGCCCAAAGAAACGGAACTGCGACATTGTCTGGCACGGGACAAAAAAAAAAGAAAAGAAAAAAGAAAACGGTCAGACTGACAAGGAACGATGAAAAGGCAACTCCGAAAGGGGCACTCTCTCACTCTCTTCCTTGAGATTAGACGATACTCAGTACGGAGTAGAACAAAGCCAAAACGGTCAACAAACGTACTGACTCGCACACCCTTCTACCATTTTTATACTTCAGGGCGCCTATTGTTCTTCAGGAACGAGAAGAAATGGTTCACCTCCCATATCAAACGCAGGTGTTGGCGGAAATACCAGATACTTTGTACATTTTTGGCTGCAATTGGCGCCCGGGTCCAGACGCTTTCAGCAGGTGCCCCACTGCACGAATCTGTACTATTTGCAACTGCACACCGAAGAACTGGGGCAAACCTCTTCTTTGCGCGCTTCGTGCTGCGTTAGGGGAAGCAGAAACGAATTTAGGTGGTTATGTGGTGATAATAGCCAAAGGTGGCTACTGGGCAAAGAGACGATGTAAAAAAGAAAAGGGAGCAATGGTGCAATGAATGAAATGACTTGAAATTATCCAAGGGATGGTGAGAATGGGAGAACAGGGAAAAAATTAATGTGAAAATAGGAAATATGAAAATAAAGAGAGCCTGTAAGTCAACGCCAACCAGACGTTTGGATTGTTTGCGAGGCAACTTAAACTTACACAACCTCAGTCCAGTATTGCCCTTCATAAATTCGTGAAAGCGGTCAATTGCTACTAACGTGTGTCTGTCCTATCACAGACATCAGGGCCGTTTCGGTTCTCTTTTTTTCCTCCAACAGTCCAGGGCCGTTGTCCTTATACCGAGATGTCTTTGTTCCCTTTTTCATGTCTTTTATTTCCCCTTAATATTTCCCTTGTTTTTTTCCTTGTGTTTGTTTCCATGTCTCATCTTGTCCTGGTCAACTGTTCTTCTTCTTTTGTTTCTTCTGTCAGCGCCAGGGTTTCGAACAAGAACAGTTGACAGCCCCCGAGACATGAGACAAAAGAGACCAAGAAAGGACAATGGGACAAAATGAACAATGGGAAAGGCCCCTTGCCCATGGACAAAGAGAAATCCCAGAAATACCGAGACAACCAACGGAGATATCACACACTCGTAAGGGCCTTTTTTTCTTGTTGCATTTGCACGACGTATTCGTTTTCCCTTTTTTGCCTCTTCTTCAGTTCTTTTTCTCAGGCCCTGTCACCTGTCAAACGCGATGTTGCCGTAGCATTTTGTGCCCCTGGGGGACACCCTTTCTGCTCTTGACGAATCTGTTGCAGGTCGAGTTCTGAGGAGCCAATCGCTTTTTAGCATTTGACCGGCCACCAAGAAATCTCCATAATGAATACAACACAGGCAAAGGAGGCGTGAAGAAAATGGCAATGGAAGCGGAAAAAAGCGAGAGAAGAGTGCCAGGCTGTTCGTTTGCAGCGGATTGATGCACCAGCCCCATTTGGAGTGTTTTTTCTCGTCCTAGTGATGGCGGAACCGTTCTTTTGGGGCTTGTCCAAGTCCGAACGGAACGGAGAACGGAGATGGCCACGGCTTTGGTTGTGCCTCATGATTTTCTCGTGAAGCTGCTCGTGTCTTACAAACATATATCAAAACTTTTGATATTAGAGATTATTGAGCATATTTTGTTGATATTTTGCTCCTTTTCATTGATTTACTGGAAATGCTCATATTTCTCTACATTTTTTATTTGAATTTATTTTTGTGTTAATATAACTTATTCGGGCTTTACTTATTTTATTTTTTTATTATTTCGACATGGTTCACAAATAATACAGTTGAGTATGTTTACATCCAACTTCGTCTACTTTTAACATCTCTGATCCATATTCTGTTCTTGGTAATGATTGTTAATGGGCACTGTCTCCGAATTTCATCCGCGTGCCCGATGTTGACGTCAATGCCGAAGACCCTCGAGGGAACAAAAGAGTTTGCCGTTTTCGTCATTACAAGAGTAAAAAATTGACAGGCGAGGGCGGGTTTTTGCTGGTTGCCTCACTAATTTCCTACTTTTTGTCACTAAGTGAAGGGCTGTTGACCAAAAAAAGAAAGAAAGAAAAGCTGGCAGGGCGCCGAGGCTGCCGCGACGGAAAACCCGACGATCTGATCTCCAGGGAAGGAAAGGCTTGTGCAGAAATGCTAAAAAGGATGCAAAAGGGCTGCATGCAGGTAGTCCTTTTGAGACGCTACGGAGAAAGACAGCACGTTTTTTTTCTCCCTGTTCACTGTGAAAAGTTAAAGTGGAAAGTGTAAATAGTCCGCACGCCGAGTCAGCGACAAGTACCTTTTTGCGCCACGCACCACTCAATAGTACCTCTGCAAGACAAGAGCACATGGCAAGTTCCGTCGGTTTTTGAAATTTTCTGTACGGCTCAAAAAAAACGAGTTTCGTTCCCGGAAAATATTGGCACTTCTTTGCCCGAGGGTGCCCTGGCAGGGGTTTGACAGGCTCGACAGACTGTCAAGTGGCAGTTGTCAGCCAGAAAAAAGAAAATAAAAGTTTTGCATCGCTGACGCCGTCCTTGTTTGCCATGTGTTTTTTTTTTCTCCTTTTCTTTCATGCAGTAGCCTTGTTTGAATTCTCCGCGGCCGTCGTTCCCGACATTATGACGCTTCAATGGATTCTTTTCTTTTCTGATGTGTGCAATTCAACAACTGGCTACTGACCTGACAGCTTCACATGTTTCCCGTCGCCTTTCCAGCGGGGTCTTCTGTCAAGCTTGTCACTTTCTGCTAAGTCCTGTCATCTTGTCATCCTGTCAAGCTACCTGCTAGGCTGCCAAGGTCTTTTCTTTGTTTTGACACAAGAAACAAACATGCATCAGAGTTCAATAGTCCAGAGTCAAAAGTACTCGTAACAATAACAATGTCTTGCCCAGACTCCTAGCTACACAACGCCGTTCCGGCCGAACAAACACAGCAACATTAGCCGGGCCCTGCCACCTTCTTTTTTGGCTTTGGTTTTATTTTGTTCTCTCTTTTGTCCCAAAAGCTTGGGCCAGCCGCACACACACAGCAAACTGAGTGGCACACACCCCTTTCCCCTTTCCCGCCTTTTTCACCCCAGTCTAAAAATATGAACCACGAGTTTTTGAGAAAAAAAAAGATTGGGGCCTTGGGACGGTGAGTGGTGCAAGGACCAGCGAAATTAAGTCGCAAAGAAAAAAGGATGGCAATAACAACACAACAAGAGTGATAACACACTGTTGCACGTCGCATGTCGTGTCGAATTGAAGGAACGGCATCTGTCCCATGGTTCACTGCATCTACCCCGGCTTCTGATGACTCGTTTTTTGGCTGACTTTTCTTCCAGGAAACAAACGATAGCAGAGCCCAAATATTGATAATAATTTCAGAGGCTGGTAAAAATAAACCATGCCAAAGTGCGTCCTAATTTGAATTGAACAACAACATACTCCATAAGCATGCCGCATCACAACTTGGCCCGTGCCTGTTCCCAGTAGGACTTTTGCGTCCGTGTTGGCGCCGTTCCCCCCGACTTTTGCCTCGTGGTTACCCTGCAGGCGGTTCACGATAGTCGGTAACTTGGGATTTTCCTACGGAGTACTGAATATTGTCTTGGAAACATAAGAACGAAAAAGTCAAAAGTATGGTTCTATTGCAAAAGGGCGGCCTCCTATTGTTTTGTGCTCCACGACGATTGGCCTGCTAACCGAAAAGCCACGTTTTCAAGATCCGTCTTGCGTTTCTTCTGTCATATTTTCCCTTTTCTTTTTCGTCTTATTCGTTTTCGAATTTCATCCCTTTCCTTGGTTTGGGCAATGACATCGTGATGAAAATGTGAAATGTGAAATCTCTTCACCGGTCATCTCCAGAACCACCCACCCATCACACCAGACTATTGCCCCGGCAATAAAACTGCCACCTTTTTTTATTTTCTCTTTTTGCTACTGGGTAAAACACACCCCCATAGCTCGTATGGCCTGGACCGGGCTGGCTGGCGCTGCGCTGGGCTGGAACTTTGGCAGCTTGGCAGCTTTCTGGACCTTTGCGTTCTGGGCCCTCTCTTAGATTCCCCCGCAAGAATGAGATGTGAGGGAAAGAAAACAAAAACGGCGTGCCCGAGCTGGGGGCAGGAAGCGCAGGCGAAGAATGCCCCAAAGTGGTGTCCCAACTGCGTGGAAGAACCTGTGAACCCGCCCGCCAGCCAAGGAAAGTAGGGCCAAAAAATGCACCAAAAACAGCAAAAAGACACCAAAGGACACCAAAAAAGGGGGCACCCGTTAGAGATTTGCCCGCAGTCAAGGAGAGCCGAAGGGAGCACCAAACCGGGATTAGTGCATCTGTAGCGTGCTGTAGCGTCAACAAAAGTACCAAGGCTGTGTTCCATCTCCGGAAAACGAGGCCAACGTCAGTTGAAATAGCAGCAATTTTTTTTGGGTCAGGGCTGCCGGCCGGGAACCGTTTTGGGTTAAACTTGTCAGAATTCAAAAAGAGACCTAGGGGAAAGAGGCGAAGAGCGAAGCGAGGAACTCGTGGCTTGTTAGGCATCGCCCGCTGAGGCTGTCCATTCTCACTGTTTTTACGGATATCGGGTCAGGTCTGTTTACATTCAGAAATTTAACATTCAGAAATTTGACGGCTTCCGCCGAAGCTAGGATAAAGTAAAACCCAGCTTGCTGCATGGAAATAGGCGAGACCACAGCTTCGGGTAGGAGGCTGAGCCGGTGACGAGAAGAAGACAGCTAGCATATGAAAAAAAAAAAAGATATGAAAAAGGAAGAAAAACGTGGACGAACATGGAAAGCATCTCGTGTTGTTCGTTGCTTGTGATGCATCCGCACGTATGAGCTGCAGTTAATTACATATGCAAGCCGTGCAGTGCAGCTTGCATCGTGGTGTGACCTCAACCATCTTACGGAGTTTCTGAATAAGGAACTCGTCGCTCTGAAAGCTGGCATTGGCATTGACACTGACACTGACACAAACTCTTTGACCTCTTTGGCCCAGCTGTGATTGTCATGTCAAGCTGTGGCCCAAAGACGAAAGCGGCTCGCTCTGACCACCAGGACCGTCTCCTTGGGCCCTGGTGCCTGTGGGGTCTTTGCTTCTTTCCTTTGGGTTGGGCCTTTTTTCGTAATCCTGTCTTGGTGGCACTTGAAAATTCCGCCATTTTGGCTGGTGTTCCGCGGGAGTGTGCCGTTAAAAAGAGACCATCTTTTCTTTCTTTTTGTCTGCCCGTCTGACCAACTGCCTTTCTGTCACACACCATTCCTCTGATCTCCTCTCAAATTTCTTTGTACTTTTGACACTTGTACTTCATTGCCCCATTAGTATGAGGCTTGCGAGTGTTTGCGGGGCTGATGTACATCAATCTTTGTATATCATTTCTCGAGCGGGACTAGACGGACTTTGTCCACATCCAAGGCGTTAAGCGATGAAATAGAGAGGAGAGGAGGGGAGAGTACGGAGGATTGTTGAATGAAATGCGCCGTCATAGGCAAATGGCAAAAGACAAGAGATACAAAGTACAGTGGCACGCGACGACCGTTTGCAGCGGCTCTTGTTCCTGGGGATTTTTCTGTGCACAACTCTTTTCTTTTTTCAACATTGAAAACCCCACTCTGTGGCCCTGCAAGGTTCTCTCTTGTTCGCTGTCCTCGGTCTTTGGTCCTTTGCCATCGACTACTTTATATTGTGTACAAACTACAATATGCCCCATCTCCATTTCTCGGCCCTTCTACCTTTCAACCTATCTGGCAACGCATTTGTGCATTTGTGCATTTCTGTTTGAAGTGGGTGACCCGTTGGAAGAGCGGGTAAAATATCCCACATGAGTGGCAAACCGCCAACGTTGAAAAAAGGGAGACGTTTTGAGAAGGGATATTATATTGGGTGAGAAAGTGAGAGAATGAGAGAGAGAGCTCCCCACAGAGGGGGGGCCTTGTGCCGTAGAAAGACGGCGTGGCAAGGAAAAACGGCCGGAATAAAGTACCTGCCTCGAGGCGCGGCCAAAATGCGTGTAGGCGGAGGGAGTAGTTTGGTATGTACAAGTAATACTCCGTAGTGTGTAATAAGACAATGAAACATTAAGCACCAAGGGACCAAGATGGTATTTTCACGAGATACGATATATCAAAAATCCGGCAAAGAGTCGCGGCATTGGAAGAGGGAAGGAAAAAAAAGCAGAAAATCTGACAGGAACCAACAGTTGATGGAAGAGCGGTAGCAGTTTCCAAAGTCTGGAAATCTGACCCAAGCTGTGGCAGTTCGCGGCACCGGACCCCCGAAAGAAACGGGGTTTCTTCCTGTTTAGGAAATTCTCCTTTCCCTGGGGATCTTAGGGCCTGGCTGCCGCTTGCCAACGGAAAAGAGAGAACAATGAAAATGCGCAAGCGAGGCAAGACACTGAAAGGAAACGACCAACGGGTGAAAGAGTAGTGCAGGCGAGGAGTACTTTCTAAGAAATTCAAAGGAAAATCAAGGAAGAATACGAATTAGTGACGAAGAAAGGTCCAGGCCCCAGGCCCAGAACAAACAAACCGCCTGCCACAAAAACAATTTGCCAACTGATTCTGGAATACCAAGACGGCGTACGCGATCATATTCGTTTTGTGTTTTTTTTTTGTCCTGGAGAGCCAACATCCAACACCCAACATGATAAAACTCTAAACGCCAAGATGCAGTTGCGAGATCTTTTCCCGCTGGCGTTTCCCAAACGGCTGGGTCGGTAGAAGAAAGAAGGAAAGAAAAATAATGAAATGGAAAGGAAAAGCACATGGCATTACAGGGAGTGCATCGTGCTACGCCAGATATAGCCAAACAAATACAGGAGAAAAGAAAAGAAAGGAACTCAAAAGAGAAGAGCTCAAAAATGAAGACGAATGGGGTATCCTCATCGCCAATACTTGCCTTTTTCTTTTTTTTTTTCTTTTTTTTTTCATCCCCCTATATCAAAATCGAAATCCCGCGGCCGTGGTTGGACTCGCCTGTGAAATTTCACGATCATGCACGAAATCAAAAGCGAAAGCCTCAAAGCCATAAGGTATCAAATAGAAGGCTTAGAACGCATCAGAACACGCAGAGCCTTTTAGAGTTGGCGACAAAAAAGAAAGTAAACAGCAGGGGTAGGCGAGAAAAATGATGCAAAACGACACGCCACTGAATGCTGAAGAAGCTTCTATCTTGACCTGTGCACCTCCAAAGTACGGAACCTGTTACACTCCCAGCTCTTTAAAGTCAGGCGATATGCAAGCCTCTTCATACCGTTTTCCCTCGCGTGCAGTTATTGAAGCAAGGTGTTAATAGTGGACGAGCGGTGTTGGGAAAGTGGTCAGATACTGAGTGAGTCCTTTAGGCGCTGGTTCCCCTATTCTCTCGACAGGGAGACGTTTGTTTTCTTTTCTTTCTATTTTTCTTTGTCTTGAAGAGGCCGGATTTCTGGCCATCAACCCTGAGTGACAGAACCTGAGGCAGCAGAGGCAAAATGCGGCTGACACCGGTGGTTGGCAGTTTCACATCACCTGAAAGGCATCACCTGAACGGAAAAAGGTGAAGAAAGGGGAAAGAAAAGAAAAGGAAAGTGTGCACGGTTGTTCACCGCCGTACGGAGTACGACTTACACAGTAATTCGATAGGTGAACAACACGGAATCGACCGTTTCGAGTAAATTTTGGCGAGACCAGGCAAAAGAGTGCAGTGGCAGAATAATTGCAACCCCTAGTCGCTTTCAGGTATCAAGATGTGCTTTTACTCGTATTGTCGGGTTTGTGGTTCTTCTCCTGCATTGCCAACGACCGTTTAATCCCGTCAGTGACCAACGAATAAAGACAGGGAAATAAAATTGTCAGAAACACATTGTGAAGTGAGAAGACGAAAAAAGAGCAAAAGGCAACAAAAAAGACACAAAAGGATTGCAGAAAGTTGCAGAGCCAGGACATGAAAAAAAGAACGTGTCATATTTTACTTGTTAAATAACCACCCTCCTGTCAAGGAGGCCCAGGATCCCAAGGTCGCAGAATCCCAGAAGTTCTGTCCCCCAAAATCAAATCGCCCAAACAGTCGTGTTGCATTGGAAGAGGAGGAAAAGAAAAGAAAGGAAGCAAAAGAATTGCCTTCACGCACACCTCGTCACTCTTTCCTCTCCGTCACTCCTCCACAACAACGCTCAGGGCATCGATTCGCAAGACTGCCGGCCAGACTGCGGGATCAGAGAAAAGGCGAGACGATCGCAGGTGAATCCTGCCACAAGAGATGCTCACGAGGTTGCAAGTTCAATGATGTTCCTGCATTTTGGCCTTTTTGCCTCACCTTTAACACTTCCACTCCGAGCGTGACTGTGACAGGACGACATCCACGTTGTATCACGGCATCCCAAATATTAAATATTTACGAGTACGATATCTTTCACAAGAGTCAACTATTTTGGAATTTACGCAGTAATTTTGTGCTCCATCAGTCAATGTTGTTGGAACAAAACAGGGATATTGTCTGTTAGACACAGTGACCACAACAGCCACAGGCCATACCCCTGTCTTCTTGTGAGCTGTATCCACACAAAAAGTGGCACAAAATACAAAAGTACCATACTTGACCAGGGGTGTCGAGGGCCCAGCGATTGAAATCTTGATTGGCGAGAGGTGGGTGGCCTGAGAACTCATGTTGAAAAATAAAAGAAGAAAGAAGAAAATAAGGAAGAGACAATCAAAAGATATTGCACACATTGCGAGCATGCTTTTGAATAACTATATCTGTTCGAAGTACCTGTGCAAATATATTATTTATTATTTATTTGCATCGAATTCGGACATTGTAGTTTTGCTGCCTCCTCTTAACCGGCTGCCAACCTCTTTTTATTCGCTGAATAAAATGAGGGAAATGTTATGAATCCCAAAAATATGATATTTGATAGAATCGACATCTCACTAAGTCGGTGGCGGGCTCTAGGCCCAAACGAGAGCTGAGAAAAACGTGACGGTGTAAAATGTGTGTGCCAAAAAGGGGAGCGTGCATCATCTTGCATGTCCCTCCATGCTTCTTGGGGAAGTGAAAGAGAGTGTGGCTCGAGTGGAAAAGAGCGTTCTTACTTCAGAACGGTTTAGTGCTTCCCAAAAGTATGGAGTGGTCGGCGAGCTGACAAGCACCCTAGCCGGAGATCGTCACTGTGACGGGCCAGAAGCAGTCAAGGCTTTGATGAAGATGAGGGAAAGAGAAGAAGTCGACGACAAGAGGCTCCAAGAGTCTCCAAGTCCCAAGACTCGAAGAGTGACGACGGACCAAAACTCCAGACCCAAAGAATGCGGCCTGCCGGCACAGAACCTCTTCAGGAGATTTCTAGCGACAGTTGGCAGTTCACTGTCAAGTCTTGCCCAGTCTTCACAGCGCCTCTCCCCGATGGCCTCAGCTGCACCAGGGTCTGTGTTCCTCTGTTCTAGACTGAATGCGGTTTGGCGCCACCGTTGCCCTTCCGCTTTTCCCAAGTGTTTGCTGGGTGCCGTGCACAGTCCACCTTTTTCTTCGAGACACGCCCCCTTTTCAGAGTGTGAGAGTGTCTCTGTTCTTCACCCTCGAAACTCATCAGCCGCTTACCCTCTGGCAACACGGTTGACATGACCAAATAATCAATATAAAAAAACCGCAAAATCAACAAGATTGATGAATCCATACGTCGTACTCCGTGCGTCGCAAAAACAATAACACGATAAAATAAGAAGAAAAGAACAACTCTAATTTTATGTGCGGACCCGGTAATGTTGTGCCTCAGACTGGACATGGCATGGCCCTCCATCTCAAACTCTGTTTTCTCTCTGGCACAGACATTTCCTGGCACTCCCTTGCTTTTTTGCTGAGATACCATCTTTGTAAGAGGAAAGTAATCCAGTCTGGCGGGTGCATCTCTGTGTTTTGTCACTTTTGTGTGCGATTTTGCCTGTTTATGTGAGCTTTGTCGTACCAGTAGTCATCAACGATTTACGACATACAGGCACAGGGCATAAAAGGATCACGCACTCCCGTGCTACGTGCTCGTTTGCGAACCAGAAAAAATAGAAGAAAAACGACCGTGTCACGAACCGTGCCCCTGGGAAAGGAAGAGACACAAAGGAGCACAAAAAAGACGGAAAGACAGAAACAGAAAAAAGAAGAAGAAAAAGAGACATAAACGAGGCGAAGGCAACGACGGGTGGACTCGTGGCACAACACGTAATACGCAAGTCTCCTTTGTATCACGACACCGGATACCACGAAAAAAGAGGGAAAGATCCACGAAAGTAAGATGCCACTCTGATGTCGTAAAATGGGAATAACAAGGGAAACGGGAACCAGAAGTCATTGTCTTGGCTGGTGCAACGACGTGCGGAAGAAAAGGCAGAGTCAACGGCGCGAGACGGAAATCTCCAGGGGAAAATAACACTTGAAAATAAGGGTAAAGAAAGATGCAACATAAAACCACAAGGGAAAAAAAGAGAGGCGAAAAAAGGGTCTTGCCCCGCAGCCCTGGTCTCGCAAGACCGTCGCAGTTTGTTTCGTTCCTTGGGGGTGGAAATTTTTGAGATGCAGATGCTACCGTACCATTTTCCTGGGTTGAGTCTTGAGTCTTGATTGTTTAGTCAAGCACTTGTTAGTCAAGCACTTGTTAGTCAAGCAGGCACTCACTCAAGTCCTTCTTAACTCAACTCACAATGCCATGCACTGCTGTGCCATCCGTCCTGTTTCGCTGTGGTGTCGCATCCTGATGACTGTCTGCCGTATTCGGGATGCGGTGGACAGCCAGTAAGAAGAGCAATAAGCAGAAGAAAAGAAAAAAAGGAGGATTACATACGCAGACTTGCGTGAAAAAGTACTCCGCAGCCGTTGTGTTGTTCGCTGCAACTGCAAGCACAACCCAAACCCAAACCCGACGCAACGCAACGCAACGCGCGACGAACCTGTGGGCATAACGCTAAAATCCCGGCAAAGCGAAAAGAAGGTCAAGTGTGCGCGATCGACAACCGGCCAAGGTTCAACATCAGAGAGGAGAAGAAAAGAGGCCCGAGCGACTCGGCCGGAAGAGGAAAACGGGAAAAAGACGGACAGAGACGAAAAGATGAAAAGACGACAAAAGACATAAAAAAAAAACACGAAAGGTACTGGGGGCTCTTGAACGGCGCTTTTCGCGGGGAAATCTGTTTGACTGCATTTCTTGTCCTGCAGCTGTTGCTTCGCAAGCGACGATCCCCTTCATACGAGCAGACCGAGGGACAAGAATAACAATGCGAGAGCGGGAGCGAGAGACGAACAGGATGCACAAGAAAGCCAAGCACAACAAGCTCACCGACAATAAAGAGATCAACAGTTAGCATCACCGAATATCCGTAACAAACTGCGGAGAGAACAAGCACGGGGCAAGTCAATTTTGCTTCCCTTGATCCCTTGATCTTTTGGGGAAATATGCCCGCGAAAAAGCCTGTTTGATGAGTTTGATAATTGTGAAAGTGCGGGAAAGTGCTATTCCCAGGGCAGTGGATTTGGCGCGAGACGAGTTTGGGGGTGCTAGAGCAGCCAGTCTAAATCGTAAGTCTGGGGATGGGGGTAGTTTCTTTTTAGAGCGTCAGCCGCCGTTGAAGAAGGAGAATTAAAGAGGGCAAACGAGACACGACTGGCTTTAGCACAAGGCTCGCGGTGGATGCAAACCTTGTTGTCCAGAGCTTTCTCATGACCTTGAATTTAGATGTTAGAAGAGGAAATAAGTGAAAAACGGACGTCGGACAGAAAAGAGGCTGTCGTCCGCGCCGGCTCCGTATTCGTGTTGATATACCCCCGTACTGCCTGTCTTGTTTTGTCTGGCCTCCGTATGACCTCCGAAGGGATTCTGTTCTTGCCAGGATCCAGGGTGAGGGAGTTTTGAAAAGAAGAGTGGCAATGGGTTGTGATATGACGAGGGATGCGAAGACGACACAGCCAGGCCATGCAAGACCGAGAAAGGAGCGAACAGAAAGAAAGAGAACCGGGTGCAAGGTAGGGAAGGAATGCCGGTCCGTCTGCAAATGCCTGCATGTCAGACAGCGAGACAACAGACAAAGGGACTCAAACAGACACAACAGACATCAGAATCAGACATCAGACAAACAAAATGATGCTGGTTGCACTCTGAACCGTTCATACCGAACCCGTCTCATTTTCGCAAGAAGGCTCTGTGCGCAACATGGAGGTGAAAACAATTGAAAAGAAAATGCAAAAATAAAGGAGTAAAATGGAGAGAAATGCTACGGGGTAAGGAGTCAGAACAAGGCCAGAAGACCGCCAGAAGAGAGCCAGAACAAAGAAGCATATGCACACCGGCCGTTGGCTTTTTTGACATTTGTTGACGCAGCGTCGCAGTCGTAAACGCAAACATGCAATGCGATGCTGCCTGTCACCCCCAAAAGGCAGAAAAATGGCTCCAGATGCCCCATCACATCCCGAAACCCGTGTCGGAAACGAGGCAAAAAGGGAAAATGGCATTTGAGTGCATGTCGTCAACATGGGGGTGGAATTGAAGACAAGCGCGAAATGAACGAGAAGAAGGAGTTGGAAGGAGTCAAATGGAGACAAAACGACAGGAACACCAAGCAACACTCGAGGGACATCACGGCCGTTGAGACCATGTTGCAGCAAATGCGTATTCGCAAGTTTCGATGTTGCAGTCCGCCGTTCCCCCCTATGGAGTGCCCCCATGCTTGCGTGTTTGCATGCAGAACAAGGGGAACCACAGAATTCTCGATCATGGGAAATCAACTGCCCTTGTTGGGATCGTAACGGCTTTTTGTGTGCGTGTCGTGTGTTGTGTAGTTCCCCCTGCGACGCACGTACCCTCTGCAAGATGTTGAAGGACTCGAAGGAGCCCAGAAAGTACAGTCAGCCAGTCAGAGAAGGCCTTTGCCCTCTCTCGCTGCAACAACAGAACCGAACGAGGGAAAACTGGGCGAGTTTTTCATGGGGTTGGTTTCTTTTTTAGCGCCTACCAAACTTTTGGCTTTTTGCCCTCCTGTTGCACTGCGACTCTGATCTGCACCAGCCCTTCTTTCAACTCGTCTCTTTTTTCAAAACTCACCTTTTTCCCAGTGCATGGCAATGCAGCTATGGTTGCTTCAGTGCAACGCTATGCTTGGCTCCTGTCTTTTTTGAACCGGGCAGACGAGGGATGGCTTGCGGGACAAGCCTTTTGTCGGATGCCCTGGGGCAAAAGGGGGAACAACAAGCACAAGGGGCAGCCATTCTCTCTTCTCTCGTTCGCTGGCTGTTCCCTCTTTGTTCTTGTTAAAATACCACCATAGGACGCCACGCGTACCATTAGGCCGGGGAACGGGTCTGTGACAAGAGACAATTGCTCAATTGTGCTGTTGAATATTCCTGCTTTTGAGTGTGGGACGCGGCATTCTCCGTTCGTCGTTTATTTCCCTTCAAGGACGTCGTAACGGGCAGAACCAGTATTTTGACTCCTGCCATCCTAGCAAAAAGCAGAGGCCACGCACAGGCACAGTATGTCGTTGGCACAGACAACAGAGAATTGCTGGAGAACAGATCAAACAGAATGAGTGGACTCATTGCCCCTTTCTCAGCAGAGATAGCGTGAGACATCTGCAAGAAAGACACCAAAAGAGAAAGTTGAATAAAGCGAAAATACCGTCATTTCAATGCAATCGTCCACGAGACCCAAGACAGTCTCCGGGTGAAAATGAAGGGGGAAAAGAACGACAGGCAAGACAGCTGAGGCTCGCCGACATTTCGCCCACAGAGCGGCAGAAGAGACACTCAAAATTCAAAAAGACAGAATAGGAGGTAGGTGTGGACCGTTGGCCGTTTTGCCACTAACAATGCAGAAAAGCCAAACGGTCAGTGACTGGGGGTTATCCAGATGTGTTGATGGAGGGGGCGTGTGCAGTTTTCGTGCAGCTCTTGCAGCAGCGACCGTTTGGCCTGCCCGCAGTCTTGGGAAAGCGAGCTTGTCGGGTGAGGGCAAAAAGGGCAGGCAAAACAAAAGTGAAAGCGGAGGAATGCACCAAAGTCTCAAAGTTGAAAGGCCCAACGATCCAAATGCCCTTGACCTTGACAGTTCAGCGGCCCTGGCCTTACCTTGACTCTTTTGGCTCTAGTGCCGTAGTCTTTCGACCTCTCGCATCTCTTGAAAAGACAGCCACGGATGGAAAATGGGGTTCAATGGGGAGAATGGGGCATGATATGGTCCGTGGCGTTCGTTGGTGTGCTTGTTTATTTGGAAGCAGGAGGGGAGCTCGGAGGTGAAGGAGAAAAGGCCTAACGGTTTCGCTGCTGGCGTTGTCGATCGCATGTGGTCATTTGGGTCTCTCTGGGATTCTGGGATTCGAGGATTTCTTGGGGCGCTCGGGGAGTTGGATCTTGTTTGATTTCAGGCCCCACATCCTCGTGAAAGCCTGTCCTTTCGTATGCAATTTGCCCTCAAAGGCTCCTCGTCAAAGTCAGTAAAAGCCCTGAAAGCGGCAATGAAAGTAGTGGATATCGAACTGCGGAAACGAAGGAAGATTTAAAAAGGACGGCGCGAAGTCACCTGGCCCCGCAATGGTCCGGAGGCCGAGACGAACGGTGCGATGTGCAAAGAGCTTGTACAGAAAAGGGAAACGAGGTCTTACGGGGGGCTGTTACGAGATATCCTGGCAAGATGCAAGAAAAGGGGCAGAAATCCTCCAAAAATATCCATCTAAAGGGACAAGAGGGAAAGAGCGCGAAGGATCGAGAGCACTATCATCTTGAATAAAAATCCCTGCACGTATTTCTTGGGAAAGAGCGAGCGACGAAAGGGGAAAGGGAAGGAAAGAACAGCTGGGATGGAGAGTGGGCAGGGGTGGCCGCAAACCGACATGGGCATATGGGTCAGGGAAGGAGCGAAGGGTGCAATTGCCATTCTTTGCTGGATGCTGATTCTGACAAAAGGCGCCAATTTTGCTGCTGAACGCTCTTGCCGCCAGACCACCCGTCTGCCGTTGCCTACAGGAAGCCAAACAGGAAGAAAGCACCGACCACCACCCAAAACTCAGCCCACCAGCCCACCAGATGCCCCAAAACCCCAAAGCTCCCAAGAAAACCAAGAGATGGCGCCAACACGACCCAAACAGCAACAAACAATTTCACCCCGTTTTCCTTTTTGGGAAACACCTTGGAGCTGCTTTCCTAACGTCTTTTGCAGAAAGTCTCCACTTTTCCGGTTTCTGTTCAGCTGCTCTTGCCATCCGACTGCAGCTGCAGCTGGAGACGACAGTCGACGGCGCGAAAAAGAACGCCCAGATCCTGCAGTTCAGGCTTTGGGGGTATTTTAGTGGCGGTAGCGAGTTCCAAAGGGCTGGCGGGCGCTTGCCAACGTGTGCCTGCCAGTGATGTGCCAAAGATCAAACGGCGTGCCTCGGCCTGGAGTGGCCGTCTCACCGTCATCGTCTTTATTTTGTCAACAGATGCCAAGGCCATCTGCTCCCTCAAAATTGCGAGAGTCGCAAACGGCGTCGTCCATACTTCCGGACAGTCAACAAAAGTACTTCCGTGACTTAACTTAATTGATATTGACAGGCGGACAAGCAGACACATCGGTGGACTGACTGATTGATTGACAGGCAGACCGACAAAGTGACAAACAAACAAGCAGATGACCTCGGTGTGAAAGATCTGGATGAGAAATCGCACGAGGCAAGATGCCGTTCCCCCAGAATTGCCACGATCTTCCCTGGGCCCTTACGAGAAGAACAAAGGAAAATATGTGAAGACGTCGAAGCGAAGAAGGTCAAACGAGGCTGATCACCAGAAGCGAAAGACGATCACATCGCACAAAGACCTATCAAAGGCCATCGTCAAACCGTTGCCGTCATCGACATTCAATGAACGGCGGCAACCACTTTGACCGCCCCCGAGTAACAACGGAATACGGCCGCAGGCATAAAAACTGCACACAAAAAAGGCACAAAATACTCGCTCGTTGCACAGGCTGACAAAAGCACAGAGCTGATCAGCGGTGCAAAAAGATCGCCAGTCTCCTCTTTTCCGCGGAGATCACGTTGCTTTTTTCTGACGACGGCCTTTTGCCCAATTTCTTTCATTCAGCGCCCATCAATCCCATCCATCCTCGCCATCCCCATTCATCTCCATTCAATCCCCATCTTTCCCTTTATCTTACCCCTGGCGCTCGTGGGCGACAGGGCTTTTCAGGCTTCTTTCTTCCTTCTTGCTTCTGGGCGGAAATCTGGCGCTGAGATTTGCTGCGCTTCTTTCTTCCCTGGGATCCGGTTTTTATTCCTTTTGTGTTCCTCCTTGCCCATCTTATCCCATCCTTCGGTACCCTCCCCAACCTATTTTGTGCCGTTTGTGTGTGGCCTTGTGCCCTTCTGGGCCAAAGTGCGCCGCCCCAAGGTGGTATCTCGAAGATCACAATAAACGCTCCGAACGCTCCAAAGCCTGTAACACTCCAGAGTTTCCTCCGATCACAGTGATCCTGCCTTCTAGCCCGCATCGAAGCCCCAGAGAATGACAAATAATCGATGTGAAGGGTGGGTTGTGCGTCAAAAGAGGGTAAAACAAAATGGACAAGCAGAGAAGTGCTCGACAGGCACACAGCCTTGGACCAAGGCACGGCGTTATTGTGTCTTGGATTTCCCCGTATTATGGTGAAATATGGGCATCATGGACTTTTGGCGTTTACTACGTATCTGGTTTCTTTTTACACAGGAGGCATCCTTTTTGTTCGCGATATGGGTCGTAATAATAATCACTTCCAGTCTAATTACGATGCAGTCGTCCCTCTTCCGCCACCCCTTGAGCAGTCACAATCACAAGGATGCAGGTTCATTGACTGGTGCCATCGCCGTTTTGCCCGTTGCATCGGGAAGCGTGCTCGCCTTCGACGGACCTTAAGGCTAAGATTGATGGGTGAAGCCATCAACAGTCAGTGCCAAACGGCCACCAACAGATGCGGCCGGTGCAAAACTAAATATAAGTAAAAGAAAAGGGACCAGCAGAACAGTAAATACCAGCTGAAGGGTACGAACCAACAGACAGGGCCAGTCCTGGGAAAGGGCTGTCAACTAGCATATTAGCGCCCTCAAACGGCCGCCCAGAGCATCCTCGTGCCCGTCTTACAGCGAAAAAAGGACCGTTCTTCATGCCCTAAATGCTGAATGGACGGACCTGGCCACCGAACAGGCGGGCCAACAGCACCGACAGCTTTGCTGGTTGTCAAAGCCGTTCAATCCGGCTTGTCCTTGTCCTTGTCGTTATCACCACACCCCCCAAACACCTAAACCTCCTCAATCACGCCGAAAACCTATGCAGCATCCCAACCACCACTGCCCCTCCCTCTCTCTCTTCTCCCTCACTTAGGATAATCTTACAAGTTGGCATGCAGGAGAGAGGAGAGAGCAGAGGCAACAAAAGAAAAGAAAAGAAAAGAAAAGACACCAAAAAACCTGTCTGAAAAAGATGAAATTAAGGGCCAAGAAATATGTAGAGTGAGGACACCTCTATGACTTATAACTTATGATACGAAATACGGCCAACACCGTTTACCACAAATAACCGACGGTCAGTGAAAAAAGAGCACTCCAGATGCAGTCCATACGAGCACACCTCGTCGTACAAGGGTAAGCGTATGCAAGAGGTTGAAAAGAGCGCCGTTTTGCGTCGATCTCTGCTCTTTCTTCTCTTTCACCGGCCCCCGTTGCCACCAACGATACAGAATAGGCAGAGTATGAAAACATAAAATGTTGAACTCGCTTGCAAGTCGTTGTCCATGATGAGCGAGCATCCCGTCCCTGTGACAATGAGATGAAAGAGAAATGGGGAGCTTGTTGATAGAACGGGGAAAACGACGGAACAAGGCCCCGTTTCTTCTCGGCGCCAATGATATGGAGACTGGCGAACGTGTGCAAGACGTAAATAGGACAAAAATCCAAGCGGTGCCCCGATAAATACATGGCCTAAAATCAAAGCATCTAAAAAGGACGAGACAACATCATGTCAATTGTCCTTTGACCAAGGGACTAAATGGAAAAATTATGGCAGACAGATGGAGACGATTGAAAAAAGCAAGTTAACGACGACAAGATCCACTCTCGACCAAATCCCGAAGAACGAAGAATAAGAAGACGCAAAAGAAAACGACAAGAGCATCGCGGCTCCGGGACTGGTAAAGTTGGGCAGGAATGGTAGAAAAGAAAATGCGAGTACGAAAGTGCTAGTAGCAAGGGATGATGCAAATAAAGGAGAGAAAGGAAGCGACGACACACCAAAATGCATCTAAGACACTGACCACATGCGAGTAGCAGTGGCTAGACCAACATATACACAAAGAAACGAGACTGCCCAGACTGCCCTAGACATCTAGGGCAAGCAAAAAGCTCAGCGAGGCCTTCTCTTGCAGGTCCAGTCGAGTCCAGGTCGGCGCTTAGTACCTCCTTAATATTTTCCGCACAAGAAACGATACCCCAAGGGGCAGCGAGCGCTGAAGATTTCCTGTAAACGAGGTTCGAGACCATGCACTTGTCTAGGAACAATATTACTGCATGTCTCAGTTGTGCGGAGAGTATTACGTGATACTGTTGGCTGCAGGAGGGCATTCAGTCTCTTGAAAGGCAAGCGAAGCAATATGGAAAGGGAGACTGCCGTTACCGAGCATATGAAGTATACAAAATACACTCACAAAATAGACAAACTCAACACATCAACGTCAATATGATACGATGATCAGCGGTGGCAAACAGGGCTGTCAAAATCATATCAAGACCGGCAGTCTTGTGGAAAATAGAAAAAAGGTCCCGAAAATAAAGGAGATCGATTGGACGATTTACGAACCGTTTCGCTCTGTCTTGTTTTCTGTCTAACACAACGAGGACCTCCATTCCAGCACGCTTTGCTACATATTTTAGTCCAGACCTTATTGGGGGCGCGGGCCTGGGGCGTTAGGGCTCTGCCAGCCTGCCAACCTGCCTCTGGGTCCCTAGGCCCACGGTCCGTCGAGGCTGTGGCAAGTCTGGGCAAACCCGACGAAAACGGCACTAGCCCACTAACAGACGCACGAGCCAATAGTGTGTGTCTGTTGGCTTTGTGTAAGTGTGGACATTTCCCGCTCTCTTTCTGTGGCCTATTTTGGCCACCGTTGACACCCCTCCCCCCCTGTCCCGCTGAGGCGGCAGATCGACCGGGGGCTGCTCGCCTGCCAGAGTGCTGGGTCTTCGTCAACGTTTTTGCAACGTTCATACGCAAGCAAAAAAACCTCCAACACCTCGTCACAGAGACGGAACGGTGTATTTTCCCCTCACCAAAATTTTACTGAAAACCGACAACCACAAAAAACTCACGATACTTTAAATAAATTCATGTTTATGTTACTTTGTATATTGTATTTTCCGCCGTATTTTGTGTAATTTCTTTCATTTTGTACGGTTTTTATATATTGTGTGAAATTAATTTGTTTTTTATTTGGGATCTATTAACTCATGTAAAAACGAATGGGGGTAAAACAAAAAAGGGGGACTTTTTCCCCTCCCACCAACCTTCACCGTTTATTACGACAAGGAGTATCAACTAAAGCATATTCGACTTCGTCGGGCCTTTTCATTATCATGATTCATATTTGCCCCCTTCATACACTCATTTTCAATAAATCGGAGACATTTGAGAATATCCAGCTTCCTTTCACGTCAATTCTCTTATGCAAAGTCCCACCATCTTCCACTGTCTTAAGCCCGTTTTGTGCTCGCCTCATTCCCGCCTTCCCACATCTCAGGCTACTGCGCTGTAACTCAACATTTGGGACAGCAGTCGAACGCCACCAGATGCACGTTAATTGAAACGGGGAGTTTCTAAGGCGGCGAGTTGTGCCTGGTCGGAGTTTTTCAAGACAAGAATGAGAGGCGGCCTTGAGCTCGAACTTCCTTTTTTGAGTACTTTCCTTCACCGGCTTAAAGACTTCCGCCTTTCGTTAAGAGAAATAAAGAAAGGTCGCCGGGTCCGTGTTGTCGGCGACCGGCCAGCCACCCCATTTTCTGTATCATCCCAAGAAGCCAAGTAGTCTACCCGTCGTCGTCCCTTTGTTCTTGACAGAGAGTTTAACGGTTTTCAGCCCTCAATAAAGAACTATCGAACCACCTTTTGCACGGACAAGCCATTTAGGGTAATTTTTTTGACCGGCCGACATCCGCGGAAGAAGTTAAGAGAGTCAAAGGGATGGAAAAGGGTAGACGGACCCGGGGAACGGAAGGCTGGCGCGAAGAAGCGAAGAAGAATTAGGAAACAATCAGCGCCAGCCCGTTCAGCCTCGCTAGATGCAAGCCACTTCACGATGTTTATTTCTCATGACTCGTTAATTTTGTTTCTTCTTTCTTTGATGTCTTTATTTTGCTATTTCGTAGTCATTTCGAAGTCCATTTTAATATGTCCTACCTCACCTCCGGTCGTACTCGTATATCGTCTACGTTTTTCCTGCAGTGGCCCGCATCATTGCGTCTTCTCATCCCCGGCCAACAAGTTGCATAACCTCGTGGCAATAGTGGGTGCCCTGCGAAACATACATCCGAAAGAAGGCTAAACAAGCGACTTGCGCTTGGGACCTGAGGCTTGCTTAGGGAACGGAATAATAAAAAGGAGACGAGGACGGACGAAAAGAGTTGAAATGGACAAAGTCTCGCGGCTTTTTTTATTTCTTCAAAGTCGAAATATGGCTCTTGCTCCTTCTCCTGCCTCTTGGTTACCTGCATAGGTATAGTATGCATTGTTTTGCCAACAATTGAGGCGTCTATTATTACACTTGGCAGAGTCGAGTCAGCAACTATAAGCTATTCTTCAACTTCATGTATCGTGGCCACGAGGAAAGAAATCATACACATAATATTTTCGGGTACTAGCTCAAAATATAACAAATACGAGAGTCGAGAGAGGTGACATGTTTGTTTATTTCATGATGTCAAGCCACATTAATTCTCAATTAACAGTCTTAATAAACAAAGATATTGTTTGAAAGCATTGCCTTGTATGTATGCCACACCCAGCCAAGAGAACAGAAATCTCCGAAATAGATTAGATAGCATAAACAGTGAGGTGTGACCTATTATCACATTTTCTTTCTATATCTGCTTCTGTGGTACGAGCTGCATTATGCATGTATCCAGTGGAGAAAAAGTCCATTTCCTGCGTGGTCTCCTTAAGGTGACTCGTCATACATTGTTCATCTGCCATACGAGGTGCTCCTGCTGTCCCATTCGACACAAACGAGGCCGCCCATACAAGCAACATCTTGACAGCTCCATTTTCTCGGCAAGTCCATGCCCTCTCCCTATTGTGACCTGTCCCCTTTTGGAATCCTGATCAATAGTGTACGGAGTACGGACTCGGCCGATGCAAGGGAAGGAGGGAGCCAGAAACACAATCCCTCGTGTTTGTGTTTGTGTTTATGTTCTTGTTCTTGCACAAATGAAAGCACGAGTTTTACGTCGTATCTGGGAGAATTAGACAGCCCCGAGTCGGTAATCTGCACCGGATGCATGCAGGGCAACGAGATACGAGAGGGAGGCAAATGAACTGGTTGTACGGAGTACAGAGGAAACACTAGGCCAGGCCGTTGTTGCCACGAGAGGCCACTGCATGCCCAAGTTTAATACGCTGCTGTCGATATCATAATAAATTTTTTTAGAATGCATAGGAAAAGGGAAGAACAGGCACACTGCTTGTACCGTTTGACCCCAGAACAATCCCAGCGTGTGCAGCCTGTCTTGGGCGTATCCAAGACACGGTAATGGAGCATAGGTACGGTGCACAAAATTTGTCCAGGTTCTGCGTCGGACAGAAAAAGGGGAGGGTGTTACAGAGAAACAAAACAAAACGGAAATCCTTGTCGCTCACCATTATCTTACCCTATCCCATCATGTATTTCATCTGGTCTACCCCTTCCCCAACTGCCCAAGTGTGACATCTCTAGGATTGATGGTCAGCTTCCGTGATGTTCTTTCGTCCTGTCCCTGCAACCCTCCATGGGGACCATGCCGTAGTTTTCGGCCGTACTTTTGAGCTCTTATGCCCTATTTGCCTTTTAATATTTTGATCCCCTGTTGTGACTTTTTTTGTTGGGCCTTAATTTAGAACAAAATGGGAGTTGTTGACCAAACAGAACATGGTATCAGACCTCGCCCAGGCGCATCCAAAACGTGGTTCCAGAAAATTTTGTGAACAGTCACAAAAGCAAGACATGATGGAAGCTGAAAGAAGGGCATTGATAACGGAGGAAAGAGCTGTGCTGCATCAGAGCAGCGGCAACTGCATCCAACAACCTACAAAGGAAGGAGGGCAGGCTTTGTGTAACACGGGACCGGCCGCTTCTTGATTTGATGTCAACAAACATTGAGGAGTATCGTTTCCATTTCAACAACCCTGCTCGTACACAGACAGACGTACACTGTGTGTAAAAGTATGTTATACTCGCATCTGCAAGTATATTTTGCACCAGATGAAATATTTCAGAGAAGGAGTTGACACACAAAACACGTTTTCATCCGTTGTTGCCATTTTAGGTGTTTGGTGAGGATGATGTGGTTGACAAAGGACGCTAAAACGGCGTGTAATCTGATTGGCCAGAGCTTCTGAGCTCCTACCCGTTTTGCAGGACCCACGTCTTTCCTAAAAGGGATCAGTGACAAAAAAGACGGAGCTGAACATCGCGAGGTTGGGAAAAAGCCTCAAAAAGTTGGGGACTGTCCGTGGATCGAACACGGGACCTCTCGCAAGCTGCTCAGGGTAAATCCCTAAGCGAGAATCATACCACTAGACCAACAGTCCTTGCTGTCCTTGCTGTTGCAAGTTGTTGGCGCCAGGCCGGTCGGGCGATCCTAAGTGGGCGTGTTCACGATGCACTTTTTTTTCTTCGTTGTTTGGTTGTATTTTTGAGCTCTCGATATTGGCGCAAGCCTGCTGAACAACCTCGATTAGGAAATAGTCTGCCGACCCCGGCCGTTGGATGATGCAAGGTGTTATTGGGAACCAGGAAATGAAAATAGGGGAACAGAGACAAGAGGACATGAGAGACAAAAAGGCTGCACGCGAGCGCACGCCGCGTTTCGAAACCGAGTTTCTACATGCCCAGACGACATAATGATTGGTCTATTCACGAACGGCTGCCCGTAGAGTTCATAAAACTGACAACCACGACAGGTCGTGGCAACCACGACAACTCCAAAGAGGAAATGATAGATCTGCTCCCTTTCATTGCTACGAAGAGATACGTGGATGGGTGATGCAAGACAAGAAGGGGGCGTTGACATATGCAGTGAAAGAATGACAAAAGGAGAAAAGGAGACGGGACATGTTCTGCATGAACACCTCACACTGCAGCTGAAAACGAACGAGATGTCGGTTCGTGGTTCGTATTGTACATTTATTTGCATTCGCGTGGCTGGCGTGGCAGGCCTCCTTACGTACGGCGTACTTTTTTCAAAGCGCATCAACGTACTACCTGTTTTGTTGAGGCATGCTGAAGTGTGTCGACGATTGACTCGTCAGCAATCCATCAACAGAGGCACGAAGTACAACGTACGTCTCACGACGTGGCGAGACAGAAACTGCCAAAAGTGTCTTTGCCCCAACTTGCCATGTTATCCCTCGTGCTAATTTCTCTGATCCGTCACAAATCACAAAACGGAGGAAAATGACGGAAGCCAAGTGCACAATAACAATGCTACTAGGCCAATAAACTCTGTAGTGACTCCATCTACGATGTAATTACACAGCACATGATCCTACCCGTACGAGCTTATGAATTCGTTCGTGTCTGGAGCCCTTGCCTCTTTCGTTTCCATTTGTGATGTATCTCATATACTACTCTGAGGTTGTCTCTTTTGTCTACTTCCATTCAAGCCCAGTTCATTTTGTCCTTCGATTTTGCCACCAGTCTCTGGCCTTATGGGCCTCGCGGGGCGTGGCGTGTTTATTTTGTGATAGCTCAACGAGAACCTTTTGATGAATATTGATGCTGTAGGTGGGCTCATGAAAAAATGGGAGTCATGCAGGACGACGCATGTCTCGTACAAACAGTTGCATTCACAGGGTTAAGCGGTATATCGCCCCGTATTGGGTCAGACATGCAGCCTTTCGGAAGTTCGGCTCTTTGTTTCTCATTACCACCCGGTGACGTTTAATGCCCTTTTTCTTTCGCTCTCTCTCCCACACCACTCTTTGTGTGTGTGTGTGTGTGTGGTTAAAAAAGACGATTGAAAAAAAGAAACCGTTTAATATGCACACTCCCGTGTAAGTGGGAACGGTCGTTGTTCCAAGATCGCTTCAGAGACCTTCAGCTCCGGCCGGTGGTTGGTCAGCTGTTGTTGTGAGGAGCCAACCGCCAACCCTCCCTTTCGGTTCCCCTTCTTTCGGTCCCGTCGGCCGGTGGAAAATGCAACGCTACCCGCCGCATCCCACTTCCCAAGCGACAGCGACATCCACAGTGCAAAAAAGGTGTGGCAGGACGAGCTGAACCCAAGCTCCGATAGCTCCTCACCCCCAAATCCTCAGTAAATAATTGTGGAAAAGCCACTCAAAATCCTCCTTTTTGGTCGCTTTTCCTCATTTTGCATGCACGCTAAGCCTGTCGTATGCAGGTGGAGAGTTTTTAGTTTTTACTGTGTAGATTTTGTGGTGCTATGGTGTGTTGTCTGACATGCAGGTGAGTGCCAAAAGAAAAGAAAAACGTAGCGAAAATGAAGGGAAAGGGAAAAAAGAAACAAAATGAGAGACATAAAAAAGCCAAGACAGTGGGGCCGCGTGCTGGCCGTTTTCTTTTTCAGTGTGAGTGGATGTTTTCTTGCAAGATGTCTGTCGCCAACAACAGACCAGTGAACCACTCAGAAGTATCCCAACCTCTGAAGCGTACTTTTGTCGTTAATGCAAGATGTGTGATTTCCTTTTCGGTGGAGTTTTGTTTTCTTTTTCTCATCAGTGTTGGTAGTGTCGTGAATCGTAGCATTGACGGCCCCAACAGGCGGCAAGCCACAGCTTTCTTTTTCTTGATTTGTTGGAGGCGGAAGTGGGTATACCCTATTGCTCCTAATCCAAAAGTCACCGAAGGGGGTGCCGCCATCATCGAGTTACCGTTTAATTGGTCTTTCCTGCCGAAAAGGCGTCAAGAAGTACACATATATCTTGATCTTGAACAAATTAGCTGCGTAGGAAGGAGGTGTCGCCCGAACAGCTCGATTTGAGCAAGTGCTTCTCTTTAACAGGCAAAGTCCGCGATGAGGCGTTGCCCACCGCTCGCTTTGACCGGTCTGATGGAGTGAAGAGGCTTTTTATTGGAGATGGAGTCGACAGAAGAGGCAAAGCCGTCGTACTGGGGCAGCCTCTGGGGCTCTCTTCTCGATCGGAATAAGATGCACTCTCAAGGATAATTCCGTCATGCCAGCCTCACCAGGCGAGGGGCACCCTTTAAAGGTATGGACTGCTTGTGTACAGAGTACAGAAGACATTGTATGGGGATATTTCGAAGAACGGGGTATTTACTTAAGCGAGTATGATGACGGACACCCCGAGCACCATATTGGGGAATGTGGTCTTGGACGGGCCTCATCCCTTACCGTGTGCTCACTTTACTTGACATCTACCTGCATCTTTTGTTTTGTTGAATAGTAGTAAGCTATTACGTAGGCAGAGACATACAGACGTGCGGACTGGGCATAATCAAGCGAGCAATGCTCGAGAGCATGCAAAGGTACGAAGAGAGAAGCAAGATATCAGCGTTTTCAGGGTGGATATGTCGTTAATAATTAGGACTAGATTTCACTCACTATGGCCATAATGAAGAGATTGGACAGAGATTGTCAGAGTCGCGTGGAAAGGGAGGAAGGTGCCAACAGGCAAAACCCACAATCTCAAAATCAAAAGGTTGGTGTAGTAAACCCACTTCTATGGAGTGTTGTCATATTGATTCACAGAATTGATGAAAGAAAAACACTGCAACAAAATGGAGAGGAAGCGCCCACTCCTCCTTGCTTTGCCCCTCAACCCACATGTAAATTGTTGTAATTTTGCTGCATTTTGATACATCAACTCTTCAAGCTGTTGTGTTTTGCCACCTCATGGCAACTTGCTTCTTCAATGCGTTCTGCAGCTGCCGCATTCCTGCTTTCGGATCGTGAGCCGAGCTATGCTGCTTTCTTTTTGTGTTTTATTCTGTTTTGTTTTATTTGTTTTCTTATTCTCAACGCCATTTCTTACTCGTCATATTTTTGATACTTCTGAGTTATTCTGCACACCAGTGACTGCTCCATAGTTCTTTCCCCTTTTGCGTACCTGCCTCAAATGTCTCACTAGATCGCCCCTTGCGCTTTCCGTTTTGGTTTTATATTTTCTTCTCTTCGTTCAATGTCTAGAAATTTTCATGTCCTCAGTGAACCAAGAAGGCGCGACCCACACCGGAGCGGCCGTCCAAGCGTCCCGTCCAGAGACAAACAAACAAGAAAAAAAAAACGGGCAAGGGAGACGTAATAATGCGGGCGGAGCATGACGGACTTGGCGGACGAGGCCTGGACCGTAGCTAACCCATAAACCCGCCCTTGACTCGGTGTGTGAAGGACGAGACATCGTGAGGAAAAGCACTGGGAAGTATGTGAAAAGCGACAGAGAGTCTGAATTAGGAAAGAAACCACAAGGCTGCGAACTTGGCGAGGAAGTTACGAAAGAAACCAACCTCAGAACAGCCGCTTGTTTACGTACAATATAGGAAGTTGCATGCACGCCCTCTGGTCGCTCCTTCCCCACTGACTTTTTTTGACTATTGGAATCTGCAAGCACACAGTTTGTGATGCACATTGCAGCAGATGCAAGTGGGAGGAACGACGCGGCGCGGCCCATTCGTTCGTCCTGCGCTTGCTGTTCTCGTAATGGAACGCTCTTGCCGTTTGTCTGCAAATTTGGCGAGGGCATGTTGGTCCCTGGATGTCTCATCAGAACGCCCTTCCCCTATTCCTTCGATTTCTGTTTTCTTCACACAAGCTGCATTTGCCCCATGAAAACTCGGCGTCCAACGCGAATAGCAGTTATGTGTCTCACACACCCGTGCCCACCGTCTTCCGTTGGTCTGTCTGTTGGTCGCACTCTCGCTTCATGGACCGCTGCCACTCTCCATCGTGGTCTCCCCTCGGAACAGAAATACGAGGTTAGTCAGTTACGAGCCAAACTTGTGAAATTTGAATACCTTTCATCAAGTTCTTGTTAGCGATCAGACCGTTTGCCTTTCAACTCTAACTTGCCGTCTGCTAGTTCTTCGCTCCCGTCCTCCGTCTCCCGCCACCCGCTTTCTCGCCTCCAGTCGACACCAAACTGTGGAGGCCTCTCCTTCTCGCAACTTCGCCTTTCAAACTTGACTGGAAAGCAATACGACTAAACATCTGTTTATGCACAATGTATTGGACCCGGCCCTTGGTTTTCGGTCTCTGCCGGTCCCGGTCCCCAAAAACCCAACATCCCTGCACGGTATGACGGTGCATTTCTGTCACAAAATCTCCCTTACCCTCTCCACGAAAACGGAATGAAAGAGGAGGCAAACAGGCGAGGAAGACGAAAAAGTCATGCCAGCCCTGCTCGCCTAGTCCAAAGTCAAGAGATCGGTCTTCCGATGCAGCACCCTTGCCGCATTCTCCGGACAAAAAGCTAGCTTCAGGGACGACAAAACCAAAAATACCGAACGTCTCGGTATGGGCTGTCACTAAACCCTCTTGGCAAACGTGCTGGGATGCCTCAATCTCCGGGAGGCATCATTGGCTTGAAGCTGGCGCTCACTGGAACGTTGACGAGGAGTGTGCATGTTTTCGGCGAGTGAAAGCTGCGAGAAGGCAAGTCCATATTGAAGTGGCCTCCGACTCCCAGGTGAGCTATGGACGCTAACAAGCACAGAAATAAACATCAAAACGGTTGAAGCGTGGAAATAGGCGCCGTCTCTTCCACACCCTAACGGACACCCTCCCTAAAAACGGTAGAATGCAGGGCGAAAAGGGGAAAGGCAACAAAAACAACGAAAACGACAAAAAGCAAATAGAGGCGTTTCCCTCCGTTGGATCTCTGTATCTTGGAGGTCCTCATTGGTGCCTGGCTTTTACTTTCTTCACCGAATAAGAGGGTCCTTGCTTTTACTTGCATTGCAGGACGCTATTTGAACTGCCCAAGAGAGATCTGAGGGCGTCACTGCTGTCGCTTCTCCACGCTCAAAGGCCAGAAAGGGAAAGGAGGCAAGAGAAGGGCCACGAAGAGCTGAAGAGGAACAGACCGGCGGCTGTCATAGACTGACTTTTGCTTGACTGACCAAGAGTGAGGACATCGCCGAGCCTCCAAGGAGCTTACAACACCGAATCCAGGAATGGTTGAATTTGGATCTGCTTCCGGGCGTGATGGACAAAGAAAAATGGTCACTCGTGATGTTCGATCGAACGACAACCAACCTCATGTCCAATATTAGGAGCCAAGTCTGGGCTTGCCGCCCAAAAAGGGTGTCTCAATACCCACACATCTTCTCCTACCCACCAACTCACATCTTGCACGCCCCCCCCTCTCCCTACCCACCGCGCTTTGCGGCACCTCCCCATCGTCCCTGTTGGTATCAGGAAACGGTCAGTGTCTCTCTCGCCAGAAGCTGCTCCGTGCGTTCCTACCAAAAAAACTTGGGCCTCCTGAAGGTCCCTGGACAAGAGAACTTGGGCCCGACCTTGTTTTCCTGGGAGGCCTGTTAGTCAGGCATCGGCGATCACCAACACGAGAATAGTGTGTCCACATGCAAACGCCATCAATGGGCATGTGCCGTGGACGAAGTCCGGGTGCCTAAGCAGTTTGCCCCCCATTCGCAATACGACGTCGTTTACACTTTATCGAGGTTGCATATACCGCCAGATTTGTCGGAGAAGCCGGGATGCTAGAACATGAAGCGCTCGCGGAAGTGGCCATCCTGTTGAGGCAGCCAACAGCAATGCCATCACGCTCGAGGTTTCCAAAATCAAAGAGCTCTCTCCCTGACGTCGAACTGACGCCGAGATGCCTTTTCGACCAACCCCTTCTCTCTCTACATTCCCTTCGGATGCAATCCTTCGCCAGGCAATAGATCTGGGCCGGTCCCCAAAGCTTCACGAGCTACTTTGGCGTTCTGTCGTAGCTCTGGGGCCGCATTTTACTATGCTTGCCTCTAAAATACCTCAAGAAGCCCCCGGTTTAGAGAAAAAAGTACATCCAAGCTGAAGAGCTGAGACACACTCACCCAAAATGCACTCTGGAGCCAGATGGAGCACGGCATACAGCACAATTTTCACCAGCGGGGATCTAGAGAAGCGGTTCCGTGCGGGACCCGTTGTGAACGAAAAGGGAAGCAAAAAGAAAGCAAAGGCGAGAGACAACACAGAATCAAGGGAGACATGGTCCACAAGGGCCCTGAAAACGGTCGAGGTCCAACAGAAAACGTGCTCTCTCCCTGCTCTCAGACTCTTAGACCGACTGCCGGGCATGGTGGCTTCTGGACAGTGTTGCGTGCCAACAGGGGGTGGTTCTGATCCTTGAGTCGAGTACAGAGGACGTATCGGCGATGGCGTTTCCCTGGAGAGGGAAAAGGAGGCGACAAGACACAGAAAAAGAAAGCAAAAGGAAGCCGGCGGGGGAGGCATGTGCGCAAAGTAAGGTTCACGGATGCACCACTGTCCGGCTACTCAACTCAGTCTTCCACACCTGAACCCAGCCATGCCTCACTCTTTATTATTCTGTGTCTGTCTCTTCCTTCGCGTCTCGCCAACAATCACCCCTTGCCTATGTTCGAGCACGACGGTACTTTTTTGATGGTCTCAAACGTAATTTATCAAAAATTGCATCGAAATTTCACTCTGCGGTCTTGCACACTGCATGGGATTCTAAACCCCTTTCCCGTTTGTCTCGACGATGCGGAAGCATGTTGCTCCCGTTGATAGACTGCTAGACTAAACCACGATGTTGGCATCCCGAGAGTCTAGCACGAGCCTCCGTTTTGTCTTGGCCACCAACTGAGCGCTTCTATTCGACCTGGGAAGGAAGAGGTGACGAAGAGAGGCCAATTCTTCTGCTAAACTGGTGGAACCTCCATCACGATAAATCCTTCGGGGACCATCTTGCATTTCTCAACAGAGATGGCCGGGGGAAGGGAGGGCCTAGCTACATATCAGTATAAGCAAGGTGTTACGAAAAGGCTCGAGCTCCGGGGACATCTTGCATCTTGCATACGACCATGATACTACTTGTCCAAGTGGGCACGGATCAGGGGTTGGTCTCGAGGTCCATGGCTTGCGAGTGGCCGCGAAATGGACGGAGAGGCAAAAAGACTGCTTGCTGCGTGGACTGCACTGCATCTGCATAGAAGTAAGGTATGGCAAAAAGTTCACCACCATCAAGCCATCGAGTACGCGGCTTCTCAACTGTCTACGCCTTGGCATCTTTCGTTTTCCTTTTTCACGTCACTCTTGCCTCATTGCCATTCTCGTTGCATATTGCCGCCGGGCTTGCGTGTACAGCATACAAAAAAGGCATTTCAAAAGTCCCAGTGGCTTTTTCTTTGTGCTCCTTGTTTTCGGTCAAGGTGGACTCTTTTTTTCTCGTTCCTTTCTATCCCACTCCCTTGCGTTTTTTTCGCGCTGTTTGCGTTGTTTTTGTTGACGCTGGCCCCTGAGATATGGGGGGACTGCAATGCACCACGAAAAGGGAACAAAAGAAGAAAAAAATATGTGCCACATGCACGCCTCGGGGATGTATGGCGCTATTTCTTTCCTCATTAAGACGGCAAATAATGTTGACGGATGGGGTGTGCAAAGGAAATGGGTTGCAAAATGGGTCTGACTGTGGGTGGTCAGCAGCGAGTGGTGTCCAATGTCTCTGTGATAGTGGTGACGGCTACGATAACTAAAAAGAAGGGCAGAGAAGACCTTGTCCCTGTTAATTGCCGGAAATTAGGAGAAGAGACAAGAGGAACAAAGAGAAGGAGATGAGAGACGGCCGTTTTCAAAAAAAAAAAAAAAAAAAAAAATGGCACTCTGTGGACAGCGCTGTACGACTTCGTTTATTGACTGTTGTTGAGGGTGTGAAGAGGCAAGACATCGGCGATGATGGCCACTATGGGGAGAAAAGGAGAATAGGAAAATAATGACGGAAACAACATATAAACCGGCAACTGAAAGTGACTTTTGTAGACCTGGGATGGTAGAAAATCAAGGATATGATGGCTGGGGATGCCCTGAAGCAAGGACAGCTACATGAGGGAAGATGGCGGTGTGTGGATTTCGTGGCACCTCTCTTCTCAACCGTCATAAATAGAAAAATAGGCGAGATGGTGGTCTGAAAGACGACAATTTGACCGCATGTTATACGAAACGATGTTCTAGTGATACCTCTTAACCCAAAGTAATATACGATCATTACGGCTTCCACATACTCTCATAGGGCAGTCAACAAAAGGAGAAGAGATATTGGTTCCCAAATAGGACCGGAGAAAGATAGAAGACGTCCATCTACCCTCTCTATTGCCATGAATTTGATTATGCTAAGTTGATGAGAAGAAAATCCCGGTCCGTGGTCGCTTTTTGTCTTCCCAAATGAGACAGGAAAGAAGACCAGCGATGACACCAAAAAGTAAATAAACGCAGAAGAAGAGTTGAAAAAATGAAAAGAAGACCCAAACACCCAGAGTATCTGAAAGAGTAAAACAAAAATATGAAAACATGATATCGTTGGCCGTTTTGCTCCGGGCAATGTTGCGGGATAAAGCCTGTACATGAAAAGAAAAAAAAAAATGAAAAATGAAAATGAAAATGCGCCTTGTGCTCTCTTTCTATCGAGGAAGAAAAGCTGTTCGTTCTCACGAACAAGAGGTAAAAAGCAAACCGCTCCCAAAGAAATCAATAAAAGCAGAAACGCAAGGCTTTCGTAAAGTTCCGTTCCAAGAATAATGAACACCATTTGTCGACGTGTGTCGACGAGACTCCGATAATTTTCGCACCAAATGAAAAAGGAGAATCCCATCCAAGCAAAGTCAACGCAGTAAAAGCAGCGCAATAAATAGATGAAGAGGTAGGAAGGAGGAAGAAGAAAGACAGAGCCACGACAACCCTTACAGGTAAATGTCGCCACGCTCGCCGTTCGCCCACTTGCGCCACGCCTCCGTGTAGGCGTCTTCCAGATCCGACACCCAGCGGCGGGTGTCAAACAGACCGCACTCCCACTTGTGCTCCCAAAGCATCTTGCGGAGGTCGGCCAGACGGCCCTCGCCCTCGCCATAGGTTCCGATGCCGTTGTCGCAGGCGACTTGGCGGTAGGTCATGCCGCTAGCAAGCTTGATGGCCATCTTTTCGTACTGGTCGTCGTCCTCGGCAATGAGCTCAGACGCCGCCTGTTGGCCAGCGGCGTCTTTGGGTAGGGCACCCCGCAAGACGGATGCACCGATGCGCGAGCACATTTTGTAGTCGTAGCGAGGTGATGTTAGGAGAGGCGTGCTGGACCACAGGGCATCTGCGGCCGTGGTGTGCGCGTTGCACTCGGGCGTGTCAAGGAAGATATCGCAGATCCGGGCGCGGTTGATGTGCAGGGCCTTGGGCGCGACGTCCGTGAAGAAGATGCGGTCGGCCACACTCTTGCCGGCCCACTTTTCCGCTGTCTTGCGGATGTTGGGCTCACCCAGGTCGGGGAACCGCAGCAGCCAAAGAACGGCGTTGGGCACACCGGCAAGAATACGCAGCCAGCTCCGGAAGGTGGTCGGATCAATCTTGTAGAGCTGGTTGAAGTTGCCAAGGATGATCGTATCGTCCGACAGACTGGGGAACATCTCCTTGCGCATCTTCCAGCGGCGTTGCTTCTCGTCTTGCCATGTCACCGAGCGCTCGCTGGCGTCGGCAAACTGCTTGTGGTCGCAACAGAAGAAGGTGTCGCGGCAGTAGATAATGTTCTCGGCATAGATCCACTTCTCTGTGTCGACATCGGCTTCGTCACGGAACACATCGCTGACACTAACATTGCCGCGCCATGGGCGCAGAGTAGACGGTGGGATGGCTGTGGTGTCGGCAAGGAGGTAGTCGCACCATTCGGCACCCAGGGTACCAGCGAAGCCCATGAAGGCCATCTGGATTGGGGCAGGTCGAGCCGCAAAGATCTCGTTCTTTGCACCGCGAGTGTAGCCGTTCAGGTTCACCAGGATGTGGATTCCATCCTGGATTATCTGCTGAATGAGGCGCTCCGGGGCCCAGTTTGTCACATCGCGGAAGACTGGCGCTTCACGCTCAATCTTCTCTCGGTACGGTGACTTGTCGCTTGGCGTGGTGGCATAGCAGAAGGCTTTGGCACGAGCGGGATTGTGGAACCCGAAGACGGACTGCATCAAGTGAGCCAGAGGGTGGTTGTTGAAGTCAGAGGAGATGTAACCAATGTTGAGCTGCGGCTGCGGAGGAGCAGGCGGTGGATAGACCGAACCGGAGAGCCACGGGGACCGGAGTGTGTTACAGGAGATCCGAAGGGCGTTGCGCTGTGAGATGAGGCGGACTTCTTTAGCTGGCAGAGGGCAGGTGAAGGTGTGGAAGGGAAGCACCGTCGGGGCGCCGGGCACTGCCAGGCTTGCAGGAGGACGAGGTCTTGAATAACCATTGGGTGACTCTTTGCCACGGATGTATCGGTCACAATACCAACGGTACATGACAACACGCGTGGCTCGCTCAATTAGTCGAAGAACACGCGAGCCCTCCCATGGTTGACCGGCCCACTTTTGCAGTTCGGCTGTGACGTCCATGTTGTTGTCTTTGTCTGTTATGTGTTGGTCAACCGTGCCCATAGCCTCCTTCATTTGACAGGCGAGCATGGCGATGGAGCTCTCGTGAAGAACACCACGACCCCACAAGGATGCCTCGTCAAGCTGGCGAGCGACAATGTCGACGACGCGCTTCATGAGACCACTACCGCGACGGTGCTGGCGTACATCCTGCAGCATACCGTCGTCGTCGACATGCCAGCGGTCGTAACGTCCGCCATAGAGCACGACGCCACCACGTCCGGCCCAGTCACAGACCGAGTTGAGTGCTGTGGACAATCCGCAAACAGCTTCGGTAAACTCGGGGTTGGCGGCGACAGCACGGCGGTAGTATGTGATGGCTTCACCCGAGCGCCCGCGATCCTTGACGGCATTGGCGAGGTTCGTCAGAGCAATATCAAAGTTGCCATCGCAGGCCACGGCTTGCTCGTACATCTTAATGGCAAGATCCAGCTGACCGACATCCTTGAGCAAGCTACCCAAGTTCGTGTGGAGGTGGACGTGCTTCGGGTCAAGCTGCAAGCCGTAGCTGTAGTAGGTGAAGGCTAATGCCAGGCTGCTGTCCGGAGGAATACCGGCTGGGACAGTTGGCGTCGTGGCCACAACCGTGCTGCTCCCAGGAGCCCCCGCGAGTTGCAACGAGTTCTTGCGGATAATTTGGAGCTGTTGCTGTTGTTGCTGCTGCTGTGCACTTTGGGCTTGCTTTTGCGCGTTCCCCTGCTTAGAGGCGACTGACTGCTGGATGCTGGCCAAGAGGATACCGACATTGTTGGCCGTGGACGGGCTTTCTTGAATGGCCATGGACAGGTAGTACAGTGACAGGATATCGCCGACAGCCGTCGACTGGCCATTGGAACCTTGTGTGAGGGAGCCACTGCTTGCCATACCGTCTTGCAGGATCTTGGCCATCGACAACAAAGCATTGCTCGTTGCAGTCAACGCCGCCTTTCGGTGCTGATAACCCAAGACGTACTTTAGGCCAGGAAGCTCACCCTTGGTGTAGGGAAACGCCCGGCGTGCTGTTTCCTTAGCCAGCTCTGGGGGTAAAAGCGGGGGCCCAGACGAGACTCGCGAGAAGTAGGACCGCGGGCTACCTTGCGGCTGTTCGGGTGAGAGGGCGGTACGGATCCGGAGGATGAGATTCTGAATGCTGCGGAAGGATCGACCAACACCAACAAGAACACACTCTTCGTAAGCCTCCGATGCGGCGCTCATCTCCTTCATTAAGTAGAGGCTGTTAGCCTTGGCATGAAGAAGACCAAGCATACGACCAGTGTCGTGTCCTGGGATAGCATAGCCACTGGAGCCGAACCCGGCTTGTGTCGTGTCCGGACTTGCTGCTGCTTCCTTGGGCGTCGTCATGGGCACATCCTCACTTGCCGATTTCGAAGACGAATCGACAGGCCGAGAAGAGGACGATGTTACGTCGGGAGAGTCGGTCTCAAGAGAGGTCCGCTTTATGATGCCGTTCGGGGTCGTGTTCTCAGTGGGGGTAGGCGTTGAACCGCCGGGGCTCGGGACACGCAAAGCATTCTGGACGTATTTGACAATCTCCACAATCTCGCGGTGCCGGTGCTCGGTAGACAGGATGCCAATAAGGTGCTCAGAGGAATCGAAATAGCTGGGCTTCGAGTGAATAGCTCGCAGCCAGTATTTGACGGCCTCTTCGCGGCGTCCCATACAGAAGAGAGTAGCCGCAATGTTGGACAACACCTCAACATGATTTGGCTGCAAGGTAAACACCCTCTTGAACCACTCCAAAGCTTGCTCAAAGTGCTCAAGTGCATAGTGCAAGCAAGCACCAAGATTCATGCCTTCCACCCATTTCCAGCCACTGCCTTCACAGATCGTGGATAAGAGCGTCAGTACATCCTTGGCTTGTAATACTAGCGGTGCATGCATTGAGAATGCATCGGCCGGGTTCTGAGCACCGTGGACTCCGTACGCTGTGCGCATATGGGCCTGGAAATTCTGCATCTGGTTCACGCCACTGGCGGCGGCTGGAACAAAATGATTTTGTCCTTGACCTAGGTTGGATGAGAGGCCTTGAGATTCTGCTTTCTGGGCTTGTCTGTGCTTAAGCTGCACCTGTTTCAGTTGCTCCAGCCTTGAGAGTGTAGCCGGTCTTGGGCGTGCATGGAGATTGGGAAGCGGCCGTCCGTTGAACGATTTCTTTGTCTGTGAGAGGTGCAGAACAAGGTTGGCGTATGTGTGCTCAGCGAATTTCAGGGAAGCGTCTTTGATGTTTGTAGGCGTATCCGCTCGCATCGGTGATGCTGAACCCGATGATAATCCGACCGCGTGCATCAAGAATGGCAGTACGCCGGGCTGCCGAGGGTCGATATTCTCCAAATTAATGTTCCCTTGACCGTGTAGATTTTGGAGCATGCTCATGCTACCCTGGCGTTGAGGAATGCCCGAAGAAAGCTGGAGCGCGGCAGCTTGCTGCCCGGGCATGATCGTCTGGTGCATTCCGTCATTGTTGAGGCCAGGAGGAGAGAACATGGGTTGTGCAGCGGATATAAAAGCACTGTCACACGCCACGTTTTGCGGAACGAAGCCGTAGTTGCCTAAGCCGCCGTTCAAGCCGGTACCCGTGTTGATGTTGCCCATGTTGGCGAATGGGAACATGTGTGATTGCTGCAGCTGTTGGAGCTGTGGTTGATATCCCTGCAGTAACACACTGTCTGGCCATAGGGCCTGCCGGTCGAAACTGGTTGTGTTGAACGTCGTTGGTCCTGGGGTTGGCTGATATGACGGTGCAAAAACTGGTTGCATCGTGAGGTTGTTGACACGATTAATGCCACCGTTTGGTAATTGCTGTGCGAATGGTAGTCCTGGTTGTATTAATTGGGCGGCTTGGTTGACCAATGTGTTGTCGAAATTTGCGGAAGCAGCCGCCGCAACGGCACTGGCCAACGGGGCCGCATTGTTTCCTATCAAGAACTGTTGACCGTCGCCGGTTTGAGCCAAAAAGGCACCAGCCGCCTGGTTTCGCGAGAAAGCCTGCTGCGACTGCATGTCCTGGGCAGACCCTGTCTGTTGAACGAAGGGGGTTGGGAACATGGACGGAGCTGCCGGAAGGGCCATTTGTTTGGGCGGTGGAGGTCCGGTCGCAAGGCCAACGTGGGAGCCATCGTAGCCAGCATCAATCGTTCCGTTGGGCGTTTTTCGACGTAAATGGTGTTCCTGGCTGTGATTGGCGCTCAATGATGCCGCGAATGGATGTCGACTTTGGCCGTGGAGTTGCGCATTGAGTAGATGTGCAGCTTGTTGGTTGGTCGCCGGACTGGCGGCATGCGAGCCCTGTATAGGAAAGGTCGGGTTGGCGAGTCCACCTAGGGTTCCCACATGCTGTCCTTGTTGTGGCCGTACGGCACGGCTTTGTGATAGATATTGGTGGTGATTTTGGAAAGGATGTTGCTGCTGATGTTGCGCTTGTGGTAGTTGATGATTTTGCGGTTGGAAGTCTAATTGTTGTTGGAGGGCAGCGAACTGGCCGGGCCGGAGATGTGCGTGGAAAGGCATCAGAGGCTCGAACCGTCGTCGTGACGGCACCGGCTGCTGGTGCATCTGCACCACCGGTTGCTGCATGGTGGTTGTCGGTGGAGATGTACTCCGTATGTCGTGTAGAAAAGGTAAAAGAAAAGTCTATGCGGGGATGGTAATGATGCAAACAAAGAAGTCGGCGAGAGGTGTGCGGCGTGATGCACCACCTGCTGCCACTCCAGCGACAGCCGACGCTGTCGTGGTCGTGTTGTCGTCGATCCTGCGACCGTCAATGCCGTCGCAATGGCTGATGCCGTCGCCCGTTGTTACTTGGGGTTGTTTGTCGTTGTTCGTCGTCGATGCCGCTTCCTGCGGCGTCGAGATCGCTATCGAGGCCGAATCCAAAGGTCGATATCGGTCGCTCGAGGCCCTAGCCGTAGAGGCTGGGATGGAGAAGAGGAAAAGGCCGAGACATAAGAGGTAAATGGGTGAAATGGGGTGCGATGGTGCACGGATGGTGAGGGGAGAAGTCGAACGTGGAGAGTCAGCAGCGGGATCTCCTGGTGGCGGATGATGCGAGATGCGAAGCGAAAGTCGAGTCGACAATAAAAACGCGATGCGATGGTCTAAATGAAGAAAAGGGGTTGGAAATGCAGGTCGCAAAACGGAAAGAGCACAAACAATGCGATGTGAGGAAGGAGAAAAGAACAAAAGGACCGAGATGTAAGAAGGTGTGGTCAAGGTGCCTTCCAAAATGTTAAGTTTTGACCACCGTCATGCTCAGCCCACTAAAAAGCATGAAGCGGAGCCTGTTAGTTACACTGGGGCTGCCGCTAAAAAAGAGCAGGCTTGGAAGGAAAGAGGGGGGGTGGACGGGAGGGAGGCGCTTTGCTTAAAGCAGAAACGCCAGTGCCCTGAATTACCAACAGACCAGGCGGATTGAAGATGACGGGGCTGGCACTGGTCAAGGAAAGACAAACAGGCCCAACTAGGAAGGGCCAAGGGATGAGAAAAAAAGGCAAGAGAGAAACAAAATCAAGTGAAGATCGGGGGAAAGAGCAATGCAGAAGAGACACGCAGCCTGACGATGGGCAAACGGGAAAGAGCGGCGCACGCGGGGGGTGTATCTTAAGATTTTCAAGTTTGACAGAGAGTCGGCGCTCGTGTCTGAAGTAAGAATATGGGATATTAGGAGAAAGAAGGGCCGTAAGATGCGGGAGGAATAGGGAGTTCCCAGTTTGTCTTCTCGCACATTACAATCACACAACCAAGAATAAATGACTGTTTATTCAGTATGAACTTGCTTGCTTTGCTTGTCTATCCCCAGAATGTTGTGCTTGTTTTAGAACTTTGGCTCACCAAAGCTGTTGGATTGGTTTTGCTTGTTAGCTTGTCCCTACCGTTTCGAGATTAGGGCCCAGGTGATGCTCCTTCCTTCCCTTCGTGTCAAGTGACATCCTGCCAGCCTTCTTCCTCTTGCCATTTGTTTACCTCAACGGTTTGTCCGATTTGCGCAGGCACTGTTGCCGCAAATAAGGACAGAACGAACGATGTTATTTCTCATTTAAGCCAGCACCATAAGTGTGAGATTCCCCGTACTTGACCGCCTATCACGAAGATATTCAAGTCACTTTTAGGGAGAGGGAAATCTCAAAAATAGAGAAGGAGGGGGTGTGCGGTAAAATGGGAAAGCACGACCCGTTACTGGATGGCTGGTGGGGGAAGAGAGACAGGGGTAGTGGGAGGATGTGCTTGGATGGGCGAGGTGAAGGAGGGTAGGAGCGAGAGGCAGAAAGACAACGTGCTCTGTCGCATCAAAAGGGGAGCCCCAAGTATCCCCAGTGCGGTATTTGGTAGCGGGCTACAAGGTCTGTCACTCCAGCATGCTGTGACGAGGGTTGCTCTCACCCACAAGTTACAACTGGCGATGTGTTTGTGCTTGGTTTGTGTGTGTGGTTTTCAGTTTTCCCTTGGATTCTTGGCGCTCGGATTCCCTGCTTCGGCGGGCACACTGCCAGGCACCCTTGTTCTTTGCCCATCAAGTCTGCACGTCCATGCTTGTCAATCCGCTCTTTTTTGAGCTTTTTGGGCCTTTTCGCTCACCAGGCGGTTGCAGTCTGTGGATTGCAAGAGGCCGGTGCAGACGTTGAATACGGATTTCGGCTTGATCTGGTACAGATGGACCTGACAGAAACAGAGGCAGAAAAGGGACCCGAGCGTTGCGTTTGACACGGCAGAGCAAAGCATATCTCATTGACATCCCGAGCTGAGTTGAATGTGAGAGATGCGTGCGAAGAAAGCCACATGCAAGGTATGCAAGCTTTTTTTGACAGTGGATAATTTCAACCACATTGATTACATACATTCAATTGACACGATATTTTTAACAGTATTCCGTACATGCTCCATCGTGCAACTGGCTGGCGCTACCTACCCCAACAACGTGCCTGCCTTGTTACGGTTGTGACGACAGGCCGCTAGAAACCCCAACTGGTGGGCTGCGCTAGAAAGGCGCGACGGAAGCTCGTACGCTAGGCAGTAGGCTTGACTTCTCGTTACTGCTGGGTTAAGTAACAAGTAGCGAAGTTTCCCCTCATTGAGAGTTGCTTTGTTATTTGCTTGTATCTTGGCAAGTCCAAACGAAGTATTTTGATCAGATGGATTCAATATGGACAATTCATTGGTAGTAAATGCAGTGATGCGAAAAATAGAGGAGGAATACAAAAATACAAGTGACTTGATACTTGTGGTATCTTCCGATATAAGGTAAGTACTGCACCAAACAAAAGTACTGGTATTTCTCAAGTCGGTGAAGAACAAGAGCGACGTCATGAAATTTCCGTGCCGAAAGGGAGCACCCCCTGCAAGAAAAAGAAAAACCCTTTTTCATGCCCCCCACCGCACCCAGAAAAAATCGGCATGCTGCACCTTGCGACTTGCAAAGCGCAGGTTTGAACCAATGCAAGCGTCTTTGTCCGGCCCTGGGATCGCCTGCTGACGGCAAAATATAGCGCGTCAGATGTGGTAGGCACTGAGGCACTTGCTCCGTAGCGGGTTCGTAGCGGGTTCGTAGCGGGCTCCAAGCGCTCCTAGCGGGTCTTAATGAATGCTGGCGCCCGCCGGCACCAAGACCGCCTGACTCAACCGCCGTCTGGTTGTTGATGACCATCGTCAGACAATCACCATTTTCACTTTCTGAGCCCTGTTACTCAGTCTTGCAGCACAGGACTGCAGTTGTCTGCGCCAGCCTGCAGGAGTGCAGGGTTTTGGGCAACCGGACCAGGGCACGTCGTCTGCAGTGTGCCACACTGCATGAGATGGGGCTGCTTTTAGCGCTGCTCTGTGCTCCGTTCTCCGTACCAAATGCTGCCCCATACAACGCTATTGCTGTTTCTTGTCGTCCAAAAGCGGGTGCCCCTGCCCATGCAAAGTATTTTCATTTTCATATTTTTCATAACCTTTGTTCTATTCGAGGTCCTTTTGTGCTTTTAAACATATCATCACCGTTGAAAACATGATCATATGAACGACGTGAGGGTGAAATATGTAAAGAAAACAAGAATCCACCGAAGCACAAGAAAAGGACCTGAAGGGGATGATCGCTGCTTACGTGGCACAGACACGGGCAGTCCAAGGATGAAGGAGGAAAGGATACAAGCAGACAAGGAAAGAAAAAGGCGAGTGGCAGGCGACGCAGGGATTTTTCAGACAGTCTTGGGCGGAGAAAAGACATGATAAACACAAAGCAAAATAAATACAAAAGAAAGAAAAGAAAAGAAAAAAAGAACCGAACCCACGGACGGCCTGGGCATGGACAAAGATGGCCAAATAGAGAAAAAGACATTCACGCATTTATGATTTCACACAAAAAGCGAGAATCACAATGAATGCCTCGCGATGAGAGGCACACATACTCCCCAATGGGGACAAGGGTGGTTGTCTTGCCCAGGAGCCTCCTGGCTCCCAAAGCTCCTGGCTGTGTGGGGCTCGCCGAAGAGTGTGGGTGGTGTTGGCGATGATGACCATTGACCACCGTTGCGAGAATGCGAATGGAAGACGGTTGTGCGACTCTTTGTTTCTTCCTGCTATTCTGGGTATCTCTCTCGTTTTGTTTTTATTTTTGTAACTGTATTTCTCTCTTGTTCTCTGTCTTGTTCCTTTTTGTTTCCAAGATGTCGCCGGTGTAACTTTTGCGTGCAACCTCGAGATGCACAACCTTTGCCCTCCTTCGCTCCTTCTCGCGTCTGGCTGCCTTCTTTCCTTCTTTCCTTCGTTTCCCCTCTGCCCTGCTCCTCGCCTGTTGTTCCTTCCTTCCGTCTACAAGTGCAAACCGGGATTGTGAAGGTTGGCAATGGCGGAAGGAGCGGCCGGAAGTCCCAGGACAGGATACAAACTGCAGGAAGTGTGCCTGTACATACGAGGAAGGACAAGAGGAAGCTGTGAGTTTGGAGTGTGCGCAATCCAGCATGGCTCTATGCACAAGGCAATACATCTCGAGCTGTACAAAAGCCATGAGCATTCTGTGCTTGTACATTACCATACATGTAAGGTCAAGAGCACTTCTTGTCGACACACAGACACACTCACAGCGCACGGCGTGGACGATGCCGATCATTGCGCAAGTCGGCGTGCGCATCTTACATCGTTTGTGCTACCGCTCAGAAACTTCTCATTTCCGCCTTTTTGCGTATACTGGTGAGTGGGAGTACTGACCCGGGCGCCCTCGTGGCCAAAATCAAAAGCCAACGGCTGCCATGTGCTGCAAAACGAGAGACAACAACTAGGGCTGCGATGCACGAGCAGACATTTTTCATCACATCTGGCGTCGATGCACAAGCTCACAACTTGAGCTAGGGCAGCTCCTGCTCCCTGCACAGTCTGCATTTGTGTGGAGAAACGCGCGAGTGGGCCTGTCTGCTGTCTTTCTCATCACATCTTGGGCAGAGAGGCAAGGAGAGACAAGGAGAGACATTCACGGCACATACGGGTGCTTTTTAAAATATTTTAATGGGTCTAATGGACCCCAGAAGTTGTCGTTTGGATGAGGTGGTTGGATCTGGTTTGAATAAGGTCAAGGAAGAGGCAACTTCTGTACGACACGGGCGACACCGCCATTCTGCCCTGCCCTGCCCCCTTTTGACGAGCACATTTGTTTATTAATTCTGGTGTATTTTTATCACATTGTCATGCTTCTGGATGTTTTAATGACATTCTATCACATTTTGTTCAGCGTTGTAATTTTATTGATTTAATGTGTATTTATTTCGAAAGAAACGAATCTCAGAATAATTATGAAAATATTTACCTAAAACGCCACCACCTCGATCGGCGACCAGTCAGTTAACTGTGCCGGGGATCGAAAGAAGAAAGTAAATACGAAGAAGGAGACCAATAGACACAGGAGGAAAAGATAGAACAAAAAGAATATCTGTCTCGAAAGACACAGGGCGTTTTGAAGTGGGGGAGCTGAACATCCATCCCTTTTACACTGCATACGAGGCGAGACTCGCAGCTGCACATGGAAGCCACACACAGTGTTGTATGTTGTCGCTGGAGAGCCTGAGGGACTGTGAGACTGGGAGCTTGGCTCGTCTCGTGCTTTCGTTCTTTCAAGCTTTGTGCCTTCTCGTTTAATATCGTGAGTAACGCGAGATGGCTGAAGGCGCAACGGCCTGTCATGGAAGGCACGCGGGCAGGTGAAATGGCAGGTGAAAAGGCAAGTGCGAAAGAAAGACAGAAAGACAAAAGGACAAAAAAGGTATGCCGACATGAGCGCAGATGCACAAAACACGCAAACACTTCAACACTTAAACACTTAAACCAACGCATATCGTGGAGAGAGCCTGATCGACAAACACGGGTAGATAAAACAGCACGGGCTCGCCAAATGTGTGTGCGTGCCCGTCCCATCCCACCCCCCCTCCCACTCCCATGTTCCGTGCCGTTTCCCTGTGTCCCTGACTTTTTTTTTGATGGGCTTCCCTGAAATTCTCAACCGGCGGTCCTACCCCCTTCTCAGTGTACGGAGTAATACTATCAACATACTTGTCTTCTTGTTTTATTGTCCGCCCATCGCCTTCCTCTCATCCTCTCGTCCACTCTCGGCTCCTGTTTCTGTTTTGCCTTTCCTCAGTTCTCACCCGCCAGACCGTTGGTCGATCAGTTCGAACGTCTCGGCAGAAAAGCCTCGCAGTTGCAGTGTGTTTCTTGCTCTTGCCCAGCCCTGCAAAACACACATACTTGCACATCTTCAAGTCTGTTGTTCTTGCTTTACCCCTTTCCCATCTGTCTTTTGATATCTTCGTCTCTTGTCTTTTGTCTCTTGTCTCTTATCGTCTAATAAAAGATGTCGTCGCTACTTGTCCCACCCTCACTCAAAACCCCAATTGCTTGCCGTCTGATTATAATGCGATGAGGCGGGACGGTTAATTGTGCCAAGGGGCGTGTGGGAGAGGAAAGCAAGAGAGGGCAAGCGTGAGGAGGCGTGCTGCTTGTGTGCTCTTGTGTGCTCTTGTGTTTGCGTGCTTATTTATGTATGTGCCTGCCTGCTTGTCTGCTTATGCCTGTGTGTATTTTTGTGTATATTCCTGCGTCTTTGTGTAGTACTGGGACACACACTGAACAACTATTTATTGCTCCGAAAAGGAACTGGTTGGGTTACGGGCCTTGTTTGAGATGGATGTTGGATGTGCTATCGGGGAACACCACCCATCTCTTTCTGAATTTTCTTCCAATGACATCTTGAACAATGAGGCCGCCACCGCCAGGCTTTTGGGGTTGCAAGGCACAGCTGCACGTTTACGTGTTTGGGCGAGAGCGTGTGAGAGACGTGTAGATTGGAAGTAAGGCGTGATGGGAGCATATGAAAAAGGGAGCATAAAGCTGGATGCGAGAATACAAGACGATAGGATGAGGATTATCTGCATATTCTTCTCTACACAAATGCAGGTGATAGAAGTGCAAAAAAAATGACAGCAATGTCGGGCACAACTCGTGCACATTTATTTTCTGGAGGTGCATATGAAATATCAGGCGAGGCATAGCCACTTCTCAAAGTAGCAAATCATCGACATGAGGAACTGATAAAAAGAAAAAGATACAGATGAGAGTTCTGTGGAAGGCCAAGCATTGCCGATAGAAGAAAACAGCAAGTCAAATCCCAACATAGAACACCACGTGCCTCCGCTCCGGTCATCATGATCCTTTGCGGCACGTTGCGCCTGGGCAATGAGGATGAGGAGTGGCCACACGCCAATCCATATGTGAATGCAGACGGTGTTGGCACACCTCATTCGCTGCCACCTACGATAATCTACGAAACGCCCGGTACACTACATCTCGAGACGGATCCTGTGAGAGGATGCTTGCATGAGCAAACAATCACATTACCATGAGATTGAGGACGATGAGCATATTCTACATTCCTCTCTACAAGAACGACTGTTCGAGGACACTACGAGAGAGGGGAGAAGGACGACGACGGGGGAATGAGACAAAGGGGACGTCTCGGAATAGGAATGTTGTCTCTGAAAGATGGACCTCAACTTTCACTTCTTTACACAGAAAGCCGCGGTGAGTAATTGGACGCTTTAATCTTCCTAAGTACCAAAATTGAAAAACACCATGGGAGCGCGGCGTAATTCAGAGTGTAGACCAGGAATCAAGATATATCAAGGAGGCAATGGGGTAGAGGGAAAGGGGAAAGGGAGAAGCAATGGCATAAACGGATGCCGTCAGGAGAGTGAGGATCGGAACAGTCAAGAATTCGAAGTTTGCAAGAACAAGCACAGCCGCTATCGCAGACTTCTCCTGTCTTGCAAAACTCATCATCCGATGCCCGTTGTCCATCTTCCATCGCGTTGCTTCGTCCGGCCGTTGGGTGCTGTTTTCGAGGGGAGTCGTCTTGTCGGGACACACATGTGATATCGCTGGATCACCGAAGAAAACCTGTAAGAAGAAAGTTGTTTTTGCACTTTTTTTGTTTGTATCTTTCTCGTTTTTTCGTAGTTGCTCTTTTCCTTATCCTTTTTGTAACTTCCTTTTTCTGTTTGCTGGTATGAAAAAAATGAAAACCGGTATAAAAAATTCCACTGTCGAAGAAAAGAAAGGCCGTCAAAATATCCCGTCTGTTGATGTATCCGTCGTTTCGGCTGATGCGAGGTCGACAGAAAAAACACAAACGCTGGCGAGAAAGCGTCCTCCTTTCGGCGAGAGAAAGAAGATGGATGCGGAGGAAAAGAAGATCGAAGATCGTGGAGGAGGATGGCGGAGAGAGAGAGAGAGGGAAGGAGTAAGAGAGAGAAAAGAGGGAAGAAAAAATTGGTCCGGGAAGAAGAGCAAACCAGATGTAAACAAGAGAAAAGTAAAGGAGAAAAAACCTGAACTCCTTTGTTCGGAATGCCAAGAAACCCGTTACACAACGTTACCGTCCCCACCTTGTTCACAAAAAGTCATAGTCGTCGACCACCTTTTTTTAATAATCTTGTTGTCGTTCGTCATATTTTTTTTGTCGTTGTTCATTCTTTACTCCTCGGGGATGTCAATCTCGCCGGCGTTGATGGCGTCGATGATGTCCTGGGGAGGCTTGCCGTCGACCTGGCAGCCGACGCTGTAGGCAGTGCCGAGGATCTCCTTGACGGTGCCAGACAGCTCCTTGGCGAAAGACTTGAAGCGCATTGTCCGGGCAATCTCGATGATCTCGTCCAGGGGAACCGACTTGTTGTGCTTGATGTTCTTCTCCTTCTTCCGGTCCCGTGGGGGCTCCTTCAGCGCGCGGATGATCAGGGACGAGGCAGTCGGGACGACCGAGACGGCGGCCTGACGGTTCTGGATCGTGAGCTTGACGGTCACGCGCAGACCCTTCTGTAGCAGTCGTTAGTCTTCCGTATCTGCGATTTGGCGGCGTATCCTTTCTGGCCTCCATTTCCATCTCGGGATCCTATCCCTCCCCCCAACCTCCATCCTCATCCCATTTTGCAGAAACGTACCCAGTCACCAGTGGCCTTGGCGATATCTTCGCCGACCTTCTTGGGAGACAGACCCAGAGGACCGATCTTGGGAGCCAGTGCCGAGGAGGCACCGACCTCACCACCAGTGGCGAGCAGGTGGCTGTTTCATCAATGTTAGTCTTCCGAATTCTAGTTCCAATTTCCATTCCAATTTCGATTCCAAGTCCGGATCCAAAAACGCATCCTCCGACTCCAATTCTCGCGCGGGCAGCCGTGTAGATATCGTCGATCGGAGGATGGTTTCGTCGCTGGGAGGGAGAGGACTCATGCTTACATGACCTTGATCTCGTTGGGGTCGATCTTCGGGGCTGCGAGGCTGTTAGCAAACGCTGTTCAAGCTGTTCAATTTGACGATGATGGCGATGTCTGTCGACCAGACCGGCCGGACGACATTGTCCAAAGGGACATGTTGACGATGGAGGAGGAATGCAACGTACGCATTTTGACGGTTTGTTATGTGAAAAAATGCACTCTGGCTGGTGTGATGATGTCGTGAAGGTGGAAAAGAAGAGTCGTTGCGGGATGGTCAAACAACGAAAAATCAAGAGGAGACTGTAAAATCGAAAACGGGGGAGTGGGTTAGGACAGGGAAGAAAAAAAATCCAGCAAAAAAGGCCACTGCCCTCTGAAAAAATCGTATGGGCGCCAGTGATTTGGTAGGAGGAAAATAAAAGTGGGACACTAAAGCTCCTGCACGGGCAGCAAGCAATTCCGACCACAGAGAACGAGGGCGCAAAAAAATGATTGTGTGCGGATGTCAGGGCTGAGTGGGGTCCATTAATTTTTTGCCCTTCCACAAAGTGGCCAATCATAGGCGATAAATTCAGCCTGCAGTCAAGCCACACATGGCGGTGCTATATTACATAATAAATGCGCTAAAATGCGACCTACACGATTTCGCCTGCAAGTTCACTCGGTCATCTTCACTTCAACTCATTCAACATGGGATGTTGCGGACCGCTCAATGATAAAGAAACATTTTGGTTTTAAAGGGCTTGGAAAAATAAAACACAACTCATATGATAAGAAAAAGCAACCATCCTCCCGCTCATTTTTTTCATCGTCTTCTACAATGGAAGCAAAAGGATAAATGAAAACTTGAAAAAAGGCGACAACAACACTCTCTATACAACCATCCGTGTCATTATTAGTTCGTTCCGCTCACAGCCAGCCTGGAATTTGTTAGTAAGATGCATCTCATGTGTTAAAGACAAAAAAGGGAGGTGGGGTAGAACATACTTCATCAAATGATCCATAAAGGTTTGCAGCGACACGTCGTCCGTGAAGATGGTCTGCGCTGACTGGGCACCGACGCCGCCATATGCACCAGTAGTGTGCGTCGTCGACGGGTTCAGCTTCGACAGAAGGAAACGGGCCTGCGAGCCACCGGCGTCACAGACAATGAACCGGGGCAGAGGGAAACGGTCCGTAATGAGATCTCTTGCGTCCTCCTTTGGCTGCTCCAGTAATGCGGCAAAGTTCTCGTAGCCGTCCTGGTTCTGGTAGCCAGCTTTCCGCCACTGGGCGACGGTCTCGCCGTGGAAGATAAGAATGTGGAAGAAGGTGTCGAGGAGGAGGATGTGGGTGGGTTGGATGGAGGCCGAGTCCAGGAGCACGGGCAGGCCGCCGTCCTGGTCGAAAGTGTACGAGTCCAGGGTGGGCTGGATCATGACCAGCGAGTTGCTAACGTCCTCGTGATTCAGAACGTGCCGGTAGAACGCTGTCTCATCGGGCGAGTTGTTGAAGACCTGCAGGAACTGGCTTCGCCGCAGATGGAACATGAATTGTGGGTAGAGGGTGAAGTTCTTCTCCAGGCGGAACGACGACGGGTCGTCTTTCCGGTAGTCGGCGAAGCGCGAGCACAGGCGGATCAGCATGCGGTCAACCCAGCGCAGAACATCCGGACCGTCGTCGACCTCGGCCTTGAAGACGGCAATGCGCGACATGAGCACGGCAGCAGCCTCCTGGTCGAACGAGTGCGCCAGGGTCGGGTCGCCGGCAGGACCGCTGAGATTCCGGGCAATGGTGGTGACGCGGAGGTGGAACTGGCCAGACGAGTGCTGGTAGTAGGTTAGGAACTGCATCATACCCTTCTGCGGGCCCTGCTGGACCTGCGACGGGCCGCCCTGGGCAATCTCAAAGTAGATACCGTAGCTGGCGCTCGGGTCGATACCGCACATCTTCCATGCACATGTGTTGCCCATACCAATCTCGGTCTCGCCCACCGACGTCGACTTCTTGTTGAGGGACACACCGTGACCGATCATGCCCGTAACCTTGAGCTCCTTGGTCGTCAGAACCTCCAGCACGGCGTTGAAGCCCATCAACAGGTTGTCGTCGCCGTCCTTTTCAAACACGCGCACAAACGACTGCTTAAACATGGCAGACGTAAAGCTGTCTGTCAAGATCATGTGGCCGCCTGTGGAGTTGCTCAGACCCTTCATTTCCAGCAGACCGACCTGGTCGAGACAGCCGGCAAAGACGTCGATGATGTGGCCGTTGTGGGCGGTGCGCTTGGCGAGGTTGTCGTAGAACTTGAGGGCCTTCTTGTAGTTCTTGGCGCTGTCGCGGTCGATGTCGTGGTGCGAGCGGATGGGCTCACGCAGCTCGGGGCCGACAACCATGCCGGGGCCCTCCGTGGCCGGGCCACCAGTGAACACCATGATGCGGGCACCCGAGTTCTGGAAGGAGGACTCGAGCAGGCTGACGGCAACGCTGATAGCGACACCGGAGCAGCGTAGGCTACGGCGGTCGTTGGCGACGGGCCAGGGGTCCTTCTGGAGCTGCTCGAGGGCCTTGGTGAGCTGGAACTCGCCCTGCTGGACGGGGAGCAGGAAGCGGGCGGCGGGGCCGAGGGGCATGTTCGGACGGCCGGGCTGCATACCGGGGCGCATGACGGGCTGGGCGAGGCCAAGCATTTCCTGGACCTGCTTCGGGGTGTACTCCTTGCTGCCGCGGAAGACGTAGGACTTGGCGCACTCGGCGTAGCCGATCTCGTGGACTTGGGTCTGGACGTGTTAGGTTGGGACGGGGATCAACAGAGGGACAGGCTCAAGAAGAAGGAAAACGTACCATTGTGCCAAAGGTGATGAGACCGACGAGGGCGTTCTCAGGCAGCAGGCTCAGGCTCATGACGAGCGACTCCTTGAGGGCAGCCAAGCTGTCCTCCTCCTGGCACATGTCGACAACATAGAGGAAGATGGGCGGGTTCTGGGCTGGGCGCGATAGCCGGTACTCGATGGTGGTGTTGGACGGGTGCAGCTCGGGCGGGATAGCGTTGGCGGTGATGTCCTTGTAGTGCGGCGGCAGCGGGTTGCGCGACAGACAGAAGGGGCAGACCCAAAGGCGGGCACGCACATCGACTTGGCTGGTGGACGTTAGCATCTTATCCGAGTTTCATCCGTATTCCAAAACCTGTCTAGTATGTCCTCCATATATCAGCACTCACCAGAAAGGGTTGAGGACGGAGCGGCAGGGCTGCTTGCAGGTGACGGGCTCAAACTGCAGCAGCGGCGTGTCGGGCTTCTCCTTGAGGGGCGTGTAGAGAGCGCCAATGGGGACGACGAGGCGCGATGCTTCCTGAATGTGAGGGGATCACGGTTAGTATCATGTGGTTGGGATTGAGCGCCAGAAAGAGGACAATGGCCACAAAAACCGCCTCAGAACCACTGCAACTCACCATGCGCGTGCTGGGGAACACGTTCCAGCTCAGACGGACGCCATCGCGATCCTCAACCTCGCTCCACTGCTCCTTCAGAGCTTCGTAGTCCATCTCGGCGAAGGGCGGTGGGAGGTCTTTCTTCGGTTCTTTTGCAAGGGAGTTGGGTCGCGAGAAGTGTCGAATCTATCGGTCAGACAGGCGAGAAGTGTCGACGGGCGATAATCGGAGCGACAGAAGGCTGGCAGAGAGCAAGTGGGATCCCGGATCGGCGATGATGCGGTCTTTGAATGTTTGCGTCGGAATCGCAACCGAAAGACGAGGAGAGAGACTCGAGGAGGAGAAGAGCAAGATGTAGCTGCAACAATCGAGCAGACAGATGTAATGCGAATGGAAGGCAGCAATGGACGACAGACACTGCACCGGGGACAGGTTGCTGGGAAGCAATGGGACAAGTGTCTAGTTCGAGGTCGTGGGAGGGAAAAGGGAGGAGGAGGATAATAGCGGCGATGGCGGCGGCGGTGATGGTTGGATGGCGATATTGTGTTTGTGTGGAGTGGGTTCGCTTGCCTTGGGCGGTAGAGGCCAATTTGGTCTTCTGGGCTGGGCCTGGCTTTCGAGGTTAGGTAGCCGCAAAGCTATTGTGTTGTCCCCTGTTCCCCTATTTTTTGGCGTACTTTTTCTCGTGCTTTGCCCCTCTTGGTAGCTCTTTTCAGGGGAGGCGGGGGGTAGTCAACAGTGGCAACAACAAACTGGCTACGTATTTTCTTCTCAGTATGGAAAGGACAGGTTCACAGCAACCGTAGTTACAGGCCAGTCGAGCTGATCATAGCGTGGCGCCTGCCTGTGGCTCGAGCAAAATGCCAGACGGACAGCAAGGTGAGCTAAAAGTGGGGCATCAAACAAGCCAGCTGTTATCATTTTAGTGAGAAAATGGGAGGAGCGCAAGAGGAGCGCAAGTCACATGTTCTCCCCTCCCTCCCTGTTTATTCCTCTTGCTCTCTTCCTCCACCCAAATCTCGACCAATCCCAATGGCCCAGGCTGGCCTACCACCGGAAGGATTTGGCTCCTTTTGACGGGATGCGAGCGATCGTGCTTACATGCTGCCACTTACACGGACGACATCTGTCAAATTGTGTTGTTTATTCATGTTTTATTGTTGTTTTTGATATATTTCTGATATAAAGAGCCACCTTTTACTATTACACGACGACAATTGCTGGCCGAACTCGTGGAGACAATAAACCTCACCAGACGAATGCGACACGCTTAGTACAGAGCGCTGATGAAGGTGTAGGCAGTGTAGCCGGACAGAATCTTCATGACGAGATCGAAGAGGGAGTGGACGGCGCCGCTGCTTTTGTTAGCTGTTGTTCTTGCCTGAAGGTGGCTGAAAAATATACGCAGAAAAGGAAAGAGAGAAAACATACACGTAGCGGCCCTTGGGACCGTTCTTGGTGTAGCCGCGGGCGTACAGGACACGGGAGACGGCCCAGGCGGCACCGAGGCTGGCGCTTAGGACGGGGTATTTGAGGCCGCTGATGAACAGGGCACTGAGGAAGGTCGGCAGGTTCTCGGTGAAGTTGGCATGGGCTCTCTGGGCTGTGGAAAGAGTTAGTTGAGCTGGCACAAAGTTTTGAGAGCTTGGCCAGCAACGAGAGTTTCTGATAGCTCAGCTGGCAACATAAGAGTGAAAACATACCGCAGTTGAACTGGAAGGCGGCAGGGTTCTTGTCGGCAACCTCCTGGCTGGCGTAGCAGTTGGGGTACGGGACCTTGGCGGCCTTGCGGTAGCTGCCGGTCAACAACGAGTGGTAGGTGTTGACAAAGAAGATGGCCGTGGCGGCGCCGAAGACGTAGCTATATGGGTGAATATGTGAGCTTCCGAGCTTCTGCAATGGCAGGCAAGAGCAGAGAGAAGGCGCAGAGCAAAAATTGAAAAAAAAAAAGCATCTATGGCAAGAGCGACCTGAAGCTGAGGCGCAAAAGAAAAAGAGGAAAGACCTACCCGTACTCGGCCGGGACCTGGACAGTGAGAGACATGTTGACGTTTGGTTTTGGTATTAAAGACAGTGAGTTGCTTGTTGTAAAGAGTGAAGATGCAGAGAATGAACAAAACAAAACAAAACAAGAAAGGGAAGAGGAGCCTCGGTCTACAAAGAGGGGAGGGCCGACCAGCTGTTTAATACTGAGGAAAAGATAGACGGCCGCGACGTGGAGGCGACGACCAGACAGAGGGGGCTCCAGTTTCGAGAACCGGCTTCTACTTTTCCTCTAGCGGCAGAGACGCCTTGCCCCATGTGCCCGCGGAACGACGAAGAAGAAAAGAAAACAGTCCAATTCGCCGTTCGCCTGCGGGCGATGATTGTGGTTCCCCCAGATAAAAAAGTCTCCAAAATTGGGGCCCCTGGCTTGCCCTGAAATCGTCGGGTTGGTTCCGACCTAGTGGCACATGGCGCATTGGACACTTTGACATTGGCTGTTGGCTACAGTCAGGACTTGCAAGCAGAATACAAAAATACATTCGACAGAAGCGCCTGAGAAAGTCTGACACGGCGTGCGGGCGATCTTGACATCAGTTAGCCAAAATAGGGTCCAAGGAACGAAGCCTGACTCGCACCTTCCCCGAGTTGCCAAGCAATGCATTCCCAAGGAGCTTACTGGTTGTGCCGTCCGGGAAGGCGAAGTTGCGATGCTCCATACGACTGAGAAAGCCCAGGAAAGTTGATATTGGTCTTGCGAATGTGATGCAATCAAGTCGTCTTCAAAACATACATCTTTTTGACATTTTCTTATTTTTTGGTCTGCTTTTCTCAAACTCCTTGAAAACAGGTTGCGCGTGTTTTGTGCTCTTTTTGACGACAGGAGCCTACATTACGCCGACTTCCCGACGGCGCGGATACTTTTCTCTTGCCGTTTTTGGTGTCAACACCCATTACGTGCCCCTTGAATGCCTGGGCTGGCACCCTGATATTGAATTGCCCAGCCCAGAGCCTCCAAGGCTCCATATTCCAGCTGATTCCACACCAGATCACCACTGTGCGACGTTAGGTGCAGGACAGCCTGCAAAGAAGGGGATAGAAGCCAAAAAAAAAGACGCCGAGTGTCGTTCCACACAAAACATTTAAATTGCCGTTTGACTTTGTAAGCAAAACAGAAAAAGTCTCCGTTCAGGACAGCGTGGAACGGCAGATGGAGTTGCCATGTGTGCCACGAGTGAAATACGCGACACGAGCGATTTACGTGGGACAAAAAGAAGCGAAAAAGAAGCGAAAAAAATAGGAGAATTCGATTATGGTCGGTGACAGAAAAATAGAATCTCGCGATAATTTAGACAAGGCTGCGACAACAAACTAGATATAGACCAGGCTCCAGCTGAGTTCCACTAGACAACGTCAAAAGGACAACTCTTATTCGTTCCGGCCAGAGCCTTCTTATTGTTTGACGTTGCGACAAGCTTGGCCAGAGCAATGGCAATTGGCAGTTCCGTCAATGGCGTGCTTCATGTAAGCTTTGCGCCATCGAGTGGGAAGAGTGCACATGTTTCCTGGGCTTGCCCATACCCGGTCAGGCTAGAAGCAATCCTGTCCATCGAGTGACACCACCGCCTCACCCTGATTCCATTGATCAGTCATCCGGTGCACCGCTCGTTCGGCGGACGAAACTCGAGCCCCAGCGCATCAAACACGCGCCGCTCGGCCGTCAGCATGTCCGGTGCAGGCTCGCCACTATAAAAGCCCTCCAAATCCACAGGCGACCCGTCGTTCCTACTGCGGGCACCGCTGCTGTCGAACCGCAACGCCTTTTCATATTTGCAATATCGCCGCAGGTCTCGTTGGAACGTCGTGCCACTCGACCACCCGAGCACGGCGCAGCCGACCGTCTTCCACGGCGACACGATAATATCCACCCGGCGGTGCGGGTTTGTATTCCTACTTTTCTCTTCACCGTCAGTGCCCGGCGCATCTCCCTCCATTGGCTCTTGCCAGACTACCAGCGCCTTGTCTAGCGTATCAAACCCGCTCCCGCCGGTGCCGCCGCCCTGGGAGTCTAGATTATGGTTCGGCGCATTGCCCTTCCAGCTGACGGCCTCCTGTCCACGTTCCGAATTCGCCGTACTAAGCGTCAACGTGTGCGTTATCAGATCGGCCTGCTCGAGCGACAACACCAGCCGTCGAATTAGTAGGTGTGTTGCTTCTTCGTCTGGGTGGCTGATGATAATGTCGACGTCGCCGCTGAGCTCTTTGCCTCGCCTGTACCCGCCTGCAATGACCATCTGGTATCCCTCTTGCAGCCTGTTGGCGTGCTGCAGCACACGGTCTGCAATCGCCTCAACTTGCACGCGTGTCAACGGGTCCTGCAGCTCGTCGTAATATTTGACGCCAATCTGTTGCACCCGCGTCAAGTCTTTCCACCCGTACTCGATCACATCATCGAGATCTCGCCAGCCTTTGTTGTAAAATGTGCGGGCCGTGGCCTCGGCGACGCCCCAAATGTTGTAGAATAGCCGTAGCACCGATAATCGGGAGTCGGATTCGTCGTCGTCGGCCTCGCGTACATGTCCGCCATTGTATTCGAACTCCCGAAATAGTTCGGCGATTTTCGGGCCGCATCCTGGTAGCCGGCTGACCTCGGCAGGCGTTGACAATTCGTAGGGGTATGCTGCGATAGTGGCAATGGCCGTAGAATATGCACGGATGCCAATCTTGTCGCCCGTGAGCTGCCTCGCGACGCGAATGGTCTTGAGCGCGTCGACAAACTTTTCGTTTGGACAGTGCAGAGGCGTCGGCCGCTGGCACGAGTAGGTTGTGTGCAAGAAATCCGGGATGGGCGGTAGGTTTTGCACCTTGTCGTTCTCCGACGTGGTCTTCCGGATCAACGTCGGCCTCGGTACTGGCGCACCGTCATATTTCCTTCTGTGTGGCGAGTGAAATTTTGCGCCAGGCTGCGAAGATTGACTGCCGCCTGCAGCAGAATCCGCCTGAGCGCGCTTTAGGATGTCCTCCCCTTTAGGGACTCGAGGTGAGGACACGCTTGGCTGAACTTTTGGCTCTGCTTCTCGGACTCTTCGACCTTCATAGACTTTGTAGTCATCCAGAGGGAGAACTCTGTTTTGCGTAACCGAGTCTGTGAACCATGCCAGCTTAACCACCTTGACGGTGGGCTCTGGCGGTGCAACAAACTTGACATCTTCGTCTTCCGACGAGCTCGATATGATGATAGGCGATGGTGACCGGCCGGATACTTTCCGCCGTTTTGCCGCTGGGGCATCAGTCGTTGTCGATTGCGACGCGGTCGCCGATCTGGTTCTTGCGCCAGGCTTCCGAAGCTCCGTCGTGTTAACACCGAGTCTTCTGAGCTCAAACTGGGCCCGCTCGCTGTTTGAGAGCTTGCCTAAGAAGATGCTCGCTTTGCTCGTGTCCGACGTCAAGGACGGGATGTCCTTCTCAAGCCGTTCTAGCTCATCTTTCGAGATGCGGCCGGGAAGTAAATATATGCTAGGGAATGTCAGATCTTGTGACATTTTGTTGAATGTGATCGTGTGTGCACGCCTGGTATTTTTTTCAGCAATATCCCGTGTCTGGTAGCAGACAGGATGCTGTCACTGTCGTCATTTTCATGCGTGAACCTAAAGCGCAGACGAAGCTTCGCGATGTTGTAGAAGCTTGTAGTGCGCTGGTGTCGTCGTAGACAAGCCGGAAGTATGTCTCATTGAGATTAGTAGATGCCAAGTCAGCTTCTGGAGCAATCGACGAGAGCGCAAACGATATGTGTGACGCACAATGAGACCTGCATCTGGACGTGTCAGCGTGGCGACTGAACGACGAACATGATGCAGATGTCGACGTGCACAGCGTATTCCCGATATGGCCTAGTGTAGCGGTCACAGAACCAACTGCGGCCGTTGTGCCTCCCTAAAATCCCCTAGAAGCATGTCACTACAGGGCACCTGTTGCTGCCGGTAGTGGGTTTTCCCATGCCAAACAGGCAGAAGCTGGACGATTCACTTGCATATCCTGCAGGAGCGTCCCCAGACCCGCTTCCAATTGCCACAGTGGTGGACGTTGTCGCCAGCAACTACGATTGGCGTGCCTTCTGTTTGAGATGTTGGAACAAAGGCCGTGATTTCGAGCACGATTGCGCCTTCCCCGGCGTGGTTTGTTTGCCTGAGCCGCCCGCACCTGCTTAAAAAGGTACGAAAATACAGTCTAAAGCAGGAGCGAACACGTTACCTGATCTCGTGACAAATTGTTGGTGGTCTCAAAAGAGGCTCAAAAAAGACACAATTCTGTTCTCAGCATCTCTCCAGTTCAACCTCATTCTCGCCTCAGCCCTGACCTGGCGGTTTACCCATCAAATAAGACGTCGCGCCTCAGCAGTGTAACCATACGGAAATTTCGCTGTCCCCTCCTCTGCCGTGTGCTGCTACTTTTTTCGGCTAGCCAAATCCGCTGTCCTGCGCCCAGCTGGCTCCTCTTTTTGGGCCCCACTTATTACTTGTCAGAGTATTTTGCCTCCCTTTTTCTCACTTCCTCACGTTCTTCTGTCTTTTGACCTCTCACTTTACCATCTGCCAGCATCTTCTCTTCCAGCATCCACGACGCAGGAAGAACAGGCACAACACATAGCAATCAATCGCAACAACCGCAAACATGGCCAGCACAGCGATGGACTACGAGCCCACCAATGGTGAGCGCTTCGAGGGTATGTTTTGAGGCCTTTTTGGGGCTGTTCTTGCAGCCTGTTTTGTTTGTTGTTTTTGAGGCCTCGCTTAGAGCACCACGAGACAGCACGACAGCACGTCAGGACGACGCGTCCGGCTCGCTGCGACGCCTGCAGCACCCTCTTTTCATGCTTCAATTGCTAACCATCGACCAGAGGACGGTGCCCGTTACGACCGCGACGAGCAGCGTAGTGCGTCTCCGCGTCGCGACGAGGGCCAGGAGAGCGCTCCCCGCCGCTCAGCTTCTCCCGGCGCTGCCGGCGACAGGTACAAACGATTGCCCGCCCTATTTTCTTTTCTCGCCTCGCTTTCTTTCCATACAAAACAACCGATCTGACAATTTCTTTCTCTTTTCCCACCATCCCAGACCAAAGGACAACGGCGGTTCGCGTTCTGTCGACAACGATGATGACGGCGCAGTTAACCCCGGCTCGAACCTCTTCGTGACGGGCATCCACCCCCGCCTTACTGAGGCTGAGGTCTCCCGCATGTTCGAGAAGTACGGCGAGGTCGAGAAGTGCCAGATCATGCGCGACCCCCACAGCAAGGAGTCTCGCGGCTTCGGCTTCGTCAAGATGGTCACTTCCGACCAGGCCGACGCTGCCAAGGATGGTCTTCAGGGCGAGGTCATTGATGGCCGCTCCCTGAGCATCGAGAAGGCTCGCCGTGCTCGTCCCCGCACTCCCACTCCCGGCAAATACTTCGGCCCCCCGAAGAGAGGTATGACTCCCATAACTTGCCATTTACCAGCTCCCTGAGTACCATAAGCTAACACACACGTTGTAGACCCCCGTGGTGGTGGTGGTGGCGGACGCTACGACAGAGGTGATGACCGTCGCCGTGGCGGTGGTGGTTACGGTGGCGGATACGGCGGTGGTCGTGATGACCCTTACCGGTACCGTGGCTACGAGCGCCGCTACGATGACCGTGGTGGCGGCTACGACCGTGGCTACCGTGAGGACCGCGGTTACGACCGTGGTGGTTATGACCGTGGCTACGACCGTGGCGATCGCGGTGGTGACCGTGGTGACCGCGGTGGTTTCCGTGACGACCGTGGTGGCTACGACCGCCGTGACCGTGACGAGCCTTACGGCGGTAGCAACGGTGGCAGCCGTGGCGACCGTTACGGCCCCCGTGAAGACCGCGACCGCGGCTATGGTGGCCCCCGCGAGGAACGTCGTGGCGGTGGCTACGACCGTGGCGGTGACCGCGATGGTCCCCGCTCTCGCGACCCTGCTCCGAGCGGCCCTAGTGGCTATGGCGAGAGTGCTCCCCGGGAGCGTGACTACAGCCAGCGGTATGATCTATCTGAACAGAACTCCAAACATATCGAGTGCATCCGCTAACATGTATTCTTTTACCACTCGACAGGGACTAGTTGATCCGTTTCCGCGTGAACCCGAACCAGCCTGCCTCTGACCAGAAGCCCTAAACAACAAATCTAGCAAACGAACCGATATCCAACCATATCGACAACGATCTGTCTGGAGAATTGCGACATAACAACGCACAACTCGGTTTCATTTCTATTTCATACTGGTCTATGTTTATTCGAAAATCTGTACTTTTCATATTTGTTTTCTTTTTCAACTCGGAACTCAGATTCGACGCTGTCACCAAAAAATTATTCCAAGATGGGGGAATGCGTTCAGGAGTTTTTCTTCCATTATATCGACACCTAGTCACAAAAAAACGGATCTTAATATAGGGACCGGACGGCCAGCACTCATGTCTTCAACCTGCATCCGGCAGACCACAGCATCGCACCTAATCCGGTTTCTAACACGCTCTTTGTTTACTTTTTCGACTTGTTTAGTTCTCTTTCCTTTTCATTTGTCATTTTGCTTTTCTGTTTACCTCGATTTGTTTTCGTTTTTCGTCTTGCGACTTTTGTTTTTCCTTGTTTCTGTCTTTTTCCATCTCTTCTTTCGTTTCAGTCGATTTTCAAGACCACAGTCGGCGGAATGCGGCATTCCGCAATACAAAAAAGGGGGCGATATTTTCGACATGAGATCAGATAGTTCGGCGGACAAAGAGAGCAGCAGTAATTCAGAAAAGCAATCGTCAGAACAGCAGCACAGAAGCAGCAGCAAACGCGGCAAAGCAGCAAACAGAACAGAACACAGCGGCGAGGATCAGCACATGTCAACCAGGCAGCTATTTTTGTTTCATTTGTTTGCTTTCTAAATCGTCATTCGTCAAAATCATACAACTACGTCTCTCCCGTGGAATAACCAGTATCACGCAATCACGCATCCAGTACAGCTACGCCTCCGGCGCCGCCATAAATCCCCCCATCTAAATTCAGCACAGCACATCACAGCCCAATCTTTCTTGTCTCGTTCTTCCCGGCCTATCGTCTTTGTTCGTCTTTTCAGTATTTTTGGCTCTTGCTTCCGTTTTTCGTTTGTCGTCCATCGTCCATCGTCTATCGTCCACGAGCCGCCATAACTCCATCCCTCTTCCCGTCTTCTCGCATTTTGCCTGCCATTCCGACATAGGCACTATCCCTTTGTGGCCTTTAAATGTACGGAAATGTGCACAAACAGCAAATCGGCCGCCCCGCCCAAATGTTCACCATCCAGAGCCCACCCAGCTCTAAAATGTGCAAACTCTCAGGGCTACATCCATACATCCATTTCATCAGGCCGCACCTCTCCCTTCGCCTTCCTCGCCCATGGTAACTCGCCGTGCTTGACAAAGGAGACAAAGAAAACCAACGCAACTGTGCCACACAGCCAACCCGCCCTGCACGTAGCCGCGAAAGCAATAAATTGCGGAACCCGTCTCTCACTTTTTTTCCCTGTCTTTTCACAACGTCCCTTTCCCAGCACACACAACACAACCGTCTTTTATCTCTTCCTCCCACTCACCGCCAGTGTTCCAAGACAAGATCAGAGACAAACGCAGACACAGACAAACAAACGAGACAATTATCATGATCCAGAATCGTCATGTGAGTAGTGAACGGTTATCTTCTCGTCCGATCAGGCCAACCAGCGGAGATCAACCTGTTTTTTGTGCAAGTATATCGGCCTTGCCGCGCTTTTCTTTTGTTCCAGGCCGTTTCTGTTATTTTTGTCGCTATCACGTTCCCATCACTGTCCATTCACCCCTCCAAAACCAACCAACATCAAGACCTGTGCCCCCATACCCGCATCTATCCATAGCCTTCGAGCCGCATCTCCCTTTACACGTGTGGAAACAATGATTCGGGACGGGAGTAAGGAAACAAACGGCAGAAAAGAGGCGAAAAGAGGCAAAATTACGACGTACTGACAATCAGACCCGCCCTACACAAACGGCAAACAAACGACTGTTGGTTATGCAATGCCAATGTCGTGGGGGCCGGGGGCGGCCAATAAACCTCCGACCCCCAAACGGCTTTTTCCTTGCATTTCGCGTGGCCTGTTGACGGGAACCATCCCTTCTCCCTGATTGTTCACTCCGAACTGCAACATTTATCTTTATCTTTCTCGCCGCCCATTATTGCCTTTTGTTGTGGCGATCGCCTTTGCCAAATCACACACATTGCCGGAGAGACAAAGAACGGGCGTTACATGAATGGCATTCATGTTGGTCTGTGTCACTAACAGACAGAAAAAACAGATCGAGAACAGCATCGAAAAAAAGAAGAAATGAAATGCATCTTCGCTTCGGCAAAAGGAGAAGAAAGACAGCCGACAGCCAGACAGCTCCACAGCTACACACAATCTCGCCAGCTTACACGAAGGGTGAGACAAGACCGTTTTGGGAGTATTGTGACACCCTCCATCCCCCCATATGTCTAGCTTTGAGATGAAGCTGCAAAACAAGAAATGCTGTGCACGGCCAAGAAAGATGGTCATGTGCTTCGGCCGTTTTGAATACGAACTGGGTCTGGATCTGGATCTGGCCGTCTGAAATTCTACAGATGCAACTGAAGCCGAACTGACAAAAGATGTCAAAGTTGACACAATTTTCGCGGCTTCTCTCTTCTTGTCTATGCAAGCCGACAACATAGCAAGCTGCTATGCTGTTATGCTTGAGAAGATGGCCATATCCATGATTTCTCGGACAGGCCATTGTCGACAAAGCATTCAGCGAGCTGGATGGATTGCACAGAACCTAAGAGGAAGAAGCAGAGATAAGAGGTTCAGCATATATATGGACTAAAGACAAAAACTGCGCTTATGAAAATATATAAATGAATAAGTCATATCTTATTACGATCACTTAAGACACACTCAACAATAACACATGACGATGACATCGTTACACATCGTTCATGATCATTAAATTAAATAAGAAAAAATCAAACGTCTAATTTTATCATGCTATGCTTGTATATGGATGCATTAATAAACAAAATAATTAGTAGATCAAGACGGTTCTGACGACAACAAAGTCACGACGGCACCCGCCCTCCGGCCAGGCCTTTTTTCTTCCTTTTTCTGCTGTCTACAGATGGACAGGCCACCTCCGGCGGATGGTGCCGCCAAACTTGTAGAAGATGACGGGCAGCGGCGTCATCACGAGGGCAATGACGGCCAGCACGGTGTTGCCGACGCCGTAGTGCAGGGCGTTGTAGAGGGGCGCGCCGGCCAGGGGCAAAAAGGCGCCCATGATGGACATGGCCGTGCGGTTGGCGGCGACGGCGGAGGCGGCAAAGGGCGTGAAGGCGTCGACCAAATACGTGACGACGGGAATGAAGATGCCAATGATGCCGATGCCAAACAGCAGCAGGCCGACAACGGGGCAGGCCCAGTGGACGTGTTCCTGGGTAGACCAGCCGTACCAGAAGAGGGAAATGGGGACGCACGACGCATAGAACACGCAATGGGGCAGGCGCATTTCGGGCTCGTAGACGCCGTTGTTCCGTTTTGTGAGCTTGGCAATGGTGCGGTCGTTTGTGGCCATGATGAGCAAGAGGCCGAGCTGGAGACGGGTGGTCAGTAAGAGAAGGGACTGGAAAACAAAGATGAAAATCAAAATCAAAATATTGGGCGAGACTTACAACCATGCCGATGCCAACTGGGAAAGAGAGGATTTATGTTAGTACATTTGGTATGATTTTGTTTGAATACTGGGGCCGGCCACTTACACGGCGCATATGCCAGACCGGCAATGCTGACGTTCCAGCCGTACAGGTCCTGGAAGACGGCCGGAATGGTCGTAAACATGAGGTACAGCATACCGTACATGGTGGCAATGTAAAAGGACAGCAGCGAGCAAATGGCCGAGCGCGTCAGCAGCTTGATGGGCCGAATGATACTCCGGAGCAGGACGTCGCGCGTGCTCATCTTGCGGTTTAGCAGGGGGTACAGGTCCTGGCGGCCGGTCGTCTTGCGCATCTTGGCAGCCTTGACGAAGAGCACGCGCGGCGCATATGTCTCGGGCATGTAGACGGTCAGGCCGGCATTGGTGGCGCCGGCAACAATTAGGAGTAGCCAGTAGGCCCAGCGCCAGTTGAGGTACTCGACGATGAAGCCGCCACAGATGGGGCCAATGGCCGGGCCGACGCTCTGGGCCATAGTGATGAGGGACATAGTGAAGGCGCGCTTCTCCACTGGGAAGAGATCGGACACCATGGCGGGGGCAATGGTCATGACGGCCGAGCCGCCAATGCCGGCGAAAAGTCTCATGACAATCAAGGCCGGCATGGACGGCGCCAGCGCACTGCCCAGCAGCCACGCGTTAAAGAACCATGTGGCCAGGATGACGACGGGGTACCGCCCATAGACTTCGCTTAACGGACCCAAGAACAGAGGCCCAATGGCGTAGCCCAGCACGTAGATGGTGACCATGAACGAGCCCACAATTTCCGAGGGTTCGTGCAGCTCGGCCATCGTGGCAGCAATGCCCGGCGCCACCATCGACGATGCCAAGGGCGACAGCGTCGAAATAATGCCCATCATGATCATAATGTACGACTTCTTCCACGACGGGAAATTGCGCGGGTTCGCCGGGTCGTCCAACGAGTCCCATCCGACAAGACCGTGCTCCAGGTCCATCAAAGCCAGCGGCTCGCCGCCGACCGGTGTCACGGTGGCTGTCCCCTCCGACCCACTGTGGTCCGGATGACTTCTTTGGTTCTCGAGATCCGCCATCGCTTCGTCGTCATTGTCGAGCTGCCGGCCGTCGTTTTCTGCCGACTCGAGCACGGGCAACGGCCGTTTCTCGGCGAGCGCCAAGGATGCCCGGCCGTCGGCCTCGGCCTCGTGTGGCTTTTCAATGTCGATTTCGACTTGTGGGGCGTTCTTGGTGTTTTTCGGTTGTGATGTCGTCGTTGTTGTGTCTCGTCTTGACTCTGGCCGCGTCTCTTTGTCTGTGTCTTCTGGTAGTGGTGAGGACTTGTCGTCCGTCTTCTTTCCTAAGAACCCCATGGCCAAACTATGACTGGCTTTGCTGGTAGTTCCACCAGTATATTATCGTTGGACTTCCGTGGCCAGTATCGTGGTGAATTGGGTGATCTAGTCGTGTTTGTTGACTCAGGAGTTGGGCGTAAGGATGGACACCGTCAATATTTGTTTTGTTGTCGAGTATAGGCGCCAATGGGAGGATAAAGAATCAAGTATGGTAAAGATATCTCTGTTCATATCGTAAATACAATGGCTGGAAAAAAAGATAAAATCAAAGTAGAGTCAAGAACAGTCACAACAAGAAGAAGCAAGAGAAAACAGACTAAACAGTCCAGGAGCCGGTGTTAGGATAATGCTTTGGAGACGGTAGATGAACTCAAAAGACGGAAAGCGGAAAGCTACAAAGCGGTCTGCATATCACTATCTTTTCTTTTTCCTTTCTTTCTATTTTTTACTGATTTTCCTACTGATAATCCTTCACAAGTCTTCCGTGCCGAGTTGCCATGCTCCTTCACTCCCACGCAATGAGGCCCAGAATTTGCCCGTTGGCCAAGTCGGGCCTAGTTGCCCCCAAAAACACACACCAAACGATGCTAAACGACGGCAAACGACACCAAAATCGCAATCCCGGATGATGAGAAGCGCACACTCCCCAAGTTCTGCTAGTAGCGCTGTGGGGTCGCCCGGGCCATAAATACCCCAACCCCGGGCTAACGCACGGTGGCCATCCCGCAGAGGTGTACTGACCGCCTGAGGGGACGAAGGAAGCTTTTTTTTTCTTTCTTTCTTTCACTTTTTTGTTCCTATGATGGTTTATGTGCTGTGCTATTGGCCGGATGTTAAGACTGCCGCTTTCCGTTATTTCTTGTGCAGACGGAAGCCAAGATACGACTTGCTTTGTGAGCCACTGACTCGCATAGAGTAGCTAACGAAATAATGAGTAGCGTCCACTGTCGTGTGCTGTCGTCCTGTGGATTCTACATTTCTACACTTCACTTTAAACTTTGGGCCAAAGCCAACTTCCCCAGACCCGTTGGTTTAGGGTTCTTATTTTTATCTTGCAAGTTGAAAGAATGGGGAAATATCCTGTGTTAAGACATGACATTATGGACATTGGCCATTTCATGGACATAATATGGAGGTATTAAATCCGGGGCTGAACCACACGGAAGCAGATCCGCAGCGTTGCAGAACAGCAAAACAGCAGAACCGCATCACAAGTGAGCCTCGGAATCGGCGTGGGTTTGGTTGGGGGAAGGGGAAGATCAAAGAGGGGAAGAACTGAATGGACCGAGAGATGCCACACCACAAAGGCATGGCTCCAAATCTCCCGTGCTTGTCTTTCTTGTCTTTTCTTGTCGTTCTTGTTTTCTCCTTCGAACGGTTTTCGGCCTCACCTGTCGGCCGAGTCGAGCTAAAGTTGCAATTGGCATTTTAAACAATCCAAAAAGTCGGGGAAGGCATGGCTGCAGGAAACGAGCGTCTAATGACAAGCTCGAATCCTACTATTCTGTTCCTCCAACTGAGCTACCGAGTGTTGACCCATAGAAGAGCAAAAGGGCCAGTGCACCGGAAGCATAGCCTAGAAGCGAGCCAGAAGAGTACCCTATTTTGGTGGAAGTTGTAAACAGTAGACACGGCTGTGAAAGTCCAGGGAAGCAAATTCGAGTTTGAATCTCTCGAAATTATGTGCTCGCAGGAACTCGGTTCCGGCGGCGGTCAGAAACAAAGAAAGGGGATCGTCCATGTCCACGTTGCAGCCAATGCCACGGCAGACGGCGTTGTCATATGTACGCCTTTTGACAACTTTGACATTTTTGACATGGTATGGACTGGGCGTTGACATTTTGGCATCCGCACGGCTCGTTGCGGCTGTCTTCGGCCTTTGCCTGCCGCTGATTGCATTGCACCTGTAAGACTCTGAGGCTCAGTGGCTTTAATGGGGGATTAGGTAAGTCGAGTAAAGTCACTGGGTCTCGCGTTATGCCCCGCTTTTATTACAGTGCTTGCTTCTGGTGCCTGGGAGTCGTCTGGGCGCGTCTAGGCAGGTTGGCACGTCCAGACCTCCGACGTATTACTAGCCTCATATTTTGATCATCAATATTGAGAGCAAAAGAGAAGAGGAAGGGGGAAAAGAACGGCAGTGAGGCAGAAACGACGATATCCATGCATTTTAACAGCAGGCAACAGCCATTGACGATAGCAACTTGAAGCTCGAATAACGACGATACGGCTACATAAATACAACCACTTCACAACTTCACAACTTTTTCCAAACCGATGCTCTTTCTGGGCATCCGACGAGCACCAGCGACACACCTCCAATTGCGGCGATTTTGCTTCTCCTCTGCGACTTTTCCCCCCTTACATTTACACACAATGCCTTCACCGACAATGGCGCCAGCAAAGAGGAAGGCTGCCGACCTGGCAAACGGCGACAAGCCCAGCAACAAACATGACCCGTCCATCTCCCCACCGCCGACGAAACGAAAAGTCCAGGCGTCTGTCTCTAAGACGGCTGTTGCGTCCTTCTTTACGCCCGCCTCCCAGAAGCCGAAACCGCCACCAAGCCAGGTGACGTGGGAGGAGCGTGCACCAGAAGAGGGACAGCCGACAAGTCTGTTGGTGGCCACATTTCAAGGCGGCGCAAGGCTGTCAAAGCCGTCCGAACCTGCAAAGATTGCCGCCTTCGACCTCGACTCGACGCTCATCACAACATCTTCCGGCAAGAAGCACGCAGAAAGCGCCTCGGACTGGATGTGGTGGCACCGGAGTGTGCCGGAGCGCCTGCGGAAGCTGCACAACGACGAGGGCTTCACAGTCATCATCTTCTCGAACCAGGGCGGCCTGGCGTTGCATCCCGATCCGAAGAAAAAGGCGCCGGCCAAGGGTAACACGAGGGACAAGGTCGCCGACTACAAGCAGAAGTGCTCGGCCATCCTGACAGATTTGGGGTTGCCAGTGACGCTGTATGCAGCAACAGGAAAGGACCGTTTCCGCAAGCCAAGGCCAGGCATGTGGGACGAGATGATCAGTGATCTGGCGAACAACAGTGGCGATAAGAAGGCCGTGTCTGTCGACCCCGCCTCTTTCTTTATTGGCGACGCCGCCGGACGGCCTGCTACGGTCGTCAATGGCAAGAATGTTGTCAAGGACTTTAGCTGCAGCGACCGCAACCTGGCGCACAATGTGGGCGTCGCCTTCCAGACGCCTGAAGAATACTTTTTGGACGAGTCGCCAAGAGAGTTTTCGCGAGGGTTCGACCTGACGGAGCATCCTTTTGTCGACGCACCGGCAAACAAGGTCGTTTTCGCAAAGGGCGACGACCAAGAGCTCGTTGTGTTCTGTGGCCCCCCGGGCGCCGGCAAGAGCACCTTCTTCCGTAAATTCCTGGAGCCCCTGGGCTACGAACGTGTCAACCAGGACACACTGAAGACGTAAGCCCCCTAACCCCGGGCACTCATAATAAATCATCGCTAACAACAACAGGAAAGAAAAGTGCCTGAAAGTCGCCGGCGGCCTGCTGGGCGAGGGCTCCTCTGTCGTAGTTGACAATACCAATCCGGACCCGGCAACACGGGCGCTGTGGGTCGACCTGGCCAAGAAGTCCGGCTCAAACATCAAGGTCCGCTGCGTCTGGTTCACCACGAACGCAGCCACGTGCGAGCACAACGATGCTGTCCGCGCCATGAACAAGTCGCTGAACCCAGACAACCGGGAGGCCCTGCCACGGATCGCCTTCAACGGCTTCTACTCGCGGTTCCGGGAACCCAAAGTCACCGAAGGGTTTACCGACATTACAGAAGTCGCTTTTACCTTCCGCGGCACCGAGGACGAGTACGCCTTGTGGGGCAAGTATTGGACCTGATCAGTTACAGCAAGTATTGTCATGTCACGCGCAGTGTACGAAAAGTGTTTGAAATAATTTTGATATTTTTTTGTTCTTGAAAATAATTATGAAATCTTTTTTCGAGCACACGAGGTGTCGTCTTTATATGTGATCACCATGCTCTTGTAACATGATTATGATGGTATGGGATATATACAAAGGAAAGTAAGGTGTGAAAAGTCACACAGAAAAATGCAAAACGCTCTATCTACTCATAAAGGAGTGTCGGGGGAATATATCTAAAAACATATAAAAAATGTCAAATGTAAAATGTAAAAAATGGGGGGTATCTTGGGCAAAAGAAAACAATCCAAATGAAACAACCTTTTCCCCGAGCGAAAAGGTATGCCGCGAGGCGTGGTCTCATGACAAACAGAGCTGTCCCGGATACTAACCACACACTATCCAAAGGTGCAGGTCCAGACGAACAGGTCTCTGTTGCAAACGCCATCATATCATTACTGTCTCTCTCATTTCCTCCGTTTTTTCGTCTTTTTTCTTCTTCATCTTCTTCGTTTTGTCCCTTCATGACAATTCATTACCTCCGCCGTCCCCATCATCATCGCTTTTCGTTTTCTTTTTTCTCGTGTTTTCGTATTAAGTCGTGGTTGTAGTCGTATTAAGGTTTAAGGTCGTTGTTGTTGTGGATTATCGATTATGGGATGAAAATTGTTGAAATTACTTGCGGCGCACGCGATCGGCCAGGCCACGCAGGAAACGCGACATGCCATGCTTCTCGCCATGTAGGCCGCCGGGACCGGGAAACCCAGTCGCGCCGTCCCGCTCCATGTACTCCACGCGGTCCATGGGACCCACAATGTCCTCGTCGCCCAGCCCAGGGAACTTGCCCTCGGCATTGTCCAGGATCTGCGGGATCACGCACGACACATCGTGGTGTTGCACCGGGGGCATCATGCCGGGCGTGGCGGCACATTCGCGCGCATCGCTGCCGGCGCGCGTCAGCACTTTCGTAACGTGCACCGTCGCCGCCTGGTGCGCGCGCTGCCACTCACGCTCCGTCTCGGCCCACTTGGCTTCTGTCAGCACATAGGTGTTGGACGTCGTGCCGTAGTGCTCGCCCGTGCGCACAAGGTGCTTGGCGTAGTTGATGCGTGCCTGAGCCCAGTCCTCGCAGAGCACGTGCAGCGCCTGCGTGTCAGTGGTCTCGTCCTCGGCCAAGTGGTACGGCTTGGGCAGGATCGTGTAGTTGGCATGGCCCAGGCGGTCACACCACTTGTCGTGAGGCTCTTGGGCAACAACAGACACTGGCGCAGGCGAAACCGTCGCAACAGGCGAAAGTGCAGGCGCAGAAGTGGGCGGGGTTGGCAGGGCCGAAGCGCCAAAGGGCAAATGGAACGAGGCCGTGGAGAACTGGCGGCGCAGAGGCGGAGGAGGGAGCACTTCAGCCGGCGACGTCGGAGCGGTGGCTGCAGCACCAACACCGAGAGCCGCGGGCGACAGCGGAGACAATGGCGACAGAGACATGGCGGGGATACCGGCATCGGCGATAGGACTGAAAGGGTAACTGGACAGACCATCGACACCAGCCGGAGAGGTCACAGAGGAGGCGACAGCAGGCGACTGGAGCGGCGATGTCTGCAGTGACGGAGGCGGAAGAGGCGAGACCGGAGGTTGCTGCTGCAGAGTACTGCTCTCGGTCATCAGAGGCGGCAACAAGGGCGTTGCGGCCTTGGTGCGATCCCGCTCAAGGCTCGACCGCGCGTCGTCATCCAGCTCCTCGTGGGTGCCGTGCGTGCTGCTTGCAGTCGGGAAGTGCTCGATGCTCTCTGTGCTACCGTAGTACGAAGACAGTGCAGGCGTCAGGATTGGTGGCGGCTCAAAGGCCGAAGCGTGGCGACCAGCCGATAGAGACGATGACCGGCTCGAGGGCTGGCGTGACAGTGACGGCTCAGACGCCGGGGCGCCCATGAGATTGGAATATGTGCGCCGGCTAGCGGTCGACTTGCTGCGCCAGCGGGACAAGGCATGAATGTGAGAGCCAAACTTCAGCGTAAGGCCAGAGAAGGACGAGTCGTGGGTCGCATTGGACGCGCCGGACATGACAGATGCAGTGCTGCTGGCACGGTGGCGGTGCCGTTGAACCGAGGGCTCGTTGACCGCCGCCTCAGAGTCGCTGACGAAGCCCAGATCGTAGATGAAGTTCTGGGGGTCGTACGAGATATCGTCGCGGCCATGTGAGCATGGCTCGTCACACAAACAGCCATAAAGGTCAGATGTGCGGCGGTGCGACATTGTGAGGTTGTCGACAAACTCGTGCTCCTCGGCGACACGCTCCAGCAGATCCTCCTCTTGTACGTCCGGCAGGGAGCGCTTGACAGGGGCGCTTGGTGCAAGAGATGCAGCATTGGCTGCGGCCACAACAGCAGCAAGCCCCGTGGCAGCTGTTGGCGATGCCGGGCATTCGGAGAAAGAAGGCGAGAGTGGCAGGTCGAGCGATGACGACGAGCTCGAGTAGCGCAGGTGGCCGAGACCGCCGCTGCGGTGTGAAAATGTGGGCGTGGCGGGCGAGGTGATGTCCGACATTGACGCGTTGTCGACGATGTATAGACCGCTATTGGTCGTGTTGTTGACGTTGGCGCCGAGGGTCATGTTGTTCATGCCGCCCTCGATCATTTCTGTGCTGGCATATTGGCTATCTTCATAGCGTTTGCGGTCCTGCACCAGCTGGGGTAGGATCAGTGGTTTGAGTTTGGCCGACATGGTGGATTAAGCAGCAACAAGCAGTGTCGGTGGCTGCGTGTGCGCGTTGTGTGAGGAATGGCGGCGCTGCGTGTGTGTTGTTGACACTCCTTTTGTTGTTGATATTTTTGTGTGGTTGATCGTGTAAGAGGCGCCGAAAGGCGTGGGTTATATTAGTTGCCTTTTAAGAAGGCAAGACGTTGCGCCAAAAGCGTTGAGTGAACAACCACGACCGGGAAATGCCAGGGAGTCTTAAACGGTGTTGGTAATGGTAATGGTAATAAATGGTTCTCCAAGAAAAACCAATAAACCAAAACACACAAAAGCTCAATTAACACCACGAGTCAAAATCAATAGACCGGTCAAATAAGGATCAATATGAGGAGACGGGCCATAAAGCAGCAAAGAATTGCCCGAGACGCGGGGTTTGGCTGTGAGGAAGTTGAGTGAAGAGCGTGGTTTGTTGGCGACGGTGTGGTGTTGGTGGTTCAGCCGGCAAAATAGCCAGTGTCGTCGTGAAAGAGGAATTAGACAATTAATAGGGAAAAGGGAAATGAAAAAGGCTCTGTAAAGCAAAACGCGCGCGCGCAAGGCACAAAATAGAGGCAGCAACAACAAAAGCGTCCCCCAGAACTCTCTGAGATGTCGTTCGTCTTATACTAAGTTGCGATGAGAGCGGTCCGTTATGCGTTGGTGGAGATCAGACGACAGCCACAAACGAACAAGAATCAAGCCTGACGAGGTGTTCCGTTGTCGTCAAGCCGTTGAGCTGAAGAGTTGCCGTTGTGATGAGTGATGAGTATCGTCGAGGCGGACAGGGCGCGAAGCGCAAGACGCAGATGTGCAAAAGGCGCAAAAGGCGTTGGATGCAAACCGGATACGTCGCAACGGGTGTGGGATTGGGTTTGCTCGTGGCTCAGGCGGTCGGTCGGTCACTCGAGCGTTTGTGATGCGGTCGATGCGGTTGATACGTTTTGATACGTGGTTCGTCAGAATCGTCCAAAGTGGTCCAGAGCTGGTCCAGGGTGGGAGAGAGTGAATTAGGAAGAGGGATATCCTTGGAATGATGCCGGACCACGTGTAAATCGGTCGGGCAGCCGCCTGCGTGCACTTTATGTACGTCGTTGCGTTTTGCCGGCTTCTCTCTTTTCTGTTTTCTGGTGCTCTGTTTGTTTCCCACGAGACCGTTTGGATTCGAGGCGCGCGTGATGACAAGACGAGGGTCGTATGCGTTTGCTGAGTTGGCGAAGAGACCAGGCGGTCGGCAATTTTTCTGAGAAAAAGATGGGCGGCTGCAGGTCGTCGGTTGTGATGCTGGCCGTTTTCCTTGTGAGGCGCACAAGCCACAAATTGCAAAAGTGACGAAGTGACGAAAAGTCAAACCGGACGTCTCAGCGTGTCGTTTGTGTTCTGGCCCGAGTCGTGTGTTTCTTCTTTAGTTTTCCAACGGCGACCGGCAGCAATGCGTGGGGGTGCTGGCAGGTTGTTGTGTTATGCTGGATGCTGTTGTACGTTGTAATACGTCGTACTTCTTTTCTGGAGCTGTATGGGATAAAGCTGTCTTTGTTGTCGTTTTTCCCCACGTTGGAGCCAGCGGCCGGCAAACGAAGCTGGGACTGGGTGCCCAGAATGACTGGCTGGCGGTTCTCCTGCAGGATGCTGGTGCGAGGATGGGTGAGGGGATTGGTGTGTGCGACGACAACGACTGGCTGTCGATGCTGTTGTTGAAGTGAAGGGAAAAGAGAAAAAGAAAAAGAAGAAAAGCTAGGAGGGGGGAGAGAAAAGAAAGAATTGGGAATCGGGAAGGAGGGGGGGCCAGACCAGAGGCAAGTGCTGGTAAGAGTCAACAACAAAAAAGGAAAGAGGGCCGGAATATCCCAAAATACAACAAATCGGGGAAAGAGCTTCGCAGTTCCACGCCGCCCACGCCAAAAACTGCAACGGCGAACGACGGGGCCCAGACCTTTCGACCTTGGGCTTTTTCGACCTTTCCGCGTGCGAGAATGTCTCTGGTCTCCGTTGTATTTTATGGGGACCTTTTTTTGTTGTCGGAGGATCTTCAACCAAAACAACCGGTGCAGACACCGGAGCTGGAGAAGAGAGGGAATAAGATGGGTAAAATAGAAATGTCGCGGGGGAGAAAGAGCAACCGGTGAAAGGTGGACAAAACAAGAATAAGGAAAAACACAAAAAGAGGAAGGAGGGAAGCTCCGTGTTAGATACCAGGACATTGACGAGACGGAAGGAGCCCACGAGCAAGCGAGGAAGCTGGGAGGGAAGAGCGAAGGCGGGAAAAAACGAAGACATTCCCAAAGAGGAAAGGGCCACTACGACACACTGAAGACACACAATACAACAGAAGCCTGAATGAGAAGCCTGAAGCCACACACAGACATTTACAGAAAAACAGAAAGAGGCGGGCAAAGAAAACCTCTCACTGCTGCTGACCGCAGGGCAGAATGTGGGCTCCACCGGGGAAAGAAAAGCCACACGCCGCAAGGGTGGGAATCCACAGAAATCCAGAGGCTTGGGAGTGAGAAGGCAGACCAACTCTGACGAAGAAGCGGGAGAAAAAGTCTTTGCACGCGGGCGGCAAGCCGGCTGTGGGCCGTGCAAGTGCAAAAAGAAGCGTAAAAGCGTAAAAAAAGCATGTGTCGGGCCCCTGCTCGCCCTGTCTTCAGTGACAAAAATCCAGAAAACACAGAAAAAGAGCCAGGGTCAGGGGCCCAGTGCGCTGGCAAGAAGGCAGGAGACCGCCAAAACGTAGAAAAACAGCCCCTGCTAGCGTGTAAACAGTGCGCCGGTCAGTGGTTGTTTTCTTTTTCTTTTTTTCCTTTTTTTTCTTTTTCATCTTCTTCTTTCTTTTTCACGCTTCTGTGAGGTTCTCTCTGGCCACAGTCTCGCTGTCTATTTTTTCCTCTTTTTCTTCTTCTTCTTCTCCAGCTCACGCGCTAGACCGCATACAGTCGAATCTCCATCCACTGGCGGTCGGTAGCCCGCCGCTTGTCTGTTTCTTTGGGCCATTGATTCTCTGACACCCAGTTGACAGTCGCTCTTTCTGCCTTTTGCCTTTTGCCTTTGCACTTGCCTGCGCTTGCAATCACTGGCTTCCTTTTATGGTTCTTTTCTTCCGTCGCACCTCGTGCTAGCCCCGCTATTTCGATTGGCTGTCGCCGTTCGGAAGCAGCAGAAAAATGGGGCTGTCTTTTTTCGTCCATTTTTTCTTCTCACTTGCACCTACTCACTCTTCCCTGTCGAGCCTGTCTCTTGCTTTCGCAGCCCGTCTATGACCCAAATCCGGGTCTGGCTCGACGGGGGCGGCCTGGTCTGCCGTGTGCACGGAACAGCGACCAGCGTCATAGTGCTTTTTTGCTCTTTTTTGGTGTGCGGTGAATTTTTTCAAGTAATTACTTCGGCCGCTGCCAGCTTATTAACCCGCATTGCTCTTTCCCTTTGGTTTGGAGGATGATACCCGAGGGACGGAAGGAAGGAGCGAACGTTGAAGGAACCAGAGAAGGAACACACGCACAGAGCACTTGTGGCTGGGGAAGGAGGCCGAAGACAGAAAAAAGCCTCTCCTTCTGTGCCTTTCTGTGACAAACAAAACACCTCACCAAACGGAGAGAGCTCCAGCTTCAACGAAACACAGTAAGAACACACAGAAAAAAAAATGGCGCCCAATGGATACCTGGTGGGCTTCTGTGGGCTTTTGCATGGGCCTGGCCCAGCTCCCCTGCAGTGCCGAAGGGGCGCAAACGCCCGTACCTTACATGATGGACAGCAGAAAACGAAGGAATGCACCACTGCCCTTCAAGGAAACACTGGGCCTTCCCACCTTTACAGAATTTTCAGGCATTTGTCACAGCTTTTCAATGCTTTTGGCGGCCTTTTGTGGTTGGAAATCGTCAACAATGGTGTGCTCGCTGGGGCCCAGGCCCAGAAGCTCCCCTGTCTGGCCTGCTACCGGGATCGCTTGCCGACGTAAGTGGCTGCCTTGCGACCTGAGAAGGGCATGGTTTCGATCTTTGGCTGCATGGCGAGTTCCGACAAAGTGGGAGCCAAGACTGGATTTACGTCGTCGACTTTGAAACGCTGAGAGCAAAGATGGACAGGAACAGGAAATAATATGCTTCCTCATTGCAGGCCGTTGTCCTCAGAGTGTGCTGTATAATAAAGTGAGTACAATATGCAGTGCATATATTGTCTTACAAAAGAGAACGGCACAAAATGCACAAGGTATTAAAGAACAAAGAACAGAGCACATGGAAGCAAGACTACTCTATAGGGAGGAACAGGGCACACGACAGAGAGTGTGGGTGGGAAAGGAAAGCCATCCCTTTCGGGCGGGGAGAGCCGCTTAGAGACAAGCATGCAAGACAAAGAACAAAAGGCACCAAAGGGACAGAAAGCGTGTGTGTGCCCTACTGTGTACTGCCCTGAAGACTGGCTTCGTTTGGGCTCGCCTGGTATCGCTTGGATTCGCCTGTGAATTCGCCGGTGCAAAGAGGTGGTGTCTTTCGGCAGGCAGGAAGAAAATAGGCGGTAGCGAGCGCGAAGAAGTGAATGGGAGACAGAAGGAGTCAGAAGGACAAGAAAATAACCTGTCATGGAGACGAACAAAAATGGAATAGAAGGACTCGACGAGACACCAAATAGCCCAGAGACGCCGCCGGCCGGCACCTCTTCTCGAGAGTTGAAAGGTCTGACGTATCCTGGCAACTTCCGCAGAGCGCTATATTTTACCTTTCGATGAGAGAGAACGAGAAGCCGTTAGTGGTTAAGTTCAGCCGAAGAGCCCGCGGGAAGGAGACTATTGAATACAAACTACTTGGTCGGTAACGCTAAGCGAGCGCTGTGAATTAGAACGAGAAGATAGGCTCGATAGGATACAAAAGAAATGGTTCTCGTTGTTAGAGTTGAAAAGTAACTTTTAGGAATCGGACGCCGTCCTATTTGTCCGGTCCGGGCTTTGGACCCAGTTTTTCACGGGTGGAGAACGTGGTCGAGAGTCAAAAAATAGAAGCGTGGTCGGAAGGAAAGAAAAAAAGAAAAGAAAAACAAATTAGGCAATTGGCAAGAGAGGCAAATTCAATCCTGGTCAGACATAAGCTAAAAGTGACATTTATTTGCACTGTAAGCACACACATTTGAAAGTACCTTTGCCGGATGTACGAATACGAGAGCTTTGCCCTATTTTTTTGCTCTTCTGTTTTTGTTTTCCTTCCCTTTTTTTTTTATTCTCGCTGCTCATCCTGTGGCAAGGAGGGCGGGCAAGCTGAAGCCACTCGCCGACCAGGGGCTATTTTGCTCACAGTGGCACATCACATCCCAAGATACATCCATCCCGCCAAATGTATTGCCGATGGATGGCAGATACTGGACCAGAACTCACCAACATACGGTTCTTCCAGTGCTTGCTTACATCCCAGATGGCTTGAGTATGCCGCAAATCCGACAAAGAACTCGCTGTAGACGTGGTAGACAGGTTTTTAGACGAAAGCCACAGTTACATTTCATGGTACTGGAGGTCAAAAGAACCGGATAGGTGAGGAAGATGGAACTTTGTGCACGCAAGATACAGAGTCTAAAGTGTATGAGAATGCAAAAGTACAAAGGTACAACAGACCGTCGCTAAAGGACTGGTTCTTCTACAAGTAAAATGGCCTGCACCTTGCATCACCATCACACCATGTCATACCATCCAGGCCACTGTCCGAGGAAATATTTAGCAGTGTTTGTCGCCATCAGCACATGTCATGATTGTGTCTGCTGTCCCTAGGTTCATTCATGGTTTCATCAAAATCCTGTGCAGTCCGTATCTGCTTTGTATCTCACCCAGATGCCTGCCGCTTTCCAATCCGCAAATCCGCAATAATGTATTTTACTGGGGAAATAAATAAATGGACGGGAAGACTCGTAAAAGACTCATGAACAGGACCATATATCTCCAGCCAAGAATCACAATTCAACCGAGGAAAAAGAGTGAAAAGGGAGAACCTGGAGGACGTGCCGCCTGTGTGTTTTCCACGTGGTCATGTAAGGACATGCACAAGAAACAACATGTATATTGGATTTTCGGCTGCTTGCACGTTATTTTCTTCCGTCTTTGCGCCCTTCCAGTACCTCCTTCTCGGTTTGCGATATGCTTGCTTCCGAATAAATTGAGTGACATCAATTTACAATGAACGCAAAAGGCAACCGATGCGGGGAAGACGAAAACGATAATGGACCAACTGCAGTGAAGTGCCATGGAATGAAGAAAAGAATCCTTCCATGGCCACATGTCGGCGGAACTTTCCCTTGCCAGCAAATATCCTGCCGTGCAAAGACCAAAATTAATTGACGGAAGGACATACGTAAGTGATTGAGAAGAACGAAAAGAAGAATGCAAAGAACTGTTGGTCTTTTCCGAAATCCCGTTCATCAACGGCAGCAGCCGGAGCCCGTGTAAACAATCCCTGCATTCGATGAAAGAATGAGTCTTTCAACAGGGATGCCTTGAGACTGCTCAATTTCCTCTCAACCGCCTTCAATTGCAAGACTTGAAAAAGAGAATAAAAACGCAAACGTATTCCTTGTTGAGTCTCATGATGCGTGATTTTTTTGTTTTCTATTTTCCCCGTCAAAAGTTGACGATCATGATTGCAACGTCGGATTGAGCTATGAGCTGTAAGCTGTGCGTGAGCTGCAAGCTGCAGGCTGCAGGCTGCAACTTGTAAGCTGTGAGCTCAAAGAAAAGAAGCAACAAAAGAAGAATAAAAATGCAGGCGATGAAGATTTTCACTGGCCGGGGTTTTTTGATACGACGAGAACGTGCCAACTGTCTCGGCTGTCCCCTTGTACCTTGCATTAGCTTGCTCCTCACTTCTTCTCGTCGTCCCCCTCTCTTTCGTTATTTTTGGACCTCATCATCCCACGTCCGCCTTTTGTGTCTTTTGAAAAACTGACCGTTTGGATACTGCCGCGGCAAATACTCTGACCTGTCGTATTCCATGATCGCAAAACGAAAGGGGGAAAGAATTATCCAACCATTCCCAAGGACGAAGAGGCCGACAGAAATAGTTAGGGAAGGAGGATCGCACAAATTGGGTGTGGTCATACAAATGGAGGCAAGACGGCCACGATGTCCAAAATGAAAGAGCGGAGGAGGGGAGGAGGGGAGATTGAAGCGATTGGGCAAAGGGAACGACCGCTGGACTGCCGTTAATTGTGCAAGAGTTCAGTGTGCCCACCCACGACAGTTGAGGGTTGCCCACCGGTGTGCCATAAACGCATGTTCATGGCGCAGAGGCACAGAGACACAGAGACATATAAGCACATATGCCAAGGAACGTTACGCCTGATGACTGTAAGTGCTGGCAATATTGGGCAATGTAAACATCGTGATTTGACACTGATTGGAGCGGTCTCTTCATGTGAGCTTTTCAAACATAAAGAGATAATTTGAAATGGGATGCCAATCCGTAAGCATATATCATTTATAAGTCGAGTTTTTTTTTTACTGATTTTAACAGGCAATATAAACCGAATGATGGGTACGGGTGGAAGGATGAGGTCGTTGTTTAGAGGAGCTCGCCAAATATGAAAAGGGTTGCTTCTCATATAGCAGTAGATTCGCGAAGCCAGCCATGTGGTGTCCTCGTTTAATTTTGTGACATATCCTATGAGATTCGAATTGTTACAAGCCATCTTTACAAAGAGTATATCACATTTTTAATGATCGGTTCTTCATTCTCAGAGGAATAGATGAGTTTGAGTATGTGCTCGCTTTCTTTGTGAGTCGAAAATGTGTGCAAGTCAATCAAGGGTGGTCATGACGAGCAAAGAATGTATCCGGGTATCTCGAAAATAAATGGCGAGGATGGAAAATTGCGATATTGGAGCTATAACCAGGGCATCAGACAATGGTTAACATACGGCAGTTACTCTTCGAAGGGTTTGATGCTCACTTGTAGTTGGTAGTGTAACGCCCTCGATGTACGATCGCGATGCTTGCTTGTGGTTCACGATTGATAGAGGTATGGTGTAAACAGTCAAAAGTTCGAGAATAAACCAGCTCTGCGAGTTGTAGCATTCTTCGCTTTCTTGCTGACAATATTTTGACTCTTCTATGAAAACCGTTAACTATGGCCATGTTGTCAAGGTGCTCATCGCACTGTTTATTCTGGGAGACCCAATCAAGAGGATATCATGGGTTGTTTCCGTGCTTCTTCGTTACTACAATGCATTTCGCAGGTAATTTTTGTTCAGCATTCTGACTCGATTCAGACTATCAATACCTCTCATGGAAAATACACACCCACCCTGTGTTGGACCTGAAACTGGCACTCTATTTCCATGTTCACTCCATCGCCGGAGTTCTAGATCTAGAAGAGGAGGGATCTTTGTCGCTGATCCCTTCAGCCTCCGTAAGCACAAGTATGAGATACTTTTGTATATTTTACCTATCTTGACTACTTGGTATGAACTATCCTCTCTAAGGATATGGTGATATCCGCTTCTGTGATCTTCGATACTTTCGGCCGAACCGTCGATATCAGGGCATCACATTTATATGTAGCACGCCCAAAGTCAAGCTTGTTGGGAAAGAAGGACCTTGCATCGACATGAGCAGGTTAACAGGCGACTAACGATATTGACCGAGGTAACCGGGTATTTTCATGATGGAAGAATTGATGATCATGATCGATGGAGGGCAGTGGGAATGTCTGGTCGATGACGGACTTTTGACGGTCAACAATGGTCCGCGACGGACTTGAATAAAGTGTATAAATGTCATCGAGCCAAAGGCAGTCTACTGGAGCGTCGCACAAAATTTACAAAAGGGACACTGTTCGATCGTGCGAGGAGATATCTAGGCGACAAAGAGCCACCTTACGACCGTCGATTATTAAAAAAACTCGCAAGTTGATTATTGCCTGTGCGAATAGTCCTAGGGATGAAAATGATGATCTTTCACGCTTTGGGGTTTCTTGCTCAACCGTTGGGATGGAGAGTTGCTTTCTTTTTTTGTGACGAGCCCCATGCTGTGAAATGATGCTCGTTGCACAAATTGCGGTGAACGTTGTCCGCGAGACAGAACCGCCTTCTCGTCAGCCCTCTTTCGATTGTCGTAGTTATGATTTTACACCGCATGTTGAGTCTTCCTTGTTGAGCTCAACTGTTGCTCATTTCCATGCAATTGAAGGACTTTGAAAAGACGACAAGACGAAGGGAGAATAAGTGAGATAGGATATGTGTTGATCGACCTTCTAGACGAGTCTACGCCCAAGATACTGCTCCAGGCTTGTGATAATTGATAGGACCTTTCCCCCGCAAACCATCGGTCCGCCATCCGGGGGACAAGATCGGCGCCTCTGAAAGGTGTAGTAAGTACCGGTCGTAATTTGTCTTCTCAGTCCAAACTGTAAATATTCTTTAAGCCCTCATATCAAACCTTCGTTATCTACGCCTTTCTTTGTGTCTTGTTGTTGACAGTGGGGGCCACATCCCTTTTAAACCCTCTCATAAATTCAATAGTCAAGTCGCGGGGTCGTTCAGGCTGAAACCAAAAACAATAAACAGCGGCATATGGCATGATGTTCCTTTCTGCTATTCATCTCACTGGCTGTTTACAAACTTTGTGGTCTGCTTAAGGGACCTGTCTTACAAATGCAAGAGATTCTAGGGCAAACCGTCCCGCTCCGAATTCGCTGGCCGTGGAATCGAACCGGTGGTCAGATTCAGGGTGTGATGATGCCATTTCGCGGGGATGTTCGCATGCCACCTCAGTCTGACCTGACAAGGGATGAGGATAAAATACTGTGTAAGGAGGGGAAAGGAGAAATCCTGGGGGCATGCGATTGCTGTAGGGCTGCAATCTTCCGTGCTTTCCGTGTCTGAGTGTCTGGGGAAATGTACATGGGTTTGCGTTTTTGGTCGTACACATTCGTAATTACAACAAAGTCCTACATGGGCATCGGCGCTGCGGAGAAACTCTGGGATCTGTGAGTTGGCAGGTTGGCATCAAGGTTCGAGAGAGGGTGAGAAGTGAGACACTCTCGAGAAATTCGAAAGACGGAGAAACGGTACGATAACGGAGCAGTGGAAGGAAATGGCGAGACTATCAAACCAAGAGTTCGAAAAAAAGAAAGCGCGGAGATAAAACCTGGAGGAAGGCGGGGGGCGCCGACCATCACACGAAGGGAAGGAGACACTGCACATCCCATCGCCAAAAACACATGAAAGCCATGAGGGAAAGAGCTTGGCCGCTGGGCGTTTGGAGAGGTTGCGTCGCTGCGTTGCTGGTCGCGTCTTGGCCAGGTCCCCTCCTTCCTGCAACTTTATCTCTGGCACCAAAAAGAGTGCATCTGCGTGTTTTATTGGCTGCAGGAGCTACTGGTCATCGCGATTAATAATAATAAAAAGTTCATGAAAGGTGCGATAGATCATTGAACCGCCACGACTGGGTGGTTCCTGCCTGGAACGCTCGGCGGTCTCGGGGGTCGGACGCCGTTCAACTGGTTCCTTCTTTGACTTTTTTTGACTTTTTGACGTGCGCCATTGCAGGGCCCAATGGCCTAACAGCCTAATCCACGGGTTACGGCCTCCAAGCGGAGCTCCTCACAAATTCGCCCAGTTCACGCACTCTTCGTGCATCTTGATTCTCGCTGATAGGTCGGAGTTTATGGGGCCTTACGGGTTTTGGAGAGGTTGGAGGCATTTTGGGCAGTGACGCTTGAGGGGCATGGCGTGTTTCTGCGCCGCTAGCGACGGTCGCGCCTGCCACTATGCGGAAAACAGGCACCAAGTCCTGCCCTTTCTGTGTCTTCCTGGACCTTGGAGGAGGGAGGAGGAAGACCACCGAAGCACGCCAAAGCACACCAAGACGCGCCAAAAGCTCACTGTCAGAGTGCGATCCTCGGAGTCGGTATCGGTTCGGAGGTGGTATCGCGTATGTGATGCACTGAGAGTTGTGTGTGAGGGGGCGGGGAACTGTAGCCTACTGAAACTCCCTGGAAGACGCAAAGGTCGGACGATTGGAAATACAGCGCCTGGGAGAACGACTCCAAGCCACAAAGAGAAGGCAAGAGCGACCAGACGCCAAAATCCCGGCCGTCCGACCCACTCCCACCATGGCCGGAGCTACTGTTTCCAACTAACTCCTTACTGTTTTCTCTTTCTTTTTCAGAGCGTCTCTTTCTCCTCAGTCCGCGCTTTGTCCATAGTAGTAATTTTCGCGCGGTCCCCTGTACGAGAAAGAGTGAGTGAGAGACACCAGGGCAAAAAAGCAGACCATCCGCCCCCCATCTTTTTCCCTGCCTCCCACGGTCCCTTCCGGTCGCTGTTTCCCTCTCTCTTTTCCTCGACACCACCACATAATTGTCCATATCTTTCCTCATTATCTTCTTCCCAGACTCCATCTTCATCTTCTCTCCATTTTCCCAATCCATATCCCATTTTCCAGCCTCGCAATCGCAATTCGTGTCGACACTTTACAAGTACCAGTACTTGTAAAAGGGACGTGCCCACTCCACTACCAGCCAACCAGAGACGACTTCCCGAAAAAAAAGCTATCGCCGATAATAATTCGCGAAAAAAGATACCTTTCTTACTCCGACGCAGCCTGCAAGCAAGCTTACAACTACGCACTCCAACAGCTTGTTGACTTCCCGCGCGACGCAAACTTCACGACATCGCACACCAAATAGCCTCACTTTTCCACTACCACCACCGTTGACGACGACTTTGCTCCGTGCTTGGCAGCCGGTTTCTCGACGAGACTCGCCCGCACCCGAAAGCTCCCGCCACTCGCAAAAGCCTCCACCCAACCTCCAACATCTACGATTGAACCGAAGAATCCCGCGGGATCTTTTGCGTTCAATTACATCCACGTCTCCTCCTCATCTTCTCCTCAACACACACATCAGACACCATGTTTGCCACACGGGTCCTCCGTCAGGCTGCTGCGCACGCCGAGCGCGCACCTCTGATCAAGTTCATCGGCAAGAGATCCGTTCCCGGTAGGTCCACAACCTGGCATGCTGCTTCCATCTTGCTCGCACACAATTGCTAACTTTACAGCCTCAATTGATCACTCTCCTCAACCGCACCCGGCTAGCCCCAGCCACACTCTGCCCGCCGACTTCACCTCGGGCACCTCCAACTCCTTCAGCTCCTACCGCCAGCACGCCCAGCAGTTCGGCCCTCTACGAAAGACCATTAAGAACGCAGGCGAGCGCGGCATCGGCGGCACCAGCGGCCACGAGCTCGGCTCAGTCCAGGCTGCCAAGGGCGAGGCCTTTGACCGCAACGACCTGCCCGCCCGCTTCCGGAGGTCCCCGCTGTCTCTGGCCGAGATCGAGGCAGTCGAGACCGGCGGCGCCACCATGTTTGCTTGAGCAACTCGAGCCAGCCCTCGCTCTGTGACTAGAGCGAGGAATTTACAAACCAAAAACACCACAAAAGACACAAAAAAAAGACACACAGCACACAGCAAAAGCGAGACACAACGACTACTTTTTTGACACAAGGTCTAGTGCACCGTCTGGTGACGGTATTGGGCGGCTTTCATTATTTCAACAGGATCTCCCCGTTTGGCATGATTTTCCATTGTTTTCTCTCTTATTTCCTTTGTCATCGTCGATTTCAACTTCGCTTGCCTCGGTTTATATTGTTTTGCATACACACCCCATTTTGCGCTTTTTTCGGCATCTGTCAGCACACAAACTCCTCTTCATGATGAGCGCAGAGCAGCATGAGTCGGGTTGGTGGGTAGGAAAGGGAAGAAGGAAAGGGTTGCGGGTTCGCAAAGGGCTGCAAGGACGTTGGAGTTGGGCGGCAGCAACGCGCGTTGGAAAAGCATGTGGCTTGGGACTGGGCTTTCCATTCATTGGTGGAAGCGGGTCCCCCTGCAAGATTCAAGGCGCAAGGAAGAAACCGGGCGAGAACGAGAGACGGCCATCTGCTCACCACCATGCATGTGAAAAGCACGACGGTGTGGCCTCATTGTCTTTCGAGTTGCTTCCCGCTTCTCACTTTTTTGCTTCTTGCCTTTTGTTGCTTTGTTTCGCAGCCGTTTGCTCCTTCCCGTTGTACTTTGTTGGCTTTGTTGCTCCTGCCCCTGGCTGTTGGTTTTCGCTATGTAGCAGTTGTGGGCGCCGTTGCCCCTTTTCCATGTACTTTTTATATTACGTGCTACTTCATACAGCAAGACTCAGTTCCTTCCATTTTTGTTCCCAAGTGATTGATCGTGGTTGCTACGTGTTAGCCTTGTCGAATCGATTGCGCCTTCCTAACATGTCGCTGCTACATGCAGATGATCATAGCTCCTTCATTCCTTTTGATACGACTGCTGGATGAGTTGCCAAAATAATAATAAAATGTCAACATCAACATCGCTGCCATCGTGTTTAACTCTCGTTTCTACCAATGTAAAGAGCATCAGTCAGAGCCATACTCGAGTCTGGCCTGATCATCCCTAAGTCTACTTCAGAATACTTTTTTTTCACACATTTCTTATCACCCATTTATCGGCATCTATTAACACCCATCAAACTTTCAGCTATCCCATATCTCCAGATTACTCATTTCATCCCTCTTAATCAATCCTAGGACGCACTCCCAAGTCTACTTTAGAATGTCCGGCAATGCGGTGACTGGGGGGATTCTCGAGAGAACCGAGCACGTTGCTGGTGCCAGTGAAGAAATGGCAAGGCTCCAGATAACGGATGAACATGGCGATGTGGCTGTATCATCTCAGAGCGAAACCGATGACCATCCGCCGTCCGCATCGCCCCAGAACGAAAATGACGACAGCCCTCCGTCCACTTCATCTCAGAGCGAAGATGGCGACGGTCACCCTCCAAAACCACCGCCCAAACCCTTTCCATGGAACAGCCTGCCTCCTGAGCTCTAGGTCAGAGTTTGGAACCGGCTCGTTGCCTTTGATGACAAAAATCGGCGAGAGTGGATGACCGCCAAAATCCTCGCGCCGCCAGACACAGAGCCACCGAGGCCGCAACGCATCCTCTCTTCTTGTGCCGCCACTTGCAAACTGTGGCAAGAGTTTTTTGAGCTCAAGACATTCCGCTCTCTCATGGTTTTTTCTGATGAGCTTCGCGATTTCGATTATTGCCTTTCCAGGAAGCTGACAGGTCCGGAGTCTCCAATTGGCAGACGTCTCGATTGCATACGCTTCTTACACGTCAACATGGTGCTCGAACCGTACAAAATCGACGAATTTGACTCGGATGAAGACGCGTCGGTACACGACCTCGACTGCGATACCTTGGCACATACCACGGTCATGCTATCCAAGATACTCTCCAAATGGGATGGCGAGACACCAAAGATGCGCCTGGAGCTGAGTGCAGGGAGTGCAGGTGACCGTTTCCATCGCAAGTCTGCACTTCATCTAGATCGAAACTACCCATATGAAAAAGAAGAGGACCGGCCCCGATGCTTCTGTCTCTTTGGCAAATACATGGCCCGCGTCGATTTTCAAAAGAATGAGTCTTTAAGTGTACTGGGCTCAATGCCAACCCGCCGTATGCTTGGTTTTGACAAAGCTGGAAATGCAAACCTTGAGTTTGACGAAGCCGGTTATTATGTGTTACCACGCCTCACCACCCCAATGCCAGTGGTAAAGAGCCTGACTGTCACACTACGATTCTACCGTACCTTTGGCAGCTCTTTCTTCGGTTACTTTCTCTTCCTTCTTCCAAATCTAAGCGACATATGTGTTGAGCAGTAGGTCCCGCACGGCATGCAAGGTATGTTCCAGGCCGAGCTTTATCCCCTGGGCCACGCCACTGCCCCATCTGATAGAAAATAACAGCAATCGGTGTCAGAACTAACAGACGGGCCTTTAGCATTTCTGAAGGGCTTGAGTCGCCGCCAAGAACAATATAAACAGCTCCGCAAACTGTGCCTTTTCTGCAAAATGGTGTTTCGGCAAGGACAAGGCGAGGATCACACGCCGCCCCAGAGGTTTTCACTGAAACACGAAGATATTGCTCGTTTTGTAAAGGCAACATTTGGCCTCCAGACTCTGTCCCTGGCCGGGATCATCGGCGGTAAAAACTTTCTCATGGCAGCCAATTCTTTCATCCCCAAAGATCCCTTCGAGCTTTGGTTCGGGGCGTCACGATTTCCATTGTTACAAAAAGTTGCTCTGTGGGAGCCCTATCTTTCAAATAATCACGAATACGCCGCCGAAATTTTCAAGCTGGCGGGAAGCGTTGCAAGTCAAATGCCTCGCTTGAAAATTATGGAAATATGGAACGCTCACGAACCATATATATTCCGGTACAAGGTGTTTTCAGATGAACCGGAAGAACGCACTCCTAAAATAGCCACAATTACCATCATGGCGCCCTACGATGTCTAGCAAGCATGGACCGATACATGCGATTTCTCATGGCAAATTTCTGCCGGTCGCAGCGAGATTACTCTAGATGAGCCACAATTCATCACAATTCCAGCAATAACAGGCACAGATGAGAGCTTGGTAGGCCCGGAGGTGCTCATGTTCGGGTACCTTGAATTGAGAGACGAGATCCTAGACCCCAGGTCTGCCTTCCAACTCCACTGCCGCCACATTTCTTCGACAAGGAAGCCTGGCAGCAAACAGTTCGTTGATGTTACTGAGTCATGCAAGGACTGCTGCGCTGGTGATATTAAAGGTTCACTTGGAAGACGAGGGGCCAGACGACGCCAAAAGAAGATGGAAGACAAAATTGGAGTGGAGGTTGAAGGTGAGCCGGAGGTCAAAATCGAAAAGGGTGTGGACGAGGAGACCGAAGATGAGTCGAAAGAAGAAGCTAAAGATGAAGCTAAAGCTAGAGGAGAGGAGATGGAAGAACAAGACAAGTAAAAGACAACAAAAACAAAAAGACATTGATTTTGTTGGCTAATGTTTTGTTGACAAATAGTTGATAAGGTCTACAGTTGGAAGCATTCATCGCTGTTTGAAGAGTGACTGTGCATTATTGTTACAGGGTTAAGGAAAACAAATTTATTGAAAATTATATGTTTTTTGTTCATGTTATCTATTTTTTTAAAAAAGAAAAAGAAAAGGAAAAAGTAAATCAAATGAGATAAGATAGAAAACGTTGTATTTGTATTTAAGACAATTCAAAACAATTAAATATTTATACATTGAAACTCTAAAATCTGGTTTTGAATGAAAGTGAAGAAAAAAATACAAAAATTTAAGAAGACGTAAATAAATGAGGACCACTAATTCGTGATGTCTTCAAGAAGGGCAAAGAGACAAAAAAGAAAATCCCGATCCAGGCAGGGATCGAACCTGCAATCTCTTGGTTCGTAGCCAAGCGCCTTGCCATTTGGCCACTGGACCTGTTATATGACCGACAATGAGCGGAGACTAGTCTTATGAATACAGATCCAGTGGTAGCGACTGAACTAATTCATAGTCACACACTCTGTACTCTCTTTCGATTGAAATGAATGTTTGACGTATGAAACGCGCGGCACAGCTAATGCTTGACTGTAGATATGGATGAAGATTGAAAATGATTGATTTTGTGTCCAAAAGGTGAATAAAACGCCCGTCATGATATAATGTACAATATGCCACTCCCTCACACGACCAATTCTTGTTCGTGAATCGTCTCGTTGCCACATGGCCCAATCATCCAAACCAACCACACAACCGTAAAGGCAGCCCTATGCTTCGTTCGTTTAAATAAATGTGTTCTGAAAGAAGCGGATGTGTGCCCCCGGGAGCAGTCTCTTGGTGTTGGCCATTGACATTCTTTCTGCCGGTTTTTTTGTCGTCTTCCTCCTCCCAGGTACAGCCACCTAATCTCTTGACGATTTCGACCGGGTACGGCCCTCAATCTGTTTCTGGAACCGAGACAGATGCTTGTTAATCTGGTTGGCTTTTGGCTTGACGTCGACTTTGTTGTCCATGCACAGCCGTAGTTGCGCCTCGACGGCTTGGCAGCCTTTTGCGTTGAATCCGGCTGCAGCCCAGCATGCTGTGTTGTATTACTGTTAGCAGATTGTTTACAGCCACAAAAGACGACAAAGATGGGCTCGAGAACATACCCAGAACGTTGCTCATGGCCAGCTTGCACGGGTCTGGCGCCTTCTTCGCCGGTTCCTTGACTCGCAGCACCCGCAATGGCGGCAGCTTCATGGGCTTGGTCGGCATGTTGGGCGATGTGTGGGGGGTTGGACGTGTGTATAGCTGGGTATGGAGAATATTTCGTCGCGAAGATACTGGCTCGTGGCCGGGGCTGTCGTCGGGGTCGTCGCTGTCGCAAACTCGTCAATCGTCCAATCTGGTGATGTCCAATGGCTTCCGCGTGCGAAAATTATGCTCGGCTTTTCGCCCAGTCCAGAATTGGGCCAAAGCTACTATCATCACGTGCCGATAAGAGGATTTTTGGCTCTTTTGGTCAGGGACTGGAGAATGGCAAAAAATTTGGTGGGTCCAACGCGCTAGTCCCTTCAGTTCCATTTCGACAGCGCACCTGTCGTCTGATTGGCCGAAAACCAATATGTAAACAAACGAAAGGGAAAGAGGGCAAGCACGCCTGGTCATTGCACGCCTCACGCCTTCCCACCCAGAACGGGGCTGCCCCCATCGTCAGTTCTTCCGTCCAATATGTGCATGCCTGTGCCCTCCGCTGCTACATTTCTGCCACCAAAAATCCCAAAAGGGGAAAAAGACGAGGGTCACTCTCAAGAAACAACGAACCAGACGGCACGCGTTTTCCCACCCACCCACGTCACGAAATACCCAGCGTCTCTTTTACTCTCGCACTTTCTTTTTTGTTTGCATAGCGATATTCTTTTCTTGACTGCCTATTCATAGCGACATCAAAATACAGCACACCCAAAATACACGATACGCGGCACGCGATACACGCTTTTTTTGACTCTCACTTTCTACAAACTACATGCATTTTCCGACTCATAGTTGACACTCGAACGCGACGAACATAGAGCGGCGGACACAATGGACAGCAGCAGCCGTCCAAGCACCCGCGGCTTGGATGGCGAAGCTGCCACTGACTCAACTCCTGTTTTCAGGTATGGCCGCAAATACGTCACTTTGTCGCAAAATATCCTCCTACTGACTGTTGGATAGCTTTACCCCCGCCACGATACCCCCTATTACTCTCTCCAGCCTCGCGCCGACACAATGCCCGCACCCTCGGCCATGGCAGCGCATCGCGGTTCCCGGCGCGGGCAACAAGCTTGGCTTGCGCACGGTTTGGAAGCGGATTGGCGGCGTGCCACGATCGATCGAAGACACGCGATACTTTAAGGGCGTCTTTGAATTGAGGGCCGACGGCAGCGGATCGCGAAAGAACGGACGAACAGAGCGACACGTGCCTGTTTTTGGCGACGCAGAATGGACGACTTCGTCTGAGGTGGAGAGCATCGAGGAGGCTCTTGCGAACGCAAGGGGTAAGATATCTCCTCGCGCCTTAATTTTTGAGAAAAGCTGGAGGATGTACATGCTAACCGACGCGATAGACGCTGTTGCGAGCTCCGCGACGAATGCCGAGGTCAGCGACACAAATATCCTTGGGCGCAGCCTTGCCTTTGTGCCCCGGAAGAGAAACAGCCGTCGCCAGCCTCTTACTGTTTCGTTACCGCCGCCGACCGAGCCCGCAGCGGCACAAAGCCCCGTTCGCGCTACGACTACCGTTGACGAATCACTGGAGGCGATCGAGCAGAGCGCAGAGCACATCACCAAGCGCGCCAAGAGACGCATGAGCAGACGCATCAGTCTCCTGCCGAAACTGGAGGGTGGCAGCTTGTTGTCGCCAGAAAAGAAGGCCGCACCATCGCACGTCTTCTCGTCACCCGTCAAGCGGCGCTTTTCCATGGCTGCCATCCACGAGCCGCCAGCAACTCCTGGCACGCCTGCCACGCCCGCGACAGCAAGAGCGACGACGGCCGCAACACCCACGTCTGCCAAATCCACTGTCAGCATTGCCCCGCCGATTGCCTTTGAACCGACCTTTTCGAGCCCGATTAAGACTCTGGCCCCGATCTCGGAGAATCTGTCGCCGACCAAGGCAGCCAGCCCGAGCAGTGCCAACAGTGCCAAGATTGTTGGCCCAATGTCACCAGTTGTTGTCTTTGACCGGCCACCCGTGGAAGAGATGGAAGCAGAGCCAGCGCACGAAGTGCAGAGAAGGATCTCGCTATACAACACGCGCCGCCGTGAAAGCACAGTGTTCTCAAGCACTGTCGAGCGCCAGTCACCGGCAAAAGCAACAGCCATGTCGCGTGCCAGCCGCCGCCACAGCTTCTTGCCCCAGAATCACACGCCCCTCGTCTTTGAGGCAGCATCCACAAAGAAATCGACAAACCGCAGACACACTTTCCAGCCTGGTGGTCTTGGTATCATGTTCAATGGCTCGTTCGACAAGACTTTGCCTGAGCTGGGCAATATTCCGGGCATTACTGTTTCTGGATCTGAAAACACGTCTTCGACGATTGAGCTTAGCCTCGACGAATCGACTGTCAACGAGCCCGCAGCCGGCCCAACCCAGGATGAGACAGTGGTCGTGGATGTGCGCACAAACCTTGACATTTTCGGGTCTGGACCGCCAGTCCAGACTCACCACTCACCTACCTCCGATCATCATGTTTCTTTTGACCTGAAGACACACACCGAGAAGCCTGCAAAGTCGACCCCTACCAAGTCTACAAAGGACGGCAAGGATATGGCACAGACTGCATCTCCCACGCCCAAGTCCGCCGATGTTCTAGACGTGCCGTCGCAGCCCGAGAACGACGATGACACGATCAACGACCGGTCGCTTGATAGCGTCACCGAGGAGGACACAGTCGAGGTGTCTAATGAGAGCACACCTCGCAGCCTCAGTCCGGAAATGGACATTGATATTACGGAGGAGGACAGCAGCCGTGAAGTTACTGACGAAATGGGCATTGTCTCCTCCCGTCGCCCTACTCAGCTAGACGAGTCGCTCTTGCTACCTCTCCCAGAGACAACGGAAACCGAGAACGAGATGGAGACCGATGCCGGCTCCGAGACGAAGGGTGATGACTACGGCTGGCAAAGCCCTACGTCCGCCGAGCTGGGCCATCTTCGGGATGCTCTCGACACACCCCGGCAAGAACAAGAAAAGTCTGCCGACGTTGTTGTCTCTCCAACGCTGACTGCCCAGGTCGATATTGACATGGGACTGTTGGTGGACGAGAACGATGAGGCTGAAGGCGGCGAAATCATTAAGGACGATGAAGCTGCCGACGACATCGAAGAGGTCGAAGACCAGGAAATCGAGGACATTGAGGAAGTTGAGGAAGCTGAAGACAACGAACCTGCTGAGGTCGTCTTTGCAGCGCCTAGCGTGGACGACCTTCTCTCAGACAGCCCCTCGCCATCGCCTTCTGTGGATGAGGAGAATGGCGAGTACACTGTGACCCAGCCAATCAACATGTTCACTGGCGCGGACGAGGATGTAACCACAACCATGACTATGGATTTCGACAACCTTGCCGACGAAGACCAGCTGTCGTCCCACGAAGACTCGGAAACTGAGATGCTCAGGAAATTCGTTACGCGCGTCAAGGCCGACAAGAGCGCAAAGGCGGCTGCTGCCGCCGAGGCCGCATCGGCCCGCTCACTGGCCAAGATGCAGCGCAAGCGCCGCTCTGGTTCGACAGGCTCTACTGCCTCTTCGTCGGGCTCGCCTATGACCAAGAAAGAGAAAGAGAGTGGCGCTGGTAGTGGCAACATTTTCGCTTCGCCGTTCACGACACTCGAAGCCCGCGTTCCGTTTGGCAAGAAGGATCATAATATGAGCCCCAGCCCCCGGAAGAAGAGACGCGCATTGACCAGCATGGACTCGTCTACCGAGCGCAACGAAAACCGGACGGAAGACCTGCTGGGCAAGCCCTCGTTTGACGACAACTCACCGCCCCGGCCGAAGCGCCGCCGCAAGAAGATGGAGGCAGACACGGGCGGCATCTTCAACCCCGAGTTTATGAATGCCAAGAAGGAGGAGGCAGCTGCAGCGGGTACCGATGAGGCTGCGCCCGGTCCTCGCCGCTCCAAGCGCACGCGTAGCCAGACATCCCTCAAATCGGCAGCCACGACAGCCAATAATGCCGCCGGTGCTCTGTCGCTGATTCCTGTGCGCCTGCCCGGCTCGCTGAATCTCAACGGCGACGACAGCTACGGCCTTTCGGCCAGCAGCCTGAGCATCCGGCGCAACGACGAAAAGGACCTGGCGGCAACGACTCGTGTCAACACGCGCAAGAACAAGGGCAATGCCGACCCGCCGTGCATTGTTGTGGCGCGCCAGTCGCACGAGGCTTTGCGCGCTATGCGCGAGCAAAAGTCCGTGTTCGACTCGCCTCTCATCCCCCAGAAGACATCGGGCCGCGACAAGGCTGGCGACAAGGCCGACGGCGAAGACGGCAAGTCGCGCAAGACCAAAAAGTCGTCCAAGCCGTCCAAGACCGTTCGCTGGGCCGAGGTTCTGGCTAGATTCCAGACGTCGGACGGCGAGTCTTCATCAGAGAAGAGCGTTTCCCCGGCCGAACCGGCGAATGCCAGTGCTGATGATGAGCCTGTGAGCAAGCCCAGCTCGTCTTCTCGGGCAGCAGACAAGATGCCCGCTCTGCCTTTGGAGACGGAGGAGGCTGAGGGCACGACTACAACGTCTTCCTCGGTCTCCTCTGCCCCTCTCCCGACATCCGTCCCCTCTGCAGCTGCACCCTCGCAGTCCGCTGACTCGGAAAAGACTTCCATCCCGCGCCGGACAACCCGCGTCTCTCGCTTGCAACCACCGACACCGCGCAAAGTGATTGCTTCCGCAGCTGCAGCCAAAGCGGCCTCTGTAGCTCCGCCGCCACAGCCACCGGCCGAGCCTGCTCCCATGGGACTGAAGGCACTGCCGTCCGGCGGTGCGTCTGCTAAACGGATGGCCACGCGGCGGGCCAAGATTGTTGGGATGGGCATGGCCGGCAACGGCACACCGGCACCCAAGAGACGCACCACACGGACGACATAACATGTAGATGATGGAGAGACAGTACGGATGAAATTTGATACCAGTAGGCAGATGGGATGGAGTTTTACTTTCTACTATGATGTTTATTTTTTACTTTTCTGTTGGGGGACAAAGCGAGCCATTGCGGATTTTTGATGTTCTTAACCTCCTTTTGTTTTCTCATTCTCCTTTTCTGATATTACTCTTTTCTGATAGTTTTTGGGACACGGTGTTGGTTGCTTTTCTACGTTTCTCTTGGTTTGAAAAGAATGACTTTTTGTTGCGAGATCTCAACACTATTAGTGCCTGCTTCCTGTGACACTGTTATTATCTACAGCTTGATTCACTTGCATTGGGACGTTATGTTAAATTTTTAGTGGTTTTTATATTCCGAATTACCCGTTTGTGTATCTGAACATTCAAGACGCCGTAGGTAATATAACCATAACAGTAAGGAAATAAAAAAGCAATGTGCAGGCAAAAAAAAGCAAAAAAAACACGCTCCCAAGAAATTTTTGTACCAAAAAGAAATAAGAGGGGGACTGGACACAGAGGTCAACAGACAAAAAGGAAAACGAAGAGCAAAAAAAAAACAACACAATACAACACAACTACGTCACTGCTGCTCGGGATGCTTTGTCCGAATGTGCCGCGTCAGGTTGTCCTGCCGTGACTCAAACCCACACCCGGCCACAGGGCACACCCGCATCGGGTTCGGAATGCCCTGCGCCGCCGCCGCCTCGGGGTGCGTCGACCACAGGTGCCGGTGCAGGTCCTTCTTGGCGGCGTGGCCCTTGTGGCACACAGTGCAGGCAAAGGGCTTGGTGTGCGTGTGCTCGTGCTTGCGAAGGCGGCACAGCGTGGGGAAAGAGCGGTGGCACGTGCGGCAACGGACGCCGCTGCCCGACCCTGTACCAGAAACGACATGGTCTGCTTCTGATGAGGTCGCGGTAGCAGCGGCCGGCGACGGCACGGTGGACGGCACTGGGGACAGAACAACGGATGCCGGTGCAAACATGTCCAGGGAAGGAAACGCGTGCAGGGCAAAGTTGTCGACCGTGGGCAGCGCCATGGAGGACACAGACAGAGAAGGCATCGACATGGCAGGCAGTGACATTGACATGGCCATGGACATGGTCACCGATGGCAGATCGGGCACAAACGGCTCGCACGGCATCATCATTCCCATGTTCACGTCCATATCCATGTTCACACCAACATCGACATCCATGCCGGCGTCGAGACCGGCGACGTCCTCTGGCGAAAGGCCGTCGAGGAGCAGCTGGAACTCGGCGTCAGACATGCCACCCTGTGAAGAAGGCATGGCAGCGGGCGTGTCAAAGCTCAGCAGGCTGTCGGCGTCGAGCGTGATGGACGACGACGGCGACAGGGACAGTAGAGACTGTGACTGCGAGTTGGATGGCGAGGGCACGGCCAGGGCGTTGTGGAAAAAGGTCGTGGGCGAGGGGAACAGAGGGGGGTCCAGCAGAAAGCCCTGGGGACCGCCGGCCTGTGTGCACTCTTCCAGACCGAAATCGTCAAAGCCGATGGGTGCCGGCGTGTTGGGAACGCCTTCCAGCCAGGCGAGCGACTCGAGCAGCTGGGCAGTGCGATCAGAAGGCATTGCGGGAGGGTAGTCGTAGGAAGTGTTGTAGGAAGCGTTGTTATCGTTTTCGTTGTTCTCAAAGTTGTTGATAGTGTAGCCAGTCGAGATAAAAATGGTTGATGAAACTTTTGCGTTGATCATGTAATGTAGGATTGTGCGTGGCAGGAGTCTTTGGTCCCGGCAGGCAGTCCGTTTGGCTGAAGTGGTAGTTGCGATGGTTTTGATTCTTGGTCTTGGGAGGGTTCAGGTTGTTCGAGTTGTTCTCGATCTTGCAGGAGGTGTTGGATGGTTTGGCAGCTGGTAATGGTGGTTGCAGGAGCAGTAGCAGTGGTGGTATCAGTTGAAGGTGGTTGTGAGCGGTTTTGGTACGGACGCGGATAGACAATGGTGTCTCTGACCAGTTTAACGACGTAATCAGGTCGAATGCCAACCAGTCTGCTCACCGGTTTGCCAGCCAGGGATCCAACAGAGATATCTTCACGGGGTTGGCCATGAAGGGGTGCAAGGGGACAAGAACAACAAGAAAGACGAGATGAAGAACAAGAGACAAAAACATCAACAACAGCCGAGCTCAAACGAGCGGCCGCCGGAGCCGCGACTCCCCCAAATCCAGGTTGGGCGTCATGGTCTCGCGGGGTTCCAGCAAAAGAAGAGGGAAGAAAAACAAAAGCAAAAAGTCGCTTCCCTGTTCGAAGACTCGTGAGTCTTCCCAACAAGGTCAAAACGAGAACCGACCAAAGAAAAGACAATAGGAAAGGGCATGAATCCAAGTGGCACCGAAGCACACTCGATCTTTGTGCACCAAAGGCGAAGATTGCAAAAGCAAAGACAACAAGGAATCGCACAAGAGGCAAGCCAAAAAATAGTGGGGCGGCAGATCCTCTCATACAAAGGGTGTCGCTACTCCATCGTGTAGGTCCAACAACCCTGCCCTCTAAAAACAAGGCAGCTTCGCTGGTAGTGAGGAGTAGCGTGTATAGTCTCGTCGTTTTTGCGTCTGCGTCACATCTTTGACACACGGTGTTCGAGCTGGGTTCGCTTGGCAAGGTGCAGTCGGTGTTTAGGACGACTGATGTAGACGATAGAGGTGAAGATGAGTTTAGCGGAGGTCATGGTCTATGCCACCATAGTCATGGTCATCGCAATCGTCGCAGATCTGGTGGATGCAGCTCGCGTCTCGAGTTCGAGTTCGAGTTTGAGTGTGAGCTCGAGCTCGAAGCGGGTCGTGGGCAGTGTCGGTGGTGGTGGTCGAAGCTCGCCAAAGAGCGGTGCCGCCCTCGTCACGGTCGCTGTCATAGCTGCCGCAGCTGCTGCAGACGGAGACGTTGGAGACATTGGAGACGGTGAAGTGGTGCCGGATGGCGTGAGGGTCCATGTAGCCATAGTTCCCTCGACCGTTCTCGTGGTCGTCATCGATGGGCTCGAAGGGCACCATCCAATGTCCCGGATCTTCGACTTGAGCGCTGAACGACGGGCTGGCGTAGGAAGGCGAGCGCGAAGTGGAAATGGGCAAGAGCTCCCGTACAGTGTCCACGGTCCCATGGAGCCACGAGAAATCGTCGTCGACGTTGCCAATGGTGTTGGCCATCGTGTCATGCGCGAGGTCCGAAAGAACCTCGAGCTGCAGCTTCTGCGTGGAGAGGTACAATTCTTCCACGGACTCGCGGAATTCGAGGTACTATAGGTGTTAGTTTCAAGTCACAAACGGAACTTATCAAAATGCACGAATGCACGTCGCAAAATCGAGTTTCTTCAAGCGCGAACGCAAAATAAAATCAATAAATATGTGAGTGGAAAGAATATTAGCCTACTTGTTCGTCAATGGGATCGTGCCCAGTGTTCCTGAAGGCCTTGTAGCACTGCCAGGCCGCGTCGTGGTAAGCCATGGCGTCGGCAACGGAGACAAGACCTGCCATCTTGGCGATGGAATGCGTCTTGCGCAACAGTTGCCGGGCGGCGGGCTCGGCGCCGTTCGCGGTGGTGATGATTTCGATAATGTGTTGTAGTCAGTAGTGGCGATGTTTGTTGGTGGTAACGGGTTAGTGGTAGGTTGGTGAGAGGTTATTGCAGGTGGTGGGCAAGAAAAAGAACATAAAGATGATGAAGGAGTAAAGGTCTGAAAAATGAGGTTCGAAGAAAAATGGATATCCAGGGGTTATATACGATCGATCTTTCCTTTTGGCGCTTTTCTGGTGTCTTTCCTCTTTCGACCTTTGATGAGTCGTCATCTGGTTCGCTCCTGCCGCAAATGTGTGCCTGGCGCCGCATCGCATCAGTCTCGAAAATGCCCGTCGACTCACACTGCCTCGCTCTTTCCCTGTCTGGGAAGGATGGGGCCCTACAGCAAATGGCGGCCGTGCTGCGCCTTGCCCAATTGCCAGTGGACACCTCTAAAAGCATGTGATTGGCTGTCCCCGCTAGGTATCCACCCACACGGTTGGCCTCATCGTCCATTTAGCCAATGAAAACCAACAGACCCGACGGGTAAAGTGGGGTTCGAGGTTGGCCTCAACAACCTTAAACCACAAGCGGGCAACGAAGCTTCGCCTTCTTTTCGTTACACGTTGATATTGGACCGCATCCCACGCGAATTGCAACCTCGACCGACAAATACGGGACGAAAAAAAGATAAAAGACTTGGGGACACCGAGGAATGCGAGTGCATTATTGGCTGGCTGGTTTTACGTCACGGAGATGCAGAATCTCGAGCTCTTGGAGCTCTTGAATGCATTGTCTCGAGCTCTTTGTTGACTCGAATTGGCTTCAAGTGGCAACGCAGAGTGCCTCTTATCTTATCTATCGACAACGAGCACCAAACACTGCGCAAGGCTGTGATGTTTTATCATGGCAGGACTTGAAACGGTAACAAACAGCCCCCAGGCTTACAATTGACTATCTTTCGCAGGTCTACTCAATGGTCTACTGATCATCATCGTCATCGTCGTCACCATCATCGCCATCGCCAAGCCCATCTCCCCCATACACCGGATCAGTTACGCGACACAGCGGCCCGTTTTGCGACCCCGGGTAGCCGTCCACCGACCGCACTTCCCAAGCTTCACTCCCGGGCGTTGTCGGCGCCCAAAACAGGCCCCAAGGATCGCGCCGCCTCTTGATGGTCAGCAGCTGTGAGTACAGGTTGCCATAGAAGCTCTGCTGCCAGTTCGGTTCCGTCGGGTCGCCCTCGTTCATGTATGCGCCCGACCCGGGCGACACCGCCCTCCAAGTGTCCAGCTGCGCCTTGGCGCGGCCATCCCGATCGCGAGCCTCCTGCGCAGTGAGGCCGACGGGCTGCGTCTCCATGAGGCTTGCGTGCAGCAGGGAGTTGCGCCAAGCCGGGTTGACGGCGCTGTTGCGGCCGGGCCAGCCGGCCGTCTTGTACGTCGGGGCATACATGATTCCGTGGAACGTGTAGCCGGCCTCGATGGAGCCGCGAATGGCGGCTATTGTCCGATTGAAGAGCGCGTCGTTGGCCCAGTTGGCGCGCGGGAAGAGGCGGCTGCGGTAGCGTGTTTGGACGGGGCCGTCACCGCCGCCCTCGCGGTGGCCGGAGCCATAGACGGATACGAAACGGGAGCGCGGGTTGGTGAGGCGGATGCCGAGCGTGACATTGAGGTCGTCCAGCAGAGGCTGCATAAAGTCGTGCGCCTTTTCGGGTGCCATGTTGGCAAAGTACTGGCTGCTGCTGAACGAGAAGCTGCCGTTGCCTGTGGGGTAGATGTAGCCATAGCACATGCCTCCCGCATCAAGCACTTTCTGGCCGAAGCGGTAGTACTTGCCGACGGCGGCCCAGAAATTATCGGCAGACGAGGCGGTGCCGGGCTGCGGGAAGGCGAACGGGAACGGCGTCGAAGCGTTGAGTCCAGTGCTATTGGGGAACGTGAACGGGTTGGTACCGTTGGGGAAGAACGGGCTCGTTCCATTGGGAAAGCCAAAGGGATTGGTGCCATTCCCTGGCGGCGCACCTCCACCAAAACCGAAAGGTGACCGCGGTGGGGCTGCACCGCCTGCGCTGAACTCGATGTTCACGCTCGACGACGTCGTGTTGATCGGCGGGAAGGCCTTGACCACCACCGACGTCATGACGCCGTACGTGCTTGGCCCGCCACCACGCAGTGCAAAGAACAAGTCCGAGTTCTGAAACGGGTCTGCCGTCACCAGCCGCCCGTCGGCTGTCACCACTTCGATCGACAACGCCTGGTCCGAGCCCAGTCCCAAGTACGACGTGACACTGCCGTGCCCACCCATGGCAAACCACCCGCCCAGACTTCCAACAGTGCTTCCACCTGGCGCTGCCACCGAAATGTTGTGCTTGCCCATGTGGTTGAACATCTCCCATGACTCAACGCCCGCGCCGTACTTGACGGCCATGCCCTTGTACGAGTTCTGCCCAGTGCCAATGTGGTATTCGGGCAAAAACTCAATGCTCTTCAAATTGTGCACCCAGATGCTGAGCGCGCCCGCACCGACAGATCGCCCGCCGAAATCGTGGCCCGTGTTCTTGATCACCAGCCGCAGATTTTTGTTGCGCGCAAAGTTGACCGCCGCCTGGATCTGCTTGACCGTCGTCGCATTCACCACGTACTCGGGGTAGCCGCCCTGCGTGCAGTTGCCCTTTGGGTTGGTGGCCGTCGTGGCCAGACACGTGTTGCCCTCGGGCCACTGTGTCAGCACGTCCAGCGGCTGGTTGAGCCAAAAGGTCGTGTACGTTGCCGTGCGGGCCACATATCGGCACGTCTTGGCATCGTACTCGGGGCCGGGGTAGCAGACGGCCGCTGCAGGCCGGGGCTTGAGCAGGACACCGTCCATGGTGGCATTGAGGCGCGCCCATTCAGAAGCACTGGGCCACGCCGCCGTTCCGGGAAAGGCGCGGCATGCTGTGCGGTCTTTTGGTATGGTCCCCGAGTGGTCGCTGCCGAAGCGGATGGCCGAAAAGTTGGCAATGTCTCGCTGGGTTAGCTGGACTGACTCCCAGGGGAAGTTCACGGCCGCAACATGTGTTGCCGAGAGGCTCAACAGGCCGACAAGTGCCGTCCACGTAGAAGGCGCCATGGTGTCGATGGCGTGCTATGGTATTCGATCAACGTAGATTCTCCAGACGTAGCGTAAAACTGTTGACTGGGAACACCCTACCCAGCATATTTAAACATTAAGGAATCAAACCCTTGATTAATCCCCTCATCTCCCATCTTGCAGGACGTAGAAGGTTGGCATCTTGGGGAAGTTGAAAGTATTCTCCGCTCGGAAATATGCTTAAATGGAAGGAAGCTCGGCACAGAATGCTCGCAGAGGAAACGGAATACGGAGTAAATCAAATAAATCAGACCAACAAGCAGACAAAGAGATCCACTGCAATATGGAAAGAGAGAGAAGATTGTCGCGAGATGGGCTGATGAAGTGACGGGAGAGTCGGTCTTTTATGGCACTATTACGGTCTTTGAAATTCAACCACGAAGTCTTCGAATGCCGCACATGCAAACCTACAAACCCAGTAGATGAAACTACCAAAAGATGCAAGGAACGAGTGTCTTATGATGATATCCAGGAATTCAGAAACACCCATGGAAAGGAAACACAAAACACAGATGGCCAAGACCAGAGGCTCTTCCGTGTTCGTGAGATCTCTAAAAGAGTTGTCGTGCTCTTTGATTTCCGGCTACTAATGGCCTGTTGTCCCTCTTTAAAATCGACATGACGGCTAAACTGTACATAGAGCTGAACCTGTGAATATTACTTTCCGCTGCACGTTCGTGCCTGAATGAGCGCAATCTGTACCTGGAAACGTGGGGTTGAGCCGATGCCGGTAAATATCAACGTGCCGAGATTCTGGGGTTGAGGGATCAAAGGGTCAGGGTATTTTCTCTTTTGATATCTGTTTTCTCCCCGACCCGATACCATTCATTTACTTGACAAATTTCTGCCGAATAAAACATATGAGGTTAACAGAGAACCCGACATATTTCCGGCGTATTGCTGATTGCATGTACGATGGGTGGTGCTCGATGAAGTGAGGGAGGACTGTGTATGCCTGCGAGGGCATTTGTAAATTTTGTGCCCTTCTTACTGCAGTTATAAGAGTCCTCGAATCTCGATGCACTTGTGTTAAGCGAAGTGTAAACTGTGTGCATGGTGCATGCATGACTCGTAGACATCTCTGGACACTCCATTCTCAGATGCGCCGGTGATGCCTGGTACGCAACTTTACCAGCCAAACATCTGTGTCTGTATTCTCTGCCAAAAGTGCGAAAAAACAAAGACGTAAATGTCATTGGTGAGGGACAGGCAGGGTTATCCTGAATAAGCGTGTTGCACTGACTATCATCTCGCACCTGATGGTAGCCATATTTATGATATGACATGATAGTCGGCACCACGGACTGGTGCAGTGCCTTGCGGTGACATGACTAGATACTGAAAGAGGCCATGACCGTACGATATCACTTGCATTTCTTTTCTAACGGGCTTTACATGCAGTTGCAATCAGCTGCACATCTTAAATTATCTCGTCGAGCCTCTGTGGGAGGGTTTGCAGACATTTCTTGTCAAGTTGAGGCCAAAATCCACATTGGGCAACTGTATAGTACATGTCGAAGATTGAAATATATGTTTCAGTCTTGTTTTAGGCGTCAGTAGAGCTCTTGAACACCCTGTGTCTATGCAAGGACACATTCATTTGCACCTTTCACGAAACGACAAATATCGACTGTTCTGGCATTCCACGGATGACGACTAGCTAAAACCTCACGCGTCTACTACGAATGTTTTGACAAGACACCGATAAATTTGAGTATGGCCCAATTAGGAACATATATTTCTTATTGAAGTTCAACTTGTTTTTATGATATAAAATTCAAACTGTCATTGCTTCATGGTGATGACATTTTCATCAACCCCTGAAAGTAAACAAACGTCATACGCACGGACACATCCTCTCACAACCTCACAAGGCAGTAAAAACACTGGGTCTGGCCTGGCTAGGCCAGTATTACCAAGCATCGGATATAGATAGCGGATAGTTCGCTTGTACGGACTACGACATGGCACAAAGTACTGATGTGCCGTCACACACACCATGAATGCGCGAAATAACCCAGTAAAATGGGGATGGGGAAATGAAGGGGTTGAGGGGTTGATGTTACGGGGAGAGACATGTTCCCCTGTCAGGATTGGTCCAGCCCCCCTCTCTTTTCTTTCTTCCTTGTCCTCCCCAGGGGCAATCCAGAACAGCCGAGGAAGCCAGTGGGTAGCAGTGGGCCAAGATCTTGCACTTGCCTACACTTGACAGCTGCAGAAGGAGGGGTAGCCTTTTGTTTTGGACGTCACAGTTTGCTGGTGTCAAGGCTTGCGAGGCTTTCAAGGTTAATTTTGACGTCAGGGGTGGCAATGGCCTCAAAAAAGAAAAGAAAAATAAAATAAAATAAAAGGCACGGAGGTTTGTAAGAATCAGGCAGGCAGACCCGAGTCGGAACGTACCCCGGAGGCCGAAGTGAAGCGAAGCTGTAATGGGCATTTTTCCTTCGTCCCGTGGACGAAGCATAAAATAGGCAAAATGGAAAAGAAGAAGAAAACAAAACGAAGAGGGGTTGTGGAAAGGCTAGGACAAACCCCACGATGTTTTCAAAATCAGAAGGGATATCAAGAACAGAAAGACTACCTTGTAGGGTAAAGATCATGGACTTATCGCGTCAAATTCGCAAATAAATGCGATGTTGTGGGTTTGACATAGGAACACGCCCCCAGAGATGCCCCAATATGCTCCATTGTTCTCCATCACGATCCATCACGATCCATCAAGACCCGGAAAACAAGCACAAACAAAGAAGGCAAACAAAGAAGCTTCACCGTTGAAAATTAACCTTTGACTAACAGAAAGTCGATAATAAGGCCACAACGGGAGCCAAAGAAGATTCTTCACGGGTGGCAAGTCCTAACGGTTGAGCACCGCGTTTGTTTCCACCATGACGGTACCCACGATATCCCAAAAACGGCACTCCGCTGCCCGCCTCTCTGCCTCTTTTCCTTTCTCGTTGCTGGGTTTTCTGTGTGGACCGCGATGCCGGCCGGCGTGTTTTCCTGTCCGGGCAGGCTGTCAATGTCGGAACCCGCCTAAATTATCTAAATGTCTATTTCGACCCTACCAGGATTGTTGTCGCCGTCCTCCTGCGGTCCATGAGTGGAGGTTTTGACTCGGTCCAAAAACGAACTTGACTCGCTTCTTACGCAATTAGTTCATAGGTTATTGGCCCTAGTAATTTTGAGTTTTTGTTTTTTAAGAGAAATTCAAACTTGTTTTGATACTTCAATGGATCTCCGTAGGTATTAGTTGTTTTGGCGCCGGAACCCGGCCCCCAATTCCTACAGCAGATGTGCTTTTTTTCGTCTTTTTTTCTCTCATCTTTCGCGACGTTAATATGCCATCATGGGCTATGATGGAAAGATGATGACGATCATCAATGGAGACCAGAACTGCCGTATCAAGATCAAGGAATGGACCAGCTACGAGGGGGTGTATCTGCATGCAAGCAGCTGCAATGTCCGCAAACCAGTACCGCATACGACGTCAAAGCTTGGTTTTCCAAAACAGGCGGCGGGCCCTCACTGGACACCATGTCACGTCCGACAAAGACTCAAAAAGCATCATGACGTAAAATGGCATAGAGACTGAGGGCGTACCCCGTAGACAAAAGAAAGTTATTAAATATGGCCCCCAACTTCACCAAGCTTAACAGGTCTGGCTAGACGAAGAGCCAATGCGAGGCTACGACTAGGGGTGGTAACCTGTCTGTACGAGAGAGGAGAAATATGTCAAAAGACTCTCCCTTTCGGGAAAGAGATAGGGCGGGCGTCCGTTCCCGCAACGCCGTGTTTGATAGAGCCCGGAGACATATTCTTGATGCCTGGTTTCTTGACGCCATATGTCGCCGAGCCATGACGTGAAAATATGTCTTGCAATGTCCACCGTTGATAGACTACGAAACTCAACTTGCAGTCGAAGAGTATCACTAGATTCTCCACAAAGAAGGCTCTCCACGAGAAGGCCATGCGAGCCAGAGACAAGTGTTGTTCCACCATAATTTTTACAGTCACAGGCGTGTTGATATTTTCTTTTCTTCTTCTTCTTTATTTTTTGTTACTCTATTTTGACTTTAGTTCTCTTCTTTTGATCTTCTAGTTTTCTTTTTTCCTCTTATTGTGTCGTGGCCTGCCCTATCGTTCTACGCCTATCGCGTATTCGTATCAGCCTTGGTCGGCGAACACTTTTTTTCACTACGGTGTATTCCACTTTCCCACTATTTCGCTATCCCATTTCTCGGGAAGCACTACTTTGTACTATGTTTTGCCAGCTGTCGATGCTCGTCGCTATCTATTCCTGAACGGTGCAAGCGGCATTGCAGAGCTTTTGCAGCTCTCCAGCTTCTTCTCTGAAAACCAAACCAAAACAGCCCCAATGCCCTCCAAAACCCCAGCCCGATGGCCCGGAATCCACTCCGCGACTTTGACTGGCTCCACAGAGGACCGAATGTTTTTGCCAAACCGGTCAACAGCCGCTTTTAGTGCCGTCCTTGTTGGCCCCCTTGTAGGGAGACAGAGGAGACAGAGGACGCGAAGAAGTCAAGGAAGGCGCAGATGGGTCCCAGGAGAGGGTCTTGAAGGGCCAGCCTTAGCGATCACTGACTCTCTTTGTCTCTTTGTCTCTTTGTGTGGTGCTCAACGGTGAACGGGATCCGGTACCGCTGCAGAAGTTGGCACTTCAACGTTGTGATGTCGGTGTATTGCAGTTCAAGGTGTAGCTGCAGTTGAGATTAAAGGGATTGTTAGAATCACATGTACTGGAAATATCTGTTCGTATGGTTGTTTCTTTGTAGATTTGGTATCCCCTATCCCCTTCACTGGCCTACTCTTCTTTAATGTTTGTGATCTGCCGTGGTCGTCTTTTTCCTCTTTACAACTTCCTCTTCACTCTTTTCCCTTTTGTCTCTTTCCGCACGTGTTAACCTGTTTCACAGAGCCTTGTTTTTTTTTTATCAAGAATAACAGACGCCACGAGGCCCCAGGAGGGGAAATCGTAAAGAATTGCTTGAGATGGACTAGGTTTGCAGCCTGGCGTTGCAGACTAGCATTATTGCAGAATAAAAAAAGGAGGTGCACAAGGCAGTCTCGCTTTGCTCGTTAGTCGGATGTAGTCTTCAAATTACCCTGTCTCAGTGGCCATGATGCCCGGTCTGGATGTATCTGCATTGCAGAGCATTGCCATCGTTGTTCGTATTTTCCCCATTGTCTCCATGATTCTCCATTGTTCCCCATGACTCCCTGCGTCTCGCCCAGCCAGGCCTCTAGACCTTGATCGTGGCATCATTGTACCGAGGATAAAGAGGTGTGAATAGATCAAAAAGGCTCAAAAAGTGGTCCGCCTTGAAGATAGTCCAGGACAAAGAAAAGACCAGCAAAAAAAGCAAATTCGCCTTTGTCAGTGAATGCAAGTCCTCGCATGTACGATTCCCTGCAATGATCTCCATTTCTTTCGGCACATATTCCGCAGGGTGTGCATGATTTCGCAAGTTCAAGGTGAAGTAGGGCGTGGAGGTGGAACATCGCCGGGCGTGCCTTGCCCTAGACTTTTATCTCCATTGCCCTACCCTTTCATCTCGCTTTAATTCTTCGATTATCTTAATACCACATTGCCTCAAAATTCTTTCTTTTACTTCTTTTTCCTCCTCCATTGATTCGTCTCCTTTTTCTTTTGGTTACACGCCCTCGCTCCGCCTCCGTCGTACGATGTTTTTGAAATTTCGAATATCACGAGGCTCTTGGCACCGCCTTTGTGTTGAAAATACGGTAGAGAACACAAGGAGGATACAAGGCCGTTATGTAACATTTTCGTACGGGGGGCAGGCACTAGGACACCTCTGGGCCGGTTTCCCTCAACGGAGTCTTACGAAACGTATATCCGGGGGGCTGGGTAGGCGCTAGCGATGTTCCGCGCGCCGGCGCCTTCGTAGTCGAGATAGGATAACTGTCAATCAAGCAGACAAGACCATCGATCATCGAACAATCGGGGGGCAAACGGGCGTGAAAGCGCGTTCCAACGGCCATTGATGTGCCGTTGTCCGGTGGTGGGAAGAGTTTTTGGCGGCAGCCGGCGCGCCTTTTCGTAGGGTGACGGCCGAAAGAAAAATAAGTGCAAACCCATGCGAGGTCGAGATACCTCGGGTGTCGCTGTCCTTTGTGTGTTGTGCATGTATCTCTACTCCTAAGGTTGGACCAGCAAGATCCGCGGATTGCCAGTGGCAAACAAAGAAAAAAAAAATCAAACAGTCACTAACTGTACCGCGTTGACGGCTCAAGCAATGCCCTAAAGACCAAGCGCAAGGCCTAAGAGTAGTTTGACAGCACTCGTCCCAGTCTGTTGTTCATCCCTTGCATGTGCGCTTCAAGTTTTTCTTTTTCCTCGATTCCTCGATTCCTCGATGCTGTGCCTAGACACCTTGCATGACCGAAATGTGTCACAAAATCGAGAACAGAATGCTATACGACGAAAGGGATATTGAAATTGAGAATCACAAGCCAGTGGCAAGCACATAGTCTCAATAATTGACAGAATGGCATGAGATGGGTTGCCTGCATGTATTGCGTGGCATCGCCTTGCGATCGAGATGCGGTTTTGCGGATAGGGAAATGTTTTGCAATTTGCCCATATTCAGCGGTCCTGTAGGGCGAGATCATCGCCCCTGTGGTTGTGTCAATGTATGTCTTGGCTCCCCTCACCGGTCCTTGACGGCAGACGACGTGCGACGTGCGACGAAGACGAACAATTCCCGATCATCGAGGGCACGGGACCTGGCAGCACACCCTCCTGTCGCTGTCTTGAGTCTTCTTTCGCTTAAAATCGAGACCGTCGACCGCCCGTTGCGGCGATCAGTTCCTGGACAGGACAAACGAGCACACGCCGTCAATGTGCACGAGTCAGACACTCTGGGCCTCCCATCAGGCACTTGACTTGATCAACTTCTGACATGTCGTTGTGCTTCCATCTACTCGAAACAAACATCTCTATTTCAGGGTTGCTGGCTTCCTCCCGCTTTGCATCGCCTTACAGATCTTTAATTTTTCACAGGCCCAGAGAAGGGCCGTTTCGAGCGCTCCAGAATGCCTGGGATCTCCGTGCAAATTGGGCCAAATGGGTCCTATTATGGAATACAGAGTCTGTCCAGAGGTCGAGATCTCTGGTGATCCATATGCATTCAGCCCACAAACCCACAAAGGGGCACAAGAGACCCCATCTCCCTGATTATTCATTTGAATTTTTGCATAGATCTTGCTGTTGTCTTCCGCCCGTTTTGCCGATGAACTTGCACAGATCGGGAAAGCTTCGAGAAGGCTTCTAGAACGGCGTTCGATCAGCCGTCGTTTTGCGGGGCACTTTTGCCTTTTGAGGAGGAGGTCAGTCATTAAAAAAAAAGAAAAAAAAAAGAAAAAAAAAAAGGGAAAAGCCCACTCTGGTAACTGTCGGCTTTTACGGCTGTTCTTTCCTGGTTCTCTTTGGCCTCTTTTGCCTCTTCTTTACTGTCTTCTTTTCTACTTTCCTTTGTCAACTTCACGATGGACTGTCACGGAAGATGGGCAATATGTTGAAAAATGCTTAGGGAAGACCATTGCCCTTCAGTGCCTTCAGTGTTCAGTGTTCACATCGCCTGCCAAAAAGGGAAGCTCCGTTGGGGTGTGGGACACCCATGTTTCCAGTTTCCATCTTTCCCCATCTTTCCTTCCACCCATCATCCATGCCTCGGATCTCCTTATGCCGTCTCTTGCCTGCCACTGTTCCCCTCCAATCCCCTCCCAGTTCCCCTCTCTTCCCTCTCTGTTTTTCTTCTGTGACCCCTGTTTGCCCGTCCCACCCTGGCCCTGCGTCGGCGAGCGTCGGCCAAATACCGAAACGGGCGGTCCACAAAATAAAACAAAATAATACCTTGAAAAAGAACTTAGAAAATCAAAATGCTACGAGCCAAAGGCCGGCAGCCAGTCGTTTGATGGCTTGGATGTCGAGTCTGTTTCGAAAGGGTATGAAGGCGGTGTAGTATCCTGCTGTGACGGGCGTAACAGAGGGGAGGACAAAGAAGTACCTGTAAGGAGAACAAGTAAGATACATACTACACTTACACGCCGAAGGGGAGGGCAGTCTTTGGATTTAGCGTACTTGGGGCCTAGACCCACAGGGCGTAGAACAGGGACACAGACGAGACAAAGTCCACCAACCACACAGGCCTCGACAGGGCTTGACTTACAGGGCAGGCAAGAAAGTAGGTCGCCGACACGGAGAGTAAGACGGAGTGGGCACCGCAACGGAGGCACGGAGGACAGGAGAAAAGAGCAGGAGAAGCAGGAGATGATGCAACCGGACGGAGGAAGAAAAAATATATATGTTGGGGGTCAAGGACGGGGGACAAGATGGAAAAAAGCAAGAATTGGCAGGCTTAAATCATGTTTTCTTCTTGTTCTCTCCCTTTTCTGAGTCAGTGCCCCATACTCTGTTCAGGAACTTGCCGTTGACAACTGCCATCTCATTTCGTATGAGTGCGATGACGAGATTCAATTTCGAGTTTGATTTTCGGACATGTTGAAGGCCTCCCAGATAGTTTTTTATCGCCGGGAAAATCAAGGTTATGATGCAGCCACCGCAGCCACTACACGGCGTATGATATACGCATCTTACACAAGCTTGTGCAAGTTTTCGGACAACCTCATGGCATTTCAAGATGTGGTGCCCCGTATCTGATATTGGCCTTCACATCAGGAAACTGGGCTAGCCCTACTCCATACCCATATCATATACTCGTACTCGTATGCTTTTTTTTTCTTTTCCCCATACGGCAGATGCACATTCGATGCGCAGACGCAGCCCGCCTTCTGGGCCATCTTCCACTTGCTCGGAGATTGGCATTCTTAAAAGATGGGGGAGGGCAACGAAAACGAGGGGCCTGCATCAAAGAAGTCTGTTTTCTGCCCCCCATCTGTGTTTTTTCTCTCTCATATTGTCTCCTCAATTTGTTCCGTTGCTGCCGTCCCTTACCTTGCCTTGCCATGCCTTGCCATGCCTTATCTTATTTCGGCTCGTAGGCCGATCGAATGAAAAGGAGACAATAACAAACCAAATGAGTATGCTGCATGCATACAAAGCAACATCGTGGCCGTCCACGACATGTGCTTTTAACTTTGGAAGGGACAAGGGCACGGGTCAGCATCGACGCTCTGATCGCCGAGGACGATTCGCCCGCCTTTCCGCGTCGGAGTGGCAGGGTGGGATGATACGTTTGTTATTGTTGTGTTGGCTCTTTTCAAGACCTGCATTTTTCACTGTTTTCGCTTTGATTTCCCCCTAATTTTTCGATCTCACGTGGCGCTAGACGGGTGATTCCAAAACGCAGAACCAAACGGCCGTCTCTTGACCTGTCCATATGTCATGTCTTTGCATCGACCTGCCTTTCTCTGTACTCTAAAACTTCTTAAATTTAAGAATTCTCACTATCCCGCCTTACGGCTCGGACATGTGCTGGAAACGGGAAGAGATGTGCACAATATCGACAGAGATGGCCCGCTGCAGCTTTGTTTGCATGGCTCAAGCATGGTTTGCTCTCCGGGTGGTCAAACGGTTAACAAAAACAGCACCTTGAAGGTTGCATGTTGCAGCTCGTTGCAGGGTAGTATTCTAAACCGAGGGAAAAGACATTGAGAAAGAAGAGAGAGAAAGACGATTATGAGAGGCCGTCCCAAAAAGGATTACCCATCTTTGTAAGGCAAAGCTCTCCACTTCCACTGACACACAAGGTGGTGGCCCCAAAAATAGGAACCTTGCCATGGTTCCCTTCCTGAATCTCGTTTTGTCTTGTCACTCTGCCTGTTCCTTTCGAGATTTCTCGATCTCCCGTTGGTCGGTTTACGAACGACATGCGAAGAAAAACCGTTGTCGGCCAGCCTTGAGCCTCGAGCCAACCCCGTCGAAGCCGTCAGAGTTTAAGGGAAAATCAACCGTCAGAACCAGACGAAACCGAAAAAGAAACCCAAAGATCCTTTCTCTCTCGTTCCCCTCTTTCCGTCGTCATCCTCTATTTTTTTCTTCTTTTTTCTTCTTTTTTGTTATTTAACTCCCTGCCAGAACTTATAAACGACCTGAAAGATGGGCCACCTCGCAGCCTGGAGTCACCTGAAAAAGGCCAAGGCTCGCTGGTGAGGAGGGGATTGGCACTAAGAAGCGCAAAATGGGGGTGTGTGAGGAACGAGTCAAGGCCTAGAGAGGGGTGTGGTTCAACCGTGCCCCGATTTTTAGCTTTCTTTTCTGAGCTTCTCGCTCTGCTTTCCCCCTGTTCCTCTTCGAATGGGGCAACGGAGATGGGGGTGTGCGCCAAAATTCGAATCCCTGTTGTCTCCCCCTCTCTTTACTTCCCACTCGTTATTTTTCAAGGATACTGGCAGTCATAGGGCGAGATCGACGGGGGGGAACCGCACCTTGATCACATTGACTCGATAGAATAACGGGATATCGAAAGAGAATCAGAAAATCATGAGGGGAGGGCAGCGTTGCAGTGCAACGACGGAACGCAGGGTATATCGGAGTGCAACCGTACAAAGTACTTTTTACTTTGCGGGCCAACTTTGTTCGCTTCCATTATCCATTGAATCCATTGAATCCATGATCCAACGTCGAAACATGCTAACATCCTCATGTGCGGCGGGAGGAGAACATAAAAACACGTTGGATGACGGCCAACCACGCCTCTGCGCGCATCTTGTCTCCTATTTCTGCTGTTTTGCCCGGCCCTGCGACGTAATCTCGGCGGTTTTAATCTGGTGTCCCATTCACCCATCAGATCTGGGCACCAAACCCGAGCCTGGCTCACTTGTCATTTCTTGTCATTCTGTCTCTTTTTCTGCTGTGATTATTTATTTTTATTTATTTTGCTACCCTTTTCACTCCTCCCCGCTCTAGATGCTCACTAACACCAGCTTCCCACACCTCTCACCTCCCCCTTGTCCCCTCCTGGCGCGATACCGCGCCCGATACGAGCATACGAGGAGGGGCCTCGTGGGCCTCTGGAGCTCTGGAACCTCTTTTTTTTGTTGGGGTCTCAAATCTGATGAAAAGCGAGGATACGCCATCTGCAGTCTCACCAGCCTTACGCCCTATTTACGAAGCAAGGAGAGAGTGACATTCAATCAAGGCAGAGAGGTGTAATGCATCAAAGCAGTTAGTAAAATGCGAGCAAGGATGACATATCCAAATATGTCGGCCGGGCCAGGCAAGGCCAAGGACAGGACAAGGAACATCTTGATGTGCGAACCGCAGGTGTGCAAGTCTGCAAGTCTGAAAAGTTTGTCATGTATCATTTGCCCGACGGACCGGATTCGTCGGACAACATTGCCGTTGTGCCTGGCGCCGGTCTCCGGCCTTTTTCTTTTGTGGTCTCGATGGTCTCATACTCTGCCATACAAGAAATTGAAAATCAAAGAGTCGAAAAGAGGAGGCACTCAAAAGGGATATTCATGGGCCGATTTGCTGCAGCCCAGTTGGAGTACTTTTCAAAATGGCAGTATTTTAGCCAGGCCAATATTGGCTGTCCACTGTCCACTAGTTCCAACAGACACCGGGAAATTTTGGAGCCATTTCAGGGCGCAGAAACACGACAAAACCGGACATCGGATGGGCCCTTGCCATGGGGCACAAAATAAATCACAGTCACGCCGCACACACACACCTGGGTTTTGTCAGCCCTGTAAGGAAGACATGTGAGGGGTGGTTAGGTCGAGAAGGATGGGGAAAAGGAAGCTACTGGCGGCAACGGCGGGCGGTTATTTTATTTTTACCTTCAGTCTTATTGATTTGCGCGTGTTCTGATGTCTGTTGGTTCTGTCAACAGGCACACTGATGCAAGGGATGAATAGCTCGCGATAGTCAAAAGTATGAAGCAGAGAGCAGATGGCATACTGAGCTGTAGCACACCGATAGTCTCTCCTCGACGGAGTACGTAAACTTAGTGTTTGTCATAACGCGTCTGTGAGAACGACGACACCACCTTCTCTACAAACATTGACGTATTGGAACAGTCACCGAAATTGGCTTGCTTTCAATGTCGTCGCTATGAACCTATTGGATCAGACGAGACGAGGTCGTATGAGAGGATGCATCTGTCGTCTACTTCGTTTTGGCATATTGGAGCATAAGAATGTCGTTGTTTGTCTCGATGTAGTCATAGACCACCGAAAATGGATACAGAGTCATTCCACCTTTTCGGGGTACAGCTGGCGGCTCCATACATTTCCTTTTTTGAAATATGCACGCGATGCCTCATGCGATTTCACGATTTGCCGTCTGCACGCTCCCTGCGCTCCCTGTGCACAGGCTTCAGCTGGCCTTGTTCGTCAAAGCCAGGCTCGCCAGGGCTGGAGCTTTTCCCCAATGAGTGACAACATTCGCCACTGGCCTCGTGGTGCTCGCACGCCCTTGACGCCCGCGAGAGTATTTTAGGAAATTCAATACTCCGTACACGCCCAGTGAACACCGAGAGGAAAGCAATGGTCCTTCAATAGAGTAAGAGTTATCCAGGAACTGCAAAGAGCGAAAATCCAAAATCAAATAATTGATCCTGCCTCGTCCCAAAGAAGCAATATGTTTTGGTAAAGTGTGTGGTGGCCGAGGCTATTCGTGCCTCTACAAACGAGTACGTAAAGAGGCAACTCTTGGCAGTCCATTTGTTTTGCTTGGACAGTCCGTAAAAGCATCGTGACTTGATATTTTGTCCCTTTGCGTGCATATTGGCCACTCGTTTGATGAACTTATTTACATTCGCTCGTTCTTTGCCTGCCGCTTCACCAATTTTGTGTCCAGCTGAACGAGGAATATTTCCGTGATAGCCTTGCCAATGACTTTTACTGCTCTGTCCTCTCGTTGCAAGCCGCAGACGACGGTGCGTCATTGTGACGCTGTGGCGTTTTCGAATGCTGCTGTTCCCATGTTCCCACGTCTCCATGAGTTCCGTTCTTCTAATCCCTTTTCTTCCGTGCCGTATTTTGCATGCTGCATCCCGTGATTGGAATGGGACTTTGTTGCCAGAACGGGATACTCCGGTGCATTCTGTCTGTGAGTTGATTATGTTATTGGCTCCGGCCTTTGTGGCCTTTGCCTTTCAATTTACCATTTCCTTGTTGTCAGTTGGTTAACCTCCCTTTTTGAGCTGTTCGTCTTCCCAGATTTCTTCTTTCCAGCTTTAACAGCAATGCTCGGTATGTACGCTGCATGCGGGCATTGAGGCTGTGCAAAATAAAAACTGTAAAAAGTACAAGAACCTGCAGGAAGTGCAGAAACTTTTCACACAAAAAGTGTGCCCTTGAAAGAAGCTTGTCTCCTTGGTTCGACGCATCACTGCCCTTCACGGCCGGGCTGCACGACATTAGACGACATTAGGCGGGGGTGTTTGTGTGCATCTGGTGTGTTTTTGCATGCCACGACATGCGGGCAGGCCTTTTTCCTATTTTTTTTACCCTTTCTTTTTGTCCTGCAGGTTTTCTGCAACCCATATGCACCCATATCTGCATGTGCCATCTTTCCCTTTTCTCCATGCTCTTTTTTGCTTTTTTTCTAGCCTGATGCGGCATTTTCACGTCAACGTCTCCTTTTGATTCTGGTGGTGTCGACCTGATCTTGTGTTCTTGTTCAGCGTTTAACGTAGCCTTCTTGTCTCGCCTGTGCCACCAACTGGCAGCACATGTTTTTTTTTTCTGTTCCACAGCGGCACTCCCGACTGGCCCAGGACAAAACTGCCAGCTGCAACTACAACTACTACACTAACAACCAACAGACATGCCACAGCCCGTTCCCAGGCCTTACTGTGTAGGTGCCCTCCAACTCCAACGGCACGCTCCGTCCACCGAAAAAAATAGGGAAGGTCTGATTTCAAGGCAAGCATCAAAGCATCTTAGCCCACCTAAAACCATGCACCGGTGACAGCGAAGAGCCTGCATGAACCCCTTATTCTCTCTTTAGGTCCCAGCTTCCAGCTTTCCAGCTTTTCAGGGGAATGCATATGGATCGTTACGGCATACGGCTGCATCAGACACACCTCGCGTAACCTGGAAAAAATGGTGGTGATGAAAATTTCTGTCTCGGTGTTGGCAGACGTCAGTGTTGATGAAAATATAATGTCTTAATGATAATAAGAATGAAATTTTTTTGCCTCCATCATGACAACACTTTTATGTCGGCCAAGCCGATGTTGACATCTTCATCGTGCATTCAGGTCAGTTTATTTCTGTTTTACGCCCTGCAAAGGAGGCACAAACATCAAGGCATATTCAAAATGAAAATGCACCACCTTCTCGCCGAGCAAACTTCGCTTGCAAACGAAATGACGTCGAAGGTCCAAGCCATGCACTAACACCGACTGGAGAGCGGAATTGGCCATTTGGTTTCTTTGTTCCAGCGCGGAACAACACCCCTGACTATTTCCCTTTTTCAACAAGCTCAGTTTTGCGATTCTGACATTGGGAGTTTATCGATTGCCAAGACGATTTCCTTTTCAGTGTAGTCTCCGAAGTTAATGTCGTTCTTTGGAGGGGAGGTCCAAGTTGAGAGCAATTACGGAGTATGGAGTAAACTTGCAAGACTTGGACTCTTCACATGCTTTTCCAACTTTTCTTGGTACCGCAACTCTCACTCCATGGCGATCGACACGGCAGTTCACTTTTGTCGTGCAAACGAACCACTCGATTACACGACTCTCCAGCAACATTCTCCTCATTCATCCCCACAAACCACCGAAAAAGCTGGCACTTGCAAGGATGGCCGATCACCGTTTGGCTCGGAAAGTTTTACTGTCTTTCGAGAATAAGTAAATGGTGTCAGATATTCTAACTGGTATTCATGCTTTATGGCTTGGATCATTTGTAGCAGTCGTAGTTCGTAGGGTATCAGAGTACATGGCCATCAAAGGAATGGACCGCATTTCGTTTCTTGTTCTGTCAGCGCCTTGCGTGGCTTTTTGTATTATTGCACCTAAAATCTTACCGGAGTTACGAGTACGAAGACGCCCCAAAAGGTCGACTTGAGCGAGGGAGCAAATCAAAGGCCACTAGCGGACAACTTGGACCTGAAATTCCCGCCCTGTCGGTAATTACAGCCTGTCAGACAGCCTGGACTAGTGGAAGCCGTGGAAAGAGCAAAAAAGTAGACAAAGGGCTGGGCTGGGTTCACGGAGTGACTTTTCACGGAGAGACTTGACACTCCTCCTGTAGCCACGGAGGATGAGAAGGAACAATGAGTTTGTGAGCTTGGAGCCACAGAGGGCCACCCGGCAGTGATCTTTGGGATGCAAAATGGAAAAAATCCAGACGAAACGATGCATATTACCACAGTAGTCGAATCAATAGTTCACCAGCGGTGAAGCGGAGATATTGATTCCAGACCCTCATCCTCAGCCAGACATTTCTCTGTAAGGAGGTAAGATAGATATGAGGCTCTGCTGTTTCTGACATCCCGTCCTTCGTCCTTGGTTTTTTTTTTTTGCCTGCCCTTTGCCTGCCCTTTGCCAGTCATCTGTTCATCATCCTTCTCAGCTCAGCAAAGCCCGAAACACAACGTCCGTAAGCGGGCATGGCAATGCGCCTTGCGTCAAACTATCTGTCCGTCAGCTTTTAATCGTGCATCGTATGTCGTATGTCGCGTGTCCGTGTGCCGTCCTTGTTTTTTTTTCTTTGAATTCTGTTAAATCCCTTTCGCAGTTACTTGCCCGTCTTGTAAAGCTGTCGTCGTCATCGAAAACGCATCACCATCTCCTCGGACATTTCCCCCATGCATGCTCGATTTCATCGATGCATCGATCCCTCCCCCAACGCATTGCCTTTGTATGTCGTAGTTTGCAGGAACTTACATTCTTACCTTGCAAGCATCCCCCTTCTTTCATCTACTGTTGGTTAGTTGCCCGATTGGGCCGCTCGGTGAACATCAGACGCTAATGGATAGGTCGGGCCAGCATTAGTCTATTATTCTTTTCAGAGCATATCATTCTTCCATCTGTCTATCGTTTTTACAAGTATCTTGTCAATCAGAACGGGGCGTCTTTCAATAGCCCTCACCCGCCGTTCGGCCGCCATCAGCCGTAGAAGCCCGGTAGAACAAATTGAAAACGTAAAATGTGGGCAGCAAGTAGAAAATGAGTGTATGGAGTACAAATATTGGAAAACATTCAACAAAATACACCAAAATACACCATAAAATTGGCAGATAAATGAGAACACAAAATGTAAAAAATACGACAGTCAATCTCTGAACCGGTGAACAGACCAATATGATCAGAAACCCACCTTTTTTTAGCCCCATTGCCCCAGTGTGCTCACTTGGCCTTACAAATCTAGATTCGCGAACAGGGCAAGCTGCGAGGAGAAGCAAAAATCAATACTTTGGTAGTACGAAGTAGTAGTACACAATATGTAAAACATCCAAAGCAAAAACGCGAAGTCGGTATTGCTCCGTGTTGCGATGGATGTCAAGGTGAAACGGTGTGCACAAACAATGGGGCGGGAATAGGTCAGGAATGGACAAAAAAGGTGTGCACGCCGTCTTTGTCAGTCCGAAATGCCACCGATTCGTGAATTTGTGATTGTTGGTTACGTATCAGTTCCCCTGTTTTTTTGTGTGTGTTGTTATGTTGATTTTCTGTTTTGTTCATCTCCGTCGGTTCCTGCAAATCCATCTCTGACATCAGAGTATCCCACAAGTCCACCGTTGTAGATTCTCCATCTCCTGCCGATACATCCATCTCGCATATATCCTTACTCATAGCTGCGCATTCCGCACATCATATCATACCTTGTCGAGCTTGTTTCCGCTTTCTGCAAGCACTTGAGGATGTTCCGTGCTCCGTGCTCAAGAGCCCCATCGTCGAACGTCGTACGCCGAGGCACAAAATAAAATACAATATTCCATAATAACGGTTACAGCAGAAACCATGGGTAATGAAACGGGAAATCAGCAATTCGGGATTACAGGCTTACAACGCACCAGGAAAAAAAGCATATCGATGATGGTGCATTGTTCATCAAGATGCAACAACTGAGATGTTTTTTATGGAGGCGCCACCTAAAATGGCCCCAAACGCCCAGCCTGCCCAGCTTGCCTTACGGAGGACCACTTGGTAGCCCCCTGCAAGCCGGAGCCGCGTTTCGTAGCACTCCGTGGGACGGAGGACAGGGGTCCCAGGGCAAATCGGCCACAAAGGGAAGCTGATAAGGCGAGATGAGACTCTGTTGGGCCTGTCTGAGCCTGTGTCGCCTGTGTTCTCACTGTTTCTTGTTCCTGTCCTGCACTGTCATTGTTGCGTATTGTTGCGTATTGCTGCTTAACGCCCCCCTGACTTTCAGGGCTCCTCCCACAATCCACAATCCGCAAAGAACCAAGACCTGGTGGCTGCCGAGAAAGAACCGAACAGGGCTGGCACCCAAGCTTTTTTGTCAGTGTCTGTTCTCCGTATTAGGACATCGTGGCCGAGAGCAGGGACCAACATAATTGTCGATGCACATTTTGTTTGGTACTGAGAACTCCGTAAAATATAAGTAGAATTGCCTCTTGTGTGGAGTTATCCTTTCCAGGCGATATCGCCGGAGCCCGAAACGAGATCAGAGTATGGAGAGTGTACTATGCAAAAATATTCACAAAAAAAGCTCCGGAGAGTGATCCCCGTAAGGCGCAGTTTGTTTCGAAAAAGAGGTCTACGGCACGTACGGAGATACAAAGTACCTAGGAAGCTCAAAAGTACCTGTCCAAGCTCTTTGTATTTTGGAGATACTTTGTCAGTAATTCTTTCTGTCTCGCTGCGCGCCAAAAGTGCCTTTTCTCGGACTGGTCCCATCTCTCTGGGTCACGCTATTCTCAAGCGCCGATATGAAACGCCAGATCCAGTGGTACAGGCAGCCAGCAGCGGGCAAAGGCAGACACAATTGCAGACAACAGGCCGACATTCAACTTCGCTTCCGTTTATTTCGTAATACTCCATGCCTCAACCAAAACGAGAGATACACTGGCATATTGCCCAATGGCGATTGGAGATTGGATTGGAGATTGGCATATTTCGCCGACGGCTTATTTGGACTCTGTATCAATAGTTCAGCCCACAAGCCCACTATCGGATGAGATGGAATGGAAACAGAAATGGGACAAAAAACGGCCAGCCCTGTTCCTGCTCCTGTTCCTTTTCCTTTTCCTCTTCGGCCAATGTTGCTCGATGCGGCTGTGGGCCAAGGCGGCATGTTGCCATGGAACATCCCAAGAACAAAAGAAGGAAATAAGAAAGTAAGGATAGAAGGACAGTACAACAAATCGTCAATCAGACACGCCCACACTGCAACGTTCTTCGTGACGCGTCGTGTGGCAGAGCAGACATCTCCCTGGAGGCCGTTCGGTGTATTTCGTGGATGTGGCAAACTCCTTTGGCTTCGCGATATGATATCCAACTGCAAACAGTGCCTCGTAAAGTGCCATTGACCAGTAATGCTACAAAGGACACTGCTGTCATTACGTCGTCCTGTCGTCGTACCTCGCCGAACGGAGCACGGAACATGGAACCAAACTGATAGTCTCCCCTACCACGCGGGGACTTGCCCAGCGAGGCCAGGCTCCAGGGGCAAAAAAGGCCACAAGGAGGGCAGAGGGGTAAATGAGAGGCTAGTGGTACCCTCCCTATAAAAAGTATTTGGAGGTATTAAAAAGTAGCCCAGCCCTAAGCGAGGCGAGACCGTGAAGCCCTACACAAGCCAAGCCTGCAGGCCTCTCTATCCGGTCTCTCAGCATCTGACTGAGCCTGGTCTTTTCAACAGGTCTCTTACGAAATGTGGCTTCTTTCTTTTCTCTTTTCTCCTTGGCACTTGCATAACACGGACTCACATCACAATCACAGGATCACAGTTTTCTCACAGGTCGATTTCCGACATTTTCTTCATTCTTCATCTTTTCTGCTGCCTGTGCGTATTACGCCACCGCCACCTGCTCCCTCTTTTTTGATTCAATGCACAATGCACTTTCCACTTTCCCTGATTCAAATGTGATCCGTATTCGGATGTTGGTGTCAGATTCACATTCTATATTCTCGTTCGTCCAGACCAGAAGCGTGCCACAATGGTAGCGTGCACCAAATAAATTACGACGACCACAAAACGGAGCCACAATGGCCACAATGAACCACAGTTCGTGACCAACGACATGTCGTTGACCAGGGGGTTTTGTAAAATACGACTAGCACGGAGCAAAATAAGAGATCAAGCGATCATCAAATCGACCAAGAGATCTGTTTTAGATGGATTTTACGGAGTCGATGCAATTTAGATGGAAAAAGAAAACAAGTGTGATACAGACCAAGAGACACAAAGGCAGACTGTGATAGCCCTCCACTAGAACGAGTGCCAATGCAAGCCACGCCTGTTGCTGACTCTGGTTGGCTGTCGTTGTCTGTTTCTCCTGTTACCGACATACAGTCTAGGACCAAGGAGGCGGCAAAATCCTCAAAATCAAAACGCATCACAGCTGAACCCGCGACCAGATGCAAGCTGAAAATTTAAATAAGGAAATAACAACTAAAAAAGAAAAAAAAGAAAAGAAAAAAAGAAGAAAAAAAAGAAAGAAAAAAAAGAAAGAAAAAAAAAGAAAAAAAAGAAAAGATCCAACGGCTGTTACGTGATGATCAGGTACGAGTCGGTACGTAAGGTACTTTTGTCTTTGGCCCGTGTTAGTTTCGATACACGTATTACACGAGAATCGACCAAAATAGACCGATATCGTAAACAAAGGACAGCAAACCCATGAAAATTTAGAATGGCAAATGAAACAATTCTCGGTGATTTATTTTCTTATTCGGTCGATATTTTATTTAAGGAGATTTACAATGATTTTATTTGTTTTTTTTTTTTTTTCTTCTTTGTTTTCTGAACAATTTAGATTTTTAAAAAAAAAAATTAACAAAAAAAAAAAAAAGAAGCTCTTCCGAGATATGACGCAGGTGAGATTTCCCTTCTAGAAAATCTGAAAACACAATGTGACTTTCTACGTGGTTCTTGGCACAACCTTCACCTTTTTGCATTTGAATCATATGCCTTGAAAAGGAAGCTGCAAAAGTACGAGACGAAATGCAGGGCATCAGAGTTGGTTTCTGTATTCTATTGTCTTGATGCCCTGTCCATTTCCAGGTTCACCTTGTTTCTCACCGCTCTCGCTTCGATGCAAGAGCGTGAACTGCCGAGAGACCGTTGTTTCCAGCGATTCCACCGATGGAGTGGACGAAGTGGATTGATCAAAGTGGAGGGTGAAAAAAAAAGAACCGCAATGTGTTGACGATGGATGGTCATCGTTGTTTTCTGTAGCCTCCTACCTTTTTGACTCTAGTGTACTTTTTTCATACAACGTTTTCTCCTGCACGACCATCCATGATGTTCCTTCACCGTGCACCAGTGCGCACCCTGCTGCATTCCTGCGGTGAGGCAATTGTTCTAGAGGCGTTCTGGAGGTGTTCTGGTGTGTCTTGAGTTTGTCGATTCTTTTACGCAATGCCGCCGGAGGATGCCGCTTTTAGCCCTTCCCGTTGTTGGTGCGCTGGGAGTATTACAAGTACTTTTACATGTCAGCCTCAACGTTTTACTTTCTTTGTAAGAAGCCTGGACCCGGCTTTACGAGGACAGGAGGCGTGACGCTTGAGGCTTAGAATACCCAAAGGATTGCGTCGGTTGTTTCTTGCTTTTGTTGAGAGGATGAACAAAGTTTCGACGATTCCAAAATAGAATACACCTGCAACAAAAACCCTGGCAGACAACGACCCTGCCAAGGAAAACTTGCGTCGGGCGAGAGATACATCTGAATAATAAAAAAAATCAAGTATGTGCAAGCATCTCTTACACCAGATACAAGTCTAGAAACTCGTATTGACAAAGATATGTAGCCTTCCAAGGCAGGACGACAGATGCAAGGAACACGCAAATACGGTGGGTGGTGGTAAAAAAGTGTGGGCAAAATAAGGTACAAGCCGGGAAAGAAGTAAAATAGAAGGTCCATGGAAGGAAAATAGAAGCCCAAGCTGAGATCCTATTTTTTTTTTCTTTATTTTTTTTTCTTGTTCGTCACCTTCCCTTCCTTCCGCCTTTTGCCTCTTGCCTCCTGCCTTTTCTTCCCAGCCCGGCCTAGCCATTGGCCCCACTTTAACCCAACCGCTGTACAAATTGGGCAATTCGACCCGAAGAAAGGAAAATGCCCCAAAAGACGATCATGTTACTGCCGATGGACACCAAATAAGTAAACCTGCCTCTTTTTATATTGATGATACATTGAAGCATTAAAGATAGGAAGGTTGTCAATGAGTGTGCCAAGAAAACCTTGTCAAAAACGTCGACCGAAGCAAGGCACTTCAATGCTACGGTGGGAGAAGGATAGACAGGGAAAAAGACAGGGCAAAATGACATGGAAAAGGCAAAGAGTAAGGCCAGAGGCTCAAGAGGCAAATAAGCTACAACGCGCCGGGCTTGGCGATGCATTGCGAGGTTGAAATACTACGCTCAAACTACAGAATGTGGTGGTCGGCCGTGTATCCGTTGCGGAATCCGGAGTGCAGGTGGTGCTGTCACTTTTTCCTTCGTTGGAGGTTTCCCGTCGGCAGTGGAAAGGAGAAAAGAAAAGGAGAAACAGGAGAAATAAGAAAAAAGGGGAACAATAACGAAAACAAACCAAATTAGGAATGTAACCGGGACGGTGGTTGCAGTGGAGAAGGATGCACGAATGAAAAAAACGAGGGCGAATAAAAATGCGAAAATGCAAAGAGCAAAAAGCAAAATCAAAAGAACGATGGAAGAAAAATGGAAGGTTTCTGAATCAGAGACATGCAGGCGACTGGCAGACACACATGTGCAAAAATTGGGGCATGGGGGTGTTGGGATCATCCTGCTGTCCGGATGGACTGCCCGGCGTACGGCCGAGCCAAGAAAAAGAAAGAAAAGAAAAAAGACGAGAGACAAGCAATAGAGATAGACGAGATTGACAAGATAGTGAAAAGGATAGACATGATAGTCAACGATAGACAGGGTCACGGCGATGAACCCCTCCCGCATCCTGCGGAGCGGAGACAAAAGATTGTCTGAGAGAGGAAAAATTCACTGTGTAAAAGAAAAGGAACGAGTAAATCGGCGGCCACAGGAACAGTCCTGTCTTCTTTTCCTCGACACTGCGGCGTCGACTTGCCGTCTTCAACAGCCGGGCTCCTCTTGATGTTGCATTTTTGCCTCGATCATTGACCATGATTCTTGTGTTGATTTCTCTGGATTCTGGATGTCCTCGGCTGCCCTACGAGTCTACGATGGTAACGCCACCGACGTAATTTTCACCTACCTGCAGATCGCCTCGCCTTGCCCGAATGTGTAAGTATTCTTGTCAGTTATTTTCTTATTTGATATTCTATTTTGAAATCCTCAAAAAAAACAAAAATGATATCTTATGATGGCCACCGGGGGGTGCCCGGAATTCGGAATCAAATGTAAATCGGCATGGAAATCACCGGCGCAGAGTAGAAATACAGAATAAAGATGCTACGGAGGCTGATTCGCTGTGGGATTCTGGATCACTGGTTCCCACCGCTGACACCTCCTGGAGGGATTGGTCTAGCGGGGATCCACGGAGTTTTCCGCGCCTTCGTTTTGGTGCGTATTTGGGAGAGACAGGCTCGACAGGCTTGACGACCAAAAGGGCACCTTTCCGATTTTGTCCCTTTGGGGCGCTTGGGGCGACTGTAGCCTTACGACAGGAACGTGTGGATACTGGGCTCACTGGGTCAAGCAAAGTACTTTTGTATTTCTCTTTGGGGGGTAAAGACGACCTAATACTCTGTACAGGGGATACATTCCTTTGGGAGTCTTCCTTCCCTTTGATCCATCGTCACACGCCCTACACATTGTTCCGTAGTCCGCGCTTTTTCATATGGCCCATGCACTGGAGAGGAAAGGAGTCTTTTGGCCCTTTTTTTTTTATACCTCTTATTCTGTATCTGTTGACCTCACAAACAAGACAAGGAGTTGCTTTGAAGAACTGAAAGCCTTCCTTTCTCGGCCAAATGCCGCCGAAATGAGTAAACCGAATAACGTCAGACCGCCCTCCCTTTCATGATGGGGACCTGACTTATGATGCATTGTTATGTGCACATAACCGTTAAGAACCACTGTTTTTATCGGACGAAAAATGCGAGATCGTGCAGAAGGAAGGAGAAGTGGTCCTGCTTTTTCTCTTGTTGCTCACCGCTGACACCTCTAACACCCATATGACACCGTCGAATATCTTGGTTGTAGGCGATCGGGGTTTGGGGGCGGTAGGGCCAAAATGTGCATCTTACAAGTAATGGTAACCGTAGTTGTTTGGAAACAATACTGTGTATGGTTAGGTCAGAGTTTAAACGCAAAGATTCGGACTACGCCGTCTGATGAACAGAATAAGTGCACACAGCATCCCTTATTCTCCTTTTTACTTCTAGACGTCCTTTCCCTTGCCCCTACGGAGGCTCTAACGAGGGGTAAGGAACCATCGTAGACTCCGTGCACTGCTTTGTGTCGTAAGATTGGACGAGGCCAGACCCAAAGAATTGTCATTATGAGTATGAATAATGGGGCTAGAGCCAACGGAGTTTATGAAGATAATTGCGGTGAAGGCGCCGAAGAGCTTACTTTCGGTGTAAGTACGGGATATTACGACGGACACAATGTCGATGAGTAGAATAAACGATCAAAAAGGAAGGTTGTGGGAAAGGGGTAGAGAGATGAACATAAAAAAATAAGAGCTAAACAAAAAAAACAAACAAGAAAATAAATACAATATTCATGGAAAATAAACAACAGCATATGAAAATGGGCACATGTGCTGCCAGAACACTGTTTATTCACGAATACCATTTCATTTTTCAAAATTGAAAAAGTTACAGACAGGCATTTCCTGGTTCTGATCTGGAATATACGGACATTGTGACGGGGAGAGGTTGTATCTCGAGTCTTGGCGCTGCTTATGTAGGAAAATCACCAACAAACACCAATATACCAACGAATCTCCAGATTCAAGGATTGGCCAGCCAAGAGGAGATACAAAATACAACAGGTCAATAACCAACAGGAAGCAAACCAAAAGTTCCCGTGAGAAGGAGAATGCAAGGAAAGATGTCCAAGAGGATTGGTTGGAGCTCTGAGGCTGGAATGGAACGTTGGGACTGTTGCCCGTTTTAGTTGCCGCGATGTGTCATGCTTGCTCAGCATGATACAGAGGCCGAAATAAGTAAGAAAATACAGATGTATTAAAGCATATGTCGCCAATGAAAATTAAATAGAAAAAGAACCCGTGAAAGTCACAAATAGCGGATGTCGGCTATCGGGCTATCGGGCTTGTTGGGCTGTCTTTCGCTTGTGTTGCATTTCTTCTCTTTCGCTTTATGCCCTCCTTTTTGACTGCTGCATTAGTCGTGTCAATCAACCATAACGTCTAGTATTGACCTTGTCAGTCGTAAATCGGTTGACTCGCTCTTTTATGATTGATTGATGCCTTGATGCTCTCCACTTCAAAACCACTGTTTATCCATCTCGCTATCGTGTCCCACATCCTCTCGTACTTCGTAAATCGTGAATGCGATAGCGAATAATACTAAATACTAACATGGGACTCGTAATTCACTCTTTTGAGCATGGTCTATTTTCAGCTATTCTCGGCGAAAATCAGTGAGTCTGGGGGCCACTGGGGACAAGAGCCCAGACAGCCCTGTTGCCCGCCCTGGCGCCTGCCAGCCTCTTTCTTTTCTTTTTTATTCTCTAAAATTTTAGGGCAGCAGGGCCTACTGCATGGCACTTGCTAGCGTGAAACCTTCTGGGCGTTTCCTCTTGTCGACCGTTGTTCCCCTTTCATTCATTTTTGCTGCAGGGAGTAGGTAACTTACCCGGTATTCAGTGACTAAGGCACATGGACAAGGGTCCAAACGGCTATCAACAATTCAACACAGAACATGAACATACCTCGTCTCTTCACCTCATGAGCCTGGCCTTTAGGGATTTTGTTTCTCCCTCATCTGCCTGTTGATGTGATCGTACCTTACTCATTGTTCTCTCACAAGACACAAGACAAGCACAACGAGGTCAGCACATGGATATTCAAGACGAGTAAGACACACGGTGGCGCTTGTCGCGGGAAAACGCGCAAAAAGCCAAGGTCTTTTATTTTCACGAGAAACACACAGGATAGTGAAAAAGACAGGGTAAGGCAAGACATGACAAGGCACACATGTGGGCTCGTGGGTGATTTTTCGTCTCTCGTTTTTCGTCTTGTTCGGATGGAGATGGAAAATCATAGCCATTATGAGGATCGAGGATTACGGAGTGCAGTGGTCGGACAGGAAAAAGAAGGACAGGGAATGGTGAGTGAGAGCGTCGACGGATCGTTGGAATTTCTTGGTGTTTTTTCGACATAACTCTCCCCGGCAATTCGCCGTCCCGCGGACTACGGTGTTAAGGTCGAGTTGTGCAGGTACAAAGAATGCGAACAGCCTTTTCGCAGGGTCCCGCTCCGATTGAGATCATAATCGTTACGTGCTTTGCCTGCTTGCGTGTTCGACCCTGCTTTTTTGCCATTTTGAAGAGGATTACTCTGCCCCGGTGGTCTTTTGTTTCCATCTGACATTTCTTTTGCCATTCATACGAGAACCATACAAATTGCAGCATCGGCAGGAAACATGACTGGATCTCCGCCAATTTGCACATTCTCAGGTCCGTCGATTTGTAGACTTTTCAGGACCGTAACCACATTGGCTGGAGATGCACAGTAAAAATCTAGGGCAAAGACCCTGGTACAGCTGATAATGTCCTTTTTACATGTCTTTACATGTCTCGCGATACCTGATTGTTTGTTTTTACTCGTCGACACTTCTTTCCCCCTCCAAATGTGCCAAGAATTAGCAAGGCACCATAACTCCTTAGAAAAGAGATACCCTTTCCCACATTGCACAACAGAAAGTCCAGGTCCAGTCGTCCCATCCCAGCGCCCTGCTTTTACCCACAGTGATCTTGCGGTCTTTGAAATCGAGACCCATTCTGTGTTGCTCTTTACCTTGTTTGCCTCTTTGCCTCGTTTTCTGTTTCCTCTTTTCCTTGGCCTTGCCCACACCAACACGAGCGAGCCTGCGAGCTTAATGCGTCCCTGTAGGGCCAAGGACGAGATGACACAAGAAAATCAAGAACTGAAAAAGAGGCAGCCAGTCCAGCCCAGCCCGGGATCCAGAATTTTCTTATTTTCTTCCTATTTATTTTGATTAAAGTAAATTGGCACAAAAAGCAGCACCACAAAAAAGCTGAACATGCAGCTGGTCATTGCGCTCTCTGCATTAGACTGGAGACCTGGTGAGGGACCTGACAGCACAATGGTTCGATTCAAGGGGGTTCAAGCTGTTAAGACTCGATAGACTTGAAAGACGCTCTATCTCGATGCCGATCGTTTCCTTTTTCATCCCAAGTTGTCAGACTGGGGTCTACAGGGCAGGCAAAATAGGGCTCCTTAGGAGGAGGGGAAGCTCATGAGCCCTGTTTCTTTTGAGGGACTCTTTGTTTTGGGGATCTTCTTCTTCTGCCCTGTTGTTGATTCTGGCGCCTTGTGCCTGTGCCCTGTGCCCTGTGCCCTGTGCCCTGATACTGGCCTTGGCCCTGCCTTGTCAGCCCGTCTCGCGCGCGTCTGCTCGTTTTCCTAAGTCGTCTTGCTGTTTCCTGCTCTTCTTCTCACATGTTGTTTACTTGACTCTTCTTTTTTCTACTTTTCTCCTCAAGGTCCTACCCAAAAACCAAGGTGAGATAAACGTTCCCCTTGTCGAGGCCTGCCCACTCCTGCTCCGTGCTCTTTGGACTCATCAAGGAAGCATATCACTCCGATCAAGGTCTTTTCCAACGGAGTCGAGATAGTCACTACTATGTCGTATTATTTGTTTTTACCTTTCTTGTCAATGTCAGATATTGCTAAAGTGAAAGCGCGGAATTGGCTTTACATTCTCAGCAAAGGTCGGTCCCCCCTTTTTTCCCTTCGTTCCAATCATGATTCCGCGTTTAGCGTCGAGTCCGAGGTTTGGTAGGGCTGAACAGCCGTCCCTCTTTTTTCTTTTCTTTTTTACCTTTTTTTCCTGTTTAATTTTTTTTCGGGTCTTGTGGCCTTGCCTTTTCTACCAGTGATTTTTGGTGGCAGGCAAAACTAGTGCCAAACCGCACTCTTCGCTTTCCTCACCATCTCCTTTCCCCCTTTCCCCTAAAATCTCGTTTTGACGCCACGCGGTCATACATTGTCGCAGACGGCGAATGGTCACGAGATTTCAAAGCCTTTCCTTTTTTCATCTTCTTCGCTTCTCGTTCCGCGCACTTCAAGTCCGATCCAGCCCACCGCCGCGGCGCCTACCTAGGCCAGACCAAGACTTTTAAACAGTAACAAGTACGGGGCCAAGCACGGGGAACATCGCCATTCTCACATCATGCCTTCTCGTGTCGGTTTTTTGTTTTGCGCTTTGTAGTAATCAGGTGTGCCGATTCGGGCAAGGGTCCTATCGATGTTTTGAGAGCCTCAGACGTTTTATTGAATGTTCTTTTTGTCACTCTTGTTTGGAGGCAGCATACCAGGCGTATTCAAGTGGACAAATAGCAAAAAAATACGGAGTACCACCACAGTAATAAGAAACGCGCACGTCTTTCCCAGGAAAAGAAAACGAGGTCTTGGCGTTGGATTTGCCCTTGCGAGCCCTGTGGCCCTATTTTTGCACTTTTTTGGATGGATTCCGACGTTTTTGGCGTTAGGGCAGGGTGCCCCTTTCCAATTTGCCCATTTGCCCTTTTTGCACATTGTTACGTATTCTGTTTTCAGCACGGCACCTGTGGCTGTTCGCAGGAAAAAGAAGGCTGCAAGAACAGAAACGAGGAAACGAGAGGGGCCGCGACGCTGGGACGCGTTGCTTGCGTTTCGTTCTTGGTTCTCTTTGATTGCTCGTTCGCAGTGAATGTGGCTTGCATGGATCTGGTCAATTCGGACAACTTACTGATTCGAGCATAGCGGACCTTGTTGAGCTGAGGTCGTTGGTTCGGGGCTTCTTTCTTGGGACTCTTGTCACAAGTGCCATCGCGCTTTGAAAGGGGGGAACGATGCTTAAACTTCCCGCTCCTTTGTTTCTGTGCAGCTCCTTACCTTGACGGTGGTAGCGGTACCTGTTTTTTTTCTGTCATTCTCAACTGGCGGGGTTATCTAATGTCCATCCATCACGCCAAAAAGTCCGTCTTAGTTCTTCACTCCTTGTCAGATGCCGGTACGCCATTTGGGCACTTTTTCAGCATATCAGGCGGAGGAGGCTGCGTGCGGCAGCAAATCGTCTGACGGAGAGGGACGGGGATGTGACGACTGGGGTATGGAATCGGGGTGCCGGACGTAAGAAAGGAGAAAGAGGAAAAAGTGACAGAGCAAGCTGGATAAATGAAGAAGGGGAGCGAGGGGTAGCTCAGGAACACAGCGTGTGATGATGCAGCAGTGATATTTACGACATTAGCGACGGCACTGGTAGCATCAGTGACATTCGATTACGCCGTGACTGGAGCAATTGGGCAAAGGGGAGACAGAAAGGCATGTGAAGTGGGATGAATTTAATGGTGGGATGACATGGGCTTGTATCAAAGCTCATGTCCCAAGCCGGGCAAGATCGCCGTTGAAGATCTTGTGTTTGTGGGCCGTGTTTGTTTTGCGCAAGATTCTGCCTCTCTGCCTTGCTCATTTGTGCTGCTGGGCGGTCCAATTTCTCCATTTTGTTTAAGAAATAGGGCAACAAAGAACTAAGAATAAAGTTGTCGATTGACGAGCAGGCTGCATTATCTCCAAAACGATATCTGATCAGAGGTGCATCTGTTGGGAAGACAAAGATCACAATTGATTATTAATAACATATGGTTATTGCAAGGCCGTCACAATTTACAGGTAAGATAGAGCAAAAGAAAGAAGTATACGGCGAGGTTTTATTTGAAATGCAAACCCCGGGTGGAAGGATGACTGAAGGAGGGATGGGACGAATGGGGATATTGAAGGTGTGAGTGACGATGGTGGCCTCTCGCACTTTTTGATTCTGACTGTTTTATTGTCTTATATTAAAAGAAGTCCGAGCCAGGCCTTGTGCGGCGTTGTGCATCGTGCGTCGTGCCTGTCTCGCCCGACACATGGCCAACAAGACAGGCCAGGCATTCGTCCTTGTAGGGCAACCCAAATTTGTGCAGGGCAAGGATGAATGCGGTAACCCGAGCGGGCGCAGGAAATAATGGGAAAGGAACAAAAAAGAAGACAAAAAATAAGTGAAGCAATTAAATGGAAGGGTAATAGAAGATGGTACAGAGTACGAATACGGGATGGACACAAGTACTGCTTGTTAAAGCGTCGTGCCTGTGTGCCGTCAATAAAGGACAATTAAAGTGCATGTAGCTTGCAGAGTGCCAAAGTGACAACAGAGACAAGACAGCGGCCTCACAAGGCCCGCCTTGCGAGGAAGGGAAAATCACCCGGCCGTGCTATATTGTCTGCAGCTTGCAGGTGGGCCAGCACCCTGCATGTCTGAGAGACTCTCGTGCGCAAGTCAGGGATCGAATCGTGGCACAACGTGTGAATGGGTAATTTTCGGAAAGTGATACTGATGGGCATATTTGGTTGAATATCGGTGAATCTGGGTCCACGGGAACATGGAGAACGGTGTGCAGAACACAGAACAATAGTTGTCGTGGGGCACAAAACAGCAAAAGAGCCAGAACAAAAAAAAAAAAAACGGGACAACAAACGCTGGTTGGTAGATGGGAGAATTGTCTTTGCCTGATACATTGTCTCGCACATTGCTGATAAAGATAGCAACGGCTGTTTTGTGTCTATTGGGCCTGTGTTCTGGCACATTGTTGTCCTTGTGTCTCTGCCACTTTATTCGTTTATTCGATATTGCTGTTGCAACAACGTGTCGCCATTTTGATTGCTCCTCTTCTCAGTCATATTCATTCTTCCTCTGATTGCCTTCTTTTGATTGCTTTTCTATCTTTGGCCCCCGTCTTTCGGCAGACGCCGCCGGGCCTTGTTGGCTCCTTCCCACGCGCTTTGGTCTGCAATAAGTCGCTACGATTACCCGTTTCGTTCATCCACCCCGTTTTTCTTTGGGGCCGCTTCTTTTTTGGCTTCCAAATTTGCTTCCTTTTCGACGAATCTTCGAAACATTCTATTGCTCCCCTTTCTCACTATGATATTATTGCCCTCCCTTTCCGCCCAATTAGGGCATTTTGTGTTGTCTGCTCTGTATTATCCAGAATACTTATAGAGAGCCGAGAAAAGTGTCCACTGACTAGTTTGCCCGAGAACACCGCCGGATATTAAAACAATTATGTGCAATCAATGTAGAAAAAGAGACAGCAAGCTGTCAGATCCGGGACTGAGATGCACTCCGAGCTCCGTGGGCGTACAAGAAAATGGAGAGATTGAAGTTCGACTCTACCGACGGACGTAAGATTTTCTTGCGATGTACGATACACAATACACAATACACAATGAAAGCGAGGTGAATACGGGACTGTGTCTAAATATACGGAACAACTCGTCAGCTGTTTCTCCTTCCACACGTCCTTATGCCCTTATTCTCTCGCAGAAAATTATAACCGCACGCGGCTGGTCACCTCCAGCCCGCCTGTAAGATGTGAGAGGTGACAGACCGAGTGACGGTGGTGACGGTAACGCATTTTTACATCACGATGCTTCCTTTTTCGGCGACTTCCTTCTCTTGATGTTGTCACTGATCTTGCCGATTCAGCCCAGTAGAGTCCTTACGAGGCTCGCTTGCTTGGCAGGTGCACGTCCGCACTATTTTCCCTCTGCCTTGTCATTTCGAATCGTTCCTTCCAAGACTGGATGGGTACACTTGCCTTGTTGCAAGTTTGCACTTGTCAATCGCTTTGATCTGATGTTGTTGCTTCTTTCCTAAAATGTCCATTTTAATTACAATACCACAAAGAAGGCAGGCAGGCTCTTTCCACAAACCCGAGAACGACAGATAGCTCGAATTAAAAAGGAGAAAAGAGAAAGGAAGCAGGCTCGCGGCTCGCGCACTCGCAGGGCTTTGCTCAAGAAAACACGCAAACCCCTTCTTCGATTTGCCTTGACACGAACCGATTGTAGCGGCTTGGCATTTTTGAAGAGCTGGAAAAAACCACGATACAGGAACCCATAGGAACGCACAGGAACGACCAGAACATGACTTGACGCTCCTCTCCTCTTTCCCAATAGGGCCAGAGGGGGACCAGGCGCGCATTGTGGCGAAGCCAGCCTTAGCGGCGAACTAAACTGGAACGCCGGCAGCATGGGATAGACTCGTAAGGCAAGAACGATCAGCTGGGACTGGAGGAGGGGAGAGAAACGAACGAGACTGGAAAGGGAAGCGCTCAGAATCCTCAAGAAGCAAGAACGAGGGACGATGGACGCACGAAGGACGAAGGAAGGAACTGGGGACATTTGATGTTCAAGACAAAATACACAAATATGACAAAAAGCACTCTACGATATCAACACGGTGAGACGATGTGCGAATTCTGCAAGCGAAACGGGATGGGATATGTAGAAATGAATAGTAAATAATGAATGACGAGAAGAAAAAGAACAGGAAAAATAAACGGCTGGGAACGTGTGTGCAGAGTGCCACAAACAAGGTGTCGTCTGTAACCGTTGTGTTCTCTTTCTTCCTGTTCATTCTTGAATCGTTACACCTGGTCATGTAAGCAGGCAAGCTCTTGTAATCTGGAACAAATGGAACAGAAATTGGGCGGAACGTTGATACGATGGCCACTGCACACAAAACAACACAGAAAATGTCACAGGAAAATACAACAAGCCACACAGTCGTCAAAACTCATTGAAGAACGAAGAACGCGACACAGTCACGCATGCCACCACCCACACAAACTCACAACTCGCAACACAACGGTGGTACCGCAGGGCATCCTGTCAGGCGCAAAATGCATCTCTCTTTGGGCTACGGCCCGTTGGAGGGTGGGAGGGGGATCCTCTTTTCTGGTCCTGGCCCTTGTCGCTTTTTATTCTTTATTTGTTTTTGACTGTTTCTTTTATTCTTTAAATTCTTTCTTTCTTCTTTGGTATCGAGTCTGGCTGCTACCACACGCGCGACCGGCCGACGGAGGACAGAGACCAGGGTGTGTAAAGGAGGGGATGCTCATTGTTTCTTGGGACACTCACAAGAAACTCATACTCATAGTCAGTCATTATTTTTCTTGGGTCGTATTGGGGCGCTCGATGGGGCCTGGCTCTCTTTGGTGCTGTCTTTTCTCTTTTTCTTTTTTAAAGAAAAAAGTCAGAAAAAATACCGTGGATAGCGCGAACAGGCGATGGGGAAAAGAAGCCCCCAAAGGCAATATTTGGGCATAGCGCCAATAGCGGAACGCGGCCGTTGAAAAGGCAAAATGGGACCCCAGCACACGCCAGGGCTGGGAGCGCCTTACCCCTAATAAACTTCAATACTACCAAAGAGCCCATAAAAAAGTGCCACCAAAACACACCAAAGACCACCAAAAGCCGCCATAACCATCAAAGAGGGTCCGCCGAGGTCCAACACAGCGACCCTGGCCACCTTGCCTCTGCAATATTCAACGCACCCCTCCCTCCTGTCTTTCCGTCCCTTCCTCACTTCATCATGGCGCCGTCTGCTCCCGCCGCTCCGCACACGCTATCCAGAATGTGTGTCTTTTGTGCCTGGTATCTCGAAAAGTCAGGCCAGGACAACAAAGATGCGTACAACAACAGCCAGTCGTCGACCCGTCATATCCGTCATACACAGTAATACGTATTGATCAAAGTACTGCGTCATTATTTATTTCGAAGCATATTTTCTTTTCATATGGGCTATGATGGCCTTTCAACTGATCTTGCCCATAGGCACACGCCCTCTTGCCCCACAACACCTCTGAAATCACAGGGCAAACTTTCTTCTCCCCTGCACAGCTATCCGAGCCTGCAAGTCGTCAGACACCCGTTGGCCACTGTTTTCTTTGGCCATTTCGCAACACGCCCTCCCCCACACCTTACAACATCCTCTTTTACTCTATGATTCCCTGCCCTAGCGGTCTAGCGCACGCTTGGAATCCTCCCTTCTGCTCCTCTCTGGAGCCCACTCCCCTCTTCTTCCCAAGCGGCAGCTGCAGTCCACTAAACAGGTCTTCATATTCAGTCGTTTATTCTTATTTTTGCCCGTTTGTTCTTTTCTTTGCCTTCCTCACTGGGCTGAGTGGCTGTTGCGGCTTCAGGCCCGGCTTCGTTCAATTCTGCCCTAGTGCAGTGACACGCCTATTCAGAGTAGTAAAAAAGGGAGGGGTGTGGCAAGACAACACCGAAAGAGGGTGTGTATGCTTGGTGAACGAATAACAGGAAAGGCAGGAACAGACAGAGAAGGAACAGAGGAGGAAGGTCCAATGTACGGAATACGTACTGCTACATTCGCATGTGCACCTTCCATCGTCAGAAGAAGAAGAGCGTGGCCTTTGTTTACTATTCACAGTTGCTCTTCCCTCTTTTGGCTTCACGTTGTTACTTAGCCACCAATTGTGCCTGCCGTCCCTATTCCGGTAGACCCTGCTTTCTGCCTCACCTCTGTTGCATGCACACAAAGTCCCAGTATCATTGCGCTCTGCGTCTCGAGGTCAATGACTGGCATGGCCTATCCTTGAATGCAGGATACGGGTGCGCTGGCGTGCAGCCAGACGCACACAAAACTCACATTTAATCCATTTTGATGTCAACCCTGGCATGGCTTGCCCTGCAGATGCCTCACCTGCTCACCTGTCCCTCCCAAGAAAGCACATAATGGCAGCCAGAGGGGAAAAAGGAAAGAGTAAAAACTAGCATACGAAATTCCATCCGCGCAGTTGCAGTGTAGGAACTGGAAGGCGCCAACGTGGAATAAACCGCGAAGACAGCCCGATTTCGCAGAAACATGCACACACACAACACACACCATAACTGCAACAGGCGCACCCTTCTTGACCTCGACCGCCCTTTTCTTGACTGCAGGCGAGCTGGGACAATATGACCCGACAGATGTTGACGTAGTTTTTGAGTAAACTCAGATATCAGATCATGATCCCCCTCCATTCTGATTTTGGCGCAATCCATACTCTCTCACACACACCGTTCGCACTTGCCTCTTTCTTCCCTTTCCCACCTTCTGCATTTTATCCAGATGTTAGTCGCGCCTTCCCCTGGAATCGCGTTTGCCTTCACGACTTTGTCTTCCACTTCCATCGCACTTTCCCCATCTTGACTTTGCCAGAACACGTTGACGCACCCCCTCTGACACACAGTAACAGTATGGGACCGGCCTAGTGTTCTCCGACGGCCACACCCAGGCGTCTGCCTCGTATCCACGCTAAAATTCTAGCACCCACTTCCCCTTCGCGGGTTCGCTCTTCTGTGTCTTCCAGCCTGTGGCCCCTGCTGGGCCCAGCCGAATCTGGCCTAAGCGGCCTCTTGCCCTATTGCTGTCTCTCCTCACTCAATCGCTCTTTCCCTGCCAAATCGTTCTGGCACCCTAGTCCCTGCCTGTCTCCCTCCTCACACACACATGCGCTCTCCATATTTATTAGTTTAGCTTGGCTGTGGGTGTTTTGTTTTTCTGGAAGGTCGCTGTTTCCCGCTTTCTTGACTCGTTGCGGTTTGCGCCTTCCCAGCTGAACGGGTCCTGCCCAGAACTAAACTGCCCTCCTTCCTCCTTCCCTCCACACAGCTGAACACTCGTCCACACACCACCCAGACACCACTCAACACACTGCCGCCCGTATTGCGACAAGCAACGGCTGCCCACCTCCGACAGACATCAGCTTATTTTGCCTTATTTGCCTTTATTCTGCCATTCTCTCGCTCTTCTTTTTTCTTCTTTTTCCCACCACCTCCTCTTCATTTTTCTTTTCCCCTTCTCCCCCCTCCTCCGTCCCTCTTCGCCGCCAGTCCCCGAGCTACTCTTGCTTTACGTCTGATCTTGTTTGTCCCGGGCCAAGATCGATCTTGTTTTTATTGTTTCCTGTCCACTCTTCTTTCTTCTTTTAATTCTTGCCAACGTTCCACTTTCGGTTTTCCTACTTGGACCTTTTCAACCTCGTACTTTTCTGCCCTTGAACGTTTCTCCGTGTCCATACATCTTCTTGCCACTTCTTCTTTTTACATCTTTTGCAATCTTGCACCTTTTCTCAGTCCTTCCTTTCTGCAGTTTCTATATACGGTGTATATCCGACGCATCTTTCTCTTTCTTCTTCAACTCAATACCCTCGTGCCGCATCGCCATCCATTGACGCCGGCTTTCTTTGTTTTCTTTCTTGTTCCGCGTTTACGTGTATTTCCACAACACTCCCCGCAAAGTTCAGCCCGTCTTCGCCTCCTGGCAAACTTGCTCGTTCTGTTCGCCGACCTCGATTTCTTCGTCTCGCCTCCCTACTTTGCTACTTTGTTCTTTTTCGAGATACCAGGCCCCTTTGCTCGCTTCTTCGCCCTTTACGCATCTTTCAGCCAAGACCGCACCGATCTGTGTTCGCTGCGCCGCCGGCACAAGTTATGATTCGACGTGCTACGTAGTGGCGACTCCCACAAAAACCATTTGCACCGTCAAACAATCCCGTCGACGCCAACACCGGCGCCGTCTCTTCAACGCTACAAGCCACGTTCAGATCTGAAGCCCGGTTCCAGTATCCTGGATAGGACGTAAGGTCGCCTCCCCCTTGCGCTTTTACAACTTTTCTTAACGCACACCCCCTCTGCCCTGTGTTCTGATCTCTTAACCAGTCCCTCGGATGTGGTCGTCTGCTGAGCATCGAAATAGCTCGCCCTCCCCTTTCTCCTTCGTATAACATCCTCTACCTCCCCCGTCCCTCCTCCTGTCCTACTCTTCTCATAAGGGCCCCTCTTCTCCTCCACAACGTCCGCCCTACCCCTTCTCCTGTTCCTCTCCTTCTCCTTACTCCCCGTCCCCTCTCTTTTCCTTCCCCAACCCCTGTCCAGCTGTCACTCCCCTTCCAGTGGCAACAACAACAAGACACCGGCAACGCGCTTTGTTTCCACTTCCCTCCAAGGCTGGTCTACGAAGGCGACTACGATCTCGCCGAACGTTCACACGAACGAAGAGCCCACATCGCCCACAACCAAGGGAACAACACTCGCCTGCCATGGATATCCCTCGGTGCGCCCCACGCAGCCAAGGCGGCCGTGGCCTGCCATCTATATACATAGACGACGACATGTCCCCCAGATCCTATCGCGATGCCAACCGGTCACAGTTCTCTTCGCACTTCTCGCCCACCATCTCATCCTCCATCCCAATGTCGATCCCCAACACATCAGACGAATACCGGGCGCCGCCGCCATTACCACCACCGCGCGTGGTCCCTGTCAACGGGCCTATGTCTGCCGCCGCGGAAGAGTACCGGCGCCGCGAGCTCGAGCCCGTCGAGGAGCTGCCCAACTACAAGACCCGGCAAGACAGAGACGAAGGCTACCACTCGATGGAGTCCCGCAGCCGCGACTCGTTTACGTCAGCCAAGTTCGGCATGTACCACGACGACTACCAGTTCAAGTCGAGCGCCGACATCAACTACGACCACTCGATGATCAACAAGCTCAACAAGCGCCGCACATTCGACAACCGGTCACCGCCCCGCCACCTGAGCGCATCGGCACGCGACGCGTTGCGCCCGGCAGACCGCTTCCCGACACTCCAGCCTCTGTCGCTGCCCACCCGGATGAAGCAGCCCAACGGCCAACTCCTCGACTCCCCCAACCGGTATACGGACACCCCGATGCACTCGGCTGTGTCACCACGCAGCACACCCTTCAGCCACCACTACGGCAGCGACTACCGGTCACCGAGAAGCGACATGCCCGACTACGACCGGTCACCTGGCTCCCGCAACCGCAGAACGAACAGCGGCTCGATTACCGACGACGCAAGCGTGCACGACGCCATGGACGACGACACCAGCTTCACAATGGAGGAGACACGGTTGCGGGACTTCCATATCGACACGCCCACATCCCGTGCTGGCGACTACCATGCTGCGGGCCAGAAGCGCCGCGCATCCTCACCACCCGGCGGTGACGAGCCAATGCCGCTGTACAACATGACCTCGAGCGAACACCTGCGCTGGCGCGAAGGTGTCGCCCGTGGCTCACCCGCCCCTCGCCTCAGTGCCAACACACAGGATTCGATCTCGTCTATTTCCTCATCGACACGTAACGGCTCGTACAGCTCCAACCTGTCCGTCACAGCTACTAGCGCAACCAGTGCGACTATTTCACTTGTCGGTGGCCAAGGCGGTCGTTCACCCAACGGCGGCGTGTCTCCTGCTGGTGGCATGTCCCCTACTGAAACTGCAGCCTCCAATTCGACAAGCACCTGCACTTCACCTTTTGCATCCACAGTCCCTCTCCAGGTTTCGCCTCGATCTGCCGCCAACGCCTCACGCCCGCAGCAACAACGTATCCGGGAAACGGCACATATTGTTTCGTCGCCAACACGGAGACTGCCTGATTTGACAAAGCCGACCAGCCTGCTGAAGCGATCCGAATTTTTCATGTGCGATTGCTGTCCGAAGAAGCCCAAGAAGTTTGAGTCCGAGGAACAGCTTCGGTAAGTGATATCAATGTGAAGAAGGTCTCAATTTTGGGTGAACTTTTTGCTAACATCATGCCCAGCGCCCACGAAATGGAGAAGCAATACGAGTGCAACTACTGCGGCAACCGCTTCAAGAACAAGAACGAGGCCGAGCGCCACCAGAACTCCCTGCACGTCCGGCGCCATAGCTGGTCGTGCGCGGCCCTGTCGAGCTACGATCGGGCCTTCCACGAAAGCACGTTCCGGCCTGGTGAGGCGGATACGTGCGGTTACTGCGGCGAAGAGTTTATGCGGAGCGGTTTCGTTACTGGTCGCTCCGATGCCCGGCATACAACTGAGCAGGACTGGGACGACCGCATACGGCATCTGCAGGATGTGCACAAGTTCCGCGAGTGCAACGCCAGCAAGAAGTTCTTCCGCGCCGATCATTTCCGCCAGCACCTGAAGCATAGCCACGCTGGCACAAGCGGCAAGTGGACGAACATGCTGGAGAACGCATGCATGATGGAGGAAGAGCCGCCCATCCCAATCCGGTAATCCGGTAATCTGGGAGCTGGTCTCTTCATTTTATGATGACGAATTGATTTTGTTTCTTACGACAAATCGGTATACCAGAAAAGAAAGGTGAAAAGGGTTACTTGGGTTTTGTTTTTCATTTTCATTATCATTATCATTTTTTGTTTTAGTTTTTGTTTTTACTCTTGGTGCATGTGTTACACCAGTTAAAGGCTTTGGGTTCATTGGTTTCAAAGGGTCATTTGGGTACTCGTCTTTTTAAAATCCTCTTCTACTTTTTTATTCTTTTATCCCCATCATACATGTTTTTGGTATTCTACTACTCTGGTCTTTTCCCTTTATTTTGTTCCCCTCGTCACCACGATACACCCATTCTGCTTTTCGTTGATGTCTGCGTTGATTTTGGAGCGAAGAGGAGGGGTTATTGAAAATTGAAAATAAAGCAGGCAAGGAATATCTGGGCAGGAGAATCCACTCTTGAAGAGCAAGATGTGACCATGAGGTATGACTTTTTCAGTTTAACTTTCTTGAGCTGGCTTTTGCCTCGCAAAGTGCCGCAATAGCTTAGCAAAATGACCAAAAATCCACTATTTACAATTCACAATCAAACATTACCACCTTGCCACTTTACATGCTACCATTACTCGTATCGTATATCGTATATCTTTTATCTTGGTAGTAAGTCGTACTTTTCAGGAGCAGGAACGTGCATGTGGAATATTTGGGGAAAATACGGAGTACGATGGACGGAGGTCGGGACAACTTGGGCTGACATTTTGGCATTCGGAATCTGCCTGGAACCAGCCTAGCCCCCATCCTTATTTTTTCTTGGGATGGAGAGAAGCCTTGTAGGGAAACAAGGCGTCCGTGAGTCGTGAGTCTGTGCCGTTTCTTTTTCTTTTTTTCTGATTTCCGGTTTCATTTCTATTCAGGGCCAGGCCCCCAAAAGGTTGGCAGGCGCAAAAAGCTACCAAAAGCAGACCCGTGTCTGATGTCGACACTCCTTTGAAAAAGCAAGTCTACGGCGCACCAACCGGAATATGCCTCTCAGCCTTGGACGCCTCCTTTTTTTTAACCCCCATTTTCATCTTATCGTCTGGACTCCCCGTCATCTTTGTCCCCGCACTTGTCCATCATGAGAATGACAGGCAGACACACCCCAAGGACAAGGACAATCTCGTACTTACTTTGCCGGATTCGTCCGGCAAGGTTGTAGTGGTGATGTGATGGAAGGAGGCTGTAAATAATGGAGTGTACTCCGTAGGAGTGTTTGTTTTGTCCTTTTGCTTCTCTCGCGGAATAATACTAAATTCACAGGAACTCCGTGCTTTGTTTTCCATCATCGGAGCGTCAATTCGTGTTTTTGCTGCCGGAGGCAAGGATTTCGAAGAAAGAATGAGGTGAGATCTGTCAGAATCCGAACGTGAATTACATAGGTGTGAGGCGGGGGCTTACTCTTTTGTTTTGTCTGCCTGTCCAATGTCTGTGTGTAAAATGTTCAAAACCCGAAATGACTGCATGGTTTTATTGTTTACAGCTTTGTGCATGTTCAAGGTGAGGCGTAAGGAAGACTGTGACATTCAAAGAGGAGTAGTGCCCTGACAAGACGAGGGATGATTGAGAAGGGAAATATCAATGCTTGGCTACGGAAAACGTTCCGCTATCTGTTCCTTCGTTCCTTATTCCTAAAGGGTAATAAAGGAGGAATGATCGCGAAAAGAACGTCACAAAAAAAGGTGGAAAAGGTGAGAGTAGGCAGACATGGAAGGAGTCAAAAGGTCAGATGTAAGATGGTAAGACGCCGACCAGCTCTGGGCGAGGCTCCTCCTGACAATAGAACTCTTGTAGCGTCGCATTAGCACCGCGATTGACCGCTTTTGGGCAGTGGTTTTGCGCGGCATGGCGGGGCAAGGGTCGTCTTTCGCGCCAGCCTAACAAGGCCCGCCACTGACAGCCAACGAGAGCCAGCAATCAGTGCCTGGCAGATTTTTTTTCTGGCAGCCTTCTCCAAGCTCTGGTTGGTGGGGGTTATGTTAGCTTGTCAGGCCTTGTCTTACCAAACCTTACTTTCGTACTTTACCTTTTTCAACGACATCGCACACTCGGTAACGAGGATTCCCGTATTCTGCACGGCTCACCATAACGACAGACCCCCCGGCAGTCACAATCAAACGCGGGGCAATACGACATACGAGTCCCGTTCAAGCCAAGTGTTGCCGGTAATTGCAGGAGGTCGCAACCCAAATCCCAATATCCCAAGACATCGCCCACCAAGATGCCCCTCGACAGGATACCCGGCGAGGACAACCTCTACATTGGCAGCGCCTTTGTCGTCAGCCAGGAGAAGCTGCTCGACAGCCACAGTATCTCGCACATCCTGTCGGTGCTGCAGTACTCGGCCAAGGAAAAAGCTGAGATTGCAGCGCGGTCACAGACCCGACCACGGACTCGTGTCTTTGTGGACGTCGACGATGTTGAGGACGAGGATTTGTTGGTGCACTTCCCGCGCATTGTGCGCTTTATCGACCACGGCTTAGAGTCTGGCAACGAGGATGGAGACGGAGAGGGAGAGGCGAAAAGAAATGGCGCCGTCTATGTCCACTGCGCCATGGGCAAGTCGCGATCGTCGACGGCCGTGATCGCATACCTGATGTGGAAGCACCCCGAGAAATTTCGCACAGCGAATGGTGCAGACGATGAATCCAGCGAAACACCCAAGGGCACGCAAAAATACCCGCCAGCCGTGGCCGAAGACGCATTGCGCCGAGCACTGGCCCTCGTCCGCGAAGCCCGCCCGATCGTCGAGCCCAACACGGGATTTATGCGGCAGCTCGTCATGTGGTGGCGCATGGGCTGCCCCGCTGACTCGCCCGATGCCGTCGAGCGCCGGCCAGCATACCAGCGCTGGCTCTACGAGAAGGATGTCGAGGAAAGCACACGCATCGGCCGTGCACCGGGCCGCCTATGGTTTGGCGACGAAGAGGCAAGCAAGGCAAAAGATGCGGCAGCAGCAGAGGCGGAGTTGGATGGAGGGGAGGCTGAAGAAAAGAAGAATGCTTCGGCAGATCAAAACGTCCAGCTCCGCTGCAAGGTCTGCCGCCGTGTCCTGGCCGGTTCCCAATTTATTGTCCCCCACGAACCGCCCGAGGCCGTCGAAGGCCGTCCGCCACCGGCTGCCTGCAACCACCACTTTGTCGAGCCTCTGTCATGGATGCGCCCCGTGCTCGAAGAGGGAGCACTTGAGGGCCGGCTTATGTGCCCCAACACGCGATGCAATGCCCAAGTCGGCCGCTACTCGTGGCAAGGCTTCAAGTGCACGTGCCGCGCCTGGGTCTGTCCGGCCTTTTCGCTGCAGCCCAGCCGAGTGGACCGCATTGTTGTGCCAACTGCGGATGGAACAAATGGCAATCCATACAACATCCGCTCGCCACCGGGTGTCAAAGGCCCGAGTAAGGTGTGAATACGAAAACAAGCAGAAAAAAAGAAAATTATATAAAAATTAGATAAGACGAAGAAAATACGAATGACGATTGATGAGATGCTTAAACCCTGTCCTCTTTCTTCTTGTGTGCAACATTGAAAATCAGTGAAACTACACAGCCTCGAGAACCAAGTTTGAGAATATTCTTGGTAGCCTCGCATAAATCCTACCTGTAACTGGCTTGGGATCGGCAGTCATTAGCCAGTGTAAGTGAACTGTTGTGAGAAATAGCCTTGCTTTATTTTATTTAATCACTCTTTACTTTCCTCGGTCTTCTCGCTATTCTTGCCTTCGGTGTGGTCGGTGAAAGGTGAGGAAATGTCACCTGTCACCTGCTGTCAATCACCGTCATCTTTTGACGTACGACGTACATTTTCGCAACTTACACCCAAAGTGTGGTGTCATCCCGAAACAGGAGTCATCACATCCCACCTCGCACTCATACCTTACTTCCTCCACTCCAGCATTCCCATCTTTCCGTCATCTTTGGTTCCGCCTTCCGTCAGCTCGCCGACCTCCATCATCCCTCTTTCGTAACTGACTATCTGCTTCGAGCCAAGATGCTCCATCGGTAGGGCGGCGCGCTAATTTCTTATGCCAGTCTTCCCTTTTGACCCTGCACTGTCTCGACTGTGTCTTTGTGTATGAGGAGACAGTGTCGTAATCATCTCGACTTTTCTTTCCTTTTATCGACTTTGCCCATTGCCCGCAGCTTACGGCACCACATCCCGACGAAACGGGCGCCGTCGGGCAAAATATATCTGACCTGTCTTGCCAAAGTTTTAATTTTTCAACTTATTTTTGGCTCCTTGCCCGCCGGCAGAGGCCGCCTCCGTCGAAAAGGGTGCCGTTCTGGAGGGTGTCCCCCTCAGGCTTAGGGCTTACACAAGAAAGAATGCTCCGTCGAGCGCGGTCTCCGAAGACCTAGTGCAACTGTTACAAGAAGCAAAACAGTTTCGGAAGTAATTTATGTCGTAGATATTATCGGATAGGCCTACTGAGTATTACCGGAGGACTTGACACCGGGACATCCGATAAGATGTGCTTTGTTGAAGTTCCGTAAAACGTGCCTCTGGTGAGAGGCTTTGTTACAGCGTGATGATACAGGGCTGCCCAGTTGTGCTGACAATCGTCAGATTGCTGGGCCAATTTAATGGGTAGAGCCTTCTCTGTAACCTGATCCTACTCGTACTTTGCTTGCCTGTTCAGGCCATACACTGTTGCCCAAAACAGAATATCAGTGAGTGCCATTGCTGAAAGGATCAGTGAGGTCCTGTAACATATTACAGAATATCACGGGAAATGCTACAGTTGCGACGTCCAGCCCTGTGATATGCCAAAGTTTCAATAAAATCAGAGGACGCGAGTCTTCACGGTAAGATGCCTAAACCATCAACGGAGCGGTATGAAGGCATCCTACAACTTTTTGGATTTAATGCGATGATATTTGCACGTATATTTCGCAATCAGATTTACGTTGAAGATGTTCGGTTTATACTCGGTCCAACATGGTTTCACACAAATGACACCTTCCAAATACACTCGAAACAAACAAAAATAAAAATGAGCAAAAGTACCGTCGCGGCGCATAGGGCGCTTCATCGACCACTGCCGGTCGAAGCTCGGGTTTGACTGTGCAAGAATATGACTGAAGGGAATTATATTTTGGACAGAGAAGGAAAAGGAGTCGCATAATGAATATAAACAAAAATACAACGGTTGCAAGTGGGCTGTGGGCCAATGAAACGCCAGAAAAAAAAGCTTGACAGGAGAACGCCTGGCTCGCCTGGGAGCCTGGTCATTGCTTTCTCCAAAATGGCCCTGTATGTGGCACAAAAGGATTCAAGGATAGAAGCGAGACAAGATTGGCGACCGAGGCGGTGTACTCCGTGCCCCATACGCACTTTTGTTTCTTACATACTCCGTACTTTACTTTCTTTCGTTCCCTTTGTCTGTGCACTGCCCTGGATTTCATGGTTTATCTTCCTTGGATGCTTGGATGTTTGTTTTTGGAGATTGCTGGATGGCTCCAACTGCCTCAACAGGAAAGAAATCAAAAACAAAACTCCAAAAAGCACTCATGAGAGTTAAATGCCAGCGAACAAAAATACACCAGGCTGTAAACAGAAAGGTTTCTCCCCGAAAGCCAGGGTGCAAACCGCATATTTGGAATTTTGGGCGGCCTTAAGAGCCTTGAAGGATTGCGAATAGGGAGAGACAAGGAGAGACAAGGAGAGACAAGGAGAGACAAGGAGAGACAGGGAGAGTCAGGGAATGACAGGGACGAAAGAGGTGCAATTGAAAGAACAATAGGAGAGGATTACGGAGCAGAAGGAGACGAAGATACGTCACATTGCTTTAGCTGGGGAATATTTGTTGATCAAAGGTAGACAAGCATTCAGAGGCATCCCCAAATGGAAATAATAAAGGGGCGTGATAAACAACAGTTCGTCCACCATTTTACTGCGTAACTGACATCGTGGGGTGAAATCAAGGGCCTCATTGATCAGATTGCATTTTGGAAACAAAAAAGTAGATGTACAAAAAGAGACTTTCATCACGACATGCAAGGAAGAACACCAGGCATGGGCAAAGTGAAGCTAGAAAACGTCGAAAGTATGCGCCATATGCAAAGGTCATCTTCGTGCAGGACACTACAGGCAGCTAGCAGGCTGTTTACAGGGACGATATAGGGATAATAATGGCCTCTAGGGTCAAAGAGGAAAGGGGGACAAGATAACTCAAATACAAAATTCAAATAAGAAAATCAAATACAAAACACAAATATCATCGACAGTCTACGACGTACATATGCACGATGCAGCCGGACAAGCGAATGGCCGGTAGTCAAGCCATTGCAAAGGTATGATGACCTGGCACTGCAGGAAGACACTCCTTGTAGGGAGAAGGAGGGAAATGGCGGACAGTCGAGAAAGAGTAACGGGGCATTCGGCGGACGAGAACAGAAGACGGAAGAGAGCGGCAGACGGCGTCTGTCTGGTCCTTTTGTCTTCCTGCAGCCCGCATCCTTTCATCCAACGGCCGATGGCACCTACGATGCCCTGCAATGGCGCTGCATCCCCGGCAAATCATGGCCCCGTCCGATGGGCACTGTGATGGGCGCTGGAGAGTTGACAGGGACCCCCGTGGTCCGAAATGGAGTTGATGGACAGTCCAGCTAGTACTTAAACAGAAGGCGAGTTTGTGCAGTCGACATGGTCGACAAGGTCAAGTCAAGGGGGTTAAGGAGATGCATGTTGGCAGGCGGTGACGACGGATGTCGGAACTGCAGTTTAAGGTGAAGCGCGCGGCAGGCAATTGCCAATATGTTGTTGACGAGAGAGTGTGCAAGTATCACAAGTTTGCCTTTCTCCGGGCACTCTGAAGTTTTGTTTGATTACTGTGCATCCGACATCACTTTTACTCCAATATGACAATGACACAAGGGACAATGACGTGCAAGGGCAGCCCATACGACGTATTGAAAAATAAATGGAAGAAGTTCACTCGGCTTTTAAGGGTCCAATAAATTCAATATTCCCTCCACTTCAACTCCATCCACCCTCCTATCACCCACCCCCATCATTACCCGTCCGTGGCCCGCAACAGACTGCTTCTTCTTCTTTGTCAACTTCGCTTGCTTTCGTGCATGCATTCCCCGAAGGCTGTTGTGATGGTGGACAGACAAACAGAGGGCAGAGAGGAACGAAAGGGAACGACGACATGAAAGGGGTCAGCAGCCGTAAGCACTAACACGCTTTTGGAGGGGGCGTTCAGAGAGAGGGAAAGGGAAGAAACACAAGGACCACAGCGGCTGAGAGGGGTGTGCCCAGAATCAGAATGGCGAGTTTTCCTGAAGGATCTGGCAGAAAAGGAACAGAGGGCACAAAAAAAGAAAAAAGGAAAAGGCGGACCTGTGGACATTTTGCTGTCAATCCTTTGTGGTTGTATCCCGCCTTTTTGGTCTTTGATCCCTAAAAAAGATCCCATAAAGTTTCTGTGGACCAGATTGAAAGTTGGCAATAAAGGATTCATCGTGTTTGTTTCTTTGAACACATGTTTGTCGTCGCCTTTTGGCTTTTCGTGGGATGCAAGAAGGATTGAACATACACAAGACAAGAAGGTGGAAAAGAAAACAAGAAATGGCCAAGAAAATCCAACGGCCGCTCCGAGTTTCGCTTGCTTCCCCGGGATCTTAGGTTTCTTTGACCTCGTGCAACGAATGCGGAGTCTGGCCGGGGTATTTTTGCTGTCATGTCTATTCTTTGTAGTAGGTGGTTTTGACAGTTTAACGGGTTTCTGCTTCATGTCTTCTTAGAAACATAACGGCGGCCAATGACAGTTGCGGCTTTGGCGTTGTCTTTTTTTCTTTTGGCTGCCAGGGAGGGGGCGTGTCGTTTGTGATGTCGGTGTTTGTTGAGCTAAAAAAGATGCATGGCAAGATGCGTGAAAATAACAGAAAATTACAGAAATATCAAAGTTTATTTTGATTTCGAGGTCTTGTGATGCCATGATGCATCCACCTAGGAGCGGGCCAAGACTTTTGAAGTGCATATCCTGTAACGGCGCCGACAAAGGCTGCAGGAAGTGTGTAGGAGTGTGCAGACAGTATGCAAAGGAATCAGTAAGGCAATGTAAGGCCATGTAAGGCAGTCATGTTCGTTTAGCATGCAAGGCAATACGAGATACCAAAATGACCCAAAACGGCAAGGCTGTATGGCCTTGGATGGCTATTGTGCTGGGCTGAGGTGAGATATCTTGTTTGTGCTTGTGTATGTGTATGTGTATGTGTCTGTGTTTGTGTTTGTGTTTGTGCCTGTATCATGCCGGGCATCAAAGTGGGCTGACTTCGCTGGTGTGGTACGGTGACCAGCATGAACTGATGAACGCATGTGGAGGACAAAGAAATGAGATGATGAGAGATCAAAATCAAAGTGTAATCTATTGTGAGAGCAAAAATGAAGCCGGAAAACAAATCTCCTTTTGCCGTACACCCGCTGGCCATGAGGGAAATGATAAGAGAAGATAAAGCAAAATATAAACAGAGAAACGCAGAAATTCCAGAAATGGCGGAGACTGGACATGACTGAAGAACAGACAATACCACCATGTACAGTATCGTGGGGTGGCATGCCAGCGCATTCGATGCATGTCGAGCGTCGGTGCATCAACCACGGCGGCATGCAGGTGAATATGCAGAGAGACGGGTGCAAAGATGGATGAAGTTGCATGAGGTGGAGATGATGGTGGTAGATATGGGCGGTATGAGTGAAAAAGAGGTGTCGAAGAGGTGTTGTAAAGTATCAAAGAGTGTCGTCGACGGGTCAACACGGACAATGGAGACCTGCACGTCGGCCGCTGCATCGGCGCCGGCCACATTGCAGCTGCATCGTCCATGTGCATCGAGACAGCATGAAGACGACGTCGAAATGTCACCGTATGTACACTCCCCTCCTCTTTGTGTCGACATTTGCCGAAAACCGGTGCCGTTCAAGGTCGAGGGTTGTAGTGTCCCCGTCGAGGTTGAGGTCGTCTGCGCCAAGGCGGACGATGCAGTCGAGTGTCTCTCGTCACCGTCGTCTTTCGTCTTTCGTCTGGGATCTGTCGTCACCGTTGTCACAGACACAGCTCATGATTGACAACGGCACAGATATCGTCGGACTTCCAGAAAGGGCATGTCTCCGCTGGGGCTTGACAAGACAGCTTCCAAGAGAGAAGAGAGCCTCCGTCATGGAAGACCTTTGGGGACGGAAGGGAAGAAGTTGGGATTGGCCAGCCGTTCCCGGTTGCGCTTGGCCATCTCGGCCTGCCGCTTCTTCTCGATTCGTTGTTGGTAGATGAATCTGTGTATGTTAGCCTTGTGTCACCATCAGATTGAGGCTCTGGAAAGCTGTGATATCAACACTGGATTTCCAGTAAACTCACTTTTGTAATGCAAACACGCGAGGCTCGTCGCTTGCTGGTGTGTCCTCCTTCTGCTGGTGTTAGTATTCGGTCTTGTTTAATCTGAGGTGATGTAGCCCGACGTACCTTGTCTTTGTCTTCATCTTTGCTGTCGCTGTCTTTGTCCTTCTCCTTCTCCTTGTCTTTATCCTTCTCCTTCTCCTTCTCGTCGTCTTTTTCTTTATCCTTGTCCTTGTCGTCCTTCTTGTCCTTCTTTTCCTTCTTCTTCTTTTGCTTCTCCTCGTACTCCTTCTTTACCCGCTCAATCTCCTCCTTTATCTTGGCTTCCTTTTCTTCCTCGGCTTTCTTCTTCTTGGCCTCCTCTGCCGCCTTGTCAATAATTGGCGTACAGAACCCGCGCTCTTTCAAGTGACTCGGGCAAATGTAAAAGAAGTCCTAAGCTGTCAGCGCGATGAATCAATATCATATGTGGCGACAGCACCCACCTTGTTCTCTGGCGTAATCAAGACGCTTGATGTTGGCTTGTAGCACACATCGCACGCCCTGGCCGATTCCTCTGCCACCTTGCGGTGCGTGTAGACATTGGGGAAGCTCATCGCGCTCCTGCGTCCGTGTTATCGGTGGCCAGAGGTTTCTATGTCGGCGCGGGCGGTGGTTTCGTCGGGCGCAAAGTCGGCGCAAAGTGGAATTGGGATGCGATGCAAATGTTGGAAAGGCTGAGAGATGTGGCAAGAGGTCGGGCACAGCCTTGGGAGCTGGGGAGCTCAAGTAGCGCGGGGTTGATGGGTTGGGGGAAGGCACGCTACTGTGCGGTGCCATTTGTACTGTATAAAACCGCACTGTACGCAGCCTTGCATGACAACTTGCACGAAAAACATTAATGTGAAAGTGTGAACGCTCTGTTCGTTTGATATTATATTCAGATTTTGATGAATAAAGCCAATATTATCTTTTAAAAGTATATAATATACGAGAATGGTTTAAGAATATATTTAAATTTTGCGGGATATAAATCATATGTAAAGTAAATTTCTTCTTGAAGAATTATCTTCAATTTACTCACCAGTGTATTTAGAACATATAACAGTGTTCATTTTTTGATAATCAGCTCTACAGTAATATCCTCTATATTATTAATCGCTGGAAGACCCAATGGCAGCAAGACGCCAGAACCGGCCGCTCTGCGAGATCTCTCGCCGCACAAACACCATGCTGGGCGACAAAAGCCGTACGGCGCCGTCACCTCCATCTCACGAAGGCCGAAAGCAGCCTCCTCACGCAAATCCGCACCGGCCACATCGGCCTCCGCGCATACCTCTTCCGGCGCCAAGCCGTTGACTCCCCGGCCTGCCCCTGCGGCGCCGGGGACGAGACGGCTGAGCACATAATTTTAACATGTATAGAAGCACCGCCACGCCCGACCGGCTGGCCCTAGACCCCCGAAGAATTAAACCGCCGGCTACAAGGCAGCCTCACAGCTAGACCAATCCTCCGCTGGCTTATTCGGAGCGACAGGCTCCCGGAGTATAGCCTCGCGAGGGAGCTCGAAAGGTCACCGTCGCCGGGGCAACACACCACCTCCCGGACCACACCTTCTTCTTGTTCTTGCGCCGTGCCGCAGCGGTGCGTCGTTCCTCCTTAACGGCATTAGCCTTGCGGGCACGGCGCTCCTCCTCGGCTTCGATTAGGGCTTGCTCTTCCGGGAAGAAGCACCCTTTTAACGGCATTAGCTTTGCGGGTACGGCGCTTCTCCTCGGCTTCGATTAAGGTTTGCTCTTCCGGGGAGATGTTAGCCAAAGTTGCCGCGCTTAATGCTTCGGTGATTTCGGTGGCGGTAGTTTCGTTCGTCACCGGAGGAGGCGGAGATGGAGGGCTCGCCATGGCGCCGGCTCCCCGAGGCACCGGAGGCGGCAATGACGGAGGGCTCGTCATGGCGCCGGCAATGCTCGAGCGATTGGTCTCAACGTAGGGGAGGAGCTTAAGGTTACGAGCCACACACTCCTTTGTTTATATTCTATCTGCTACGCTCGCTCTTTTCATTTGTTTACTATGCACCCTTGTTTATTTGTTTATTTTACCACGGCCTTGGCAGGCCAACTCACACTCGTGTAAGCTGGAAAGTTTACACACACAATTCTGTGGCAGTTTTTTCCCCACGAGGGTTCTGCCTAGCTAGTCGCCAATAGTCAGGATTGACTGAGAAAGGCGAATAATAATAATAATAATATCCTCTATATAAAATGTAAGAGTTGCATATGAGGTAAAAGAGTGGTATTATGTAGCCCTCTGTTCAGAGCGAATTACACCCCAACCTTACGGCATTCAGGCAACATGATGCGTGAAAACCAGGATAGATTGTGATATTTGGGCGGTACTCGTGCCTTGAGAATTTTGATATTGTACGACGTACCTGTACGTCCTGTATATCTGGTAAGATTTTGCTTTTGTCATTAGGGCCGAAATTTGATACTCATAAAGGGTGCGATACGCTATGTTCCAGATCACCTCTTGGATCATATTCTGTAGACGAAAAAAGCGATGTCAAATCTGCTTTATGTCCAAATCGCATTTTATTTACCCCGTCTTCCAGTTATTATAAAGGCAAAGCTCCAGTACACGGGCCACTATTACGTATTCGAGTTTGCTCGGCCTTGGACTGTCTCCATCAACCTCAATACAACGATGAATGTAAGTTTCATAGACGGTCTGTATTTATCGACAGGCGATAGCTGATGTTTCTTAATATATCTACAATCACAGTTACAATTACAGTCGTTTTGACCCTCTAGATTTCGTGTAGGCATTCCTGGATCGTTAGAACGAGTACTTCGACATGTGCATTACTTCTTTCAGGAACCATGTTTCTGCCACTACCCGATTTCCATATAAATTTCCAATGGCACATGTCAGTTGTAAAAAAAAACTGTTTTAACTGAGTTAGTTTAATATTGTTCTATTGCGGGACGGGTACATAACTCTATGCTGGCACCTGACGACTTTACCAAGTGGTCAGTAGAGGCAAGGACAATGCACATTCTCCATGCGCACTTTGGCAGATACTTTGAGAGGCGGGACCGCTAGGAAGGTATTGGAACAGGAAATATAATATACGCTAGCTACTATTATTGCTTGGATTCTAAGCTTTCGTACTGGCCGTACATCTCTAGTAGCAGGTTGCCTGGTTGCTTGATTTTTATGAGTATATGCATTTGATCGTGCAAGGCTTGGCTTCGCAAGAAGCATTTTACCAATGTTGACATCATCAGCGAGCATGCCGGCCGATGTGCGGGTCTGGTGGGTGGGGAAGTATGTGTATCGTCGTGGTGTGTACTCCGTAAAGGGCATCAATACTTTTGGTTGCGATAAGAAGTAAAAAAAAGTAAAAAAAAAGTATTGCCATTAAATGGGATAGCGCATCGTTTGAGATATCAATATAAGTTGCTATCTACAATTCAAGCGAGGTTCTATTGTGAATATATGTTATTATTATTATTATCCGCCTTTCTCAGTCAATCCTGACTATTGGCGACTAGCTAGGCAGAACCCTCATGGGGAAGAAACTGCCACAGAATTGTGTGTGTAAACTTTCCGGCTTACACGAGTGTGTGTTGGCCTGCCAGGGTCATAGTAAGTAAACAAATAAACAAATAAACAGCTGTACGTAGTAAACAAATGGAAAGGGTGGGTGTGGTAGACAGGGTATAAAACAAAGGAGTGTGTGGCTCGTAGCCTGGCCTTCTCTTCTACGTTGAGACCGATCGCTCGAGCGTTGCCGGCGCCATGACGAGCCCGTCGTTGTCGCCCTCGGCGCCCGACCATTCGACAATCAAGACAGAGACGGAGACGGAGACCGCCGCCACCGAAATCACTGAAGCATCGAGCGCAGCCACTTGGCCGACATCTCGCCCGAAGAGCGAGCTCCGGACGGGGCCAAGGGGCGCCGTGCCCGCAAAGCTAATGCCGTTGAGGAGGGCGACGCTCTCCCGAAGAGCAAGCCCTGATCGAAGCCGAGGAGCGTCGTGCCCGCAAAGTTACGTTACTCCGGCGACGTTGACCTTTCAAGCGCTTTTGCGAGGCTGTTTGAAACCGCTTGTTTTTGTTGTTTGTTGACCCCTGATAAGAGCTTCGTGGAGCTATCCGTGTCATGACGTCATTTTGGGCGGTGGGCGTTCCTGGCGCACGACAGGGCAGCCGCCCTTGATTGACACAGGCACGCGCCACGACATTTGACAGCGTTCTAGAGCAATCTTGACTTATTTTTTTCTTCTTCGCAATGCAACAAAGGACGGTACATAATTGACGACTTACGATCTACGACTTTCTCTCTCCCTACACAGCACACATTGCTCCTCCTCGCATCGTGAAAATGGCCGGCGTGTGGTGGCTGCCGCCACGGCTGCTGATCGCGACGTCGCGTGCTACTGCGCGCAATGTGCAGCGAACATCAATCGTGACGATGGAGCGACCGTCCCCGTTGTGTTTTCTACGACCCTTTTCGTCCAAACCGCCCAGCGAAGACGGCGAGAAGAACGCGACACGGCTGGATTCGGACGAGCAGCGCTCGCGCGCGCGGATTCACCAGGCGCAGCGGCCGTGGCACCGCGAGGATGCGGAAAAGCCGCCCGCCGACAAGACGGAGACGTCTCACGCGAAGGGTAATCGCCGTCGCCCTCTACTTACTATCTTATTTGATCCTCGCTGACAAACAGGCAAACTTTTGACTACACCAAACCGACTGCTGAAATTTACACTTCCCCTGCCGGTGGGCGTACGGCAAGAAAAGGAGATGGCGGAACAAAAGGAAGAAGAAAAGAGCGACAACGACAGCGACGGCAGCGTCAAGAACATGCACACGCGCATCGAGCCGCTGTCGCTCTTTCTGCACCCACAGCAGCCGCTCTCGTATGTGCAGCGCCTGATCCAGGCAGAGCTGCCGCCGGTGGTGGACGCCAAAGGACGGGAGCGGCCGCCCAACGTGTACTTTTGGGCCGAGGAGACGGGCGCCGAGGGGGAGCACGACACGGAGAAGGGCAGCAAAAACAACAGAGAAAACGGAAACTACAAGAGCTCGCACGTCGCGGCGTACTCGGGCCTCGGCCACGAAGCGGCCGAGCGACACGACGCCGACAAGGACTGGGTGCGGTGGGGTAGCAGCACGGAAATGGGCGATTTCATCCGGGAGGCGGCGCGCGGGCGCGAGTTTGCGATTGTCATTGAAGGCGAGCCGCCGGCCACCGAAATCCGCGTCAGCGTGCCCTCGTTTGCGGACAGAACATACTACCAGCGGATGCGTCTGCGGCGGCTGTCCCGCCAGCTCGAGCGGCAGGCTGCCATCAAGCACGAGTGCGACGTGCTGGCACACCGGAGCGCGCGCAACCTAGCCAAGGGCGGCTTCGGCGCGCTGGTCGGGTGGTGGGCCATGGTGTACTACCTGACGTTCATGACGGACTACGGCTGGGACGTCATGGAGCCGGTGACGTACCTGGCGAGTCTGGCGCTGATCCTGGGCGGTTACTTTTGGTTTTTGTTTATCAGTCGCGACCTCAGCTACAAGGCGGCGATGAACGTTACCGTCTCCCGGCACCAGACGTCGCTGTACGAGAGCCGCGGGTTCGACGTGCGGCGGTGGGAGCGGCTGGTCGAAGAGGCCAACACGCTGAGGGCGGAAATCCGCAGCGCCGCGTACGAGTACGATGTCGACTGGGACGAGGCGCAGGACCTGGGCGGCGAGAAGGTGAAAAAGGTACTCGAAAAAGAGGTCAAGCGGGAAAAGGCCAAGAAGGAGCGCGAAGAGGCAGAAGAGGCCGAGGCGGACGAGGAGCAAGATGCCGAAGAGGATGCCGACGAAGCCAAAGGGAAGAAGAAGAAGTGAGTGCATACGAAGAGCATTGATTTAGCATAGACGCATACATAGCGGTGTCATGATTTCAATTTACAATAAAGACATTTCTCGGAGACCGAGCAGTCATGAACACTGTCATGGCCGATCTTGAACATGATTAGATGCACATGCAGTGTAATTACAGTGGAAGGATGCCGCAAGCGATGGAACGATAGGACGGCAGTTGCCATCGGCTGTCGGCGGTCTCGTCGCATGGCGTGTCAGGGTGGGACGGACGATAACAAAAATAAAGTACGACGAAAAAAGAAAGGAAAAAGAGACAAGAAGAGATCGGAGTGTGCCTGGATTGTCTTGGATGCCTTGGGTTTGGGGGTCATGAATGTCTGTCTGATCAATGAACGTCGTCGCATTTCCAATCATCGTGGGAGGAGGCGCAAAGCAGTCGTAAAACAGACGCAGGGAGGACGCAGGCATGAGGGGAAGTGGAAGATGTGAAGATCGAGGACTCGGTAAACAGTCTAGAGCGTTAACTAGAGCGTGAATGTTCACGCCATCACATCTGCAGACATCTCGTGTCAACATGCCACTGCGGCAAGTGGCCTGGCGCGTGGGATGGCGCTATCCGCTCGCTATCACCGCTATCGCCCGTCGTACAGGGCTGATGCTATTCGATGTTATTCGCCCTGTTCCCTGTGTCGGGCGACGCCAGGCGACGCTAGCCGCGATTACCCCACTACAACAACAAAAAATAGAGGGGAGCTGTGCAAGCTGAGGGGGAAAATAGTGAATAACAGCAAAAAATAGAGTAAAAATTACAGGGAATCACAGTCTTTCACAGTGGGGGACAGCAGCTGCAACGTAATTGGCCCCACTTGGGAGGGACGGATGGCGGGAGATCTGTGGTGTTGCCGTTGGGTCGTGTTAAGTTGCTTGCAAGGTTCGTCTCGAGGTACGAACAAGACTGTCGGCTGTATGATGCAGTCTATGTTGCACAGATAATACCACCCATCGCCGGCGTCGACGAAAAGTCAGCATAGACGTCAAAACTTTTGTTGTCCTCCAGCTTCACGACACTTTACATCACCATAAGAGGGAGCTTAACAACGGCAGGAGCGACACAGGCACTCGAGATCCAGGTGGGGCAACAGCTGATAAACTCCACAGCACGCATCTCGAGCTCCTTCACATTTCGACCTCACTCTTCGAAGACCTTTGCTCGATTCTACTTCCTTCACAAGCCACCAAGCTGTGCCCATGGTCAACTCCACCGTCCACCTGCCCGACGGGCAGCACTTTACCGTCGTGCCCGTGTTTGCCGGCCTGCTCTTCAAGTCCAACGAGCTCAATCCGCACCACTCGCCCTATCCGGTCGGGTGGACGATCGTGCTCCATACAGAGGACGGCGCCGAAGGGGCAGGGGCTGACTCGTCGGCCAACACCGCCTCCGACGAAAAAGAAAGAGAAAAGCACGTCCACGCTTTCCGGCGGCCCACCCTCCAAGGCGACTCCCTCTTTCTATCGTCGGTCAACAACCCCAGCAGCGCCGAGTTCAAGCCGGCAGCCAGCCCGACCCGCCTGGCCGCCATGATGCTCTGGGTGTCGCTGTACTGGTACTTCCAGCAGCCCGCGCCGGACGTACTACTGCCGCCGACGTCACACTCGAGCGGGACGCCCGTCGACGGCCGGCCGCGCGGCGAGTGGCGCATCCGCATCAAGCGGGACGGCATGCTGCGGGTGCGCAACCTGATTCCGAAGCTGGAGCGAATGGGGCTGATTGCGACGCTGGAGTCGTCGGTCGTATCGGGAGGCGCGAGCGGCAGCGAGGCCCAGGACTTCAAAGACGACGACGGGTGGGACCACATGTATGTGTCGCGGAGCATGTTTTGGCAGATCCCGCCGCAGCTGTTCTTGTTCTCGCTGCAGCCGGTCAGGACGGGCAACAACCACAGTCGCGGGCTGAGCGGGAGCAGTCTGTCATCCTTCCCTGGGTCACCGATGGCGAGCCGGCCAGCGTCACCTGGACTGCTGTCGGTGACAGAAGGCGACAACGCCAAGAAGGAGACGCTCACACTCGACGAGGCGGCCGACAGTCTGACCTTGACGCACGCGGCGACTAACATTGCGGTCCCTGTATCGGCTCCTTCGTTGAGTCCTTCCCCGGCCGGCTCCTCGGCCGCAGTGCACCCTCCCATGCTGGCCTCCGTCCAGAGCTTCCCCATGGGCCCATTCTACTCCACATCGCACCTCCCGACCTACTACCCGCCCAGCCCCTTACGGTACACCATGACGGGCAATGTGCGCCACCCCGCCCGCCCGCGCCCGCCGCGCATGGGCGAGGTTTTCTACAACCGCTACATCCCGTCGGTCCAGCAGTATCTGTCTCTCAGAGTCGCCTCGGTGTCGCCCCGGCCCGTCCCCTACTATGGCCCAAGGGAAAATCCGGCAGGCGGCACGCCATCTTCTCCTCCTGCCGACCGCGCCACCTACTTGGCCACCCTGTCCGACAACGACCTTCTCAAGGAGTGGATGGCCATCCCGCGCGTCCACAAGTTCTGGGGCGACTACTCCCCGCAGTTCCTGCGGACCGCCCTCGCCAGCCGCCACTCGTTCCCCGTGATTGGCCTCTGGGACGGCGTCCCCTTTGGCTACTTTGAGCTCTACTGGGTCAAGGAGGACACCTTGGGTTTGTTAATTGGGGCCGCCGCCGACGACTTTGACCGCGGGCTGCACGTCTTTGTCGGCGAGGAGTGGTCCCGCGGCCGCGTCCCGCTCTGGCTGTCGTCCATCGTCCAGTGGATCTTCACGAGCGACTACCGCAGCATGAGCGTCTGCATCGAGCCGCGTGTCGACAACCAGCGCTTCATCGACCACCTGCAGCGCGGCGGCTTCAACAAGCAGCGCGAGATCACCTTCCAGCACAAGCAGTCGTGGTTTGGGCGGCTGCACCGGGACGGGTGGGAGGGACCGGCACTCTAGACAATGCGTAGCAGGCAGACAGCCATCACGACTGCGAAGCAGGCCGATAACATAATAACATGACGAGAGAGACTCGACTCTGATTTCTAATATCGTACATACTCTAGCATATTTTGCCATTTACATTCTGGATACATTGCATATTACATCTCATCTTGCATCCTAAGTCTATGCCCGCCACTCGTCATTTCGATGTTTACTTTTTTTTATCTGGCAGTGTTGACGATAAAACAAGACTCCTTTACAAAATACCGTTTACAAGTCCTCGTACTCTTGCGTACTGCCAGACAAAACTTCCTTTTGCTAGAGGGGGCGCCACGATGTGGCGCCGGCTTGGTAAGCGGTTTCCCGGCTTGGTATGGAGTTTGCTCTCTATTGTCACATAACGTCGTTCATTTGGTATGGTTCTTTTTTCTTCTAATCAGGACATGCCTTTTTAACAATATGCATTGTTTACAGCCAGTCTCATCTGCGCAACAAGAGTCAGTGGCCGAGGCACAACCATGAGTACATGCGACATGGGCACAGGCATCTCCACGCCTGGTCCACCACGGCAGGACCTTGCAGATCACGATAATCTAGTTGTTTGTTTATCAGATGCTTGCAACATGGCTGATACCTGTGCAACATGTTGTGGTTGAACCACGATAATGCCTTTTGGTTTCTGTTAGAACAGTACGCTTTGCCAGCCTCGTGTTTTTTTACTCTTTCTTTTCACTTTTATTTTTTGAACAATACAAACCACGGTCCATACGACAACTCCACTCGTGACGAAATACAGAAAAGTCGCTCACAACCTTTATCTTGGGCTTTGTCGTTTTTATTTTATTTTATCTTTATCTTTTATTGCGCCAATGAAGCTGCCCACGCGGTCTTTTGGGCCCGCATTCGGCCGCTCTAGTCCGCCTTGCTTTCCGGCCTTGTTTCCGCCTTGTGCACGCAGTACATCGTATTTTCGTCGCTCTTAACTTCAGTCGAAAGTTTTATTGATTTTGTTGATTTCTTTCGTTTCCCTCCCTTCTTTTTTGAATTGAGCATCTTTTCTCCCGACCTTCCTTGTGCAGTATTTTTGCGGGCTTGGCAATGCTTCTTTCCGGCCAGTCACTACTGTCGTCCAAAGCACGTTGTGGCAGCCAAGACGAACGCCAGGCGGCTTGGCTGTGGTATTTTGGCAGCGCCAAGCGGCGTAGTCAATGAGGAACGCAAGCAGGAACACAAAGCAGCAACAGCTCCGAGAGAAACGAGAGGAGCGAGGCGACTAAAGAAGGAAACAAAAGAGAGAAACGACACTTGAAAAGGTAAAAAAGAAAGACGGACGAAAGCCAAGAGGCTACATGCAACAGCCAACATCAACAATCCGCATTGCCAAGAAGGTCTTGGTATTGTAGGTACGATGCAGTCCGACCTGTGCATGCACGACAACCGCTCGGTGAGTCCCAGGAAGGCAATACGGATGTGTGCATACACCACTTTCTCGCTCTATTTTATTGACTTCTTCTGCCTTGGTTATACGCATCCTGCGGGGCAGGCAAGATCACCATGGCACCATCGCGAACACGTGCTGCAGACGATTGCTGGAGACGATCATGACCGGATTCCGTAGCCATCTCCAGTCTGCAGTCGCCAGTGTTTAGTCTCCAGTCTCCAGTCTCCAGCCTCCCCCATGTGGTCAAGGATCGGGGATGCTCTGATGGGGCAGTCTGACGACGCAAGTCCTGTCAAGTCTTGTCAAGTCTTTCCGCAGTTCGGCCTGCTCGCATGTTTTTCTGCCCGCCCGCTCGCCTTCTCGACTTGATCTGCAGGCTGGCCCGTGGCATCGGGATTGCAGGGTAAATTGTATATATATTATGTGCCCGATCCCTTCCCTCCCTGCATGAAGCTGTCAGAGCTACCAGAGCTACAGAGCTTCCGGACTATCAGAGCTGTCAAGCAGGCTACTTCCTCTCGTCTCTCTTTTCTCCCATCACCTACTACCATTTTCCCTTACCTTACTCCCAACCCCAGCATGCTCTCCAAGGCCCTCCTCTTGGCTGTGGCCTCGGCCGTGTCGGTCTCGGCACAGACGTACCAGCGGCTGGGCACATGCCCGAGCCTGGGCTGTGTGCTGCCTCCCGACCAGCAGGATTTCCTGCCGGGCCAGCAGTTTGACATCCGCTTCGAGATCCACGCGCCGGTTAACGGCAGCGAGGCGTTCAACGGCGGCGTGCCGGACGAGGCGTTTACGGCGACAATTGCCAAGGAGGGCGGCGAGGCCAAGTCGATTGCGGAGTTCTTCTCTGTTGAGGAGCCCACCCTCGAGACATGGAAGTTCTCGTGGTACGAGGACCTGTTTGCCAAGGACGCAAAGAACGCGTCGCTGGTCAATGTGGCCTCCAAGATTTACCGGCGCGTCGCCTTGTATGAGCCCGGCACGTACACGGTGACGCTCAGCTACTACACGAACCAGACGACGACGGCGACGTGGGTGGTGCGGCCGGTTGCGGACTTTAAGCGGGCCAAGAACGTGATTGTGTTTATCGGCGACGGCATGACGACCAACATGATCACGGCGGCCCGCCTGCTGGGCCACAAGGCCATCAACGGCAAGTACCAGAGCCTGCTGAAGCTCGACGAGTTCCCGATCCTGGGCCACCAGATGACGCACTCGATCGACAGCTTTATTACCGACAGCGCCAACTCGGCGTCGGCGCTCTACTCGGGCCACAAGAGCACCGTCAACGCCATGGGGTGGGTTTTCGTCCTCCGTCTTTATTATGTCTTTCGTCATCCCTAACGTGGCCAGCGTCTATGCCGACTCGTCGCCCGACTTGTACGACGACCCCAAGGTCGAGACGATTGTCGAGCTGCTCAAGCGCATCTGGGGCTCGGCCTGGGGCGCTGTCTCCACCGCTTTCATTGCCGACGCCACGCCCATTGCGCTGACGGCGCACACGCGCTCGCGCTACGCGTACGGCCCGCTGATCGAGCAGGCGCTCAACGGCTTCACCAACTACTCGTGGACGCCCATGGACGGCCCGGACGCGTACTTTGGCGGCGGCGCCGAGCAGTTTTTGAACGGCTCGGGCTCGTACCTCGGCGAGGACTACTACAAGAAGTTTGCCGACAAGGGGTACTCGGTCAGTCTCAACAAGACGGCGCTCGAGGCCGCGTCCAACACGTCCAAGGCGCTCGGCATCTTTTGCAAGTCCAACCTGCCCGTGTGGATCGACCGCAACGTCTTCACGGACAACCTCAAGAGCCTCAAGAACGACCCGGCGGGCAAGAGCGAACCCGCCACCGACCTGCCCGGTCTCAAGGAGATGACCCTGAAAGCCATTGACGTGCTGCACGCGCGCGGCGGCGACAAGGGCTTCTTCCTCATGTCCGAGGCCGCCTCCATCGACAAGCAGATGCACGTGCTGGACTATGAGCGCGCCCTCGGCGATTTGTTGGAGCTCGACGACACGATCCGCGCCACGCGCGAGAAGCTGGCCGCGCTCGGCGAGCTCGACAACACGCTCATCGTCGTCACGGCCGACCACGGCCACGGCTTTGACGTCTTTGGCAACGCCGACACCAAGTACATGGCCGCCCAGGAGGACGAGCGCGAGAAGCGCAACGCCGTCGGCGTCTACCAGAACTCGGGCCTCTCGCAGTACATGGTCGAGCAGCCCGACGTGAGCTACAACACGGGCCCCAACTTCCCCGTCAACTGGGACCCTCGTTATGTCATCGCCGCCGGCATGGGCGGCAACCCGGACCACCGCGAAAACTACAAGCTCAACACGACGGGCAGCCGCGTGCCCGCCTCCGGCTCGTCCAACTACGTTTCCAGCTACGACAACCCCGACGGTTTTGTTGT